>JACXIV010000144.1:397328-1597328 GCA_014737475.1 Bombus confusus
AAAAAAAAAAAAAAAAAAAAAAAAAAAAAAAAAAAAAAAAAAATAAAGAATTCTTTAAACCGTTGCATTTTCGCGTGTGTGAGAATAAAGCAGATAAAGAACAATGTGCGAACGAGAGCGAGAGAAAGTATATATATACGTATGAAAGAGTAACAAACTATAAGTGAATATACACTAGTGTGCATGTCAGACTAAAGAAGAAGGAACCAAATCGATGTGAAATGTCCTTCCTTTACCCCCATACTCTCACCTTCATCCCCTGGAATCCCGAAATAAGAAGAAAGCATCTCGCTTGCCTTTCGTTCTTTTTCACTTTCGTTACGTGGAGCTCCTCCAGCACCATGTCGCTTCTTTCTCTTCCTTTTTTCTTCCGTTCCTTCGTTTATACTTCGTTGCGACACTCTACATGCACAGACACACGATACAAAACGTGAAAATCGGAACAGAGTGAGAGTCGAGAACCTAGCTAGACGAAAGTGTTGTATACACACATATCTGATCGAACGACCAATAGCCAGCCACTATGAGAACCTTTTGTGTCTCATCGTCGATCGGACAAACGTCGAGCACACGGAGGACGCGTCGATGACGAGGGAACGAGGCCAGTCGGATCATCCAGCTGTCTGTCTGTCTTTCCACTCGCATTGAAGGCGCGTCCTTCACGACGTGTTACATACGTTGGTCGTTAGCTATCGTCTTCGACGTTGTCACGATTAAAGGTGGAACTTCCCCTGTAAGCGTTGGACGTTGCATCTAGATACTTTCATTCGTTACAGCTGTTTACGCGATAGCGTTCGCGCACAGAGTTTTCATCGGTGCGAGACGCTCGTATTATGATACGTGAGAGAAATTTAGTTAGTCTACAATTTTTATCGGTCCTCAACGACCGTGTTCGATTTGCATTAAGCCACGGTTACAGCGGATCTAGGTTCTTCCGATCGGCTATCGTTGTGACTGGTGCAACACTCGATAGTCGCGAGAACACGCATCCACTGTAGCCTTAAACACGTACACGGCTGACGCTTACAGGGAACACCTCCTTACGGTGGTTTATTGACGAGGAAGAAAACGGTCGAAGGGTCTGTCGCGTGTAAGATGGGCGGTGAGCACAAACGGTTCGTTAGAAACGTGGCACGCTATGGTTTCCGTCGTTCTGGTTTAAGATCGGACGAATCATTGCGTATCAGTCACATTTTCGGCTCCGACATACGTACAATAGGCGCACTATCGACGAGAAGAATAGAAAAAAAGAAACGTTGAAAGAAAGAAAGAAAGAAAAAAAAAAGAACAAAATCGCAAAAAAAAAAAAAGGAAAAGAAAAAAAAGAAAAAAAAAAAAAAAAAAAAAAAAAAAAAAAAAAAAAAAAAAAAAAAAAAAAAAAAAAAAAAAAAAAAAAAAAAAAAAAAAAAAAAAAAAAAAAAAAAAAAAAAAAAAAAAAAAAAAAATAAAAAGGAGTACACGGAAAGAAATCGAGCAAGCGAAAAACTAACCGCAGACCATGCCGATACAAACGAGGACTAACGATCATAGGGCGTAATCGATTTTATTACCGAGAAAACAAACGTGAGAGAAAAAAAGTAAAATAATTAATAATAATGGGAAAAAAGATGATTATTCTTACTACTTCTTATTGTTACGATTATATTCTTATTCTTATGGTTATTCTAACATTGCAAGTGTTATGTTACGATTGCAATTATTATATACACCTTTAATTATTATTTAGTGTATAGATAATATATGGATGATGAGGATAAATGAAGCAAACATTACAAAAACTTGCAAAAAAAAAAATCCAACAAAAAAACTATGGAGAATTAATCACATGTGCATTTAATGTATTTCATACTAATTTTTTGATTAAACATAATTGTGTGTTAACCGAGCCGTCTATCTTTCTTTTTTCTTCCAGATCATTGTTCTTCTCCCTGCCCGTTAACGTCCGAGTTTACTCATAGCGAGAATCTTAGAATTCTTATAAAGTAATTCAAAATACTCTATATATTTATCTGTATGTAACATTCGCAATTAATCCAAACATATATATAACATACACATATGAAAGTTACAAGATATTCGCAGAAATTATTTATTCGACAAAAAGTTAATATACAGCACGATTAATCTTTTTAAACCTATGCACTCGAGCTTCTTGTCGGCCAAATAACCAGGCGAAGTATCGTCTGTGCCTGGGACAAGTACTTCGAGCGTAAAGGGTTAAACGTAGGATAAACGTTAAAAGTAATGCCAATGTGTGTTTAAATGTCTTCGCCAACTCGGCGAAATATATATTTGCGCCAAATACCTTGCAGCTTCTACGTACATTTTCAAACTTCTTTCAAACGTTATCGATACAATCGTGGTAGTCGAGGCTCGTTACGCTGCTAACGATATTTTCGAGAAGTCAAGAGTCTTTCAAAGTGTGAACACACTGTGTCTATGATAAGACCAGTAACGCGAAACTTGGGTTCCAGTCAACCGAGAAACGATCGTCGATCATCGTACGGAGGTTAACGCAGTCGCAAGTGGAGCAAGTTTAGCGTGCGAATCATCGTAATTTCTGCCAGCTGTGATAGCTGGTTTTAACCGGGCTACGCGTCTCTAGAGACGGTCGACAGAAACAGTTTCATTTCGTTCGAAGCGTTTCGTTTCAGATCACTGTGTGTGTGTGTGTGTGTGTCGATCGTCAGTTTCAGGCAGAGGCGTCGCGACGCTGTTTGCCGTACCCTGCCGATACATCCGGCTGCTGTCGTCGGATCCGGCGGTCGGACGTATCGCTGTTGGAAAAACTAGACTATCGGCACCGCGTTCAAACGTCCGATAATTCGCTCGAGCCGGATCCACTTTCCGCCATTTCTGACGATCGTCGCGTCCCGTCGTTGTCACGCTGACCAATTTTCCTTCGTCCACCGCCGACGCGTGCATCGCTTCAGTTTTATTTTCCCTGCCGCTCCAACGCTCGCCGGCTTGTTATCCGCGATGAAACAATGCGACAGTTTTGTGATTCCTGGCTTTGCAACGAGTCGAGAGGATTCCTTGTTAACCGAGAGCCAGCTTTATTGTTCTTTTTATTGGCGCTGGTAGAAACTCGGGGCGATGTTATGGATTTTTGTTGTATCTCTGGTGTTAGCTGATTAGAAGTATAATTGTCTCGAGGGTAGGTTATATGGATTTGCAATAGTCGTGAGACTGTTTAGAGGAGAAAGAAGGTTTAAGGTTTTTAATTGGTAAATGTAATCGCAGGTTACTATAGGCAATTGTGGATTAACGTAAGTTACAGTTTGTACGGACGATTACGTTTCGCTGATGTTGGCGTTTGATCTTTCTTTGACGTACGTTTAATCGTCATTTGACTTAATTCTAATCGCAAAAGTGCTATGTATGTCGAAAGATGATGTTCAGCTCTAAGGATGGAAACTCGTATCTGACTATTATCTGATATATTATATATACATATTATATATAATTATAAATATATATATTATCTAAACGATTATCTGACTAGGATGAATTGAACTGCGTGATAATTTGCTGAAGAACGTAAGTTCTTGTCATCGGATCATCTTCCAACACAAAATTACACCTATGATTCGTAAAAAAGGTCGAGCTAAAGGATCACACCAAAGAATTAAAAAATCGAACAGTCACATCTGTTATAAAATTCTCTGGATATTCGACGCGTATTTCGGGTATGGCAGAAACGTCGTCGCTAAAATACTTGAAAGAAGGTCCTCGCGCAACAGTGCAGAAATTCGAGACGAATCGTCGATACCAGTTACATTTGCATTTTCTTTTCTCATAGCAACGCAACAAGTTTCCGGTACCGATTCAAACACGTCAAGAGCGTCGAAGTGGAACGAGTGACAGAGAAAGACCATTTCTCTTTCGTTCTTCCACCTTGGTACTTCCCATCTGTCTCCTGAAAGCCGTGAAAAGCGTTCAGCGTGAAAGGCATTTTGTGTCGCACGAATTATTAATTCAATTTCGCGACCAATCGAATGCATGATGTTTTCGAAACGCCACACACGTAGTAACATTCCTACGAATAGTTTGTGTATGTATGTGTGTCTTCGTTCGATTAGTTTTAATGTGCGATTTTGTTTGTGCGTTTGTATAGATGCTGCGCTAAGCTTCGTGGCATAAAATTGTATCTTAATATTTTTAGCGTCTGTGGGATCTTTCACCGACAGCTTTTAATGTCTTCTTTTAATTCTTCTTTTAATATCCATCTAATGATCGTCAGTATCTTCTTCAGGATTTTATATTTACGCAGCGTTTACTGATCGAACGTAAAAAAGGATAAGCTTTTCTTCATTCGACTGTTATATTCTGGAAATATAAAGGTAGCGCAGAGACCATCGTATCGCAGGTGGATCAGCTCGATCAGATTTACAAACGACGCGATCCAAGTGCTGCGTGTCTTAGGAGCGAAACTTCAAGTTGCAAAATAGCTTGCGCAAGAGTGCTTTTAGACGGGCTTTCTCAGGAAAAATCCTGCTTCGCGGAGGAATGCACAGAACAAAGGCACGAGATGCGAAGCTGCGTAAACGGCAAAGATCCTAATCGATTCCTAATTCCACGAGAGAAAGTCCAATGTCTCAATTCCTCCCGTCGTTTCAATCGTCTCGTCGAAACATGCGTGAGCCAGTTTCTGTCTCGTGAAGAATGTTGCACGGACGGAAATTAGGAATTGCAAATAGCTTCTAAGACTAATAATAAATAGGAACTGAACCCAATTGCTGCGAGTTAACATGCAGCCGCACACGCACACGTGCGCACGCTGGGGGCGGAGAGAACGCGAAACAGAATCGAAATTCGAATCGAAGCGGGAGAACAGAGAGAAATAGAAAAGAAAGCAAAAAAGAAGGAGAGAAAGAGATAGAAAAGAGAAAGCCAGAAATAGAGAGATGACGCGGCGACGCATTTTCGTCGGGCTTGCGCTGACCCTGTGGTTTCTGTTGTTGCAGAGTTGAAAAATTGGCGGATATCGCAAATATTTGAGAGACAGAGTAACACCGACGAGAGGAGGCGGTGTTCGTTGTGCGGTAAGGTCGTGTCGAACGTGCGCAATCACTATTACGTGCATTTCCCGGGAAAGTACGCCTGCCCGCTCTGCCCTGCGGTTTACACGCGTAGCGACACGCTGCTCACGCATACGCGTACCAAGCACGCGCACGCGCAATAACGCACGCGCGCGTGATCTGCGGATCTAGCGCGACGATCCTTTACGATCGATCGTATTCCAAAGGCTCTTCTTACCATGAAAAATCATATCTCCATATGATCGCGGTCACACGTCTGCCGCGTTTTAGGATCAGTTTTCAGAGTGTCGAAAGATGCAGCTGCTTTTGCATTATTTGTATATTTCAACGGTTCTGGCTGATTCCGTGGTCTTCGTGGTTGAAAATGAGTGGGACGATTTGCCTCTAGAAGGAAGTTGTTGCGTAGGAGAAAGGTCGGCGTCGAATCGTTTCGTGACGAAGTCGAATTTCCTAGAAGCGGAGTTTCAAGGAGAGATGTTAAGTTTCTGCGAAAAGGCGTCGTCTTACGTATATGTTTCTCTTCAACGTCAAGTACGGTGTTAGGTTTCGTAATGAAACTTTTAGGTTTCGAGCTTGAAAATCAGATGAAAGCGCGTGTCTACAGCGTAAACCCACTTTGCTACCACTCGTATGTGTTCAGATTAAAGCGAAGCGAGGGTACGGTGACAGATGATGTATTTATCTAATAGGATCGTACCTCGGTGGCGTTCGTTAATAGGGTAGGCGATTTATTCCTCCGGGTCGATGCTTCGGTGCGAAACACGATGTACGCAAGGCATTTGTGATTTCGTGACTGCCAAAGATATTTCGTTACGTTCTGCGCTTGTATATTTCATTGAACTTTCGTCGTGAGAGTTGGACGGTTCAGCTGCGTTGCATCGCGTTAAGATACGCTGCGAAATATGCGACGTTCATACGTTTCTTCCTCGTGATTTGGTGAAATTGCACGTATGGAAAGTATTACGTTGATTTACTTTCTTACAACGTTATTGATAGACGTTCAACTTCTATGTAGAATAAATTCAGTTGCGCTTCAGGAGTTTGCATACATTTCTTCGTATTCTATACCTTTTTTATTTCAATTTCTAGGTGAATTTCACAGAGCACGTTAGGTTTTGCGTATGATATCTATAATGATATTCTGTATGTCGCGAGCTGTCCAAAGCTCGCATGGTTACCTAGAGAATCTCGCATTTGCTATTCCACCGGTTTAGTCTCTATGGAAACTAAGTAAATGGTTTCAAACTGTGGATATGTCATAGTTGGTTATTCGATATAGATATTCCTCGGTCGTTTCAATTTCCACGGATCTCCTGTCCTGTTCTGCTATTTTAATTTCCACGCGGATTACTACTAAATAGATCGTGGACGTTTACACGTATCTTTCCAAATCATTTTATGCATTATTCTGAAACTGAGAATCTTCTTCGTCTTTCATGTATGATTCGACTTTTGTTATTTTCATATATATATATATATATATGAAAACAAATAATATATATATATTATATATNGGATCCAATGATACACGAAACTTTAAAACTATGCCGATGAAAATTGAATACTTGAAACGTACGAAATACATAAATTGAACGTTCGCTTTGATGTTTGAAGAACGAGACACGTTTCTATCTAATTTCTATCTCTTTAATTGCATAATTGCAAGTACGCTTACAAATTCGCAGTTTAGCGGTAAATTTATTTAATTGGATATAAAAATGCGTCGCAACTTTTGTATCAAGCACAGTTATATCGCTCTTCCTATCAGAAAGTCTCAAGTTTTGTTACAGAATGAACCACACGCTTCAAAGATTCACGCAGAGATCTAAATAATCTATAGATAGCATTCTGTCCTTTGCACTTCTACGTAAACCACGTGTATGTACACTTCGAAGATACATGTGAGACAGCCAGGTATTCCGTGTTATGTATCTCGGTGTCTCAATTTCTACCATCTTCCGTAGACCAACAGCGTCTTCGTTTCAAAGATTCATAGAGACGTACGGGTATTCTGCCCTGTTCCATCGTATTATTTTTTAAACGACCTAAATATCTACTGCCCTTCAAACTTCACCGCCCAAAGTTAGCTGTAATTGTACGAAATTTTAGAAAGAAGACAATTTTAATCATTTCTAGAGATTATTTAGCAAGTATGTATATTTTTAAATTTTTATCGGCGATAGATGTACGCGCTACAATTTAAGGCTCAGAATCTAAAGTTGGTTTATTATTGACAGAAATCCGAAATTGACAATGCTTCTGGCAATATCGTCGAATTTTTGCTACTTCATTTCTCAAGTTTCTGTCTATATGCAGATATTCGTTCGTGGGAAGAAAATTCTGATAGTTGCGCGTGTAAGTGTTTTTATTAGTTTTAGTCGAAGATCTCGTAGCAAACGGACTTTAGAGGAAGATACTGTCTTCTTCTAGTAGTCGAATCATCCTGCAATGTATCGTCGTGTAAAAATTCGTAAAATTGAGCAAAGGTCGCTTCTGGTCAGTTTAAGATTCTCGCGGGTCCAAGTATTCGCTATAATGATATTCTCTTGCGCGTTTCAATTGCCATTTTTGCCAAAGTAAACACTTTCCAAGAATTTCCTGCTCCCGAATTTTCACAAATCTTACTCCACTTGGTTGGCGTGCGCCTTTGCATAAAGCTTCGTTATATCCTGCGCATCAGAATTTTCCATATTTAACTTGCAAAGAGCAGTGTCTGTTATAAATATTAATTCACTTGATTAACTTGAGAACCTTTAAATACAGTTTTTTTGTATTTTCGCTCTGAGTCTATGACAGGAGAATATTAGAGAAATTGTTAATATACGTTGCTATAAGCGCTCGATACTTATTTTTGCATCTTATTTCCAGCTCCTTTGCTATTTCTAGGAAACTCGTGATATTTATATTCATATAACGTTACATCATAGAAAAACTGGTTATGATGAGGATTATTTCGCTCGTAAGGACTCGAGTTACCTGCATTATGCATTAAAATAAGTATACGATGCTGGTATACGAACGGTTTCGCTAAAAAATAAAAGTAGTTTAAGATTCATAATGTGGGGCTTTATCAAATTATATATAACAAAAAAAGAAAAAAAGAAAAAAAAAGAAAAAAGAAAAAAAAGCGAAATATCTTAAGCCTTTTCAGCGAAGTTGTATGTGTATTTTAAACATTCACGTAGCTACTTAAGCAGCTACTTGAGTAGCGTGGTTAAGTTTAAGAACCAATACTCTTAAGTTCTGTACAGATTAAACACAGTTACCCCTTCAGTAGCGATTGCATATGCACGGTAATATAAATTTAGAATTATAATAATTAACGACGACAGAATTTTCAAACAAAGCCAAAGATACATAGCTGTATTTAATTACACAGACAAACTGTAATAGGGACTTTTCTGAACCCTAATCCTTTTTATAAGTACGTTTCCCTTGCGCTTTCGAATTTTTATTTCTGCAATCTTGCTTTCGTTTTGAGAATAAAAAGATGTTTAGTCGACGATTAATTAAACAAATATCTACAACTATTGTCTCGCATTTTCTACAAATTGAACACAATTTTTAACGGTAAAAAAGTATATTTAGGTTGATGACGATATAAAAATTAGAATGGCGTGATGAAAATATATCGATACTACGTGTAGCTACGTTTCTGTTTCAACGAAAGTCAATATTAACTCTGCTAAAACCACTTGCATGCTTTTAATAATAGCAAAAATAAAAAAATCTCAATCAATCATTTGCACGAGTCTGGCAGTTTTAGTATAACGTCAGACATGCGTTTCATTAACCAAATCGTGTAACAATTTGGATCAATCGACACGCATCTCAATACTTACGGTCAGGAATATACTCGCACGTGTACTCTCAAACCAACTTTTTAAATAAACCTGCTCTTTGATCATTTGTTTTATCAATTAAATAAATTACTCGCAACTCTATAAGTGGCTTATCAATTAGACGTAGGAAGGAAATATCGTCACCACACTGACAATCATTTCGCCATACAAAGATCCACATATTATTTAGAAGATCGCGAGTACACAGCGTAAACAAGCATGAAAAATCCACAAAAAAAATTCCTTCTTACAGACACAATTATTTCGCTCCTAAAGCATTTGGTGTCTGTAATCCAGCCAGCTGTTGGAACTCGCGGAAAATGGAGATTTCTCAATCGTTTGCAGTGCCGTTCTCACCAAGGTGATATTAATTCTGAGACAGGCGGCGATTCGATTCGACTCAGCTTCCCAGCGGACCAACGTGCTTGGTCCGACATCGTAAATGTGCGAGCGGAAAATTTGATGGCCATACTTAAACGTTTTACGCTCTCCTAAACTCGACGAATTCCGCTCGGTGCACGGATTTCCTGTTCCATGGTTCGACGCGGCAACCGCGGCTCTTCTGATAGCCTGGCACTCTTAGTTTCAAACGTTATTACAAACTGGAGACGATAGACCAGCCAGCGATCGAGTCCCTTGTGTCGAGATATCGTCTGGCTCGCCTCAACTTAAACGTTTCCTTCGTATCGCGCCTAGTCCCGCTGTAAAACCCAGTGATTTCGATAATGGAAAATTTGATAAAGCTATGCCGAGTTTTATGTTCCTCGTGGAGACGATATTTTTCTGCTTTGTCGAGATGGTTAGGCAGATCGATCGTGCTTTGGGTTAGACGCGCAAAATCCAAGCGAAATTGCTGGCTGCACAGCGTTCACCAACTTCCCTCCGACGTGTTTTTAATCTCCGCAAGTCGAACTTTTATGCAACGTACGATTTTCCGTGAAATCGTAGTTACATAAAGAGCGTTTTGCCGATACAGAGATGGAAACACCGATTGCGCAACTTTGATTGTCAACGAGCAATCAAATTTAACAAATTGATTAAATGTAAGCGCTTTTGTATCTGGTCTCTTCCGGCGTAGTAGAAGCTGGATTACTCGAGTTTATTAGTTTGAAAAAATTAATTTCCTATAACTGGTGATAGTTTATTGCATGTTATTGCATTATCTGCGTCTGAAGGATTATGTTTGCGAACCGACAAGTTGCAGATATTGCTTGAAGTTAGTGATTTCGCAGGATCGCTCGTTTTATCAATCTCGTCAAACTTTATCAAATTCGTAGCCCTGCGGTTATGTAAAAGGAAAAAGGGACCGGCGATGGGTGCGAAATCGGCGGCCCCTGAAAATTGATTTCGTTTCGGCCCGTTCTAGATTGTGAAAACTTCGTATCTCGCGTTTGCTATGGTTCCCGTGTAAAATAGAAATATTCCAGCTGTCGAACGTAGAGAACGAGCCATAATATTAAAATGATTAAAATGATTAAATTAACAGTTATTGCATTTCTATCGGCAACTACTCTTCGTTATATAAAATATATTCAGAAAATGATGAAACGTATCTTACGGTAGGAATCTTTTATTTCGTGTAATTTTTTGAAATACCTTTTGTCGAGATCCATGCGTGTTAAGTTTCCCAGGGACGAGAGAAAATGTCAAAGCGAAAGAGATTGTTATAAAATGTAAACGAGCCTTAGCTTTTAAGGTGTTTTTGATCTTTAGAAGTGGAAGTTTTATGGATTGTACGATTTTCCGTAGAATTGCAACTACGTAAATTGCGTTCCAGTATTGCAGAGGTGATAAGAGCGACTAAGCAGCTTTTCTAAATAAACTTATGATAGTTGCGAAGGGTTTAATTAAATCTTCATTTGCTATACGTGTGAGACTGGTCGAATAAAAGCAGTAAAATGACATTCGTGTTGTTTTATGTGGAATATATGGACGGAAAATAAAGTTCCATTAAGCTGGCGCTATTTCTCCCGCGTTGTAGCGTTTTACTTCGCGAAATGCAAATACTTTCGCACCAGCGTAAAATGAAACGAAATCACGGCCTTTTAGCGATTTATGATATTCGTCTACATTTAGGGGCAGATTACAAATTTCAATTTTTCATGCCCCAAATTCTAATTCCCTATACTCCGATTTTCCAAATACCAATGCTCAAGTTGCGCATTCCACCATTTCCGTGGCTCGAATAAAAAATTTTTATCGACAAACTACCGATTCCACGCACACTGCGGATTTGCATTTTCTGCATTTAAATTTCCCATATTTCAACTTTACATCGACGTTTTAAAACCTGCAATTTTTAAATTAACCAAATTCCACGGCCAAAATTGAAATTCTCTTTTATAATACCACGCGTCGAGGATCTTTCCATAAATTTCACTGTCGCAATCGTTAATATCAACTCGCTTAAAAAACATCTTTTACAACTCGCCGCTCTCAACTACAAGAGGACGTGTTATACTCGCCACAGTACATTGCCTTGATACAAACACGCGAACCTCTTCAGATCGAAGTCCTCACCCCCTGTATCCATCGAGGCGTTCTAATCCAATCTAAGGAACAAATTCTCGTCGTTGTTCACGAGTTTGTAAGAAGCAGACATTTAGTAGACACGTTGTTTAACTTGCTAACTGGGTCGCTCCTTAACTGGAAACTTTTATAATCACGGAGTTGCGAGTTAACAGAAGCAAGTTAAACTTCTACAAAGGAAATCTTGTAAAGGGAAAAGGGCGATTCGTTAATTTCAAAAACAACCGCGTGAAAATTGATGTAAAATCACACGTGTCTCATATAGTAGAAATTAATAAAAAGTCGGTAGGTTTTGCAAAAATTTTCGTAGATAGTATTACGCTGTTAGTTTCAAAAGGATTGAACAAAATACCGAGATGCTGCATACCGAATTCCAACGTTTCTTCGAGAGATTATTTCTCTGTTTGTCGGTCCTGAATTCAGTAGTTCGTCCCATTAATAGCAGTGACCATGTGATTCGCACAAATATTGGTTCGTTCGTGATCCACGTTCCTCGTTTTTCCGACCGCTTTCGCTCTCTGGTTTCCGGAACGAAGACATTTCTTGTGTACGAAACATTCTGATTGCAGCTTGTCCACGTTTGAAAGGGTTGATCCACATTGAGAGGCTCGCATAACACGTTGTTGGTTGTGTGATGGGATTAAATATAGTTCGAAGGATTGATTTTCGATACGCAGAAACGTTGAACGAGCGTATACATTTTCGTACTTAGAATCTATAAAAAGTGTTCGTTTTGAAAGTGTCTGTAAAGGTAAAAATTCTGTGTTTGCTTGTGATATTCTAATTAGCAATTAAATATGAAATTATAAGAATTTCACAGATCTTCGCTGCGAACCTTTTTAATTTTCCAGTCGACTTGACAGCCTCGCGGCTCGAATCGATATTTTCAAGCGTCTGCGTAAATCTACGAAAGCTCTGTTCGAAAAATCTTCCTCGTTTTTTAGTCGAAGAGCATGTCGCGGTTAAATGCGAAGAATCAATATAAACAACTTTTGATTGCGCTAGCCGCGACTAGGCGTACTCGCCTTTGAGAAAACGAACGTGAAACGGAACTGTGAGAAATTGCCAGAAACCGTTTCGTTAGAAAGCTTCCCTTAAATAACGTTTCTTCCGAGGAAACGAAATATCTCTCTTACAAAGTATCTGCATCTTTCCTCCTTTTCTCATTTTTCTCTTTCATTTCTTTAACGAATAATTATAACGCAAATATTACTATTAACTGGAGAAAGTTGAACTGTCGATTTATACAGGGTGGTTGGTAACTGCAAGCGGAAAGGGGGTGATTCTAGGCGAAAAAAGAAGTCGAAAATATGGAATAAAAAGTTTTCGTTCGAGGCTTCGTTTTCGAGAAAATCGACTTTGAATTTTCGCTCGGTACGCGTGCACTTTATCGCGTCTCGTTATAGCGGATCTCACCGTAGATCATTGTCTCGATTCACGTTATGTCGATGAACACTTCCAATGTGACCGAAGTGTTTTCTATTCGACTTTTTTATTCTATTTTTTTTATTCTATATTTTTCGCGTAGAATCAGCCCCTTTCCGCTGGTACCACCAGTTACCAACCACCCTGTATAAATCACCTTGAACATTTAACGATATATCAAATTTAACATAAATAGAGTTTAAGCGAGAAAATCATACGTATTGCGTCACTAACATCCCGATTGCTAACCATAATGGGAACGTCGCTAATAAAAAAGAAAATCGTACTGGATGTGTTTTAGGGTAGAGTCAAATTATTTCGCTGAAATATAATCGTAAATGGAATCATAGCGGTGTAAGTTAGTCGGTGATGTTATTTTTCGTCAAATAATATTCCGCGTTGAATATTACAGAAAAAAGCGAGTATAGTTGTTCAAGGCGTGAAAACACATCCTCACGGAGAAAACAAAGCTACGCTACAGTTTAATTAATTATGCAACTAATGAGATTATACTTATCTAAATAATAAAATAGTAGGTAACTTAGTACTAAATAGAAATTCTCAAAGTTTTAACTTAAATTACCGTGATTTTCACTCCAGCAAATGTTCCCCGCTTTTTTAAACAGACTGTATTAATTGACGACTAAAGAGGCGCATACTTGACGAATTTTTAATTAACGAACGTAATTTGGCGAACGGTTCGGCCATATCTTTAAGACTGCAGTTGCGACGAATTCCGGTTTTATATCATTCGAAACTTCCGCAAGCTTCCGCTTTAATATTCTCATCTGATGGTGTCATTTACCCGTCCAGTTCTTGCTCGTAAACTTTCGTCGATTAGCGACGTTTCCATTACGGCTTTTTAGGACCAGCGTCACTCGTTCGACATCTAAAATCTCGAAAGCACGATTATACGGTCGCGTTTGGCGATTTCGGTTCGTGTACAGGTTCGTTGTTACGACGCGCAGTTCAACGCTAGAAGAACTAGCCGGGTTACTTTGGCCTATTAACGAATCGGCAAAGGTTATTATTAAGTTGTTTCATAAGTCGCGCCGTTCTTTGCTGTCGAGCGAATTTCGAGAATTAAATTTAGGATTGCAAATATAGTGTGATAGAATGAAAGTGCGAAGCGTAATCTGGAATCCTATCGCGAAGTTGCCCGCGAAAACGAGACGTTACGCTTCAAAAAGTGTTTAAAAACATTAAAAGAGAGAGAGAGAGAGAAAATTGGAAATGCACAGTAGCTCTCTGTGTGTCGAAATTACCGTTTTTCTTCATTGTGTCGGATCTTTGATCCAAAAAATTGACGACGTGCTGAAAGAATGGCGTGCGAAGGCTATGAATTTGGTAAAAAAAAAAAAAGAGAAGAAAGATTGAGATAAAAATATGGCAACAGCAGAACTAAAAATATTAATTCGATTTATCTGCGTACTCTGGATGTCGGAACGTATGGAAAGTGATCTTTGAATTTATAGGATAAGGAGGGGGGGGGGGGAAGTTAGGAAAGCTCTCAAGGGGAATACCAGACGAAAGAGATTCCGGCACTTAACTAACCTTAACAATGTGAAAACGAACAACGTGAAAATCAATCATATTTCACAAACACGACTCGTGATGTTCTAAGTTTTCCAAAGTTTTCGTAATTCCTAAAAATGTAAGATTTTGCCAATTTTTGAACAAGATCTTGCAGAGATTTAAGGATAGACGTTAAGCATTGTTGGAGGAAGTTAGTTGGATACTTGGCAAGTTCGCTGGTTTAAAGTAATCGAACGGTAACTGTGGTTAACTGTACTTTTTCGTACTTGTATCTAGCAGCCATGTAAAAGTTTGTAGGGTAAAAAATTCGAGGATATTTAGCGTTGCGTCGAGGACCTTCCATTTTGAGAGTTTTCTAGCGGTAACGTTAGGTTTAAGCGACTTTATAAAACGATTATGGAGAAACTTAAATGGTATAAATGTATGCATATCTGTGGATTAATAGATATACGAAAATCTGGTTATGGAATAAATAATTTTCAAGATGAAAATTGTTGGTTCGAGTTTAAAAGCTTTCGAGTGGAAGTCTGCTGGTACTTTGGAAAATTGAACAAGAATTGTTTCGGTATTTACGAGTACCGAACCGACCGGGTCATAACGAAAATCGAACTGGATGAGATTAATCGCTTTCTCGATAAATTTTATTTCATTTCAGCAAACATAAATTTAATCTCAGTTGAAGATTCAAAACCAAATATTTTTTTAGAAAAGTATAAAGCGATAGCGTAAATCTTCGATCGATGACTAGAAAACGATTAAATCGATAAAAATTCCAAGGATTCTTATTTTTAAAACGACCGATTAAAATTTAAGTTCCGTGCAAAAAGAAAAAAAAAAGAAAAAAAAAAAAAGAAATACTTGGACAAGAATTAGCAAACTTCCAAAAGTCCTAATCGCAGTTCCACCAAAGTAAACCAGAGTTCACCACCTACACAGAATTCACCCTTCCCCCTTTTTTCACAATATTTCCCTCGATTTCTCACCGAAGGCGAAATTCGTCGAAGCACATGCGTGAACGATGGTCGAGCGGCGAAAATTCACAAGGATCCGAGAAGCAGTTACCACTGGAGAGATGTGTATACGAGAAAGTACTTATATATGTGTGTATATAATTTTAGCGTGTATCACGACCGGCTCACGTGTAGTCGAGGCTCAACGATCAGACTCAAATAGGATTACTCGTGGCGCGTTGCCCGATAGATCGTGTGCAAACTTCTCCGTACATGATGTCGATAACCAGACGGCATAACGTGACGATATAGTTGTGTTCACGCGGTACGGATTATCAGAAACGGCGGCGCCTTGGCGGAGCACCGCCTTCGAATAACCTTGGCTCGAGTGAAATATTCAATGGAGTCTGATATTCTATGTACACCGTCATTCCATAGCCCTCGTTAACGATCGACCGAGTTTTACCATGCAGCCGGAGCATTTTTCCTTCCAACTAACGTCGTTGTTTACCACTTGAGATTAGCTTAGCTCGTGAGCCTGGTTGAGCGTTCGAGATTGGTGCAACCTGCGAGCACGAAGAATGCGGTTATTCCGTAGGAGCGGAAGGCGGAGAGGTAGTTTACAGTTTACGAACATCGTTTGGGAATTTTATGCACAGTGTTGCGTGGTTAGAGTTTGCTGAATGAGGATTTTCACGGCGGTTACTTTGAAAGGCGTGATCGATTTCGTTGAGGCATTTTCCTTTCGGCTTATGAGCAAGTTGGGAATTAAAGGGGAGAGGATGAAATCTGCTAATCTATTTCGCGAAATGGCGAAGAGAGAAGTTGAATCGAGTCTTATGAGAAGCATCTAGCACATTTGTCACGCAGTTTAACATCGAATTAAGACAATCAACAGGTTTCATCTGTTCGAATCTAACGCCCCGGACATCTGTTTGATCCTCTTTCAAATCTCTCGCGACCTCGCAGACTACGTTCAGATTGAAAGCAGCGTATCCGCTGTTAACAGGCAAACTGTGGAGACCAGGCCTGACCAACTTGCAGTTCGTTAGATTCCTCCTATAACATCGGAGTATCTTTATCTTTTATACACACCAGTTTCCCTATAGTTTGTGATCCTGTGTTAAACTGAATTCGAGATTCTATTTCATTCGGTCTTCCTTTATCTGTAATGTATAAAACATATCCTGTAATTCGATAAAAGCACAGCAACGTAGACGTTCAACTCAGGAACTATGCAAGTAGATCGAAATTCCAAACTCCTTTCGAAACTAACGTACAGAGTCTCCGATGTAGACTACGAATCATTTGGAACGGAATGTCGAATTATTTACCAAACGTTCAAGATCCATCGATTAGTCGCTCGAACCAATCGCACAAATTTTCCTAACCGAATACGTTCCTCGAAATCTCTATTGCACGAAATCCTCCTACACACTACGAGAATACACGAGTTATCCAAGGAACAAGAAGCAGGTGAACGAAAAACGAGAAAACGCCAGCCGCTTATATCTTGAGCCACACCGGAAGACTTACCACCATCATAGTTCAGCGATACTACGGCCGATACGATAATTCTTTCGGTATCGATCATCGTCTAGCGCAATCATAACTTTGCCACGTGCTCGCCAGAAGGATTACAGGCGCACGGAAGCACCGTTCTCAGGTAATCCCTCGATAATATCGGCAAACGTTCGAGCATTTTTCCTCACCGGCTGCGTCTATGGTTGCATCGCTATGAAACGTGAGTATCCCATCTCGGCACGTTTGCCGAGGCTTCTGTATCCTGGAGAGATGATGCGAGAGGGATGACGCTTGTACGCGCGTGAATGGAGTGTTGAGAGTTGAGAGCCTCTTTGTTTGCTGCTTTCATGTACACGTTGCCCGCTTTCACACACCTACACCACGTATCTGTATTATACACAGGCTTGCGAATGTACTGGAACGCTGGTAGAAAAACTTTCATGAGTATATGGTGTCCGCTGTGCGAGACATTTTGAAATTTGAAAATTTTCGTAACGCTGTTACGTTACGAAACTCGGCTGTTGTAATTATACTGGCAAGAGTTTCAGATGGATCCGGAAATGAAGAAATGGTAAGATATTTGGTAAAAGCGTGTGCACTGGTCCCTCAATTTACGCGGCACTTCTTTCACGCGCTGAATTATAACACAATTTACGCGGCTAGAAACGTCATTACTTCTTTCTTCCTTTTCTATTTTTTTTTTTTTTTTTTTTTTTTTTTTTTTTTTTTTTTTTTTTTTTTTTTTTTTTTTTTTTTTTTTTTTTTTTTTTTTTTTTTTTTTTTTTTTTTTTTTTTGTTACGCTATTTGAAATAAATACGCGTTTCTTTTGTACTGACAGACTTCATTTACGCGATTTTCATTTACGATAAATCCATAAATCGTGGGACTAGTGTGTATTATTAAACGACACATTTAAACGATCAATTATATGGCAATATTCAGTGGCACCATATCAACAATAATTATCGTGTGTTTATTCATACTGTACGTTAAGTTTTTACTAAATATATGTTTGCAATAAGTGCACTTAATTTCTATATACATTTTTCAGCCGGTTTTAAATATTGCCAATATAGCCGTGCGATAGACGGGTATCGTTACGGAGAAAATTTTAAAACGTTTCGCGTAACATGCGTAGACATAAAAGTTTTCCATGGTAAGTGTTCATAAAGATTCGTAAACCATTGTCGCTTGCTCTCTCGATAATAAAAAGATCTAGGTTGTAAAATTCTTTCCTTTACTTTTGGACAAATTTCTCTCGTAAACGTGACGTTAACTCGGTGAATTCCGTGAACTTGGCTAAGAAGCTTGTTCCTGCCTTTATTATTGTCATTACAAGCTTAGAAACCTGAAGCTTGGAACGTTCTAATTGGGTCTCTCGCTGAGAAATGGCCCTAAACGACCAAAATTCCCAAACTCTACGGTTGTTATACCTTGTTACACGTTGTAAGAGACTAAGAGTTTTCTTCCGTGAACAGTCCCTGATAATTTTAAGAGCTACGAGAACCCAAGCCAGAAGATCGACGTTTAAACGAGAATTTTATCAGCTTTTCGTTGGAAAACTGGCCGGCAAAGTACCTTTAACACCTTGACTGTTCTGTTATACGTTTGCATATCGCGCGAAGAGACGTGACACGTTAATTCTCTGAAAAGTCCAGACGCCTTTGAACACGTTGAACCGAGTCGTTCATTGTAATTCGTCGCTCGTTATTGTAATTCGCACGACAGTAAGCGATCATTTAAATAAAAGGGGCGCGTACCGAGACGGATAAACCAACAATCGAATGTTTGCAAGCTATTCCGCGAAAAGAATCTAGAACGAATTCTACACTGTCCTGTCTTTTCACATACACGCGGATTATCCCCTGATTGATAGCACGCGCTGCATTATGCCACGCGTTCTGTATACCTTGCAAATATATCTTACACAACAGTCAAAGTATTAAACTCATGGTATTTCGAAATATTCATCGCCTGATTCACGAACTATCGAGAGCGAGCAAGCTGACAGACATACACGTCGAAAGCCCGAAAACAGGTAACGAAAGAGTCGTACGAAGAAACTTTCCAAACGAAAAGACCCAAAAAAGTAAAACTAAAAAAAAAAAAAAAAAAAAAAAAAAAAAAAAAAAAAAAAAAAAAAAAGGAAAAAAGAGAAAAAGAAAGAGAAGCAAGCAGATGGTTAGAAAGGAAGCAGAATCGGAATGACGGCGTGTTGGGTTTTCAGGTATGGCGCCCAACGTGCCGATCGGTCTTTCTTATCACGAGATGTTCGCCGTGTCACTCGGCTCGCCGGCTCTGTGGAGATGCCGAGCCTGTGGCAAACAGGTGACCAACCGTTGGCACCACTTCCATATACACACCGCCCAAAGGTCCTTGTGCCCGTATTGCCCGGCTACGTACAGCAGAATCGACACTCTTCGCTCGCACATACGCACCAAGCACAGGGAGATAATGTACGCCAAAGGGTCCTTATAGAGGCCATTGATTGCTCCGCGAAGGAAGAGGCTACCGCCACTTCCG
The DNA here is from genome assembly GCA_014737475.1 of Bombus confusus. Classification (NCBI taxonomy): domain Eukaryota; kingdom Metazoa; phylum Arthropoda; class Insecta; order Hymenoptera; family Apidae; genus Bombus; species Bombus confusus. Next base: position 416,701 of record JACXIV010000144.1, read on the forward strand.
CCTCCTCGTCTCTTCGATGACAGGCGGCCTATCGCGCCTTTCTTCGGATTTGGGCTGCCCTTACCGAGCACTGACGCTCGATTTCTGAACCCCTCTCTAAGCGGAAAACGCATACAACGCTTTTAAACCAGACCTTCGACCAATCTTTTTCTATTCTTTGTCTCTCTGCTTTCCCTCGAAGGGAATAGATATGACCCCTTCGTTTGGGAAAACTCGTGGTACATTCTAATACGATCGCTTCGATGTTCTCCATGCCTGACTTTTAACTTTTTCAATGTAATTCGTGTATTAGTGTATCGTTGTAGTAGTGAGCGTCTTGTAACGGCGCCTTGTCGGGTTTTTGGAGTTCTGAAGGCTTCGAATCGAAGCGCGAGTCTTCGAGTATAAACACGGTGATAGTGGCACGAGATATATATGTCTCGAAGTTATGCAGAGAGTGGAAGATTTTCACGCGAGGATGAGTGGCAATGCTATTCGCAGTATTCACGCGTTTCAAGACCGCAAGATGGAGAGTTCGAGAGTTGGTTTGAGGAGGCTTGAAATGGCGTAGAATCGTCAAGTGGATGGCTATGCGACTGTATTCGACTACCAAATTCGAGCTAATTACTCTTTAGTATTTAGTTCGTTCGTCGCGCGCGCAAATATTGTCAGCGATGGGACGAGGTTCGTACTCGTGGTAAACGTTGGAGGAATTTATTGGAACGCGTGTGGTTTGGAAATTTAGAGTTCGGACGGAAATTGACCACGCTCGATTCGAACTTGCTGCATTTATAACCAGATATCGCTTTATCTGTGGATACAGTCGCGTATAAGAGCTTAGAGAAATTGTCAATGTTAAAAAGGTGTCGTGATTTGAGCTTAGAAAAGAGAAGTTGAATCGCAACGTGAAATATACTCTATACTATAAATATATAGTTCGAGCGCCACTTTCAACAAACTTAACGCGTTAAATCAAGGCGATTAATTGCGTCCCATCGCTGGTTTCCGGCGTTTAGAATTTCCATGCTGCGTTTCCTTCGAGGCACTTCAGCAACTCACAGCTCCAAAAATTATGGAGAAGCCTCGGGTGTATCGAGATAATTTTATTCGATTTTAGCCTCTTGGCAAGCTCGCGGAGATTTCCCAAATACTCGAATAATAATTGATCAAACCTTTTATCGAGACGAGTGATTCAAGACCGCTGCTATATCGAATTTAAATTTGCCACGGAATGAAAACAGCATTGTCGAGTGTCTGGACATCTCGAAGCAATTTTCCTTCGAGTTATTTAAGTTCATGTGGGGACAGTTTGTTAAGAAAAAGTATAACGAAAGGCGCAGTTCGCGGGGTAAATTCATGCAACGAATGATTTCTAATAGGTATGTTGAACGTTTCGTCAGCATCCCGCTGCGACGTCTCTCCGATCGTCGGCGTGATCGCGTATAACCGAAGAGGAGGCTGATCTCGGACGAACAACGATGAAGTCAGGAGAACGCAAAAGAGAAAAGAAAAGAAGCGGAAGAACAGGGAGAAAGAAGAAAGAAGAAAGAAGAAAGAAGACAACACATTATTGGAAACTGACACGAATTTTTGCGAGGACAATCGATCGATAATAGCGTTTCGAACGGTCCCTTCTGGGACAAAACGGTGCGGTATTATTCCCGTTTCTTGAATGGTATCGATTGTACCTCTTCGCGCGTAGACGATCATACAAATTGAGAGACAGCGAAACACGCTAGGATTCGTGTAAATAGTAAACGAAGTTTCTCTAGACTGGCTCGTTTGGACTGGACGGTGGTCGCGCGTGGATCGATCGATCGTCGATCGATCACTTCTGATTCCCCATCGTTTTTGATTCTCTTAGTCGCGTTCGATCTTCCTTCTCTTGTCTCTTCAACTTCTCATCGATGTACCCAACTTTGCAACGTTCATCGTATCGTACAGTCGCGCGTACACGGAGTGGAGGATCCACTGATAAAGGATCTACGAGAGATTTAGATCTACGAGAGATCAACGATTTCGATAGAGAGCGTCTGTAAGAGAGAGANAAATAAAAAAGTAAAAAAAAAAAATAAAAAAAAAAATAAAAAAGAGGAAAGAAAACGGAGAATAAAAGTAGAAGAGAAAGAGGATAGATGTGACAAAAGAATGTCCAGCGAGCTTGAAAATTAAACGGTCTAATTCTTTACTCAATGGAAGGCTGAAACGCGCGCTGTGATTATTGAACACCGAAAGCTCAAAGGGTACTACGAATTATGATATCGGTCCGTTTAATCGATGTTACGTGTATCTTAATGTTGTTCGTTCTTTCTGAGCTAGTATTAGACAGCTCAGTTCTACAATCAAATGACAGAAGGAAATTTTGCAGGCGGGAGAAGATTTCTCTTCTCGGGTATTGTTAGGTGTCGATAGCATTCGCGTACGCGTGTGCGACGTCCCTGAGCAACAGTACGGAGCTATGCATAATTTGGAGACGAACGGGTGTATTTGAGACGATATCCTATACGGATTTCATTTCCTCAAACTCTAGAAAACATGGATTTTGACGAGCATTCTTATGCTTCTTCGTCGATACGTGGCTCTCGAATGGACCTCGTTGTCTCCTTCATCGGTACGTGTAATTACATTTCTCTTTGGACCAATACTCTTCGTCTATTAAAGTAATCGTTGTCGAGGCTCATTAAAGTACCTAAAAATGAAAAAAAAAAAAAAAAAAAAAAAAAAAACACAAATATACACAAGTCTCTCGTCGGTGTAAGGATGTACGATCGTGTGGTTCCTAACTCGTAGAGGGTCGAGTGCAGCTCGAGTCAAGTCAGCGTGGAAACTTATGTGATACCGTATTAAAAGCCGCTAAGTTAAGCTTTTACTCTTGCGTGTTGCGTGTTGTGACGTGGCGGAGAAAACGTGTTTCTGCGAAGCGACGAAAACGTCGATGATGTTTCAAATGGCAGTGGAAGCGGAAGCCACGTACGTCACCGCGTATACTTAGCTTCTTTTCCTTTTATGTACGATACAGTGGAACTCTGTTTATTAATTGATTAAACGAAATCTTACGTCTGATTAATTCTACGATCTGATTATTAATCGATTAAACTAAATGTAGAAATCGTTTCGATCGAACTTCGATCAATTTTGAACGACGAAGGCTGCATCAATTCTGTAATATTTACACGTTATTATCGTGCTATTATCGTGGTATTATCGTGTCAAATTACAAGAAGTGTTTGCATATATCCTTATTCTCTAACGAGATATCGATGTTTACAGTCGCATAAGAGTACTACTATTAATGGTATCAATCTTTTGTCGTATGAAGACACTACTAATAAATAATGCTTGCATCTAATTAATAGTACGTAAATGTTATAATAAATACAACGGTGTGCAAATCATTTCTGTAGTCACTATATATCGCACATGTATAAGTGTCATAACTGGGAATAACTCTGTGCTGTGTTAGGAGAACGTCAAAGAGCAAATTCAGAGGCTAACAGTGGAATATTACGAACGTGACATTCGACTATTGTCTGCTAGAATCTATTTTCCTTTTTCCAACGTCGTGTGTTTAATGGATCGCTCTTTAAATAATTCACAGAGTCATGTCACTTTTGAAGTACATTATAAAGAAAATTTAGTTATCGCGATGTTGAATCGCGTCCTGGCAGAATCGAGAGAATTTCTCCTATATACTAGCCATTCAGAAGTTACGTCGATCAACCGGATAAATTGGAAAGCAGAGAAATTACGAACTTTGTTCTGAAAAATTTCTCTGGAAATACATAGTCATTTATGTAATTTCCTTGATGAACAGATTTATGAAGGTAAACAACCCGTTTTTTGGAGAAAGATGCTGGCTAACGAAATTGTGGAATAAACAGTTGATCGGTTTCGCTTCTAGGAAGCTCGAATAACGAACTATTGTTTCGTCGACGGGCTTAGATAAATGGAATTCCACTGTACGCAGACTCTCTCGTCGTATTTATTCTCATATTTAGCTTCGTTCTGAATGTGAAATATAACTACCCTCGAGAACTATTCTAGAATCACTCGAGTGATTAATATACACGTTGTCGCGTGGCTACTTCCGCTTCCGAGTGCGCGATTAGCGCTCGATTGGGAGTTCCTTGTTTCGACGACGCGGCCAGCTGATCGAAATCGTTCCGCCCTCTGCTTTACGATCGCTGTAAACGCAAAAAAAAAAAAAAAAAAAAAAAAAAAAAAAAAAAAAAAAAAAAAAAAAAAAAAAAAAAAAAAAAAAAAAAAAAAAAAAAAAAAGAAGGAAAAAAAGATAAAAAAATAGAATTGCGATCGAGACGAGCTGTCATAGCAATGACAACAATAGATGTTGTGGCGTTCGTTCGATGGACGCGGTATCGTCGAGTGGAACTCGTGCACACGACCAAAATGGAAGTAGAGTATACATTCATGCGGTACACGTACACAGAGACAGAAAGGCGTACACATAGAACAGAACACGAACACACATTACGTATAACTTATAAACATAAATATGGAACTATATATAGATAAGTAGATAGATGTATACGTGTACACACCCACGTGTCGGCGGCCTGGCGCGTGTGAAATCGCGCGAGTTCGAGCGAAGACAGTGTTTGACTGCCCCGGATTTATCGACCGTTCCTCGATCGATACCACGAAGAAAGGTGTCGAGAAGCAAATATCCCTGTTTCGTGCCACCACGACTACCGTAGACAACGGAGTAACTGAAGAACCGAGCTGCAACGCTCCAGCAACTAGGTAAAGTTTCAATAATTTCCAGATGCATTACGTTTATATCCTTCGAGATTACACGTCGATGGATTTTCTATCGATTTTTGTGTCGAGTACGAATGGTTTTCTTTTTTCATTGCTTGCGTATTACACGCGACATTATACTTGTTCCTCCTTGCAGTTGAAAATAATTATCGATATCGATACGCGTAAATTATTCTGATTTTTCAAATGATGAATCCACGTGTGATTTTAAGGTGGCACGTATCGTGGTGCGGATTTGATGGTGGTTTTAAATTGCTTTTGATATTTATATGAATCTTCCTAGAGTTTAATTATCGACGTTAATTTGTAAATAATTTTTGTTACGAAAGTTTTGGATATTATTATTAGTTAGAGACGGGATACTAGTAATACTAGTAATTAATGACGATTTTAAAGTGACGAGTTTTATAGGATTTATAGGTTTTATAGGATTGACATGATCGTCTCCTAAGGTTTATATTAATATTTTTCGTGCGAGTGTTGGCATATCATCGAAAGATATGATATCAACATCTGTAGATTAGAGATTGATTTGATTTTGTAGAAATCTTATTTATATTGATATTTTTCGAGTTCAAATTGCGATATTCATGAAAATATATTGATACCAGTATTCGTCAATCAGTTTTGAATTGAAAGATTCGTTATTAGGAAAATATAAGATAAGTTCATTTTACGTGTTTTAACTATTCTGTTATATAATGTCCGCAAAGAGCATTGAAAGATGGTAAGTTTGAACTTTAGTAGAAGCACGAATTATTCATTCGAATGAAACAAGATGTAATTGAGAAACGTGGGTCGTAATGTGCTTTCTCCTAAATGAATGGAACATTTTCTTCTGACTCGTAATAGAACCTATACGAAATGTACTTTAAGATAGAATTGATGGATTAGCTCTGATAAATGCAAAGTAGAAATGAATAATTTTAAATGTGCTGTAGCGTATTATAAAAAAAAACGTGTGTTTAAATGTATGAAATTTGAAACAAAAAAAAAAAAAAATCTATAAATGAAACTAAGATTTCGCAAACAAAAATGTATCACGAAGCCAAGGAAAAATTATTTTTTGATTCCACGTTCATTAATAATTCTGCTTTATTACTCGTATGTAATTTCTGAAGCTTGACATCAGCTTTCTGTCGTGTTAAAGTTCGCAATTTTACCAATATCGACATAAACATCAGAGGAGGATCAGTTTAGCTTTAGAAAGTTGTACTTGTTTTGAACTAGAAATTGATGGATTGGTTCGAGCTCGAACCCCGCAAGTTTCAAAATTTCAAGACCGCAATGTTTGTCTGTAAACACTTTTTAATTAAAAAGCGATAAGACGATGATCGATGATACTGGTATTATCAGGTTTGAAAAGCAAACTGATTTTACCACGTGAACTTTTGCATATTTTCGAATTACAAACTAACAGATCGGCTCGTGTTTGACTTTTTGAAAGTCGGTCTTCTTTCAAAAGTCGGCGTTTTATTAAAGTTTTACACGTTAGCTTTTAGTACGAGGTAATAAAATAGTAATTTAAAGTTTCGTAGTTTCTACTAACTTTATTTCGGCACGCGTATTGCAATCTTACGATATTTTTATACTTATTATGTTTTATAATGGAACATAGTGCAATGATGATAATCCGCGTTTCAATTCTTCAAGTTTAATCTCATTTTGTCTTATATTTTTATACTTTCTTTTCTCAGTTCGTAGCTGCCAGGCCGAAGATGATTGATAGCGACATTAATATTCTCTCGAAGTATAATGATATCAGCTTTAGGACACTTTTACGTATTTTTTAAAGTTAGTATTAGTAAAGCTTAGCATTTTTAAGTGGACTCAACTTTTCTGTCGGGAAAAGCGAAGTTTAGCAGAGAGAACTGCTACGAATAAAATTTTCAGATCTCACTACGCGAAATGAATTTTACAAAAAAGGGCTTCGCTCGTATCTTTTCGTCAAGTTATACAATTCCTAAGTTATAAAGTTATTTTAGCGATATAAAGCTATTTTCATAAAGTTTCGAAATGTAGAACGAATAATATAGATTCGATGCAGGTTGAGAATTAAATTAAACAGGATATATCTTAATAGAAACGAAGAGAATCAACGCGCAAGTAAAAGGAATTCCACTTTATTACGATTAATTCGTCCGAGGCAAATTCATAAAAGTAGTTGAGCATTATTCCTTCCAAGGGGAGAGGTTGCTTTGCCCCTCAAACAGGGCAATTTTAGTATTTTTTATTATATCATTATTTATTATCATCCTTTTTTTCTTAATAACTTTCTCGGATATTTGTTATTAACAGAATCCAAGACGTTCGTGATGAAAAAGTTCCTTTTATCCTCGGAATTCTGCTTCGTCTCTTCATTCCGGCTATAAATTCATCTACCCTCACCCTTTATCATCGAGTCTTTTGCTATTTATTCCTGCGCCAGTCTTCCTAGACGTAATTCATAATCGAACCCTTTTTTCCCCTTAAAAGCAAAGTTAATCAATAATTGTCATATTTTTAACAAAAGATTCATCGTTGAAACGCGAAATGGGAGATCACTGAATTTGACTTTCGGCCGCAATTAAACTGAGAATTTTTCTTGACACGTGAAATTTCCGAACAATCAGACGCTGACAACTAAATTAAAACTTTATTCCAACGATTTTTTCCCTGATTTTTCCTTTTATACGCTACTCGCGACAAAGTCGACAATCGCCTGCCCCCTCGTGCAAAATACGCGACTCTCGTTGATGATCTATTGTAACCTCGTTGTATTTGTTTTTAAAATTCCCGCGACTATTTTTTCGTTCGATCGTTAATGGGTGGAAAGCTGTTTTGAATTAAAAATATTCGAAACTTCCGAAGCCAAGTTTTGCCCTACCAAAGTGAACAGATCTATGCGAATAGATTTCCAGGCGATCTCTGCTTGATGAAATTTCTGAAACGATTCTCTCGTTCCAAATACAGGAAAATTTTTAGTAACTCTAGAATTGTAATGAGAACTTGATGTCCTTCCGTACTTCTCGATAGCATTTGATCGTATCGCTGATTTCAAATAAGTCGTCTTCCAGAAATAAATTAAATTAGATTTTGTAAAATTTTTTTAATAGTTTCATTGCAAGAACACCTTGATAGAAGAGACGGAAATCTGTAGATATTAGGACTTCTTGACTTTTTGTATTTTTACAAAGTTAACGAATTGTTATTTTTATAAAGGACTTACTAATTTTGTGATATTATTTGTATTATTTATTTTCATTATCATTTGCTTTATCATTTGCATGATTTTCATTAATACGTTCAGTTTTACCTGCGGTAATGATGTGATTATCGAAAATCACGATAAATATTTAGCAAGTGTATACTCGAAATGGAATTAATACATTTATAATATGTTCGAATTATGAAAAGCACATCGTTGCAAATTTGCAAATTTGCAAATTGCAACAGCTTGAGAAACGCACATGCCTTTGAAGAAATGAAAAGATCAAAAATAAAAGTTGAAATGTTATAACTTTTTTTTTTTTTTTTAGAAAAAAATGCAGCCCTGCAGAAGAAACTTGAACATTCATCGGTTTTCGGATGAATGAAACAAGACAAACGTGGCAGTAATTAAATGGAAAATGTTGACACGAATTTTCTTCTACGTTAAAACGTTTGTACTCTAAAGTTTATATTTATCTTTAATTTCCCTTTTTGTAGGAAGAACATAGACAAATTGATGGCCGTGTTTCGATATTCAACAGAGTATCCTTTGTGTTGCTTCGATTTTAAATTTCAGTTTTTCTAGCAGAGAGATTTAATAGTATTGACAACAGACGTATTTTGATTTTTGACTCACGTCAGATTTCCATCAACGCATGCACGCCATGCACATGACGGGATGCTTTCAGAAATTCACCAATCCAGTATTTGTAACGCATTATAAACGTTTTCCATCGATGCCGATGCCTGTGGCATCTATCTATTCACAATATATTTCTACGCACACACTTATTCTCGTATAAACGAATATCAAATAAATCTCGTGTTTTTTTTCTTTTTTTCTTCTTTTTTTTTCTTTTTTTTTCTTTTTTTTTCTTTTTTTTCTTTTTTTTTTCTTTTTTTTTTATACAAAATTAGAAATAATTCTAGTGACACTGGCAAGAAACTGCAGAGGCAAACTCAATCTTTCAATTTACATTAAATTAAATTTATTTTTTAGTTACGATATACGATATATAATCGTGTCTCTATAGTTTAAGAATTCAATTTTATTTCCTCATGTTTACGCATTTATGGAAAGCTTAAATTTGCGGGATGAATTCTAAACGTGAAAGGGAGAAAGGATCTGAGACTTGAGAAGCGTTTTCTAAAGTATACAGGGAGTGGCAATATGAAGAAATAAATAAAAAATGTAATTTTACTTTTAATGTATTTTAATTTTAATAAAATGTATTTTCGTTTGAACTCTCCTATAAAAAATATATACATATAAATAAATAAATAAATAAGAATAATTCTCGAACAGGCCACTTTGAACGAAAAAGACGCGTTCCACATTTTTTACTTATTTCTGTATGCGAAACGTCCTGCCACGCCTTGCATAAGAAATGTTGCATAAATTTGTATTTATTCGTGAAACTTTTTTCAATGGAATAGTTGTTATTTTTTGTTATCGTAGAAATGATTCTACGTATCAATCTTTCATTTTTGTACATTTTATATTTTTTGACAAGTCCGTGACTTCTCTATCTTTCGTATAGATATTCATAAATCTATTAAATCGTTCATTCGGAGACAAGCGTATAAAGTTTTTAAATGTGTTCACGGGAAACGGGGTACCGGGATTTTAAATTACTAAAATTGCAGCTTCACGTTCCGACCGTTTCTTATCGAAAGCCTGAATTAAATAACGATCGACATTAAGCAAACGATAATAAATATTAGAATTAGTTTTACTCGCCGCTTCAAATGGTCAAAGAGTCGTTCGCTTGAATAACGTTTTTGCCCCATTAAACATAAAACAATTTCCTGTGAATATTTCTCAATTGTTTTCGACGCATCTTCTTCCCTTTAAAATGTACTTCGTTCATGCGGTGAAATGCTCGATGTAGAATCTTTTTTTAATTAGTGACAAGTAATCGTTAAAATATCTATAACGTTCGATCATTGACGAACGGTTCCAAAGAACATTAAACAAATTTTAGTCAGTTTAACAACACTATGAAACACAGATCTGCACAACTTCGAATATTTTTATTTTCCAACGAAGCCCATTTCTCTTGGACTCTACATTTCATTTCCAAACTGATATCTAATTTTTGTTCATATGAAAGTACTACTAAGCGATATAAAATATAATATACTTGGCCGTAATAAATTGATGTATGATGTAATAAATACAACAAAATAGTAGGTATATATATATAATATATAAACACTCAGAACTAATAAAAAAATGTAGCACGTATATAAGAATAAAATACTCGTATAGTATTTAGATTCCATTTGCTTGTACAAGTCATGTTACCGCAGTAAGAACATGACTTTGCGTAAACATTCACAGTCGATTAAGCGAAACTGGAACAAAATTTCATTCAAATAACATTGAACACAGTGTTACAAATACTCTTGTAAAAGAAAAAGCTCGATTTCCTTTAAACAAGCAACCCACCCTGACAGTTTCAGCCGGCCACCGTGGCACAATTCACATCCTCCAATGCCAGAATAGTCATTCTCTTCCACACGGTGGCAACGTTTTAAAGACTTGGAATTCCATTTCGCCGGTGTCTCGAGCACAGCTACGTGTGCTTCTTACACTCGTTGTACACGCCATTGGCAACGAGATGCGAAACGTAGTTTTCCGCGCATATGAAAGAGAGAGACACGTTCCTAACGCGATTAAACGCGGTCATTTAGGAAGAGGCTCGATTTCTCGCGACAGGCCGTCGCCATCCGACCGAATTATTGCTCTCAATACCAAATGTTCCTTAAGTTGTTTCGCGAAAAACAAAAAAAAGAAAAAAAAGAAAAAAAACCAAAAAAAAAAATAACCGTAATAAAATAGTAACCGTGAATTGCAAACGCATACTCTCCTGAGGCACATTGTGACACGGCGCGAGAACGAGAGAATGCGAGAGCAAAAGATTCAGAAGAGAGGAAGAAAGATTGGATTATAAGAAATTGTGATAACGCGAGTGAAGAACGGAAGTCGGTTCAACACTTTTCGTAGGTAAAATTTCGCGGCTCTATGGTTGCGTTTTTGCGCAAATAGAACTATGATCGCGGCAGATGCGTGCTCTGTGCAGATTCTTACGGCAACTTGGAAATGTAGAAATTTCCAGAATGCTGAAATACAAATAATTAGCAGAAGTATGTGAGACGTTTAAATGAAAATATTCTTTGTGACACGTGATATGGAAAATAAATCTCCGTTGAAGTTCTACTCGTTTAATTATGTCCGCGAAAAATATAAATTTGCACGAACGTTAGCAATCTATTTTTCAGCGTACGCATTTTGGTTGTCGAACGTTTCGTCAGAACGACGCTTCATCGAAGCATGTATCCTACGTAATCATAGTCTAATGAACATGATGAGAATATATCACGAGTAAGATTCGATGTTTGAAGTCACGGAACCGACACGTTCTCGTCGCGATAGCTGAAGGCAAGATTTATTGCACTACAACTCTATGTAACTGTTTAAATGTCATCGGTATCAAAGGTGTCAATATCTGGTGTTTCTTGATGGTACTTAAGATAAATCAGCAGCCCACTCGGGCTGCCGTGGCTGTTTATTGATGTTAATTCCGGAGCCGGGGGTTGAAAGCTGCGATTCCGCTCCTCGATACGGTTCTTCAAAATGATTTCCGTGTCGATGGAGTATGTTTGAATCGCATGGACCGATGCTGCTTAGTGGTTGTCATACAGTCAATGTGGTTCGATCTGTTAAAAATACCATTACAATTGTCGATGTATTTTTAACAGGTTTTGTATCTGCGACTGCATGCAGCGATTTTTCATGAAAAAGTGAATCGGAAATGTAGTGCAAGATTTTCTCAGAAAAGGTTTAGATTTTTGCTAAATTGATTACGAGAGTTATTGAAGACACGCTGAAAACGTTCACGTTGTCGATATATTTTTCAATTTTTATTTAATTTCAATCTTTTTTTGCCATCCATTTAAAGATTCTTTTTCTTCGATGAAAAACATAGAGTTCTTTCAGTATCTTTACCAACGAATGGCAGTATTTTTAATGGTAGGTTATAGTAATCGTACGTTATAAATTAATTTTTAAATGATTACTAACGCTAGTATGAAATTTGTTTCTCTAAGGGCCGTGTTATAATGTTTCATACTGATTTTCCTTGTAAAACCATCCCTCTCGATTATTATACATGCATAGACTAAAGTTACGAGCAATCTATAAATTTTCCAAATTGGATATCTCGAAAGCAAAGTTTCCTACGAGAGAACTTTACTCCATTTCTGATGAATTCTTTCCGGAACTTCCGTATCTATATAACATTGTTTGGTTCGTGGCAACAATTCCAAAGAAAACTTTGATAAAGTCATTTCAGGGGAGCATCGTCGTGAACAGTTTCGGCTCCTGGTGAAAGATCGTACTTTCTCGTGGCACGTTCCTTCCTTTTTTGGCCCGACCTGCGACTCGAGTAAAAATCTTTTTTGTACATAAAGTCTGTGTTTGAGAGGGAGAGAGAGAAAGGGAGAGAGAAAGAGAGAGAAATAGAGGCTTAACGTGGGAGCCTCGCATGAAAGCGCTCCATGTGGTCGCAAGTCCTGGGCCGACTTTGCGTATAAACCGATTGCTAGTTTATATGCGATGTATTTTTGTGAACAGTATTGAAAGTGCTGCTAAGCTGTACAGACGGCATATGGTAAATGTATTATGATGTACGTACAATGTACATAAATATATTTAATTAAAGTGACTATGAATTTGTGTAAACCTTCTGGTGTTTTATTTTTACCCTCTAACGTAATTTAAAGGGGCTGTTGCAATAAGAAGATAGTTCCACTTTACTTAAACGATATTATTTGATAATTAATATTATTTACTTAATTGATAATTTAAAAAAAAGAGGTAATTCGAAGGATCTAAAAAATTGCGATTTAAAATCCAGAAATGTCGCATCGCAGCAGCTAAAAGTCGTATAAATTCATGATCAGTCAGTATTCGTAGTAATACACTTTGACACTTTCGAATATAAAACCTTTGAATGTAAAGTCTACACCTCTTTTCCAATAGATACAAGTTAAATATTGGAGCTGTTTCCTTATTGCTGCGAACCCTCCGATTTTGTTCGCAATATTAACACTAAACCTACCGACACTTTTTGTATACTTATTGACCGCTCGCGATAGGCAGGACAAACTACAAATTTTTCGTAAAAAAAAAAGAGCAAACTAGAAATAGATATCGAAGAACATATTGTATGAATATTTTATGAAATGTCATAGATTACGAAGCGATATGATAACGTTTAAATATGGTAAAAATTTGTGTAGAAATTTGAAAGCGGTAAATTTGACCGCTGTGGTAAGTTTAGTGTTAAAGAACTGTTGTCTCTTAGGCATAAAATTTGTTATACTTTCAAGATGATTAATTTTTTGGTGTGTAATACACAAAATACGTAGAATAGACATTTTTATTCTTCATTTTTCGTAATTTTGTTTAGTATCCGGAAATTCCTATCTATTCGTTTTCCAGATTTGTTATTTTGTATAAAATATACTCGAACTAAAAATACCATTTATGCATCATTAAATTACGTCATTATCATTGGAAATCATTATTGAGGAATTCCCGAAATTAATTTGTAAGAAAGAAAAAGTGTATTCTTTCGTATGGAAAATATTTAGAATGGAATATTCAATTTCTCAATTTTGGTCGTATTGTTATTAACTTTCAATCTCTCGTTTGAAAATTTTTCAGCATTCATCGACGCAAATTTACTAAAAGATCTATAAGAAAGAATATCTGAATCATTCGTAGCTGACTGTACAATTATTAAAATTCAACCACTGTTGGAGAAATGTTCAAAAGTTATCATTAATTATTCTGTTATTAGTCTTCAAGCCCTATCATTTTTAATTATACCATTACTAACTTTTATTATTAACTTTCATTATTAACTTTTAGTTTCCGAGGTTCGTCCGCGTTTCAAGCTTATGTTATTACGACACGAAGAATAACTCCCAAATGAAAAGTCCAATTACTCATTTCTAATCGTGCCATTAACAAACTTTAATCGCTATTCGAAAGTTCTTTAAATCAACTACGTCTTAAGTGTCCCATCGCTTCTAACCGAACTTCGACAACTGACGGCTCAAGCAAAAATACCCCCGAGTAAAAGAGAAGAAAGGCAAAAAGTCTCGAACAGATAGTGCGTCTTCTTAAGAATCTACCGTGTAGGACTTGGGAAAGGTAGGTAAAACTCGTTCTTTCGACGGAGGAAGAATTGCTTCCGGGAGATCGTTCGGGTGAAAAGTTGGCAGGAACGAGCATTGCCCGAATAAACGAAGGAAAAACGGATAGATTCGCGAGAACAGATTCCCATTCGAATGTACGATGCTTACTTTGTCGTTGTTATTTCCATTTAATCGCGATTTAATGCGATTTATGAGTCGAGAGATTATAAATATTTTCAGTGATATTCATTTTGCCCTTTGACTGTTCTGAATATAAGTAGCGATCGAACGCAATAATTTCATTCCCAACTTTTATTACGCAAATCGCCTATAATATACGTCTTGTTTCTTTTAAATAATAATGTAGATGGTACATTGTACATTTCCATGCAACATTTACGATCGAATTAAATGCATTCGCCATTACGTCACCTTTATCTCTCGTTTTATGCTATTTCCTTTGGTAATTATGTACGCTCAGGTGACCTTTCCGAATTTTCATTATTTGATCTCAGTCTTTTTTGCACAGAACAAGGAAATATTTCAATGTCTGCCGTGGTTTCAAATTTCAGTTTGATTTGCCCGATGTTCAAGATTCTCTTGGTTTTTGGTTTTTCTCAACGAAAACTAGAAACGAAATTGAAATTAGTCACGTAGCACAGTCACGTTTGTTGCTATCTTATCGGTAGTTTTACGATAGTTCAAAGATCATGTAATACTTCAGAGGGCCATTCGAATCTTGACGAACGTTTCAAGCAAACACGATGTTGGCGTTATGTATTAGTATATTGAAATAGCTTGAATTCTTTTAGTCAACATTGACGTAACATCATTCTTCAACGTCATAGAAAATGGCACGTAGATTTTATCGTGGCGATAACTCGAAGAATCAGGTTTCGAAAATTTTTCTGCAAAATTCCTAAAATTTTAATTTCTTTCCTAAAAAATAGTAATAAATTTCGATCGATCATGAACAATTGTCTTTTACGTAATTTGAAAGATAGTTCGAATTTTAGCGCGTAGATAATCCGAGATTTGTCGTTAATTTGTTTTATAAATGTAAGCGGTAGCAATTTTTATTAATCCGATAATTCATAGGCGAAGAATAAAATTCATTTCTCAAGTAATTTTCTGAAATTCATTGCTGATTTATCTTACAATGATAAATGATAATAAAAGTTTTGATTAATTACAAGAATACGATATTTTTGACATTAAAATAACTGTACGAAGAGAATATTGATTTCCCAGATAAATTTTCAAAGTATATTATTCATTCGTTTGATAAATCTACTTGGAAATAAGATCTGATTTAACGTTTCTAGTACAGATAACACGTCAGAGAAAATCGCGATTTCTTCGATAATTTTTCGCAACTTTCGTAAACATAAATGATACAAAATTCTACTTAGTCATAAATAATCAGCTGCCGTTTCATTGCAGAAGTAATTACCAGTACATATGTACTTGGTAATTTCTAAAATCTCTATTAACTTTCCGTAACACAATAAGCTTCGTTTTACGCATTGTTTTCTTTTCTGCTTCTTTGCAATAAAGCAAATCTCAAGAGAGTCGACGAACAGTATATGAAAGACAGTATAGAAAATCTTCCTGAATCGCTCGAACAATGACTCATTTTTATTTAAATAATGCTTCAAAACAAAGGGATTCACGTAGCAGCTGCTGCTTTAAATCAAGTCAGTTTTACGACCGGTAAATCGTATTCTACGCTGCAATGCAATTCTTCCAGAATGGAGGATTACCTCCTCCGGTTATTTCTTAAGTACACAGTTTTGAAGAACGGTAGGTACGTTGCACAAAGCGTAACAATACGAAAAGCGAGATACCGTGACGTGATCGTCGAAAATTTCCTGCGTCATCGACGACAACCGAGTTATTTGCCTTGTTCTAAACGGGCTCAATGACGGGCTGGTTAATTGTCAGCTATGGGACCGAGGTTATTCTACAGGGTGATCAAAGAAAAGAGACTCGAGGAATGAAAAATTAACTCAAAGAGCATAGATCGAAATTTAATTTTATGCAAACCGCGCTCTAGACAAATGATATACATACGTTTTGCTACGATCGATCTTCTTTCCCCGACTTTGGAAACTTGAAGCAGATATTTCATGCGTTACAACACAATACGTATTACTGTAGGTCAACAAATGAAGTTTTGCATTACAGTGACGTAACTGACAAGCCTTCTATTGTTGAAAAATTGTATTCTGGCAAGATTAATTATTAATAGTTACGCTGAGCCATCTTTATCTCGTGTAACTCTGTTTTTGCAAATTGTTTTCATATAATAATCTATCATATCACGTTGGAATGGTATAAATATGCGGCCACTGATAACCTCTGCTCGGTATCTGAATAAAAGGAAGTGGCTCGTGTTAAAATAAAATGCAACTGATCTGGAACGCTTGACGCTAACTTTTTGTCCACTTTCCCGGAGGCTATGGCACAGATTTTTCATTCCACTTCTGAATCAGCTTTTACGTGAATGTTTTATGTGTTATTCACGTGTATTGTATTATTTCCTTTATTCTTATTAAAAATAGGAGATACGTTAGAAATTAAAGTTGAAGATAAAAAATATAGTTCGTTTTATCAATGCCGGAGATTAAGTTATTTTTGGAATGTAAGAATGATACGAGATAATTAAAGGTCGATTTTTTAACATTTGCGGAATTCTAGTCAGAGGTTGAAAAGTTTTTACTAGATCAAATTTTTCACTATAATTTGAGTTACGAAAAGTTTGATTATTAATGGTTTATACTGTTCACCATGCCTCATACGACGTGGCGGATCAATCACCGACGAGTCGTGTTGGGTATGGTCGAGATTTTCCATAAAAAATTAGCGAGACACGAGCTACAATGATTAATGGAAAGGATCCTATTCTTCATGGTGACAACCCTCGTACACGTGTTTCATGCGTGCTCATCAAAAATTGAGTAAGCTCGAACGTGACGTTTCATCGTATCTATGGTAATTTGCAAATTCATATTACGTACATTACTATTTTTGCTGCCCAAATACATATTCTTGAACGACTACGAGTAATTTATGTTTTCATGATTTAAATAAAGGTTCAAATAAAGACGACAAATTTAAGACAAAGTGCTGCCGTAAGGTAACAGATTCCAAATGTAAGTTAAAAATATAATTGAATAAATTTATGAAAAAATTATTTGTCTAATTGAAAGACAGGAAATTATTATTTTAGAAAATATAATAGATAATAATATTATTTTAATAATTTTAATAGTTGTTTTTTTTTAAAGAACATTTTTGATTTTATAGAATATATTACATAAATAAATTTTACATTTTCCTTTTATGTAACTGGAACAAATATAAATTACTTACAATTCTTTAATACAAGATTCACAGTTTTTTAACATTTTACCGCCAGATTACTGAAGGGAAATTGCTTTGAAGGGAAGTATAATCTTTTTTTTATATAATCTTGTAGGCGATAGGAACGAAGAAACAAAATTTAACATTTCATAATTTCCTAAGACGTCCTCGAACTTGAGTACAAGTTTCCGCTTTTTGGATTCTGTCATAAATAAATTAATTCTTGATAATTCCACCTTCAATGTCGTGCAATGTCTTATCAGGGAGAAATAACGTGCAGAAATTAGACTGTGTCGCTCGATAATCACGTTCACGCTAATCAATTAAAAAACACGATACAAATTATTACAAATATAAGAAGAGTCAGTGTTTCCGAGTCACGTAATCGTAATTGCATCGATGAGAAAATGAATCACATACACTATAGTAAAGAAATCATGCCGACTAAAAAGATACGTATTTCTCTTTAAATCTGATGATTAGATTCCGCAATGAAGTTAAATAAAAATTTACTCCGAAGCACTAGTGCGAAAATGTTCATCAAACTCGGATACCATCTTCCTCGATATATTTCTTGTTCCATTGCGAAAGACGGTAAGCCCACGGAAAATGATCGAATCACCTGGCGACATTACGCTTTCAACGCGTTAGATATGCGAGGCCGGGTGAAAAGTGCAGTCTATTTTGAAATGCAAAGGTTTTTTTAAAACGTGGCAAGTAAATGAAGTAGTTTGCGCTCGAAATACGTTACGAGCATTCGGTCGCGTGTGAACACGCGGCCATACGTAGAAGACTGGGACCATGGAACTTGTAAGGAATCAAAGCGACGAATAGCATCGCGAATGGGAACGATTTTCTTTGTATCGAAATGCAGGCGCGCGTGCCTTAAGTCAGGCGTCATTGAAAACCATTCTTGTGAATTTCGTCGATCGTTTTCGACGATTTCAACGTGTTATCGTTTGTCATTGTATATATTTGTTATACGATTAAGTTTGATTTTTGGAGTTGAGATTTCCACGTTTGGTTCTGCGATTTGTTTGCTTACGTTGATGAGAAATAAATGGCTTTCGTTTGTTTCACCTGGATGCTGCAACTTGCATGATTTTTCTATCGTGTATTCGCTTCGTTAAGAAATTTCGTAATGTAGAGAAGAATATAACAAAAAATGTAGATTACAATTATATGTATATCGAAGAGCCGATTCTTACGAAATTTAAGTCTTTATTGTAGGGTCTTAGAGATTAGGGATTACAGGGGGAAGATTTTCGAAGGTTTCCAACTTTTAAACCAATTAATCCGGGTAAACGAGTATACCGTTAGGCACTGTTACTTTACCTGAATGAAAGTGATGGGTTTATGACCATTGTCTAACGAGAGGCAATAAATATAGGGATCCCAAAATTCCAAGGCATATTATCGCAAGCGATGACAAATGCCGACAATACGTTAATATTGTGAATCATATTCCGAGGGTTTGAAAGTAGCCTCTTACCTTCAAAGACATGTCATAAAATTGTTCTCGCGTCTTTTGCCCCATAGGATGAAACGTTATGTCTATATTCTATTTAAACTTTACTTTACGATCGAAAAATATTTATTATAGGTTATTAGTTAGGAATTTTTTCTTAAGAAACTGGAAACTTCGCTATTTAACATAATTCTTGTACAACAACAAGCTTCGCTTCGATTAATGTTAATGTACAATTATATTGTTATCGATGATATTGCAAGAACATTGCGATCTTATCTCTTTTGTAATACGAAAATCATTAAAGATAGTTAATAATCGCCAGCGTAATAATACACGATAAACTTAGGCATATTTGAAGGCATATTAAGAAAAATTCATAGTTAGTGAAAAATAATGATTAATTCTGTGTTGCGTCGCTCGTGACGACAATTATTGCAGATAAAATTAAATAAATTAAGTAAATTAAAAATTAAGTAAATTTTGATGAAGCTAAGATGAAACTATTTCGATCCGCTATTCAGGTAAAGTAAAAAGAAGAAAGGATCAAATAATTAAGAATTTAATTCAATCAGTTTACTCTTTATAATTAAGAACATATCGATTTTAAATAGTTTTAAAATTCTGCCGACAATTTGAATTTTTTCGCTTTGGGACGAGTAAAATTGCAGCGGATAAAATACTCACGGTTTGTTAAAATTGAATTATGATGGATAGAATATATGTACATAGCAATGTTTTTTTAGAATTTCGTTTAAATAACTCTACCAAAATATGCACCAGAGAGCGACGAAGCCAATGAATTATAAATTTTTCTAACGGAAATATTAATTGTACTAACGCTTGGAGAAAATATCAATTTCTCATAATTTTCGTTTAAGCTTCTATATGTACATATATGTATATATATTATATGTACTCGTTTCGACAATAACAAACATAGAAAAATGCAGTGATCATATTTTTTTGTATAATATTATTCGGTTGCAATTTTCAACGATATCGTTGGTAAAATACGCTGCACTTATCTTGCAATGTACGTAGAACAATCGTAAAGAAGGATTATTTATATGTGCTTAAGCTGTGGTATGATAAACAAGGATTTTAACATGAAATCTTTGATTTGTTGAAAATTGGAAATTATTTTTATTTTAAACAAATAAACGTAGATGAACTCTTGTCGAATTTTAATCTCTGCCTAGGTATCAACAATCAACGATAAGCATAACAATATCGACAAACTGAATATGACAATAATTTATAAAGTTATTTAGTGAAACGCCTTAGGTACGTCACTGTCTTATTCTAGAATTTCGTTTATTATTTTCGTTATTACATATTTCACGAATTCCTGGGAAATTGCTTTATTGGGCTGTAAATCTTGATGGAAGTGCTGTAAATGCGGAATAATTTGAATGCTTCGCCTAACAGGACTTCCGCCTAAGAGAATGTTTAGTTTCCCCGATGGTGGACAGATGGCGCAGAACGAGGCTAATTCATACCTAGATGCAGCTGTATATATACACGTGATAGTTCCACGATACGACGGTACGGTAGACTTCGAGTCACGGTCGTTCGAAGTGCACGTGAGCCTCAAATGAACGGGAACTTGTTTCATTCAGAAACTACGAAGCCGCGGTTTTATTAGCCGCGTCTCGAATCTGCACGTAATATTACTCAGTCAGTGTCACTTGGGAACACGTGTTTCGTATTTGACGGATTGAAATGACGTTACAAGCGATTAAATGGGAAAATGGCAAGCTGGAGATACTGGATCAGATATTGTTGCCGGCAATCTCCCGATACATCCCTGTCAAAGGCGTGGAGGATGGCTGGAAAGTCATCAATAACATGCAGGTACGTTTATCACATAAACAGCATGAAACTTCCGAACGTTTCTTCTTTTTTAAGAGTCGAGAGTTTAATTCTATAAAAAACGAAAATTACTGTCTTTCATGGTCGATTTTGTTCGTGTCAAACGTAGGTTGTGTACGGGTATAATAGTGAGAGATATCGTGTATAGTCGTACTTATTGACAAGCAATAAGAACTCAGAGCAGTTAAATTGCAGTAAAGGAAACTGTGACAATTTGAGGCGATTCGCGTGAACGGAATTTTAATTGGAAGAATTAGTTGACTTAAATCGTTTGTTGTATATGGAACAATTTGTCACTGTTTCAGTTAACAGAATTGAAGTTGTTTTTGCATCTAATTGTAGTATACTTTCTGTGATATTCATAGGTTCGAGGCGCACCAGCGATAGCTATCGTGGGCTGTTTAAGTTTAGCAACAGAGATTAGGAACGAAGAATATATGGACAAGAAGAGTCTACGACGAGATGTAGAAGGCAAATTGAATTACTTGGTCTCTGCTCGACCAACTGCTGTTAACATGAAAATAGCAGCAGATGAATTAATTCAGTTGGCTAATAAGCTTAGTAAAGATGAGACTGTTAATGTAATTGAAATGAAAGAAAGGTATAGGAATTGGTCTAAATCAGATTAATTTGATTGCAATGTTGTTACTATTAATGACGATGCTTGTAGGTTTATCGCAGCCATAGAAGCCATGTTGGAGAAGGATATCGCAGATAACAAAGCTATTGGGGACTTTGGAGCTCAGGAAATTCTGAAGAACGTATCTGGGGACAACTTTGTTAGAATCTTGACGCACTGTAACACTGGCAGTCTTGCAACAGCAGGTTATGGCACAGCTTTAGGTGTTATTAGATCTCTTCATAACAAAAATAGTCTTGGTAACGTTTGCATGTCTCTAGTTCCGGGATTAGACAGGATTCGATAAAGTTATATAGTATGTATTACTGTTACAGAACATGCATATTGCTCCGAAACTAGGCCATATAACCAAGGAGCGCGACTGACTGCGTACGAATTAGTGTATGAAAATATTCCCGCAACTTTAATTTGCGACGATATGGTGGCAGCATTGATGAAATCAAGAAATATCTCTGCAGTCGTTGTTGGTGCAGACAGGGTTGCTGCAAACGGCGATACAGCTAACAAAATTGGAACTTACCAGGTAATACGTGCTTCAATTATGTCCATTGGAATCTTTAAAATTGTTATAATGTACTTATTTACTTTTCCTTTTTTACAGATTGCCATAGTTGCTAAGTACCACAATGTTCCCTTCTATGTAGCAGCTCCACGGACTTCCATAGACTTTACTATTCCTAATGGTGATCATATTGTTATCGAAGAAAGGCCAGAAAGGGAAATGACACACATAAACGATCAACGAATCGCAGCACCCGGAATACAATGTTGGAATCCTGCCTTTGACGTAACCCCAGCTAGTCTGATTAAGGGTATCATTACGGAAGTTGGGGTATACAGACCTGAAGATCTGATACAATTGAAAAACTATGAAAACTCATAAAGTATCGATTGATTACGAGTAAAGAAGCTTCTGGATGCATTTATATGAACGAATTAATCAGTGATTTTGATGTTACGACAAATTGTTGCCAGGTATTGTTTATTTAAAAACTTCGTTTTACAATAAAATTGTTGGCAGATTACGCTTATTTGAAAACGTTAAGCCTGATGGACGCAGCAAAATGTACCATGGATACACATATTCGTATTAAATGCCTTATTACTTCGCTGTGATTTTTATATATATATTTATAGTGATGAATATCTCAAACAAATAATTGTACTGATATTGAAAAAAGAATCAAATATTGATCAAATGGATCATCAGCATAAAATATAAGATAATCGAAAACATTTTTTAATCCTGTGTTCTTACGATTTTGGTCCACCTGAATACCACCAGATGGCGCGAATACCTAAACTTCGACAATACGGGGCGTGGATCGGCAATTGTCGATTTTCCAACGCGTAAACAATTTTATCCCAAAACGAATTTTGTATAAGTGTAAATTACGAAATAGTTTTATGAAATACGATAAATAAGTATATACTACAAATTTACCTTTGAGTAAAATAAACCTTCGGAAATTCTCGTCTCGAACCGCGTCGAATTTAAAATTACATTCTTTTGCTACATTCCGCTAATTCTCTTCACAAATTCATCCATCTTCCACGTAATGTAATAATTTCTCACAAATATACGAGAAACAACAAAAAGAAATAACCAACAATAAGAATATACGTTATAGAAACGAGAGAAGCCCATGGTGTAACAATCGATTTCTTCCATAATCGATAGGTCTCGCGAGTTGTGCGGCTTCTTGGCGCGATTTCTTGCAAACCTACTCCAACGTGATTAGTCGAGAATCGCGACTTTGAACGAAAACAGTGGATTCGCGCGAACAGTTATTCCTATTGAACGTGATTTGCGGCGAATATTTATCGTTCGAAGTGAACGACGAATTCGACACTGGGTACACAGCTACGACGCGTGCAGTTCCTTTGGGAAAACTTGAGAATCTATTTTCGCCGTTGAAAGGCGCGCGGAAACGCGTTCGCCGCAGGTTTCTCGAGCCGTGGTGCTTTAGTACGGTTAGTCTCTCCGCTTCGTGCAGAACTTCGCCGATCCCGGAATAGTTTCGTCGGTTGCTCGTCGAAGTTTTTCGCGCGGCCGTTGCACGGGCCAGTTTTCACTTGTTGCGAGCGTGTTCGTTCGCGAATTCCGTCATCGTTCTCGTAATTCCAACCGTCGCATAATTTAATTTTTCTCGGCGTCTCCTGCCTGTGATCGAGAATAAAAAGGAAGTATCGATAGTACAATAAAAAGTATCGAATTTCTCTTGAATCTCTTCGGTTCGTTCGTTGACACGATCGTTCAACCTGGAAGCTGATACGGAGAACGCGGGGATGGATGTGACGGACGTCCTCGGTCCTGACGCCCCGTCAGCGAACGATAAGGATGTTGTAAACAACGACAACAATAATGGCAACAACGAGGACGATGAAGCGCCCACTGTGGAGGAGACGTACGAGGTCACCACCACCAAACGCAAGACCGTTCGAACGAGCTACAAGATCCAAGAAGTAAGTGACAACATGTATAAGTGACACGTGCGATTACAGTAACTGAGATTCGTTGCTGGCGCCCCTACGTGGGCGTTTATTACAAACGGTTGCTCCCTCCACCGCCTTAAATTTTCGATTCTACCGTTGGATACGAGAAAAGCGATGTCAATAGTTAGCTTTATTAAAAAGTATTTCCACATGAGATACTTTTATAACATTAGAAAAACATATGTATACTATATATTTTTCGTGTATAATGACGCGTTTCTTTAAAATATCTATGATATTTAGAGTTTTAGTATTTCTACTTCATAATAACTAGTGTTCGATAAATATAGTAAATAACTTTATTTAAGTTTATTTAAGTTGCTGCTATTTATTTAACATTTATGTAATGTTTAAAAAATGATACAAGTTATATTTAGTTCATTAATATACTCCAGCAATATCACTTTGTAAAAGCCATAACCTCATCAACTTAGAGATATAGCGATAGAATTTGGAGGAATTATAAAATAAAGCGAAGAATCTGTTTATTTGATACATCCAACAGGAAAATTATAGTTCTCTGCATAATTAATACAAAATGGACGTCAATATATCGATAAACGACTAATCGACAGGATAACCAATGAAACATATCGAATGAAGTGCGTGGAGATTTAAGGCGGTTTTTTTTTTTTAGAGTGCCATTCGTGCATGCCAAGAATAAACGCGGAGACTTGTGTTCGACTACGCTTGCTCGAGAATCTCGGTTCATTCTGATATTCGTCAAGGATAAATAGACTTATTTCGAACAGCGGATTTTCGTAGGATTTACCAACTTTATTTGGCGCGTAACTTTATTCGGTTTCGTTGATGCCCGCGGCACCACCAACAATGAGTAGATCGCGCACGACGGTATACGGATTTGTATTTCCCGCGAATACTTTTACTGAAAATTTCACGTGATTTTTATGTTATAACTAAACTGCGAATTTTTATGCATTTAAGAGGAATATGCAGGTGTAAAATATAATATGCAGAAATATATTAAACTATGCCTTGGTTAGTTAACATATCCTATCTGTTATCTTTTTTATTCTTTAGGATGCGTTGAAATATTTGAAGTTCATTGTGTTATTTACTTATTAAATAGTTATATCATATAGGTTGCAGACTCTTACGAGATAATGATTCGATATTAAAATATCTCAGTTTATAAACTGAATGAGGAAAAATAAAGGTAGCACAAAGAAAATGATAAAACTTTCGTTTTCCTCAATTTCGAAATGTTAGGACATTTCAATGAAAGATAATTATGATATATTCTTCGTTATAATATTTAGTAGTTAAACAATTCTCTTTCATTTTGAATTATATTTATAAACATAAGAATTTGCATAAATATCAGCAATCTGCTTATAATAATATCTGTTTTTATGCTATAATAATATTTTTGAAGTTTCTTCTTGTAAATCTTATGTGTGATATAATTAATAACTTAGTAACTTAAATTGATGTTGATTATTTGTGGATTTTATGTGGGAATTAGGATTGATCGAGTCATGTGCAATTAACGAAGTGCATTATGGCTTACGTAATAAATAAAGATAGAAAATATTATCGAACGTAGGCGGATCAAAGATGCCATAAATTGAGTAGTTATGAAATGCATAGGTCAGGTCCGAGTTTAATGGTTTTCTAATTTTAAAAGGTAATTTTCGATGCAGTCTGTCAATTTGTCTTCTGGAGCCCGCTATCTTCTGCGAGTTTGTTTTGTAGCTTTTATAAACAAATAATAGGAACAATAAAATGAAGTTATCGTCCTAAAGTGGTAATTCTTGAAAATAGCACATTGCTATATTACCAGTAAGAATGATCGATAAAGTCGGAATAAACTTAATCATATATTTTGTTCAACATTTGCGCAAAACAAACTGAAATATTTTAATATCGTAGATGTATCTTTCCGATTTTTCTTCAATATTCCAATCATGCAAATATTTGAATTTCGACACACGAATTCGATACTTGCAAATATTTCGTAGCTTCGAAGTATTGGAATTTTTTCACGATATTTAGTATGATAACATATAGTCTTCGAGTAGAGATATTTTTTAAAGTACACAGACCTTCAGTTGTTGTATAATTAAATGCGAAATTATATTATTTAATTATCCTGAGTATTTAATTACCATCAAATATTATCTGTGTGTAAAATTGTAGGCCCTAAAAGTACCATTTGTAGAAATCCGTATAAACATAATTATTTCTGACAATTCTATTGTTTTTATTGCGCGTTAATGTTGGCAGTTAAAAGATTTCGATATTCGATAATTTAATGCGACAGTTAGGCTGTTAAGAATTCTATAAATTTCGGTCCTTTTCAATAATATTTGAAACGAATCGAGATTTCATTGCACGCGGTGATACGATTAAAACCTAACTTAGTTTACTCGAGACTAATGCATAAAATCGAAGAAAATCTAAACATAAGTCCTAAACCAATCGTATAAACACACACGCGGCCCGTCTCTAATTCCTAGTTGAAATTATATCTGAACACATTAGCGCGATAATATCTCACATTCGTGCAGTTAATAGCAATTTGAATTTGGATAAATTTTTTAGCATGGATTTATAATAAAAATCAAAGATTTTAGAATTAAATTTTAATTATTTTATTTTTCATTAATTAAAGATTTAAAGTCTTTTAGCACTCAAGATTCTTTGAAAACATTCATTTTTGACAACACAAAAATTGAAAGAATTTCTACGAAATATTCAGATATCCTTCGAAAACATTTTCTCCAGATCAAATCTGCTTTTAACAGAGGAAAGAAATTGCTCGATTTCATATATTCGATTCGTATATTATTCCATTACTCATTTCAAGTACTTCATCCAAAATTTCCAATCGATATTTAAATCTTCGCCCAAAAGCCAATTGTAACAACACACAGCCATAAACCTACATTCTTCGTTTGCTCATATTCTAAACAGACCGCGGAACATTAACAATGGAAAAAGAAACCCTGGTCTCCCTTTACGTTTACAGACTGTTGGCAAAATTTACAGCAAACTCAACAAGAAACATTTTTTCCAATAACAAACGTTCTCTCGAAAAGTCCAAGCAAGAACTTTCGAAAATAGAAACGGACGATCCAACATCCAGAGACAAAGGGTTTCAGACGATTCATCAAAGTTGGCTGCTTCGTTCTTTTACGGCTCTAACGAGAAAGGGAAAGGGAACAGAACCGGCTCCGCGAAGTTGTCCGGTATCCATTGAGACTGTCGAGCTTTTAAAAGACAAAAGGGTAATTCGGGCACGAAATTAAATCGACGCGACGAAGCGACACGCCGCGACGTGGAGTAAGAAAGATTAGTCGGGCGGCGTTTAATGCAAAATGAGCGGACAACGGGCGCGATTTACTCAGATTCTACGTCATTGTCGGTACGACGCGACGGTTTTAGATCTGGCAACGGACTCGCTTCGAACGGTGAAACGAAGTTGGGATGGGGGGACGAGATGTAAATCCCGACCGATGAATGTCCGGCGAACATCCCTCACGATTGGGACTTCCGATTAACGATAATCTCCTTCTCTGTTTCGCGTCGATTCTCTCAGGCGTTGCCTCGTTTCGCGGAGAATTTGTTATAGCGAAATGGATCGCCTGTTGATTTCATACGTGTTTGCTATTTTTTGATTTGTGTCTTATGATTTTGGTCAGTGGAATTTGTATGCTGCGAATTTGATAGAATGGAGGAAAAATGTTTCACGAGGTTAAAATAAATAAGAGAAGGTATCGAAGATCTGTGTAATTTATTTTTGTTAATGGATCACCTGTAAGGAAGTTCTAGGTTTTGCATTTTGATATTAGCAGTGCGGCACACAGTGAAATATTTTAGTGAATTTATGTCACTTGAACTCTACAGTAATATAATTTTACTTTCTTGAAGTGTAAAGGACTGCAAATTTTGTGTACTGGTGGGATCAAAAATCAGAAATTGGAACGTGTTCTTCGGTTTTATAAGAATATGTTGTAATTGTTACAGTCAATAGGATGTATATCTGTATTTTTAAATTTCTAACTTTCAAAGTGGAGATTTCGCAGGAAGATAATTATATCGACAATTATACGAAAAATTGCACGTTTCCATTACATTTGACAAGATTTCTAACTTCGTACACTACCGCCTTTACATAAACCTTCCTCTTTGGAAAGTAACTAAATCCCATCTCTTTTTAAAGATTCTCTTGCCAAATAAAACTATATACAAATTGCTCTCTACCGTGAAAGCAAATATTCACGAAAATTCTCTCTGCACACCGAATCATTCCACGCTTTCAAATTATTTTCTACACGAAGATGGGGTGCGTTCAAGCAAGGAAAAGAATTCATCGTGGAAACAATAATTTCGTGGAAATGCTGGAGAAAATAAGGGGATAACGTTTCGACGACGATAGAAAACGCCTGTACGGTGGAAAATTCTCCAGAGCGATTCGAATGAAAGTAACGTTCGATTTCCGATTGCTTGATGCTGGTTTTACGAACCTTTGCTCGCGTCGATAAATATTTATTTAATTAAAAGTCAGTCGTCGCGGGCACGCGCGGCATCGCGCGGAAGATTTCAATAATAACTCGCGTCGGGATCGGTTGGGCTTGGCAAGAGGATAATTTCAGCCGGCTGTCTCTCTCCGCCGGACGTTCCATATAGACGTGTCGAAGATAGACATAGTTTTGGCCGTCTTGAAGCATTAATCCCTGAAACACACGTGCGCCACGGATGTACGCGCAGGCCTGCTGCCTCGAAGCCGCAGATAATTCAACTAAATCATTCTCATCGTTATTATCATTGTCGTGTCTCGAGGGTAGACGTTGAATTATCACCCGCATAAATTTTGTCGTTGCAAGGGGGATCCATCCGCTTTCTGTGAACGCTGAAATCAGAGAACTAACGAAACAGAACACTGAAATCAGAGAACGAATTAACATTAGCTCTGCTCCAATACTGATCGCGACAGGGCTAACCCGCTTCCGGTTTGCGTAGCGGATGACGTATGGCGTGTTGGCGGTAGCTTTGTTTTCATATGATAGTGTTGTTTCTGAAAAATTTCACGCGTTCGGTTTAAATTTGGACCAAGGAGATATTTGCAGTTGTTTGCGTAATAGTAGATGGACGCATGGGTTTGA
Organism: Bombus confusus; assembly: GCA_014737475.1. Classification (NCBI taxonomy): domain Eukaryota; kingdom Metazoa; phylum Arthropoda; class Insecta; order Hymenoptera; family Apidae; genus Bombus; species Bombus confusus. The sequence continues at coordinate 445,832 of JACXIV010000144.1, forward strand.
TAATACTTGGAAATCTAAATGGTAAATGAGGACTGCTTTCCTTTTGGCAGTGTTCTTTTAGTTTTTTTGAAATATCAGAGCAATAGTAAAAGCTCTAAATTACAGACGCCTATGAGTTAGAATTCTAAAGCGATTTTATAATTTTACATGATAATGCTTCTTTTCGTAGTTCGTGGAAGAGGCACATATTTTTGTTACAGGGTTTTAGAATTTTGTTTATAAAGGAATTGGTGTAGTTTCATCGAGCGATTGAAATTGAAATCGCTAGGCACAAGTGCTTTAAGCTATCTTCAAAACGAATGTCGTTCTCAGTTCTTCCACAATTTTACATACTTTCAGATCTTTCAATAGTTCAAATAAATTATTCCAAGAACATTATCATAACGAACAGAAAGTATACTTTTCAGCCAGTCTTACACATTCCTTGTACCATACAGAGAAATAAAACGTCTCAAACGCCAGATCATTAATTCCTACAAACGAATGATTCGAACGTTGATTGAAGCGCGGAAACAATTACAGAGAACAAACGTGAGGAAACGTCGTAGCTGGAGGGGTATTGCAATTTGCGATTTGAATCGTCGTCTGGGAGCGAATGAGAACTGATAATCGTCCTTTTGTCGCGCAGACGACACTGCTTAAGTCGAATAAACAGGAGCATCGTGGAAATCGGCGATTGCTTTCGCGAAAGAGCAACCAGGAACGAAGAAGAAGATCGTTTTCTTTTCTCGTTCGTGTCGGTCGATAATCGACTTAAAAGTGGCAGGTCGATCCGCGGATTGAATAAGTCGATAAATCGTCGTTAATACGCTTCTTGTGACCGGGAATGGATTCGAGAGATCGAACGTTCGCACTGACTTGCTTTTAAAATAGAACCAAGGTCTGGGCGAGGCTTCGATCAGCTTTCGTTTCGTGGATCCTCAGCGTCTGTTAAAAAATATATTTCATCCAACTGAATTGCGTTTTAAGTTTAATTTTCATTTTTTATACGAATTTTATGCTATCTCGCGGTAGACCAAATGATTTGCAATCGAAAAAAAAAAAACGATGTTGCTTCGATTTGTCGCCGTTCTGTCGGCTCGGCAAACGTAAGCTTTCGTCGAATTTTCAGAGATTATTTAATAACTCACGAACTGTTTTTCGTTTCATTGATAGGAAGGTGGAGGCGGAATGAAAAACCGAGTGTTGGTTATAAAACGAGGCGTAGATATTTGGAGATTAATCAAATTTTGGATTAGTCGATGCGATGAAACAGGTTCCAGTCGAACGTAGTTTTTTAATATATTCGGATCCAATAAAATTTTAGCTATATTCATATTTTTATAGCAAAGGTATTGAATCTATTGCAATGTACTCTAATAGAGTTATTCATACGTATTTTTAATAATTCCGAAGTAAATGCTGCATAGTCAACGTTTACATCCAATTGGAAATAGCTTTTCCTTAAACATTACAAGATTGACGAACCCGAGATTCCACACGAGTAATTCTTTCTCTTATCTTGAGCAATGCGAAAGACAATTACAAGAAACCAAATAATTTTCGGAACTATACTCCCGTAACAAGTATCCTGATTACTTACTTAAGGCAGTCTACGTTAGTATACTTAACCCAATAGATTAGAATCATAGAATAAACGTTAGTTTCAATGTCTCCGTATTTTCTATTTCGAGCATTCATAGTTTTAGAGAGATCCAGTCTGCAAAGTGATTTCCTCGATAGCGGCAAATCCCATGGTCGGCGAGGAGCAGATTGCCCGAGGAAATTTATTCAAGCACGTGCTACCCGGGACAAAATATCCGGCAATTTAGTTGATGCGCGTTATATCCACGTTTAGATGTAAATACGATGTCAGGTTGGTTATTAATTCGGTCCAAAGGTAAAACACGTTGCAGTTACGAGGTGATGCTTGGCGAGGTTGTGTGGTCTTCGTGGACCATATTCATTTTTCCTAACCTTTCGTCCTGCATTTCATTCGGCTTCCGAATCAACGGTTCGCATATTTCGAGCACAATGACAAGAATACGTTTACAATATACTTGCTCGCGCGTATCCGAAATTTTCGCGAATTTTCACGATGGAAAGCGAGATGAGCGGGCAAACGAGAACACGGAAATTTAGATTACTGGCAACGCTAGAAGCGTCGAAGCGTAATCACACGAAACTGCGCTGTATATCCGCCGCTGTGTGCTTTACAATGCGCAAATATCCGGATTTTGTAGCTGGCAAACAGGAATATTCTGTTCGTTGTCGTTAAATGTTCGTAACGTATTTGTAGTTTTGCAGAGCGGCAGAGTAGACCTCTTCCTTTTTCGTCTGGATGAGACTAAACGGGAATAGTTTCGAAAGCAATTTGTCTTCTGATTGTTTAATCTTATATTTTTAATAGTGGGAGAAAGATTTTAGATTGGCTAATTTTTAAAAGGAATTTTTCAGAAATACTTCTTTTTAAGAAAGAAAAAGAATTCTTAAGAAATACTGTGAAGAATTTCCTAAATTTTTTGTTAGAAAATAATGATAGTGACACAGTTGTTTCGAATCATTCTCGGATCGATTTTGCAAGTTTTTAAGGAAAGGAATTTTCCAAAAATTCTTGAAGATTTATTTCAAGTTTCTTTCTATGTATTTGATATTTCATATCGATTGTATTATAAATATTTTAATTGACAATATTATAAGAAGTGTAGTAGCGGAAAGTTTCAACGATGTTAATAGACAATGTTCATTGTTTCTAATACTGTAAAGTTTACATGAATGCTTTTATTATAATATTGAACACTGTGCTATTGCTTAAACAAAATGTTCAACGTACGAATGAGGACCAAACATGTTTGGAAGATCATACTGGAAATGTTGGGAGTTCAGGCAAGGATTTTGCCACGTACATATTGGTGGACACGATCTAGTGTGTTTTGATATCCCAGATTCACCCTTTAAAATAGACGCTAATGAAAGGAAAATTGTTTTCAGTACTCTAAACGGTAAACAAGTATTACAAACATTCTGCGACCTATTTGCTGATGTACTTTAATTATTATTTAAAACTATATTGTAATTATTATTTGAAACTAAAAATAAATATGTCAACTTTCTTCAGTACTGATTAAAATATACAATTCTTCCAGCAACGAATAATTAAAACTGAAATCCGAAGTAAAAGAAGAGAATATCCTGATATCTTTGATTTCTTAGGTTTCTCAATGTTGTAACTAATGAATTATATTGCTACTTAGGAAATGATGAATACACGATAACTCGATTTATATCGTCGATTAATATTTTATAATCATTATTTCACAATACAGCGCAAGGAAATAATTTTCAAAATATAGAACACAAAATACCTTTAATCGTTCGCTATATTGATCAGATGATTAACCAATACCAATTTCACTTCCCAACAATAGCAAGTTTGACCGATGTACATATACGTATAGATGCAAGAATGAAAGTGTGCAAAATAGAATTGTAGAATTGAATTCAACTATCAGGAACAATCCTGATGGAATCATGTAATTTTGAGTATAAACGGAAGGAAGGGAGAGAGAAATCGGTCATCGTCGCGCCAGCGAATAATTCAACGGTTGCCAGACGAGTAACTGAAAATTACTATGATTAATTGAACGTCAGAATCACGACGAGTAATTTGCACGATGAATTTCGCAAACTGCGAAAGAGCCATCCAGTTTACGCGTGACGTTTCCGTCCTATTTCTTATCGTTCGCCTCTCATTCTTCGCTTAATTACATCGAAACTTTCGTTGCACATTTCTTTCGTCGTTTAATGCGATTTCAAACTTTCTCCTTTTTCCCCTTCTTCTTCGCATTTTCTTTTTGTTTTCCAGATTTGTTTCCTTCGCGACTCGTAATTAAATAGAACGAATCGAATCAATACGGTAGGCGCAGGCGAAGGAGGAATAAAACGATAAAAGAAGAAGATAGGAAAATCAGGGAAAGAATAAAGTTTTCTCGATGAAAATTGTTGGACGATTTAGTCTCCTTGGTTGGCTATAGGATTTATGAAAATGAATGTAATCTACGCGTGACTAATTATTCTACGGTCTTAACTTGTGGCTTGGGTGACAGTGAGCTGCGAGATTTATGGTGGTAGGCAGTTACTCTGAAACGTTTAGTAGGTTGTCATAACGATGTAACTTTACAGTGATTCGATATGTAACACTAATGAAAGATGCGTTTCTCTGTTGGTCTTGTTGCTAGTATTTAATTTGAAAGTGAATGTTTGTCGGATGATGTTTTTCCTTTTGTTGAAAATAAACGAATATTCGTATCAAAGTGGGATTAATTTATTATAAACGGGTTAATTTGCAGCAAGTGGTAAATGCGGATTAAAATAGATTAATAACGAATTAAATAACACATTACAGTAGATCGGGTAATAAAGGCAAATTGAGATTAAAGCGAATTAAGGGCTAATTAATTAAATTGCAAACCACATACTCGTGCATATGTTTAACAAAATTATCTTCATAAATGTGACAATATTTCCCTACAATTATATACCTATCATTTCATTTCGTGAAGAATATTATAAGCTATCATAAAAAGGATGGAGATAATAATAACTATTTAATTGCTAGTGAAAATGAATTAGTTTGTCGATTGAACTAAAAGCTAAGTAATTAGCAGTTATAATTAATGGATGGTTGACTGTAATACGACAAAAACTGAATTAAATGAGCGAAAAAGAGGAAGTTCTGCGCTTGCATCTTTGCAAGCTGCTGACGGTGCTAGTGTAAGTAAGATGTTGGAAACCCCTTAAAAAAAGACGAGACTTACACGCGGAAGCCTTAAATACTATTAACTGCAAGAAGCTGAAAGCCTCGAAGGTTCAAGTTACAGATCGTCAGATGAGATTTCTTCTTATGGAAAAGAAAGTTTTAAACCTCTTATGAAAAGACAAGCAATTTTGCTGCTTAAGATTTTTGTATATCGATAACTCTAGCTTTTAAAGGAAATACCAAACATACAAGAAATTAAAAAGCATTCTGAAGAAAAGAAAGAAATCTTACAGATTAAGACTTTGTTGATTAGCAATAGAAAAAAAGTAATAGAAAAAATCTATTTGGAAATAAAGTTTGTAAACAGATTTTCTTAGAAATAAATTCCTAAAATTGAGAATAAATTGTACAAATAGTTTATGAATTAAGAAAATAGAAAGGTAGATTGAATTTCCCACGTGTCTGACTAGAAACAAACCATATCTACTTACATTCTCTCTCTCTGTATTACAATTCCACGGTTAAACTCGTCTAGTTTTTTCTTCCCATAGCATCTTTTACAATATTTCACCGTAAAAAGTTGCATATAAAAAATTTGCATAACGCGTATCGGAAAACGTTAATTTTTTTACTATTAAGCGTTATTTTATTCCGCATATTAGTTAAAATGTCCCCTACGAGATTGTTAGCTACTTTACAGCTGCACATTAGCAAGTTGCAGTTAATATTAATTATTAAATATTGAAATTCACATCTTCTTACACTAAAACCATAATTTTTAGTAAATTTAGCACTTTGACTTAAGAATGATGAAACGATAAACATTCCTTTCTGACAGAAGACAAGGATCGAGATCACGCGAAAGAATCTAGTAACAAATCTTTAAATCCACTTTGATCGAAAGAATTCATGGAGATTGCAACGACTACTTCATCATTTTGTGTTCTTCGAGTATAAGCATTCCTCGTGTGCATACGTAAAAACGTAAACGTACGTACAAAGCACGATGCATGCATTCGAGTACGTACCTCGTGGCTCGCGACATTCTTGGCACGAGCGAGGAGTCTTGACAAAAATCTTGCCTCGGCCGACCTTGTGCCTCGAGGAGCCTAAGGTGACGACATCGTGGCCTCTGCAATTCACACCTTCGATAAAATTCTAAACATTCGCAATGTCTTCTGGCAATTAGCAACCAGACCGTCGCTGAGCAACCGTTAACTCGGTTGAACGATTTGATTTTGTGTGCTTATGGTGTGTCGATGATTTCAATCTGCAAAGGTATAAATGTATAAGAGAAAAGTAAGGGTTTCTATAATTATGAGTTAACATTTTTATAATATGCAATGACCAGCATGTAAATAGGATAAATCCTTACATCAAATTCGACTGAATTTGGTTTGTAATTATCCCTTGATTATAAGAATTCGAAAGTAGTTCTACATGTATAGTGCTTCAAAGTACAAATTAAATCCTATGATATAGAAGAGGAAGAAAAGAGCTTTTCATAGTAGGAAAGATCGATTTTGATAAAATTCTCATTTTTGAAATAATTTCTGCAACCGTTTTTTTCATATTTTTCATATTGGGCTATATTAATGTTTACAAAACAAACTCTGAAGCGATGGCCAAAATTAATTCTTGTAACAAGAATATTGAGAGAATATAATACGAAATCAGTTGGCAAAAGCCGCAAACTACGCATGATGCATATTATTATATGCGTTTAAATCGCTCTTCCATTCTATATTTTTTTTCATCATTGAAAAAGACAAAAACGTTAAGCGCATATTAATCCCTTGTTGATGAACGTCGACAACGATCGTTCGAGCTTTCAGTTTATAATTTACCGATAGCCTGAAAGCTGAGTATTCTTGTAAATCGCAGCAATTACGAGATCGATGGCCGCTCGCGAGGCCGACGAAGTCTGGGTCGACGATTTTGGCGGAAACATTAATCGCGCACGATGACATCATCGTAGATAGAAACTGCACAAGGTCGTCACAACGTTGGTGATGCTATCACGAGTAATTTCAGGATGTTCACTCCGCGTTTAGCCAGGCATATGCTTTTAGGAATGACTCTCGACTAGCTCGCAATTTCCGTTTGCTTTGTCATTTCGAACGTCAGCGAAAATTTACTACTCTTCGTCAGTGAAATTGAACTTTTCATCTTGGACTGGGTACCATCAACTCTTAATCAAATATTAAAAACGCCCTCGGATGATTCTTCACCGTTTATCGAAATCACAATTCTATAGGCCATCTAATTCTTTAGGCAATTCTCCTAGTTCTCAACTGTTTTAAATCCACGAAAAATATATATATATAATTAACTAGATACGTCTCACTGACCATAAAATCGCAAGAAATACCAATTCGTGATAATATGACGAGAATGCCACTTAGAAAGCAGCAAATATTCAGTTCCTATAAGCGCTAATCCCACGCGATAACGTAGAACCTCGTAAGCTTTAAACTCAGTTTTCTCAGTCTGAAAACTAGCGGAGACAGGGAGCGGTCAAAAACCGAAGAGCGACGAATACGAAGCGCAAACTGTCTACATATATTTCGCAGATATTGAAAAATCCATCCTTCCAATCGCCTAAACGTTCGTCTCTGCAAATCTATAGCGCGCGAACTAAAATAATTAACAGGTCGTCTCTAGCCGCGAAATTTCAATACCTCAATAAAATTCTAAAATTTCGTCGAAAGACCGTCGTTATCGATGCCAGGACAGCGTGGGCCAGCGACGATTCGGTCGGATATTTCGAGTGGTCGTTTACAGAGGTTGTCGATGGCGCGATCATCGTGACGTCGATAGCTGCGTCTGTTTCAACAGCAACTCCACGTCATTGCTTGCGGGCTGGCTTATTTATATTCACGGTACGACACGGTAGGCGCTCGCCGCTATTTAGACCTGTTGCAGTCGAAATTGAAATTCTCGTTGCAGATGCTAGCCGGCCATCGTATCGTGGCCGCTTCCTTGGCAACGTCATTCGCAACGTGAATTACAACGTCGATATGGCGGCGTCGATACGAAATGCGGGTACGCGTGAATATTTTCGCTCGATTCTTTTAGCGACCCCCTTCGAAACAATGTTATATCGTACTCGTATATACCTTCGGACAGCACAGAGTACTGACGTTTATGCGAACACGCGATGAAATATTCGTTCTACTCGGACGCAGTTCGCCAGATTTGTTGGGAACACATAGTAAGACGCGTTATTGATTATAGCGATGAAAATGGTAGGTTAGTGATGCAGTTTCGCGTGAGAGCATGAGTAAGAACTGCTTTCAGTGGCCGTATATACTCACGACGCTGCGCTGAGCAAATTTTCTTTGTATGCGCCCCGTGAATAACGGAGTTCTTGATGTCTGAAAAGATTTGAAAATGCTCTTAGGAATATGTTTGATAGGATGAGTGATTATATTTTTATGTAAAGTGGCCGCATCAATGATTGTAGGTATTAGGAGAAGGAGTTTCGCGGATGAAGGAGAATGATTTGGAAATTTCTTTCTATAGACGCAAGTAAATCAATGCGAATGAACGAAGTAAATAGCCTTATTTTTATGCGTTATTTAATCTTGCAATCATTTCGGGAAAGAATGATATTTTGTATAACGCTTGATTTCTTTGTATATTATATTTCTAAATAAATGAATGGCGCTGAAGTAAATATTGCACGAAACGTGTTAAAGTATATCGTCCTTTTGCGAATTTAATGCAGAGAGATGCGAGGAAGTAGAGGATTACGCGCTAGTAGAAACGGAAGATCATAGTCAGACTTTCCTCTCTCCAACGTTTAACTCTTTCTTAATCATTTCTTTCTCAAATAGGATATAATATTGTTTTTCCATAATAAGATTTATCTAATGTGCGTCTCTAGTCCAAAAATGTAATATACTTTTCCGCAATTCTGTACTCAGATCGTGTTGCAACTTTTTAAGCGCACCTTTTTTATTCTTCCTTCCTTCGTAAACATTTTGATATCTAAATATACACATGGTAAAAACTCCAGTAATAATTGTCTATGAATTTTACCAAATGTAGATTGTTTACAACTATGAGATCTATAAGATAATAATTTTCATATTATGTTATGTGTAATACTTACTAACACTTACTAATATCTGTGGATTTGAATGTTCTAGTTTTACATTACATGAAATTTATTTAATTATATTTATTCGGATTTTTAAAAGTTACTATTTAACATTAGCCAGAATAACAGACAACGAATCGGAAGATTTACATTGACCAACTTTCGTTTTTCCTATCTCATTCAAACACTAGTTGCTAAACTGCAATTCTAGCGAAGATATAAATATAGAGTTCGTTCAAAATATTGACTGGTAATATTCCTTCCGGAATTAAATCCGTTTACAACGTAGATAAAATGTTAGTTTATACTATACGGCGAATTCAAATATTAACGTTGGCCGCGAATCTGCAATTTTCTGGCTCCGTCTATGTCCTTTTGCTTGCTCATTAATTAGGCCGAGACGTCTCGGAATACTCGATCTATAGCAGAAGACGCGTCTGAAACGTGCCTCTATTGTTTAATGCATAGTGACAACATGATGAATTATCTTTTAAATTAGGAACTGATTAAATACATATAATGAAGAACAATTAGATAAACCAACGATTTATTTTAGTCTCTCATTAAAATTTGTTAGAAACTTCTCTTTCAATGTTTAGTCAATGTTTAAAAGTTCATTTTGTTTCTAGTCCCTAGAATATATTTATTTACTATTAATGAGAAATTTTTAATTAAATAATCTGAATAAATCTGGAAACGTTTTTATTTCCGAGACGAAATTCAATGCGGGGAATCAAAATAAATTATTGTAAGTGTTCAAATATATTCGTGAACAATATGTAGATCACATATCTCTACAATAATTATCATGAATAAACATATACAAATAAAATATTTGAATACCTCCAAATAGATTTCCTCTTACTAATTCTTTTACTCTACTTTGCTGTATTTTGTTATTCACATATAGGAATATGAACGATACGAACATAAATCCAACCATTTACAAGTCTATTAAAAAGCTAAATTGGTGACATTTCCTCGATACGATAGATATCGCGTGACAGATTTGGATGAAATTTCTCTTTTGAAGTTTGTGCGCCAAAAATGACTCGATTCTTCGCTATTTACCGTCTCCGCGACAGTTGTCCGTGATTATCGGAGTAAACGGCGATCGTTGTGAATAATAGGCTGGAAATGGAGTAGCATCGAGTAAATAGGATGGCCTTTATTCGGAGGTCGTGCAATCCTGAATGAAATGCACCACTTGGCAAGCCGAGTAACGCCAGCACGTCAAAAGGTGTACCATGCATATGCGAGGAAGTAGCGAGATCAAACGTAGAAGCGCAATATTGTTGAGTGGAACGTTAGCCCGGGAAATATTAGTGTGAAATCAGGTGGTATTTCGGCCATGATTTAGACTTTAGGCTGTTGAATTGAGGGTAACATACGAGAGACAGTTACAAGTAAAGGGTAAGTTATGGTACTTAGCAAGGTACAATGTTTTCCAATTAAGAGCAGAGTGCATTCTTCTTTAAATATCTGATGCATTGCATAGCATATACGGACCAAACACTCGGAAGATTAACACATGTCAACCCTTTTCGAAATTGATAGGTTTATTTAGGAGTCGATCCAGCCCATCGTTGCAGAAAAGCATTTAAAATCTTCGAGAGGAATTACAAATCATAAAACAAACATATCTGGCTTTAAGTTCAATTAAATATAAAGCGAGGATAGGTATCATTCGTTGAATGTTAAATAGGATAAAAAAGAGAGAATCTATCTATAGACAGGTGCTCGTAATGCAAATAGTATAATGTGTGCGATTAGATGATAGAGATTCGAGTACTTTAAATATTTTATACGTGTTTTAATATTATATACCTACATCCTGTGCATTGTTGTATCTTTAAACTTCCCATAAATGCATAGAAAACCCCAGTCTATTCACTACAATTATTATATTATAATATTATAAATTTAATAGAAGGTGTAATGAAATTAAATTTCGATCGTCTCCCGAAGCACAACAGGAAATAAATCTTCTACTTCAAACGGCTTCAAACTTGCGTCAAACATTGTCAAACCGAGCTCAGACGCTTAGATACCGACAGACAAGGAACTTCGAGGGAAAAATCTTAACGAAGCCGACAGAAATAAGCAACGCGTCGACGTTGGACAAATTTCTGGGCTCGCTTCGTTGATCGAGAACTAAGATCGCGTGGTATCGTTGCAAGCTGGCATCCAGGGGCAGTTTCTGTCGGCATGCAAGAAAGAAAGAGACAGACAGATAGTGACGAGGGTAGAGAGGCTATGCTGCTTCCGTTTTGGTTTCTGGTCGATGCCTCTGGCGTCTCAATTAGCGAACACTCTCTCTGTCTTGCGCCCCTTTCGCTCTTTCTCTCTTCGTGGTTGGGTGCTCGGTCATGCTCGACGCACCGAGGCCGATCCGTGGCCGATTCTCGAAATAGATTCGCTTCGTTGTCCGTCCTCGCTGCTTGCCGCTTATCCTTTCCTCGATCCCGCCTTCCTTCGGCCCATGAATCTACCGAATAGCAGTTGCCCTGCGAATTGATCGCTCTCGTGTTGCACGAGTCTTGTTTGGGCTCGTCTCGAGTGAAATCGATCGGATTAAGTATGGTAGAATGTGTCGCGTATTGGCTGGCTCAGGGGTTGGAAGGTGGTCACTGGTGAAATTATCGAAGAGAGAAAAGGATTTGGAATAACGCCTGTTTCGTCCGAAAGGCGAGTTTGAGAGAGTAGGTTTGCATGCGGGCAAATTTGAGGGATGTTGTTGGAATTTTGTGGAGAATTCTGCAGCTAAGTCGAAAAGTGGAGACTAACGTTAGAATTATCAGACTAGTCAAAATGACCAATTCGTAATTTTTCTTAGAAATTTCGTAGGATATATCGTATTTGTATGAAAAATAGATTTATCTGTATTATCGTATTTGGATTAAATCGATAAATAAGCCGAAGTGGAGAGATCTGTGGCAAATAATTACTATCGCAAAAGGACTTTCGAAGTTGACAAATTCGAATAAGACGGCAACAATCACAAGCTCGTAAAAGTATAGGAATTCTCGGAAGTGTGAGAATGACGTACCGAAAATGAGAATCGTAGGATCAAATTTAGAGGAGAATTTACTCGTTTCTCTATAGCTACGTAGGAATAAACAATGTATAATGAGCAAAAGTTGTCGCAGAAAGTTGGGAAGGGAGCCTAACAGGAGAATTTCAGAGAGAACGTCAAGCAGGTGTACACATCGAGACGATGAGCAGAGAAAATTTCATAGGAAAGCTAAAGACAACGAATTTGCTTCGAGGATTAATCAAACGTGTTTAGAGCAGGGACAGTCTCTTGTACCTTTTAATTATCCTTGTAGTGTTTGTTTCGAGAAAACAGTGAACTTATCTGTTTAACGTTGATTAATTTGGATTAGCGTTGATTAACGTTCATCGTTTCGAACGGTTGACTAGATATTCTTAAAATAAAACAAGCCACGATATACTAAGTGTTCGAGGATTACGGGATAGCATCGTTGCATTAGAGTGGATCCATATTTATTTCATCATTCTCTCCTGATGGATACAAATGCTTAGAATATTAACAGAATGTTGCGCTGCTCCTCGAAAAGTATTATTTATGAAGGTAGTATTTTTGAAGGTATTTATTGGATGGAAACTAATTTGAGCACGGACGCTCGTTCACTGCCAGTTTCGTGGAACTATAGATTATATAGCTCGGACACTCAGCGTTATTTGTTTCACTTGGAACTTTCTCACTGTCTTTTCCTCTCCTCCTTTTTCCTCTTTTCACGTAGACTACTACTGTCCAATTATCCGTTTCCTTCTAAATAATTCAATAATTTCCAAGAATATACTGTCTTCGTTGCGAATGTAAGATATCCTGGTTAGGAAATTGGTCAATATATTATCGATTGTCTTTTATCGACTTCTTTGAGCTCCATAGAAGCTGTTTTGCTATAAACAATTTATCAAATACAGTAAGTTCCTTCCTGAAACTGTGTTACTTTAGATATACATATATACAAATAGATAAAATTATTCTTTGTGATTTATTTAGCGATTCGTACTTTAAGAAAGCGAATTTCTAGTATATTAATTTCATTCTTTATTATTTATTTAATGATTCATCTTTAAAAAGACAAATTTATTTGACGTAGGTTAATTCATCTACTTGTCTGTACTTAAAATGTTGCTCAGGAACCAAATTCGATCCTTTTGTTTCTTTATTATTTTTATATAGTTTATCGGGATATGTATGAAAGTATGTTCGCGGGAACATTCTTCGGAAAGCTTTCTCATTTTAATTACGATGGCATGCTCTCCATCCTTTTGTGTCTTTATTGTTCGTTACGGTTAAGCGGCTTGAAATTTCAATTATTTCCCGGGTTATTTTAATAATATGACAAAAAGTTATTTTCTAGAAGCAAGCGTAAGAATTAATATTAATTTAAGCATCAAATACAGATAAATAAGTGCTGAAATTAAAGATGGAATATAAGAAAAAAGAAATATTCGTAAAAGAGAGGAAATTATTCTTTACTATTTAAGTACAAACATTTTAAAAATTCATCGTCGTTTCTGATTAAGCGAATTATTAAGTACTATAGCGGGGAAAGAAATGTTCAGTTCGTTGTTCACACTGGGGCGTTCGTTTTATTCGATCCGTCGATGAACGTGGTAAACTGATCGTGTACACCTAAACTTAGATCCAGCTTCTACGATACGTGGTTCAAATCGGGACAGAAATACGATAGTAAGTGGTACCAGCGATCCCGTACTCGTGACAGAAAATCCTTGGTCAATTTTAATGGGGTTTAGGCGCCAATATATCGTGTGACGAATCGTCGTCAGCTGGTCGCATCGGACCACTGCCATCATGTTCGTCGTATAAGTATCATTGTCCTCTGTCTAATCCCAAGTGGATGGAGGAACCTTGTTTCCTGATTGCAACAGCTAATTAAAGTTTGATCAAGCTGTTTGTAATGCGTTAATATGTTGACGAATGTGGAGAAGTGTTAAAATTTTAGATATACTTGGAAAATGGGAAACGTGCGATATCTTGTTCTCACAGTTTGTTCATAATTATTATACTAACTCTAAACTAAATTGGAGTTTTATATAATATAATGTTTTTGTTGATAGTAAGTAGTATAAAATAAAACACGTTTGGCAAAGAAAAATTCTTCGACATTTTATGTTGCTGTCAGGATTTATTCGCAATTATTGAAACAAGCGTGTAATATTGATAATATTTCCATCGATAGAGAGCAGAATGAAACATATTGCGAAGAGAGTAAATTAAATTAAATTAAATTTATTGTCACGCACAGTCAAGAGAAATTTATTTTTAGTAAAATATATCTCGGTTATAATTTTAAACGATTGGCGACTACATTGCAAAATCCGCGGTAACGAGAACCGGTAAACGAATTTCAATTCAATGTTGAGATTCGGCTTATTTTAATACGAATGTACTAAAAAAATATTGCAGCGTTGTTAAGCTGCTGAATAACAGCTTAAATCACATCGAATAGGAAAAGAAAAACAAATTGGGAATGTAATATTTGCATTGGAAATTACAGTATGAAATCCAATATGAAACTCGGTATGAAATATAAAAATTCCCAGAACTACATTTATAACGAATAAAACGATAAATTATTCACCTAGATGCGTATTTCCTATACAAATATATTTCTCTGGAATATAAATGCAGTAGCTCCTGAAATAAAATTCCACTTATATCTCGCGGATAAAAAACATACTGTGCGCGTCGGAAAGATACGCATTCGCTATAAGTGTACTGTTCAAAATAATTACCGCGGTCAACAAATTTCAGTATTGTCATGTTCAATAACATGAATAAAAGTTATATACATGAACTACAAAGTATATATATACTGCAAACATATATTTAGTAAAAAAATTAGTATAGGCCGCAAATAGCCATTTTAAACGTATAACACATTAAATAAAACATATACCTAGATTAAATATTTTGTAGCTTCTACGTACATTATCAAATTTATTTCAAACTGTGCCAACATAGTCATGATAGTCGTACCTTGTTACGGTGCTAATGAAATTTCAAAATCTTTCGTACAACGCACATAATTTATTCATAAAAATCTTCTCCAAGTGTTCGAATAATTTCGTGAGCTACTGTACATATTTTTAACCATGGACACACACACACACATTGCAGGAAAATAATGAAGAGACACATTGTTGCAGACGGATCTGGCTTCGATTGTAACTCATAGCTATTTGTGTACTTACGTATTCATATATTCGATCCGAGGTTTGTCCATCCAGTCGAAAATAAATTTCATTCGTTCATCTCGGGATGAAACGATGTGCGGACGTAGATATTGTTTGGATCGCTGTTCATTTGTGTTGAAATAGACGTGTATAAAATTTCGTGAAATTTATCACAGTTACACATCCCCGGAACGTGATATTCGTATAAATAAGATGTAGAAAGTCTAGCATCAGTTAAAGCGGATATTGATAGGTTTTAATTATTTAGAGTAGACAAACTTTTACGAAGCCTTTCGTATCTCAATTAGTTATTAACTAAGAGTTAACGGTGCATTTAAAGTTTAAGACATAAGTTTCACGACTGGAGAAATGCAACCATTCATTAAGCTGCATCTTCAATATATACTGGAACATTCTATAGCACTTTGATAGCTCCTATGGAACTTCCACGTTAACTATCAAGATCATTATAGCGTCGTTTATTTATTAAAGAATCTTAGAAACTTGCATTGTGTCCTCCTTAATCACGATTGGTTAACAAATTTATTAAATGATTGACAAATCTACTGAATTTTCTTTACGATTGTGTTTGAGGATTATAAAAAGAGAATATAACGAATATAATGACTCGACATTCAGAATAAAATAATGCAAATTTCAAAATGAAATTTCTTTATATACGAAGATGAGTTCCTATTAATTTACAAAAATTTATTCAACCGTTCGACGCAGGAACCTCTATGATACTACAATAAATATACCGCGCATAGATCATTATGATTAATGCGATGCGATGAAAATAAACCTACGATACATAATTTTGACAGATTTACTAGTCCCAGTATTAACCATTTCACACATCACGCGACTTTTCACGATTTTTCTCGGCTCGTGTCTCCACCTCGTGTTTTCATTGCTTCCTTTTCAAACAAAGGATCTTCTTTGCTGCGGTCACTCGAGTCCGCTCATAAAACGCCCAGACGTGCTTAGTGGATACATACATATCATGGATAAGATTTACGTTTCTCTTTGAAGGCTTTCTTACCCCTGTTGTGACGAAAACGAGCAAACGTCTCGTAGTTTGATTTACGCTGGAAGTATTCGCGCGCATACCGAACCCTTTTGCCACGTAAAAGTAGCTAATGAGACTCGACGTTACAATACTTGTTATTCTCTTTGCTTAATTGGAATCCATCGCCCATGTATCCGTGCCGCTTGCTTGGCAAACGCTTTTGGAAATTTTGGTTGCACGGAAGAATCACTTTTGCAGAATTGAACTATTATTATGAGCGAAATTTTACAAAAATTGCAAGTCGCAAGATACGAGTTATCAGCATTAACAAATGTCGTTAATGTTAGTGTAAACAACAGTAACAAGTAATTAATGGAACAGAACTTTGTTTTCGTACAGGGTTGCGATCCGTAGTTGCGATCAGTAGTTTGGTGAATTATATTGACTAGGAACGTGTCGATCTCTGCATTTTTCTAGCGTAAGTTCCATTGAAAAAACGTGAAGTGAGCCAGAAATTCGAAGAAGTTTGTTCAGACTCTGAATCTATATCATAAAATCATTTAATATGTATAACAAGTGCAGTAACAATATGAATATCAAAATTGATGAAAATGGTGAGTCAAAAATGCAATAAATACAGACAAGAAGAAAATTAATTTCCGTAACATATTTTCTACAAAATTAGTGGGTCATTGTAAAAGTTCGTGCCCGATTTCGATAGATTTCACCAGATTATTTCTCTCAGTAGGATTAGTATAGTCGAGCATTTCAAACGAGACAATAATTCTTAAACATTTTGATAATTTCGTAACGAGCTTGCGTGTCTACCTAATTTTTCTTAATTGCCCCGATATTAATGTATGGAACTGTAGATATCAAGGATGCATTCAGTCGCGAGTATACCATAACGAATGGATTAAAAATCTGATCTGAAGTTTACGATATTCTGTTAGGACGTGAACAAGTTTAATGAAATCTTGAAAAATATAAAAGACGTGCACGTGTCGTAAACATTAGTGTCAGTGCTCCATAAGGTGGCCTCCGTGGCGTGTTGGTCTATCGGTGAATAAAAATAAAGATACCCACCTTTTGCCTGAATGCCCGTATTTTTAATCAAAGGCCGCGCAGCGAAACGCGGCTTACACTTTCCTCAATTCCGTTGAAAGTGTTCTCGCAAAATAGCCTCGTGACAGAAATAACGCGTTCCCGATAAAAAGCTCGTTGTTACGTTATGTAATGACACGCACGTGTCTCAACGATGCCGATCTCCTCGCATTGTTATTCGTTCGTCTTTCTTTTTGTGATAAAGCATCGTGTAAACGAATCTCGGAGCTTCTCTGTGATTTTTTTAAATGTTGAAAATGATCTTTCGGGCTGTCGATCGGATAGCTTCAACGTCTTGCGGATAGAAGTCTTCATTTTCTGTATCTCTCGTGAATAATTGCGGCGTGCGTAAATTATGGAATATTTTTAGTATTTCTGAGACCTCCAAAGTGATTCCTTGCGTGATTGGTCGGACAGTTTCGATATCTCAGCCATCATGGAGATTTCGAAGTCTCATTTCATTTGTTCTTTATCGGCGAGCGTTATGAATATGAATTGAAATTTATATATAAATTGCAATCTTATGGAATTTTTGTCATATTTCTTAAGCGTCAAGTTTGATCTTTCGAGTTCTTAGGCAGATAATTTCAATATTTGAGATACCTTACATATTTGGATAAAATTGTGTTAATGCTATTTCTTCTTTTTTTAATGATATACGCGACTAAAGACTTAATCATTTTAGGAATCTAAATATCAGAAATTGGAAATGGCGAGTTGCTACTTCAACTTGTCGATCAATCGTTAAGAGCCAAGTTTGTAACACCGTGTAAGCTCATCACATCCTTAACTGGAACTTTTTCATCTTGCGAAGGAGCTACTTTATGTGTGCTTCAAAACTTTTAAATGAATCGGAAGTTCAACAAAATCTTCGTCACAAAAATTCTCGACCGTCACACAGAAGCTTTCTACCATTCGTTTTATTCAAACGTTGCCCCTGATATTAAAATTACTCCCATTATTCGCGCGGCGAATTCCTTTCAGCAAGCAATAATTGCTTGTTTAAATTGTCTGCAATTTCACTTGATACAAATACATCGTCAGTGCTTTGTACCTCGTACAAAACATAATTATTTAAAAAATAAACCGTAGAATTGAATATTCGATCTGTGAAAAATAGATAGATATTAGAATCGTTAAAAAATTGTTCAATCGTTCACGCACGAAATGATTTTCGACTGTGCAAAAATCTTGCAAGTACCTTGTAAGCTACTAAGTTACTGAAATTAAAATAAAATTAAAGATAAATTTCAAGGAAGAAAATTAAGATAAAATTTTAAGTGAATTTACATAAGCCAAATTCAAATAAATTTTTAAGTAAAATTACTGTAACAAATTGCAAATATTGCACCTATTGATCAATGATGTATGGATTTGCAACCTTTTGAAAATGCTAATGAAGTTTCGTAATTTTTACAAACGATAATTGGAAGCTTTCCATCTCTCGCAATATCGAACTGTTCGATTTTAAATCGTTTAATCGTAATTTATTGCTACGTTAATAGAATTAAAGACCAGGGGGAATGGAAGGTCGATAGAGGAGGCTCTCTGTCTCGAAATACTTATTTTTTCGTTTTGATTTAATATGAAGAAAAACAATCATATTGACCGTGAAGGCTCTGACGTAAGGGGCAACAACATTGGCGCAAATTTTGGAGCGCAGCTTAAAAATATCCTACTCGAAACAGCTGCGTGGATGGAAAGTTTCCTCGATTCACCAGCGACCTGTGAAGTTAGGAATGGACTCGTGAAAGCTCTCATTCAATACTTTCGATCTTTTTCCAATAGCGGAGTTGTTAAAATTATCGGTGCTTTAACATGTCTATACTTTGTTTGACGTTCGTCGGTAATGGAAATTAATTTTGTGTCAAAGGAGAATGGTTCAGTGCAACGAGTTGTTTATCGAAATTACCGTGATATTACAATTTCTAATAAAACGTATAAAAAATTTGCAGAAACGTGTAAGATAATGTAACATAATTTTGTAATATATTGCAATTGAATTTCTCTCTACGTTTCACAGAATACTCATATTTATGAATATTTTTCCTCCCAGGTAGTTTATACCTATTTATAACAGAATATTTTCTATTCGATCAGTTCAATTTTCGCTTATATTTCTTTTAAAAGAAAAGATGGAGATTCTCATTGGATGTTGCAGTAGCTAGTTCAATACTTGCAAGAGTATGTTCGAAATATTTGAATCCTTTATTCTATGTATTATTGCTTCTAGTAAGTTATATAATATTATACAAAATAAAAATGAAATATTTTTTTAACTTCTTAAACAGATCGTGACTTGTCTCGTTAAAAATGAGGCAAGAATATCTTTCACTTCATTGTAGGAAATTATTTTATATAATGCCAACAAATAGACTGTAAAGACTGACTAAAAACAATCTAATATACCATAATAACTCTGAATAATTCTATTATAAACCGCAATGAAGATTCTGTAACAAAGTAGAATTTCTTTTAATCTAATACAATAGTTCCATAATAGCTCTAACGATGGAATTAGAAGGAATAAAATTCTAATGGATATAAGGAGAAACATGTTAAAGTAGATACTCTGTAATCGTTATAATATAAGATATAATCGTTGCAAAATGATCGTTTATAATACGAGGCCAAAGGGTAAAATACGGAAAGATTGGTTGCGGACGCAGGAACATCAGAGGCGTTTCAAACCAACAATGGTACAATGAAGAGTTTCTAGACCGTTTTGAACAGGAGAATCCAGAATAATCCGGAGAATGCGAAGCTAATTAGAGAGTGGAATTAATTATTCGCGGAATGGACGTCGACGAAATTGCAAGCGAGGATATGCATGTATCTTCCTTGTTTAACTAATGAGGTTGCGTACGCCAACGACGAATTCGTTTGCTGAAATATTCACGATATCCTTTTGCAGACTGAATGATTATAAATTGTTATTATCTTGATTACGACATTAATGTATGTAGGGAAGGTTTTATGAATGAAGCTCGTTTAGAGCAGTGGCCTGTATTCTCTGTGATTATGTTTGTACGTTTGTAAGCTTTCTGCAACGTGTGGCGAACATTTTCATTTTTCAGCGTTTCGTCGCTTGGCGAAAAATGTGTCCGCTCGAAAGTTGGCAGTTCTAACGTATTACGGTTCAAAGGGCTCTCTCGTTTTGACAAATAAATGTTTTCGTTGTTCGTTGCCATCGAATCGATGCATGGTATGCGTTAATTGGAGGTTTTGGTGTTGTAGAAATAAATGGAGAGTTGAGATTTCTCCTTTGAAAGGAAAGAGCTGCAGGTTTGGCTAAGATAAAAAGAAAGGAAAGAGGATAGAGAATTAATTCAGTTGATTAATACTACGATTTGGTTAATTATTAAAATAATTAACTTTATATTAAATATAATTCCAGCAGGATCACGTAATTCTTTCATGAAATACGTTATCACGATTTGACTGAAATCTTAATTCTAGCTAAATTAGAATTGTTGTTATTTCTTTTGCTACAACTTCCTTCATTTCAAATTAGTATTAAGTAAAATCCATCTACCGGTAAAAGATCCAATTTAATATAACTCCGTTTCACAATTCAGTTTAATTTAAATTGAAAACACAGTTGTTAATGCAAAGCAAAATAAATGAGTTCAACGTAATTTGATGTGAAACAAGATTTCGTTCGTATGTATTGAAACTTTAAATATCAAATATTCATGTAATTAATAACTTAACCTTAATCAAATTCTCTATGATTAATTCTTCGTGATATAAGTCAAGTTTCTTCGTTAAATAATTTTCTAATTAACTTTTATTATAGTAATATCGAAGTATTATATGCAAAATTGTTAAGTTTTTGCAATTATTGCCCAATTCTGTTCGCTCGTCCTCTGTCGAAATATTGCGCTAATAAAGAAAATATAGAAAACAGCTGCAATTTGTTTAATTTCAGAATAGAGTTACAACATATCCGGCAAATTTCCACAATCATTATCCTAACGAAAAAGCCGCATTTTTTTCACTTAGTCAGCTGCAGAATGCAATTTCATAAAGCCAGTGTCGCTACCAGTCCTGTATTGCTTCTCTACTTCTTCATACGCGTTTTAGTGAAACAATGAAAACATAACAATTAAAAAATTCGCATAGAAGCTCACCGAATATTAAAACGCTTTAGATATTCAAACCAGCCAACTAGATTTCTCTGATTACGATTGATCAATCAATAACATTTACCATTCTCCATTTTTTAATTTCCGAACAAAATTCGCAAACAGCTTGTCTATTGTCAATTGTGTAACGCATTTGATTGTCAGTGGAATAATGCACGAAATGAAAGCAAATTCCAGTAAAGAGATATATTCCATTAGGATGTTAGGCCTAATTTTATATAAAATGAATAGAGCGTACAGAATTGTTGTCTTGTCATTGTAAAAAATATATTTTTCACAAATAGGTACGTATTGATAGCTGTACAAATTTCGTAGCTTTCGCAGTTCTATTTTCCATTATAATATTCTCTAACATCAAGCATTATATTCTTATTAGAGCATAGGTATACTGATGGATTATACTCTAATAACTCATTATTTTTCATTGTACTTCGTTAAAAAATTCATCATACTGCAATGAGTATAGTGAGAAATATAAAAATCGAACTTCTTCGTTCGCATACTATTCATTCTATTTTTGTGTCTCGCTGTTCTTCACAATTAGCTACGAACAGCCAGCCAATCGTACTTTTTACGATTTAAAGCAGTGAATTTGGAAATTGCGTTGCGGGACGAGCATATGTTGCATTGTATTCTCCATTGGATCCACCGAGGCAATTTTTGAATTTACTTCTTTAAATCTGAATTAAATAATTAAAGAAAAATTAAAGAAAATTCTAGTGGAAGTAATAAAAATACGAAATTGTCCAGAAGTCAGTGTATTTTATATGATACAAATTCTCACGATACGATTAGATAGCTGCACGCTAAATTTCAAAAGCGACGCTTTATATCCGCGACGCAAGCTCGTCTCCATCTGGCGGCCTCGCCGGAAAAACTCTCGAGCTTTCAAGTTCCCGCGGAAGCTTTCAACTGGTGTTGCCATCTGGACGAATCTCGACGAACCGCTCTTATGTTTATAAATAATCCATTTTGCAGCTGAATAGTAGCTTCGTGTTTTAACGTCGATCGTCCATTGGCCTCGTAAATTCACTTGAAAATTCATCCTCATGGGACTTGTCTCTCGAATGTTCGAATCTTGAGTATATTAAGTTCGTGTCAGGACCTGAACCCTCGGTTCCTTGACTCTGTCGAAGCAGAGTCTACTGGGCTTTGTTAAATTGGTTGTTTGCTTTTCTTCTGCTTAAATTAGAAAGATGAACTCTCTTGATCTATGGAGAACATCATTATGGGATCTGTTGAGTAACATATAGGATGCTTTGCAAGGGAATTTCTTGAATCTTACTAAATGAGTAAAAAGAAATTAAAGTGAGTTTTATTTTATTTTTCACGTTTTGCAATTTTTAATAGCTGGAAGTAATTAATTTGTCTTCTCGATAAGAAGCCATTGTACAGATTTGTATTTTTAACATAATGTTCTAATTTATTCGATTTTTATTTCATTTCGATTTTAACGATTCCCACTTTATTAAATTCTAACAAGTTTGCATACGGAAATGCTCAAAAGTCGAACTCGCTTCGAATGAATAAAAATTGGACTATGATATTGATATATCTACAAAGGTAAAAATATTTATTGACGAGAGAAAGATTCAGGAAATTAATACAATAAAATCCGAGTTTGCATGTGTTAAAATCTAATATAAGAAATTCGAGTATAGTCAGATTCATTAGAAAAAGGACGATATCTCGACTCAATATCTTATTGTTGCTAAACAAAAGTTAATGCGCTGGTGAAAACGCTTCGTCGTTTGAGAAGAATCTCTCGTCTCATCTGCTCACCCAGCTGTCCTTATTCCTTTCGAACTGTTAGATCGAATATAAAGGTATTTACGTACAACTATTTTCTGTCGCAATTGCCAAAGAAGCTTCACACGATTTACGAAGGGGATTTGCATTTGGCTAGCTTCGTCTCGTAATTTCGCTGGTTTTCTTCCAGACCATCGTTTCCGGAATATCGTGGTGGCGTCGTCGCAACGATTTTCAAATCAGGTTACGGATGAAAAATATCGCCTTCTGCAATGCAAATCCCTTGTAAATATCAAGACCAGTCACAAGCTTAAGTCCCTGTACAATTCGTGCAAATTGCCTGTAAGGAATTTTTTAAGTCAACGCTACTATGTTCCATTGCTTGAATCTATCCCCCTGCTAATCCTGCTCTCCAGAAGCCAGACTTTGCTTTTCGTAAATTTCGCATCTTGAAAATTGTCTAGATACAGGATTAACATTCTTGAAAAATAAATATTCTGATCGAAAGAGTTTGTTTATCGTGATGGCATAATAATAATAATAATACGTAGGAAATTAGGCACGTTCAAAGCAATAATATTTTCGCAAGGAAATTGCTTCTCTGTATTTTTCAATGTTCGAATTGATCATCGTGGCTTTTGAATGGATTAATTAATGGTTCTTCGAGTGTTAGTTAATGGGCAAAGGCAAACGATGTACGCTGCATAAGAATTTATAGATTCTCATCTAGTGTTTACCTTGGTGAACGATCAAAGGAACTTGTGCGGATTATTTTTATCTTGCTACCAAAAATAGACGTTTTCGTGGAAGGGAAGCGGAGAAAACGATTGTACAAATCTACTTTCTCGGTTTATAATAAACGTCTACTTTATTTTGATCGTAGACGAGATTTTTATATACATCGATTTATGTTTAGTAGATTGATATTGCAGAGAACGAAAACGATTTTGGAAATCTACTTTATTACACGCTAAATCAATATTTTTATCTTCTTCGAGATACGTGTTATTTGTAGATACGTATTACCGGTAAAATTATGCAAGTCCACGAACGTCATAGGCAACACTATTTTACGTGAATTAAAATATCGTAACGCTCGCTTATTGTGTCCTGTGCTTTCAATATATCAGCGTTGAATTCTTTTAAACTAGAAATCTTCAGAAAAGAGGAAAAGGAAGGGTGTGCGCGGCGAGAGATCGGAGATTTATTCGCACGTGACGTTCATAAAGTTCGAAATAACTTTCGAAAATTTATTTTTGTCTATATAGTATACTCGCGCTTCTTCTTTTTATTCAAGCTTGAAAATATTACGTCGACGCGTATTCGTTTGCAAGAAATCGCCAAGAAATCTAAGATACAGTTAAGTCCAAATGCACGTTATTCGTTCGAAATGAAAGCGAGATAAGATTCGTCGTTATAAAGTACAAAAGACAGAAATCTGGAGTTCAGGGACATAAAAGACGCGAATTTACAAAACCGCCGAGCAGATGGATAACGGCGTGTCGTTGTGTGCGTGGTTCGAAAGAGAGACGGTATAAGCCGCTTAGAAGGTGAAAATAAAAATCTCGGCCATTAAACCCGAAGAAAGGGTAACTCGACTAACGCAGAAAGAAAGCTTGGAAAGAGGTAAGAAAATGGAAACGTACGAAGGGAGGATTCAGCGAAGCGAGGGAGGTCAGAGACGTGTCGAGTCAGAAAATAGATGAGACACGAAACAGAATTTTCCGCGGCAAAGTCCAGACAAAAAGCAACGAAGAAAATTGACGTACGTTGTTGGCAACACAGAGTCGTAGAGGAAATAAGATATATCCAGTAAACTACCTATCTCTTGAATTTGATTTAAAAAACTTTTACGTTGCACTTTTCTACCGCTTACGTTCTTACTTTTTTTCATTTGATAATCAGAATAATTTCAATCGGCTCCTCGATCAAAGCTTGAGAGCGTGCGCCGTAAAGTAGAAGTAGGTTAGTTTCCATACGTACTCACGAATCTAAATAGATTCCAACGATAAGCGAAATTTCATGCTTGAATTTCTTTTCTTCGGATTCTGATTTTTATTGGAAAAAGTTGGCGTATCAGAGGTATCGACAAGTTGACATTTTGCAAACCTAGTGCGATAAAAGATAAAGGTCAGACACAAAGAATCCACTTTATTTGTGGTAGGTTAAAAATATTGTTCATCTTTCATATTTTCCTTTTTCATAAAGTCAGAATGCGATGCATCTACGATCTACCGGATCCCATATCTATTCGCTGTAAGACTGGAAGACGAAATAAGTCTCTGAAAATTATCTCCTAAGATAGGGCCAAAATGAATTCCAGGGAAGAGAGACGTTTGTGCGGAGAGTTAAACGAGCTTGGCTGTGGCGATGTGGAGTTTCCTGTCGCGATGACATCGATGCATCAATACCGTATTAGCAGTTGATTTGTTAGACGCCGAACAAAATGAGATGCATTCCTTTCCATCGTTCTTCCGCGTTATTGAGCAGGTTGACGAGGAAAATAATCTAACACTTTAAGAGTTTGTGATACGCAAACGGGTTACTATTGATAATCAGTAAACGATATAATTAGAATGTAGCTTAGAAAATAACGACGATGTAGACAGTCAATTACGGCAGGGAATAAAAAATCCAATTAGAAGAAAAGTGTTTCATGAATATGCGAGCAATATTACATGGACGAAACTACGTTTTAATAATTAACCGTTTTATCACGGTTACTACTAATTATTGTGGAAGGTATTTTAATTAAAACACCGTTAACATTTAGTAATGCAATTATAACATTTTCATACGTACAATTACACGATACTAAAACCTCGAAATATCGTCGCATCTATTTCGATCAATTCTCTGTTTTATTTTTTCTTTACGTGACGACAGTTCTAGTGGGATTTTTATTATAATACGCTTTTTTTAGATGCGACCAAAAATAACTGAGGCTAAGTGATAATATTTTTGTGCGGAAATCGTAATATTTCGTTGCGGATGGAAGAATGTTGTACCTGTTTATTTAAGACGTTCATATACAAATCGATAGTACTTGTATTTTTATTTTTATATTCCTTCTGTTGATCTATAATTACTATGATGCCAACTTATGAATATTTATCGTTGCGGTAAGCGAATTTTTTCTTAAACGAAGGATCGAAATACAGAACAATAAAAATAGTGCATAAATCAATGTATAAAGTACGTTTGAAACCGATTGTATAACAGATTCTCAAGTAAGGTATTTGCAAGGTATTTGCTATAGTAATGTAAATCACTGCGAACCACCCTACTGCAACATATAATTTCTCTCCCATAAAAGATGGCTCGAAAAATTCAAATAAAAAATGACAACTGCTAAAATGTTGATATCAAACCAAGAATTCTCTTCCTCAAGAATTATAAAATTGAATCAATAATGTCAACCGAGTCGTTCGAAGAGAAGGAAACCATCATAACAACTGATGTCTTTATAAATATTCAATTAAAAGAAAAATGTTCCTTCTCTCGTTTCAAACGATCTACCGGTCACCGAGAATTCAGATTTCAACAAACCATCGTACAAAACTTTTGAACAAACTAGTCTTCTCCAAAGATTATCGAATTCAGACGACTATAAGCAATCAATTAAAAAAAAAAGAACAAAAATTGTATCTTCCTCTATTCTTCGTCTACGTATCACAAAAAAAAAAAAAAAAAGAAGAAAAAGAAGGGAAAACGATTTCAATAAACTGCATCATTTTCCTTGTGAAGGCGCTCGTCCAACGATTTCGCTCGGTCCCTCGCCGACAAAAGGCTCCCTTTCAGAGAACGAACGCATATAATGGCCATAAATTCGGTGACGGCGCGTTGCGATCGTAAACGACGTGGATGTCTTATGAGTTCATTCACGTTGCCGCTGCTGTCAACGCGCCAGTTCCACACAGGAATCCGATTTACGAACGCGTAACGTCGATATTTGATTTATTCGGCCGGATCCGCGTGGCCGAAATAGAGATCCGCGTTCTCCATTATTCTTTGCGCGTTTCGATGTGCGTCACCGCCCCGCCTTGCTTCGCTGTTTGTTTCGTTTTTCAGCCCCAGACGGGGCGAGGCTTTGTCCGCGAGCGAAGCTCGCAATCAACGCCCTTTGTCTCCCTTAAACTCGACCGGCGTTGAAAACTCGACGTGTCGCGCTCGATGAGAACCATCGGCCGTTTTCAGTGATAAATTCCGATCGAAATTCATCGCGGGACAGTGCCGCCTATGTGGATTGTATACGAGGGTGGAAATTGATTTGCGCGCCAGGGGTTGATTGTAAGTAAAAGAAAAATGCAGTAATTGGTCACGTTTGGAACGATAGAGAGACGCGGCTGATGGCCGCTGTGCTTTCCAAGCGTCCTGCGTTTGTGTAATTTGCGTGGTATGGATGACTTTTTTTTGCTAATTTTCGAGGTGGATAGAATTGTACGGTAGGATTTTTTGCGACCGGTCGAGCGAAAACGAAATTATCGACGGAAATGGGATGCGATTATTTGGACTCGATTTATTAGAGACATTTATTTCACAGGTTTGAGGTGGAGTTTGGAATTTGAACAAAGGACGTGCGGAAATTTCTCGCTTACGAACAAATATCTTTAATAATATGTCAAACTTATACGTTTATGAACAAATATCTTTAATAATATGTCAAACTTATACGTTTATGAACAAATATCTTTAATAATATGTCAAACTTATACGCAGAAATACGCAGCCAAAACCGCAATGAATAAAACCGATCGAGCAAAATCTTGACGATGAGTTTCGATAATCCCTTGACATTGCACGGCCCATCCTCGGATCCATCCTCGAGAGTAGCAGCGTCTGAGGGGTAGTCGCGTAGCTCTTCGTCGTGTACCGTCGTCACGAGACGTCGTGGTGGCCATCGTCGTCCTAATTATACGTGTTTCTCCGTATTTCTGGAATTAGACTGAGGATGGGGCGCGGCGCGGTTGACTCTCTCGCGGTAAAGCGGAGGCGTGCTTCTGAAGCTCAGTCGCGCGTGATCCACCTCGAATCGCGCATTCATCCTGCACGAAGAAGCTACTATCGTGAACCACTTCGTCGCGCCTTCGCAGCAATCAGGCTCGTCCGATGGGGCGTCCACGTAGGTATCGATCCGTGCCCCGAGTACCGATCGATCGTCGATCCTGCTGATCGAGGAACCTTCTCGTCTTCGTCCTTTACGCTCCTGGTATCTCGATATTAGAATTTCCTTTCTGTTTCTAATATTTTCTATTATCTTCACTTGCATAAAACTTCACTCGTATAAAATATTTCTTCTATTCGGTAAAATTAAATTACTATAAAATTAGAATTCTCTGTTAGATATAAAGTTTAATAACTGAATAAAATATTCGTAATAAATATATCGTTCACGAGTCTTTGGATAAAAAGATGAGCGTGAAAGTGGCTGAAAATAAAAATAGAAGATAGACTCGAAGAAAGTATCGAGTTAGAGTACTTCGAACAGTGGCTGCAGAAATCTCGGATATTTTAGAGGTGTTCCTCGATCACGCTATCGATATCTACGAGAGAGTCAACCGTTGAGAGATATTCGTCCAAGAAGCAAGACCGTTCGAGTGCGTATCGTGATTCAGTGAAGGGGTTACAATCTTTTTTTCTCCGCACGATCGTTGACCAACGCGATCTGAGTGTAGTTTAAGTTGTGAAACGCGAAGAGGATCGCAAGCAGTTGCCATGGCAACCACGCAAGTCTTCCAGGATTGGGACTCACCCCACGATACCATCAGCTCCATGACCAGGTCAAGCACTCGAAAAACTACCACCACTACTACCACCAGGCGAGAGGTAAGATTACTTTGGGTGGAAGAGGGATGACAGAAAGGACAGTGATAAGAATCATAGCTGGAGAATTGATGGAAATTGCACGATAAAATTGCGCGCTAATTCTATTTTCCATTGATCCACGGTTCGTATTGGATAGAGGATAGTTTTGGATTGTAGAGTGGGTTAGCTGTGAATTTATTTAAAACGCAGAGTAAGTTTGGATGCTGGTAAGCCAGCTGTTTACCGTTGCATGCGTGTTTCTGGTTAACTAGACGATGTAGGCTGTCATGTAGGTAGAAACTGTGCGCGCAGTTTTCTGCAGTTTCGCAACGGTTGAAACTAGGTCTTGTGATGGTTTTTCGAGAGCATTGTTTTGGAGATAGGATAGCTATTTTAAATAATACAAGACAATTATACGTTTAGAAGCTTCTTTAGGTTCGTTACAAAAAATGCTACTTTTGACGCCAGTTGTTAGATTCTACGATGTGCTACGATTATTTAAATTTCAGAATAGGTTCTGAGATGAC
Source organism: Bombus confusus (assembly GCA_014737475.1). Classification (NCBI taxonomy): domain Eukaryota; kingdom Metazoa; phylum Arthropoda; class Insecta; order Hymenoptera; family Apidae; genus Bombus; species Bombus confusus. The sequence goes on from JACXIV010000144.1 coordinate 475,254, forward strand.
TAATTAAAGTACTGTAAACTTGGAAACTTTGAGAACTGATAAATTTACAACGAAGGAGCTTCGTGCAAAAGCTAGTATATAATTCTTTATATGGAGTTTTTTTTTTGGAATTTAATGAAACAAACCTAGATTGCCTGCGAAGTATGGAAATGTGTGTTTTCCCGTGGAGGATTAAATTATCGCGCGTGGATTGGCTATAAGCGATATCCTCGAAACCTGCAAGGCATGCACAAAATCCAAATCGATGTTATGCCGCGTGAGTGCAGCCTAAAATTAGAAGCTTCCACGATCAAACACAGCTAATCCGATTCTCGGAAAATTTCAAGTAACATTGCACGATTTTCGTACGACACATCATCTCGTTCTGACAGTTTTGTCGGAAAATTGTACGAGCAGGCAGCGTTTAACGTTACATAATTCTACCTCCTGATATGATCCAACAAATTAGACCCGAAACGTATCGCAACCGGATTGCCTAAAACGTAGCATGAAAATAGCGTTTGCTTCTGCCTGTTGGTCACGACACGGACAAGCACAGATTAGCTTCCGGTTTCTGCCTCGACCTCCAATATCTTCCACGAGGGAGAAATATCGGGTCTCGAGTCGTGCACGCTTCATCTTCTCGTAAAAAACGCGATTGTCGTTGTTGACGGATGACTGTCTGACCAGTAGCCCGAGCATAACATTGCGTTTACGTGAAAATCAGACGACCGAGAGAAATTTTAAGTGGAGCAGATGGTTCGTGAGAAATTTGCTTTAAGAATCTTCTTGCGAGGATGCAGTTGAGATTAATTTTTTTTGATTAATAGTTTTCCTATTGTTCGAGATACTCTTGAAAGATTAAAATACGTATATTGTGTGAACCCCAAGGAAAGTTTGACTGTTGAAGGATTTTCCGTGAATCAATGTAGAATAGAAAGTAAGCATTAGTTGTATTTTATAGGTGGTTTTTTTAATAATGTACGCTATGATGGAATCTATATCGTTGTTATTTCTTTTTACTCTGGAAGAGAAAATCGCTATTTTCAGGTGAAAGATGTTATTTTCCATTCTCTTAGTTACGATAATTCCAGGTTTCTCGTTTCCTTCCATTTGAAGCTTTCGCATAATTGTATCAAGCTTATTTTTTTTACCACTATATTATTTACTTTATATACTTATTTTCTACAATTCCTTGTGATTTTATTATAATATTTCATTTCCTTCAAGACGTGAAGTGCATTTCGTTCCAAGTCAATCTGTAGAAACAACCTCGATGTACTAAGAACATTTTCTGGTTATTAAGTATAGTTATTGAATTCGATATCACGAAAATGAAGTATAGACTTTCGGGGAAGATTCTAGTTTAAACGATCAGGAAATAAACAATTTTTAAATTGTACCGAAGAAAACGGAGGAAAGTACAAAATACGGAGCGTCTTATACAAGTGTGCGTTTAATATCCTTCCCTCTATTCGATCGTGCGTTATTTTATGAAAAAACAAAATTTATTTGCGCCGTCCCGAGGAGTTTCGATTAACAATATCTCATTCTGCGTCAAAAAGTGTCACATCGAAGCGATGGGTTTATACATTTCCTCTGCTCTATTTATTTGTTTGTAGTTTCAGCATCGCTATATATATATATATATATATTGCGCACGACTGTCTAGAAAATAAAATCGTTATAATTATAACAATACAAGCGTGACCGAACAATTCGCACAATTATTTGCGTAATTTAACCGAGCTTTTGGAAGCAGCGTTCTCTGCGAGGCTCCTGCGTACATAGGAGCTTTGCCAGGACCCAAGGCCGATCTGCCTCCTCGACCAAAACCGTGATAAACACCCGTGAAAATCGTGAACACGATGAGTAATCTCGTCTCTGCTGGCCGTCTGCTGTTTTATATATTTTCCGCCGCTTATAGTCCATTTCTACGAACGCTGAGAGATATAAAAAATTCTAACGAATTTCGCGTGAAGTCTCGTATGAATATTTCGAGAAACACATTTTCTTGCAAGTATTCGTTGCTCGTAATATACAGTGGCAGGCAAAAGTTATCAGTCAAATAAATGTTCACTTTATACGTTAAAGAATTTTGCTATTCACGTGTCTTGTAATGTTAGTAAGAATTTTAACCTTGGTATTATTAATTTATTCAATACCAGAGAAACGCATAATTACAGAACTGTATTTATGTACTGTTTGATATTAGTGTCGTTTTTCCAATGTGCTGGTTTATTTTAGTTGTCATTCTGAAGATTCTTTCGGATATCAATTTTGCAATATACATATGCGAAACGAAATATTTATCCGATCAGATATTTTTACGCATCATTGTATATTCGAGAACATATATCCCACAGGAATAGAAGCTTCGATAGTATTTTATAAACATGTTAAACACGAAGGGTAACGGCCAACATAGATAAATGTTTGTTTAAATAATTGTATATTTTGTACATTCTAATTTGAACTGAGATAAGCTCGAAATATTTCGCCATTAGAGAATTACCATTGCTTAATACGCGGTGAACGGGCGAAATCTAATATGAAATTTTCTTATTCGCACGATCATTGGGCTTGGATTTTCCTCGCCTGATAGTTTGTTTATTAAACGATGTTCATACGTCTATTGGCAGCTTAAATCACGTTATTTCAAGATTTCGTAGCGCGTACTTTATATTTGAAGAAAGCAATGAAATTAGAAAAGAAATCCACGTTGTTCGTAAGAGTACATATCAACAAATTTAAATGTGCGATTAATTGGGGCGATCGATCCATATCTCGTTTTCTAATTACGGAAAAGAAATAGAGATCTTATCCTAATGCATCTGGTTGATGTACACAAAATTCAAATACCTCGGTGTTAATATAAATTTTGATTTCATTCCAATGCTGTATAGAATGTCTTAATTTAATTTTTTAATGTATTTTTTTTATTAAGAGTCCTGTGTAACGATAAATTATATCTTTTGTTGTACATTTTGTATGAAAGAGAAATCAGCAGTCTAAATAGAAATTTCACATAGAGCAGTCTATTTCGTATTTTGCATAATTCGCATAAAACAACGACATAATTACACAACGATCAATGTGTAAATAAGGAATCATGTGCAATAGAGAGTTTGGCGAGGATTTTGCAAGAATTCCTATTTATGATACATTTAAGATATTGTTCGACAGTGTACGTACATCATATGCTTTCTATGCATTTTCGAAGCATGTTTGTATTATCGTTGCCAATTTCGAGGTCAATTTTAAACGACATCATAAATAAATATTATTAATGCCGTTGGATGGTGTGCACAGTAATTTAATGATAATGATAGATCGGAATTCGGAGCAGTGGAACGATGCCATTGTTGGTTAGGCACGCGGGCATATGATTTTTAGAATGTCACAGTGGTCGACGTGAAAATGTTAGTCATCGGAGGACAGGGCTTAATTTATGTTAGCATTGTTGAAGATATTTGTTGTTAATATTATACAATATCGCGGATGATAACTTCTTGAAGGAAATTTAGCAAAATGCTGCAAAATGTATGTAAAAGTAATTCAAAAATTCGGTTTTTTATGACAGTACGTTTGTACTGGTATATAACTGTAAACAATTTATCGTAAATCGTATCGATTAATAATGCTTCTAATTTCTAAACGATGATTCGTTGGTCGAAAACTTACGAAGAGGACGAGTTCAATTTTTAGGCTAGGTTTTACTATCCAGACGAACATATGCGTGTAATAAGATAATATACATAAATGAATTATGTATGAAACGTAAGAAACATATGAATACTTTTTAATAGCAATTTGGTTTGTAATATCACGAAATACTGTTTGACTAACAGGTCAGCAATCTTCTAGCATCTTTTGACTACGTTTAACTATGTTTCAAGCAAGATATACGCGTCCTTACTTTTCATTTTTAGTCGCTGGACAAATAAATCTCCCGTTTTTACAAATTTAAGTTTTGAAAGAGAAAGAGAGGAAACGGCAGATGAATAATACTTTTGGAAAATAACTGCTAGAGCAACGTTCTTAGTCGACCAACCTTGATGATTCACAACGATATACATACGCTCTATTACACGCTTTTTATATCTTTCACTTCGTTCTCTCTGTTCTAACGTTCTCAAAACACGTGTTTCCATAAACGATCTCGTTTTAGGAGACACCGAAAACTTTCTAAACGAACCACAGACCATTCAGCGGTGGAAATTGTGGAAATTTCTCGCGTTTGTTACAGATGTTTCGATGTGAACCTTTTAATTTTGCAACACGATGGAGAACATTGTGGAATCGATAAGAAGTGTGTCCATGTTTTACACGTTCTTTCTATTTCGGTTTCAGCTTCTGTATACATTTGGTGTTTTTCTTGGATGATTTTCTATGAGTTACAGATGTTTGCTATGGCTGTGTCGATGAGATGAGTAATCCTTTTCTGTTTGCCCTATACAGTTACACACGTTTGCTCTGTTATTCTGAATCAATTACAACCATCGCTCGAAATTTTCCAATTTCACTTTTACAGCTTACCTGTTGTAGCTTAGAACAGACGTTGCCGTATTGTAACATCCTGACTGTGAAAATTTGTTACATTTAATACGCAATCCTGATTCCTTTTATTCTTTGGATTCGATTTTCAATTCCTTTTTTATTTCAAATGCAGGGAATATTTTGACACGAAGAGATCAATTGCTTTCATCACTATCAGTATCCATTACTGGTTATTTCGTCGCCTTCATAAAATGCAAAATATTCTGCAGTCTCGTTCTATCTGTTATTGTGGCTACGTTATCGTTTATGTTACAATGCAATAAATTATAGAATTCCAAGTGCACCGCCAAAGATCGAGCGTAGATTGCTGTGTTATACAGAATTATTCAGTTTACATCGCAATTTCTTGCGCAAAATTAAAGTTGTACGTTGTATTCACGGCAAAGTGCCATTCTAGCCTTATCCTTAATCATATGACGCAACGTAAAATTTTTGGAAGAAATCTTGACGTGGATATATTTATCATTGCACGCGGTGTACATATATATCCTGCACGATATTAAATTCATTGCATTTCGTATTTGCATTTTTTCACTTAAAGAAATGCTCTTGAATATTATTGTACAATGATATGCATTAGCCCGTAACGTTATTGGATCGTTGAATTACGAAGGATTTTTTAATTGTTCGTTGTTAGCAAATTTGCAATTGTTATATACGATAACAGTTCTTTATAAATATTCTGTCGACGTTGTTTACATTATAATATGTATGCACATATGTAGTACATGATGTAATAATGAATTATATGAGACACCTCCTAGCTTTGTTTTACGATAGGGTACCACACTCTTGGCGTAGATTGTGATTCACGTGTGACGAGTCACACTCGTGATGATGTTTAATTTTGGTTCACAAACTCGAGGAATGGTGAACACATGTTTTGTATAGTATATCGATGTTCTTCGTTCATTCAAGTGTTACAGTAGGAAACGTTCTGAACCCTACTGTATGCACGTACACATGTAAGATGACTCATAAGTCAAGGGGTGGGTTAGGTTAGAGAAAGATAGAAAGGAATATAAATAGAATTGTCTTACTGGAATATTTTTTAAATATACGAAAGTGGCCAAAGATCGTCGGCTGATTCCCTAATGTCGTACCTTGACTTTCTAATCACAGAATGATAGAATAATCAAATACTTTAAATTCAAAGATCTTGCCAATTCTGTGAAACAGAAACTCAGAGATTGGCAAAATGAAGAAATACAGTCATCCTGGGAAGTAACCGATAATACGCTATCCGTTAATAGTCTGCGAGTTTTTGTGCATTTATAGAAAATCTGACAGTGGTAAATTGCACGAAATGCGCAGAACACGAAAAAAATGTATAAAACATGCAAATTACAGTGGTTTCTGTAATACTTGTCAGGCGAAACAATTTTCTACCGAGGCTCTATTTTCTTAATCGTCTTCTCAAAAATACGAATGTGCGTAAAAATGCACAATCTGTTCGTCGCTAACAAACGCGAAATTAAACTACGCTTTGAACAGCGTCAGGCAAATATCTAAAATGTAACGAAGGCTGCACTGCGGCGAGATTGCTGGAGGAACGAACTCGAAGCAAGGGAAGGAATTTCTTGCACCGATGACAGTTTTGGTGCGTAGGGACGATCACTTTCAGAAAGGGAATGAGTTGGCTTATTGCGGGAGGGTAACGTTGTCAGGCGTAAACGACTATTTCAAGTGGACGCATCGCGACGGCGAAAGACGCGTAGCCGAGGCCTCTGGAAATAGAAGAGTGACACAAGAGTGAAGGCCTGCGGCGTACGAGAGCCGCGAATGCACCGTAAAGTTGCTTATTTTAAATAGGAGCAACGTCGACGCGATCTGCCTGCTCTCACGAAGGCTCCGCCGATGCAAATAGCGCAGGCCGTTTAATGAATTATCCGTTACGTTTGCGCGTGTTCGTTTCCAGATCGTAAACAGCGAATCGAGACCCTCCATTACCTTCCGCAATTCCAGCAAATCACCAGATCTTCCGGCTCTTTCCTAATCCTCTGTAAGAACGAAGAATGTTTCTTTGAATGTTGATTATGAGAAAGATTGTTATGAAGTTGAAATGAACGATCTGTTTAGCGGGAATGAATGTAAATTTTGTTGCAGTGTTTGGTAGCCAGAAACAATTAAGTAACTCGATACTGATAGACTGAACTAAAATAGAGCAATATTTGTGACGAAATTGTAACGTTAGTTTTTATTCATATAGACTTATAATTATGTATAATTGGTTATTTTCGTTGTACCGGTTTAGTTGTAATTACTTATGTAGAGTATAGTTAAAGAATAGTACACGGTTTTGGCATGTGGAACAGGCTGTGATCTAAGTGATTAAACAATGAATATCGTTCGTATTTATTATTCGTCTTTTGTAATGTTTCCTTATCTTCGTTTGGAACGACACGTTATGCTTATGGGATATTTTCATTAAGCTTACGAGATATATTTTTGTGTGCGAAGTATTTTAACAGGTCCATCAACGAGCGATGGTTATTCAGGTGTTAAAAGTATTTAAGCAGTTCTTTTTTGGAATTGTAGAATATTCCTTGTTAAGCTTAGAGAAGCTTTTAGGATCAAACTTTCTGTTTACTGGAATAAATTGTTCGTATTTAGAACGAACAATGAAACTAGAAAGCAAATAGAGGAAAAGAAACACCGAGCAAAATACTTACCATCGAGAGTGATGTAATACGAATTTTCCTCTTAATGATCTAAAAGTAAATGCGGAGGTAGAAAACAATGGGTAATGCAATACTGCGAATCCAATCCTATCATTAAGAGACGAGAGTGATGTAATATGAATTTTCTCTTAAGGATCATGAATGGAAACTTGACTTTAAGCATAGAATAGACGTATTTCGAAATGTATCAGAAATTTATACGATTATTGAGATAATATTTACGACTGATTATTAATTAAAATATAACAAATTTTTCGTAAAAAATTTTAAGTGAAATCGTATTTCCCCTTTGCGTAAAATTTAAACGTATATGCTTCGTGGATAGCAGAATGAATTTGCATTGAACGCAGGAAGAATATATTAAAATTGATGAGAAAACAACGAGATATTATCGTTCGACATTTTACTATTACGCTATTCTTAGGGATTTTGCATTTGGAAATTCTAATTAATTTTCTATAATGTCGCATTTCAATTCTCTGTCGAAATACATATCTGAACATTTCAAATACAACGATTAGCCCGCAAGTAACTTAAGAAGTTGCCGCTGGAACTGCCTCATATAAATTCACGTATTTGATTGTACGTAAATCAGGATGTCACAGTTAATGGATTCGAGATAACATAATTCAACGGGAATTCGTTTTTTCTACGTCTAAAAATAGCAATTGCTTAACTGTGCTCAATTAAGAATTTGAAAAATAACAACATTTCTGGATCGTTACCTCGCGACCATAAATTCAGGTCGCGACAGTAGAACGATGCCACTTGTGGTCAGACGCAGCAGCAACTTTTAGAGCATGACGGATACCTTGAATGGCCTCGAATAACCTTGCACCACAGGTCGTTGTGCTGATATTTGATCTCACTACCGCTAAACCATGAAAAGAAAACGATATCGCGCAGCTAAATATTCAAACAGGTTTCAAATTACCTATATTTACGATATATTTAGAACTAGCCGATGGCAACTTGAAGTCATTGATCCTAAAATTGCGTCGTAACGAGGTTAAACATTATTCACTATCAAGATGACTTTATAGAAACACCTAGACATCTCGTTAGAATCGACGATGCAAAGATTCATCAAATTGAACACCCTCGTTTGTACAACCAGGAGCTATCCGACTGGCTGCAAGACCTCAAACTTTCCTTCTTGATTAATGAAAACCGTTTTGTGCAAATGCTTTCGCTTTCGTTCGTCTCGCCACGATCCAAGAATTCATCTTTCACGTCGCAATACGAAACGAACCATCCAATCGACTTTGCCGAATTTTCAGAGCAAATTTGATCCACCTGCCCAGGAACAACGGCTTTACGCGTTCGGCTGAAGAGTCAATAATCTCAAAATAGTCCAAAGCATACGCACAATAACACGGATTAAAGGATAAGGAGATCGAAGAATCCCTTTGAGGTGCTTTATCGCACCAGAGGAAACGACGTCGCGTCTGCTTTCATGTCACGAGCTCGAGCACACGGTTGGTACGCTAATTACGTGGCTGCGAACCCTAACTACACTAGCAGCGTAACTCAACACAAAGAAATCCTCATCCCAGTCGCATCGCGAGACACAAGCCAGCCATCAATCACAGTCACAGTACACCGCATCTGATGTTATCTTGGCGAATCCCGGGGAAAGCGGTAGGACAAGGCCCGGACGTCCCGAACTTGTGTATCTGGCAAGTCTTTCGTGGCCATAAAAGCGGCTCCGCTTCTGTGCCATTTAACCCGCGGTCGGAAAAGAGCGTTCCACGAGATTCATAGTCACGATGATAATTAAGCCGCTTTATGATGCATCGTCGAGCGGGAACGATGAATCGTCCGCGAGGATGATAAACGAACACGCGGACGAGACACGCGGGCGCGTCTTCGAGACGCGGATAAAACGCGTTCTTAGAAATTTGGAGATGTGACAGTAGCCCAACAAACCGTGCTTACGATGAAATTATCGATTTTCAAGATTTCCTGGCTTCCACTGCACTTGTCTTTTAGTTAAGTCCAAAAGAAAGATAAGAGCGTTGCCTGTTGTTGTATTTGTCGTTCTTCTCGATAATCCGTGAAGAACATAGGCAAAAATGGATCTTCGACTCTGTCTGTCTCACGTACCAAACATACATATATCTTGGTCTTGCGAAAATTTGTGTTGATCATAAGAAACAAAGTAATTTGGAACCTTGGAAAAATCGCTCAAGAAAGACGAAAAGTTATTTATCCGCCATTTGATGTTTTCGTTAGCTGCGCGTCTTACATCTCGAAAGCTAATCGATACTTGCATCCACGTTTATTAGGATTTTTCGTTTCTTTTGAAAGAAGCTACCGAAGCTTGCACTAAGCTTTCTGAAACACTCTGTAAATAGTAAAAAATTAGCAAAAAGTTAGAAGTGGTGCTTGGATTATTTAACAACATGAACAGCTCCTACATGGATAGATTACGTACTTTGAAATTCTTCTTCCATTTCGCTGCGAGCTTTCGAACAGGCCGATAGAAAGGAACTCGTTTAAAGGATTTATAGTCGTGGAATTGGTGTCTCTTTTGAAAGAAGCTACCGAAGCCTGTACTAAGCTTTCTGAAACGCTCTGTAAATAGTAAAAAATTAGCAAAAAGTTAGAAGTGCTTGGATTATTTAACAACATGAACAGCTGCTACATGGCTAGATTACGTACTTTCAAATTCTTCTTCCATTTCGCTACGAGCTTTCGAACAGGCCAATAGAAAGGAACTCGTTTAACCGAAAGGATTTATAGTCGTGGAATTGGTATTTTCTCCGTGTTCGTTGCCTTCGCAATCGAATTGTGTGAAAAATGAAGACGCGAATCGTTCCACCAAAGACGATAGAAACCCTGTACGTAATGGAGACTGGCAGGCATGCGTGGCTGAATGAGATAAATGGCGGCCAACGCGAGCTAACATTCACCTTCCGCGATGGAATCTCGCGGCCTACCGAATCCGTGCGCGGATATTATTTGCGGTGGCCAACGTTCCGCTGCTATTACGAGCTACCAGTGAATAGTTCGGGCTATTTCGTGCGACCGTTAATGAAGAACAGGCTTTGAAGTGGCGTCGTGGGACTGGAACGGTTTATAGAAGTCGTAGCTGCATTTAGAATTACTATTAATTCTTAGGCTGTGTAATAAAACGAGGGAAAATTTAGAATGTAAGATTCAGAAGATTATTATGACGATCACGTGGGAAAAATACGACGAAACTGTCTCTGTTGATTTTTTTCATTTCCACGCTGGTCCATCGTTGGACGAGAGTATTTTAACGTACTTACGTAAGTAGTTGGGAAGGAGGTTTGTTAAAAACAAAGATACGAGCCTTTTGCGAATAGTTGATAAATCTACGAGGTTTCGTAACAAACGAACGACACGATTTCTGAAATGTCGAAGAAAGTTTGCAAAGGTACGAGTGAAGGAATGATGACGAAAAGGATATTTGGCAAATCCCTGGAATGCCCTCTCGTAATCGTAATAATGAAAAACAGAATTCCATAACCTAAACTGCTCTTGAAAATATTATTAACGAAATATTATATATCACGCAATAATGTAAATCGTCCGAATAATGGTGTAAACGAAATGTCGTATCGATAAAATGTTTCCATCCTTAATGGGTTGGGTGGAAAGTAGTAGGAGATGATATACGATATCGTTTCTTTGTGCTTCAAGTGTAATTCGCGTATTTATATTGTCATATTTTTAACCATAGCTGATTAATTGATAAATTGTCATTTAACGCAACCTTTAAACGCAAAGTTTAAGAGGCGTAGTCTTTGGGCGCCTGTAGATGGGCAACCCGCCAGGCATCGCCGTTTTCGTCGAGTTTTCGTAAAGTTTTGGATAAGAAATAGTATGTCGATTGATATGGAGACTGCATACGTGTTCCGGTCTTGCATTTATGTAAGTCCTAGCAGTGGTTTATATTATTAGCCACAATGTTCTTTTAACATAGCAAGAGACTACCGTGCATAATTCATGATTTATAACGTACGATTTAAAATGTAAATGAAGGAAGTAAAACGCAATTGGGTTATGCAGTTAATGCTATTTTACGGTGTACGTGTAAGGTGGAAAATGTTAGATATTTCACGAATAGTATAAATAATGCGATACAATTTCCTGCGTACTTATGTACATATAAAAATAATATTATCCAACGTAATATTCGCCTGCGAAGTTTATTTCGAATATAAGTATGAAAATATCCGTTCGTTTCGAATATTTTTAATATTATATCTTTGGTTGGATGAATTTACTTGGAAGCATCGAGTAAAGTTTTCAGCAATGAGAAATTAGAAATTAAAATTGTACTGCGGTATTCTATACATTGAAGCAGTTGAACTCCCAAGAAGCATGAATAATTCTAGAAACGCCCCAGAAACAAAATAGTATCCGTGCTTTTGTGTTATTACATTTCCAGTAAAGAGATAGTTGGGCAATGTCGTAAACGGCTTAGTGAAATATAATGCTCGAAGTAATAAAACGCAGACAACTTGGCTCTCTTCCACTCTACCGTTTAAGTATCTACTTAATTATAATGTAAATTAATATTTCAATAAAGGCCGTCGTAAAAGACACAAGGTACCTCGTTTATTCTTATTGCTGTTATTTAAATATTCTGAACTTTGAAATGATATCCGCCATCAACCAAACGCAACATACTTACAAAGATGTGAGAAACTTCATTTATTCTTATCGTTCGTTCATTCTTCGTTCATTTGTTATTTGCATATTCCGAAGAACCAAGGCAATGTCCAAAGCTAAAAGTTCAAAGTACATTCATACCTACACTGTGTTGGAAAATCTATTTTCAAATTTTTCTGCTTGTAATAAATTGTAGCTTATAACAAAGATAAACGAAATGATATTTGCAAAAGTGTCATAAAATATAATTCATTGCGCATTACAATGTAATACATTGCAGCTGACAAGCGAACACCGTTATGTTTGAAAGAAAAAGATAAATCGAAAGCTTTTGTTTGATGATAAGAGATGGAAGTCTCCGTGCAGTATGTACCAATTTTTCCAGCGGTGACGTGGACTGGTTAGCAAATTTTCTGCATTGACAACGACGGATGTTGCTTCTCATTTGTCACCGGTTCTGAGGTATTTTGGCGATGGCCTACAAACTTTCAGCGAGATGCACGTGCTTGTAACTTAAATGTTCATTGCGATCAGCCTTGCGAGTGTAAGCTCTGTCAGCCGCGTACAGTATTTTAAGACGAAAGCCTCTTCAAAAGATGCCTTTCTTTCAGACTGTTGTATATAAAACGAAATTATTCAACGTGAGAAATTCTCATCCATCGTTCAAATTTCGTATGGCCAGAAGTTATTTAACTTAATAAGTGATGCTATGTATCTAGATATTATAGTATATTTTACGAAAGAAATTTACACATATTCAGAGTTCGTATTTTATTTTCGAAACTTCGTATTTTATCGAGAAAAATGAAACAAAAATAATAATGAGATAAGCCCTTAACACACAGGCAGAGAATTAATTTTCATTCGCATTCTAAATCTTATGAGAGGGAGAGTAGCTATTGCGGAAAAATAAAGTTTACGATTCAGAAAACGATATTGCGGTTATAATTCTTTTATTTGCCGTTACCTGAAATACGTAATCTTCTATGCTGTTACGGTTCGCTTTTAAACGCGAGAATTATTGCCGCACGGTTTATTTGTCTGCTTTAGACTGTTTATATCAGAGATTAGACTTCGGCAATTTTCTCAGCAAACGTACACGCGCAAATTGTCGATGCTTCTCCTTAGAATTTTAACTGCGAATATCTCAATAATTTCGTATCTAGTTCTCCTTTCGACCCTCCCTTTCGATTTTATATTAACCATTTTCCTAAAACGTAAGGGACGTTCTCCATCGTTGAGACAGCAACGAGATCGAAATATGAAAATTCGAAGAACACGTTTAAAGTCATCGCACGGTTTCGTCCAACTCTACGATTCGCGCAACGCCATACCAAATCCTGCGTCTTAGCAGAATCCAAAATAGAATCTCGCAAAAATCATCATGCAAAATCTCAACGTCTATCCGAGTGCCCGTCAAACGGATCCGCCTCTCGGTTCCTCGACGAAAAAACAGCGAGAACAGCACGTGTGCGATTTTCCGCGTCAAAGTACACGACATCTGGCACGGAATTCGGGCAGAAATAACGCGAGAGAAATGAAGGGAAAGAAGCGACGTGTATTACGCAACCGAGCTTACATATGTAAGTATGTTCGCGTGATTTTTTCCCCGCGAAACGCAGACGCGAGTCTCGCTGTTCGCTCGAACAGTATCAAGCAAGAGCCAGGAAGAAGGCGGATCCTTTTACCATGACAAATCGCTGGTAGAGATAGATTGGTAGAGACTCGTTAATTCGACATCGGTACAAAGTTTCCGCCCGTTGGCATGTGTAACGATACCTGGCACTTATTCTTTGGCGCTCGTCATCGCGAGCGTTTCGCTTTTCTTCCAGTCGACGCGATTAAAATCCCATTTAACACGTTCTGCGTCCAAGAAGAAATTTAGACAGAATTTTGAACGAAAGACAAGAATATATGGCGTAATTTTTGCACAGACGAAGCTCGCTTCGGTGAACAACTTTCAAGTTGGAATATCTTTAAGTCTGAACTATTCAAATTTTATCGAGACGAAAGGTTTCGGATTTCAATATTCTTTTATCGTATCGGCCAATTTAAGAGATTAATATAGCAGAGACGCATCTCGAATACTTACGCGGATTTATCATACAAGAAATAGATGACTTTGATGAATCTATGCCGATTCATTACGGAACACTGTGCCAAACCACGGATTTATCGTTGAATAAGCGCAGGCACCAACGATAAGCTTCAGAAGCGAAGCAACTTTTTATCAACAATTCGATTAATCGTCTCGCTTCGATAGAAAGTAAAATATCAATGTTGCACTGTACTACGACAAATTTGACGAATTACAGTTTTACTTTTATGAACAATCGTATGGAAAAATAATTATTCTTCGAGATATTCTCGGTCTATATGTAAAGTTTCTATGGAACTTTACGATCAGAAAATCTATAAATCTTCGTCGACGATGCGATCCATTTGCGCAAATACATAGCGGTTTTCAACGAATGCAATAGGTCTGTTTAGGATTGGAAATATCTTGAGCGCCAGCGCGCAGTCATGCATGATGCTAGCTGATTCGAAATAATTTACGCAAAGCTAGCCTTCGAAATTGGATATAAAGAAAATTAACTGCGAATTCCACCTAGAATATGAAATTTATCGTACGATGCGCGAACTTCCACTCTGCTTCGACGATAAATCTCGCCTTTGGCAAGTATTGTTCCCTAAACCTCGTGAAACTTAAATAAGAATTATTAACACGTTGTCAAACGTTTTGTTAAAGTTCCAAGAGATCCGTTAACGACATCGTCGCAAACCAAAACAATTTTGGAAGTTTCAAAACTCTGATATATAACATTGTAAATATTCCTCTTTTGTTTCCAAATATCGTCAAAGACGATTGCACGTGAATTATCCCATGGAAACTCACCGACAAGGATCGTTTCCTCTTTTGAAACAAATCCAAGATAATATATATTACATCTAAAATCCGATAGCATACACCCCCGCACAAAAATTTGGCGCACCCTTGGCCTTTCTGACGAATAAAACATCCCGTACATTTTTTTTTTTTTAATAAATATACATATCGTAATTATAAATACGATCAATTAAAGTTTCAATAGTACAAAATAGTACTATATCACGAATAAAATATTTCTTCGCTCGAGAAAAGTCTTCGTTTCTCTCGCGATCCTAACATGCCCTGAACTTTCAGAAATTTTTAAGCGAAAGTGCGTGCAAAACATAAGAATCTACTTCTATTATCCGGAACGCCATGACCAAATAAATAATCGAACGCACAGAGGAGGAGAGCGAGGAAGAAATATTTGAAAGAAGCAAACAGAGTTTGTTAAAAGTTTTCATAGCTCACTAACCACAACCGTGCAAACGAAGTCATCGCACCAGCTCGCAAACCGTCGCTTCAATATTCAAGCAGTGCATGAAGGCTGAGCAGGGTCGGAGAACAAGAGCACGAAGCATCCGAGCAAATAAACTGTGCAACAGTGTTCCGCTGGTTCGTCGAGTGGAAACACGAGACGGGTCGAAGGTAGAAGGAGCGCACTGCATCCTGGGTAGCATCAAATAAAAGAATTATAACCATGGAATCGCGTTTCGGAATCGCCAAGTCTGCTCGCGCCCGGCGTACGCCTTTAATCTTCTCGGGCGATTCTCATCGGCGAAGAAAATGGAAGAGTTCAGAGACGAAGAGGAATCTCCGCGAAGGTAAAACGCTCTGAACCCCTGGAATCGTTCTCCAAGCGCGGATCGGCGAAAGTTGCTTGGCTAAAAATCGTAGCTCTCTGCCCGTCTCTCCCTCTCTGTCTCTCTCCAGGTTTCCGGATAACAGCGCTCGTATTTTTAACGCGAACACGCTCGAAAACGTGGCCCCGTACGTTCAACAATCCAGCAGCAGCTGGCTCGCTTTATTTTTTCATCGCCCGCCAGCGTCAATATTATTATTGGCTCGCCGAGCAACTCGCTGATCCGCGCGATTTTCGCGAGCTGGGCGTCGAATTTGGGTCGAAATATCAGCTTCCGTCAATGAAACTTGCTCGCGCGAGGGATGCTTCAGTTAGCAGCAGGTTCTTAGCGCTCGAAGAGCAACAGGAGATTCTGTTGAGTGATTGGGGAAACAAGGAAGCGGAGCATCGTCGTTCAGATCTTTTATTTCGATACCGAGATTTCATTTTGCACTTTGGGGAGAGATTTTTGCAGTAGTTGAGATATCGGTGTTTTGCTTGTTACAGCTTCCGTTGATAACGGTATCGTGTCCTGGGGATATTCCTGACAAACGTTGGATTGAGATTTGAAACGAAACGACGCGAAAACTGACAACCGATAGGAAGAAAATGTCGATTTTTGTTGTTGACCAGAGCACAATCTTCCCCCTAGCTCGTTGTTTTTCCTTCGGTGCCAAAGCAAATACCAAACTTTACCCTCGAACGACGTACTAACTAATTCACAGTGACATTCGTTAGAGAAGGTAGAGGCGGCAGCTGGTGTTTGCTTGTAAAGCAACGTGTACAGCCTCTTCGACGTGACAGAAAGAAATTCTGGTGGAAGATTCGGGTCTTTGATCTTTACCCTGCGAGAAGAGCCGTTCTAAGAGCATTTCTTCTCCGCGCCACCCCCAACTGCCGTTTATAAAAATACATACGACGAACAGTGCCCGCTATTTCGACGCGTCCGATCGATTCACGGGCGTATTTTCAGATTCTGCACGACCTTGGACGATGAGAATACCCCGTACTTCCCTACTCGTACGAATGTCACACGTTTCGCGGGTAAAAAAAGAACTGGTGGAACCTCTATCGCGAAATCTTCCTGCCTATCGTTCCTTCTTTCGTCTTTCTATCGACTGATTAACCCTTGACCGTTCCTCGTGTCAGCTTGGCACACTTTTCCGGTGAAAGATTATAATATTGTTCGGCCATTTATGGAAAAATTTCTCTGAAACCTTTTGACATTTTTTTTTTTTTTTTACTTTTCGTGGAGAATGTGAAATCCGAGTGAAACAATTTGCAAAATTACTTATTTATCTCTGCGTTTCGTCGATTCTTTAGCACTGTGTCAAATTGACATCGGAGAGTACGTTAAGGTACGAAACTGAGGAAAGATTCTATGAGAGTTAACAGCTGAGTGAATAGTTTTATTAGTTATTATAATGTTATGTATTACAGGGATATTATATATTTTATAGCGTTTTCGTGGCAATTCTGAATAATATTGTAGGATATCGATGGAGAAAGAAAGAAAAGAAAGAGGGAGACAGGAGAAAATAGAATTTAAGTGAGAAACTATTAAATCAGTTGATGAAAAGTATGTGCAAGTACATTGATGATTGGTAATCGATAAACTTTTTCAATATGAACTGTTTTGCAGTCTTCAACAGCTTCGAGATTTCTTCCTTCGTGAGATGCCAACTTTATTTGGTAGAATTCTCTGTTACTAACATTCTGTAGCCTTTTATGGATTTCGTTATAGTTTCGAATTCAATTCTCAGTAAGCAGTTTGACATTTTAGAGACATTACAGCCAGTTCTGCGAGCAGTTTCAGATATTTTAGATCTTTATAGCATTTACCCGTTTAAAAATAGATCTTCCTTGCATGTGACTGTGGTGTAGGTTTTAAGAAACGTGTATGGACATTGGAAGATCACGTGCAAAGGATAACGACAAAGATAACATCAAAGGCTGGACGATCTTCGTCTTGTTTTGGATCGTTCGTACGCTCTTCAAGCTTTATAGTTTGGCCTTTAAAACGTTCTTCTTTCGTTGATATTTATCACGCCCCATCATAAATATCCTGTTCCATTGCAGGAGTAAAAAAGAATCAGATTTACGACACATCTTTAGCGAGTATTATAGATATTCGAGAAAAAGAAGTTTAAAGCTCTTCCTCCGATATAATTTCTAAACGATGAATCTGATTTTTAGCTGCTAAGAGTATAGCGATGGAAATTTTTATTCCGTGTTTTCTACTGCCAAATATTATCAATTCAATTATCAGAAACATTGCGCCGACGTTAGATTATCATATGTACGATATATTTTTCTCTGTTCGTAAATACGAACAGTTTTCTCTCGTGCAAAATAATATTTTCATTTTAAATATTCTATAATATCATAAAATCGTAATATTATATCAGAGGAAATAAACTAGTATCGTTATTCAATACCTTGTAACATAATTCACTTTGCGCTATTAATTTTAAATGAATAGACATTGAAAAATTCAGCAGTAATTTTCTCTAGCTCGATGGATTCTTGACTAAAAAATTTCTTTAAGGACGCAGGATTTTTGGCCGAATTTTTCCTAAAATCCCTTAGGCTCTATAAAACGCGCGATGATTCGAAACGTTTGGCGATGCTGTACTGTTTTCTGTCCTATATTTTTGCGAAACTCTGTACTTTCAAATGTAACTAGAATAGGTGAAATCGGCAAACAGAACGAATCGAATGCAATGGGTGCAAGAGTTTTGTCGTCGATCTAGGTTGAACTGGCACGTAAATAATCCTGGGTGTCGATCTGATTTAAATTTAGCGCCGGCAAATCACAGAGCGGAGCCGCTGCACCGGCAAATCCATCACGGAAATGGCTCGAGTATCAAAGTCGGTCGATCGCTGCCTGGCGATTGTTGAAAGTTATATTTTACTTAGCTTCGGCAGCCTGTAACTTCGTAGATCGGTAGAACGAAACTATAAAATGAAATTGGCCATTTTCCACGCGAGTTTTTATCGTCGATCGAACAGCTCGGATCTGTCGAAAGGACGTAAATGAGACTAAACAGAATCTTCTACTGCCTTCGCGAATCGACAGATTTACGATTAACTTTACTCGCACGTGATGCGGTTATCCGAATGGGTTCGAAGACGGATTTGCAACTGCATTCTTCGAAATGTTTATTTATTGCTGTGCGTTTTATGCACTTTGAGATTGAAGGCTCGAAGAACGAGTCTTGAAAGTGAATTTATTAGAGGAATTCGTGAAATACCTAAAAGTTCCTGGAATTTCCAAAGTTCTCTGTTATTTTACACGGTATTGTTTTGGTATAGTATTTGGTATTTATAGATAACGCGGATGAATGACAGAAAGCTTAGTTCATTTTGTCTCTATATTCAATAGTATTGATTTTTATCGAAAATCATCTCAGTTAAAACGTAGCTTTATTTTAAGTTTCTGTAAATATAAACGTTGGTGTGAGCTACGATTCTGGAATACGACTTTTGTTATAAAATTTAATAACACTTTGACGAAAATGTTTGAAATATCTTTTAGCCAAACGTTTATTTATGTCTTTTTTTTAAATGAAGAAATAGTAATAAATCTTGCCAAAAAGGAAAATGTTAGTGGTACTGTCAATTAGCGATAATTTCAACTGGAAATGAAACGTTAGAAAGCTATCTGATACGTGATAAGTACACCAGAAGTTGAATTTTGATTAGATTTTAATGGCCAAAAAGTTTTACATAATACGAGCATATCTCAATCGATTGGTCGATCGATTGTGATGGATGTGAATCTCTACGTTTATGCGTTTCGTGTAATGGACATAAATAACGAAAGCAAACGAGTACAACGTTATGTAGAGCAGTGGGTTAGCTTTGTATCATTGACATTCAGTTGCTGAAACATTTGCATAAACCTCCCATTTCTAGTGCACATCACACGTGCATTTATCTCTTTTTGACATTTATACGGTCTACTAATGGTTCCTGAACGTAAATACTATATTTCAAGGAAAGAGTATCTTATTTTTCTTTACCATTTATCTTCTTCTTTTAATTCGATCCAACGCTGAAAATATCAACGACGATGATAAATATTTTGAAGGAACGATCAATAGTGGGAATAAAATTGTTAATAGAATAATGGCCATTTACTTGTTTCTGACGATCGATTGTATGAAGAACGATTTCATTAGCCTAGATTAAATATCGAAATACCTAAACTAATATTAGTTAGAAAATTAAATTGCTATAGTTCAGTTATATGTTAATTTATGAAACTAAATGGAGGTATATTATTGACAAATGCTAATTAACTCGAACATTTACAGGCTATTACGTGAATTACTCGATATTTATTTTTTCAATAAGTTTATATAAAGAATCCTTTGTTATTCGAATAAAAATGCTTCTACACACCCAGTATATTTCTCTACCTGCTCTTTAATTCTATGTCTGATAAAGTTTGGGACAAAATTATTATATTTATTGACACATCTTGCTTATTCATTAGGTATACTTTGTTCGGCTGCGAATATTTGATATTTCTAAAACCTGAAACGAGGCAAGCAACGATATGGAAAAAGAATACCTGCAATTTCTGAAATTATACAATAAAAATATAATTATCATTTCTTTAACTTCTACGCAACGAAAGACCGACTTAATATTTTAATAATTTTCTATATTTTATTCGAAACGTCCAACGCTTACAATTAGTCACCCGCTAAAACAATGCACCGAAATAAATATAATGCAAAATTACTAAGCATTCGTAAATCTCTGTAGGATTTATTAAACGCTGCTTGATAACGCTACTATAGTCGTCGATTTCAATACTGTCAGATTCTATATATAATGCAACCGACACACCATAGCCTGAGTCACATCTCATCGAGATTCTGGTCGTTTCACGATATTCTGTCGATTCGAAGAGAATAAAAGATTTCGACGAGTGCACGGACAATGGCGGTTATTCTTTCCACCGATAGCTTACTCACGACCGGAAGCGTACTTCCATTATCGCGGCTCCCGGCGAACTGATTCCAGGTATCGTTTTATTCGCCGCAACGAATTCGACGGACGAACTGAGGCAAAATAAAATTTGACGCGCGTCACTCACACGCGCTTTGTAAGTAGCCAGGCG
Organism: Bombus confusus; assembly: GCA_014737475.1. Classification (NCBI taxonomy): domain Eukaryota; kingdom Metazoa; phylum Arthropoda; class Insecta; order Hymenoptera; family Apidae; genus Bombus; species Bombus confusus. The sequence continues at coordinate 495,962 of JACXIV010000144.1, forward strand.
AGAACGCACGAGGTTTCGCGTGACTCTTTGTCGAGTTTCGGCCGTGGACTAGCGAGGCCGAGTCATTTTTCTTTGCCTTGCGTCTCGTCTTCCCTTTCGGAAGCTGCGCTAGATATAATATCAGTAGTTGCGCTGTCTCTTCTTACTGTCAAACCGAAAATACGCTTGAGACGATGAGAAATTTGGTCGATGAGGTCGTTGATAAACGATGGCCACGGCAAAGGAACGCGATGAGTGACGAGTTGACAAGACAGCGAGTTTAGGATTCAATTCTGTGTTATTAAGAATTAAATGGAATTAAATACGACGACTATAAGGAGTATTTGCACACCGTTGCATTTATTGTAGCACTTAAGTGCTGATTAATTTCGTCAAGGTACATTAGACTTGGTATAATTTAATAACGCTACCATGCAGTTATACAAATTTGTTACTACGAAAATGAAATGCGGAACGCGATAAAACGAAGTAAATTTTATTAGAGAATAAGAATAATAAATATACGATACGAATAATTTTTATGTAGCATATATAGCAGCAGTAAAAAATATAAAGTGTAAAATACAACTGTTTAATATTAATTAATTTCTAACGAAGAAAATGAACGTTACGTAATGTGACAACGAAGGAATAATTTATTCTGTCTGTCGTTTTATTTTTATTTTTGTTAAAGAGGATCGATAAGTATTCCGGACAGTCTGGAAATATCGATCGAATTTTCGTTGGGCCGTGAAAATATAATTGTACGGAGGAACTGAAATACCAAAGAATCGCTCGTGTAAATATCTAAGTGAAGTTGCAGAAGCTAAAATCCGCGGAATCCGCGCGCTCCGGCCAGCTGATACCGCACGAATGGAATTCCGCGATCCGTTTCCCAGTTCAATTCCGTTCACTATTCCACCGCAGCCTGTGTGTTTCGCGATATTTCATCCTATTAACTGTTAAACGGCATATTATTAACTAGCGTTATACACTCATAAAACTCGAATCGTTAGAACGTGGTTCCGCGTGCCAGCCGAATTTCAATGATTTGTATAATTCGAGTATTTCAAAGTTTAATTAAATCAAAGCTTCAAAATCGAACGTTTAAAAAATTCCACATTTAACCAAATCACTTCGTTTATTAGCCGTTACTTACTCATCGTTATTATCTCAGTTCTTTCGCCCTTTATCTTTCTTATTCTTATTTCGAATTTTTCACAATTATTTTAAGTACTTATCTTGAATCTTGAACAACGATAAGAGAGAGGAAGTGAAAATGTGATAAAGTTTTCATTCGAAAGAAGAAAGTAATCTACCTAAAAGTAATTCTATATTCATTTTATTTAATAAAAGGAGAAATATCGCCATAATGGTTTTGCTTGGGTTACTTGATTTTACCTTACTTAATAATTCTACTTTCTACCGTGTGTTATTATACGGGATGGAATAAATTCTACCGAATAAGATATACCTTAACTAAAATACAAATCAAATGAAATACTCTACAATCAAGTACCTAACCTGATCCAAACCGACGTGGTCGACTGTGACCCGACGTTTCTCCTACGTGAGGGTTAAAGCGACTTCACGAGAGAGCTGCACCTTCTACGCGACGTGCGCGTCGTTTGTCCCACGTCCATGGACAAAGATCAAATTTTTGGGTTAATGGCACGTCGCTGTCGCAGTATTTTCACATTCCATTCTGCTTAGCATTGAACGCACATGCGTATCGTATGCGAGAAGCCTTGCTCCGTATTTCGTTGTCGAATCTATCTCGCTCACAACAGAACGCACCTCGGATGCATTCAATACGTGATATCCTATGTATATGTATGTACGTGGACAATTCTCTCTCTCTCTCTCCCACTCTTTTTCTCTCCTTGTGGACAAAATTAATAGACCCTGAGAATGCATTGGCCGACGAATCTAATAACGTCGACGAGCTAAATGACAAGCAGATCCGCGTGACGCCGATCATTCGATTACTGCTCGTGAATCGGTATTAGTTTTACTGTTTGACAGTTGGCACAGTGCTTCGGTCCGTTGCAAAAGTGGAGTAATAAATTGTCCTTTGATTCTCGGGTGAGCTGGATATCGTTGTTTGTGGTCATTTGAACGAGTTTAAATGTCGATGGTCTTTAAATAAGCTGGATTCGATATACGTCGAATTGCAATTCGTTTATTAGATCATCTCATAAGCAATGTCGTCGTAGCAGCTCGGATCTAACAGACGAATGACGTAATCGTAGATTATAGTTACTTGGACTGTTTCTCATTTTTCAAATAACGTGTCGATCATTTTTGCAAGAAAATTTTAACCTTCATTTTTAACCTACTCGTACTTTTCCGATTCTTGCCACGTAACTGTCTCTTTGAGCAAGCAGAACGATATTGGTTATTACCCAGTTTGTTGTTGTTTTCCGTTATAAGATAGAAAATCTTTAAGTACGTATATTTTTATGTATCTGCATGCGGTGGAGGATAAGAAACTTGTCGAAAATCTGCAGATAACTTACTTTTCTTATTATTATTCTCATCATCTTAGAAAATATGCTAATCTTATACTATACTATACACTACTCCAAAGTCCACAATTTAAAGAGAATCAAATCGAATCCCATGAGAAGCAATCGTTCCAATTTCAAATCCTTCCTAATCTCTACTAAAAGGAATACTCTAACAAAACTACGTAGGTATGCGATTTTCTCAAACAACCGGTCCATTTACGACGCAGAAGTTCCAAGTTAGGACAAAAGCTTCTCGTAATGAAACGGGACACGGAGATTTTTCCGAAAGCCCAGGTTCCCTCGATCGATTAAGCATTGGGCGAACGATTTGGCGTAACTAGAATCGAGGCGCGTTCGTCACAATAAATTTCATGGTTGAGCCGGTGCACGCTTCTGCTCGGTCTGATCACGATCGACCGGACCAGTTTGCCACCCACGCGTGGGAAACCAATTTGCGGAAAGGTCACTCGCGTGTACTTTTCCCTCCGGTTTCGTTACGACATATTGTTGTTTGCGTTGGAACAAGCCGCGTGTAATTAATTAGCCAGCTCCTGGAGTTTGGTCTATCGTTTCAAAGGAAGACGATTTTCAATCGAGAAACAGCGCCATTTTTCCTTTTTTTTTTTTTTTTAAGTAGAAGAGAAACAACGATATTATTCCTAATAACGTCGCAGGTGCATAGAAAATGATTTGAAACGAATGTTGCACACACACGTGGTATGGATGTGTACTGAACGGGAATAGGAGCGATAAATGTTTATTGGGTTCGTTGGTGATCGTGAAATGTCAAGGGTTAATTGTTTGTATTTGAATATTATAATACGGTCGACAGTTATTCTTATAACGTTAAAACAATGACGATATTAAATTAAGTATTCTATTATTTATTAGATTTTCAGAGTTCGATATTACAATGGCATTGATAATAATTAACGATGTTACCCTCTGCTGAGAATAATGATTTAAATGAAATATTTTATTATTTGCTTTTCGAAAGAAGAGCAGATTTAATAGGATTTTTGTATACGAGGATCTTTTACTTGACTATTTGTTGATTCATTCTATTCTATTTTAAGAGAATCTTTAACGAATTTATTAATTCAATGGATTGTTTAATTATTTTGAAATAAAAGACTTGTACTTTCTTCATTGAAAATTAAGTAATAACAATTAGATTTCAACTAAGCACGATCATCATATGAAATATTGAATTTATACAATGAACGTATTCCATGAATAAATACATAAATTTATTCGAGTAATTAACTTTCGCCACTGGTTTCTACAATCATGCTAATTACGATTTCCAATAACTAATTTTCAGCTGTTACGAACTCATGCAGGCGATCGGATATTATATGAATGTCTGATATGACTTATACGACATAATTGATAAGAAAGTTATTCAAAGGCATCATTGTAGCTATATAACGAACGTTAGCAACGAACAGAAATAAACCTGACTTAATTAAATGATTTATTTCTTTTTCAACCAGAGCATTAGTTATCTGAAATCTTCTCTCTTTTAATTGGAGTTTAACGTGCATCAACCACAGTCCTTCAGACAATTTTCAACGAAAGAAGATTATTTTTCACCATCAATTAAAAATGCATGCAATAACCAAGCCTGCCCTAAAAACGAAATATATTTTTCTAGCCTGATTGTTGTCAGAATGAAGAGTATTTTTACATTCCTATTACCATTATTCTAACTTTCTTATTTCTAATATTTTTCACTCTATTCGTCATTCAATAAAATACTCGCCATGCACGCAAACTTCATACGCGTGCGTTTGCTTGCGAAATTAATATTATCAGTTATCGACGTAATGACGCAAATGTGCGGCTAAATAACTGAACGCTGGCATTTAAAGTGACATTTCAGCCGATGTACAATTTACGCGGAGCAACCTGTCACGGATAGAAGTGGACATTAACGCGAAATAGAAATAAAATCCCGTTAAAAATATCTCTAGACGTATCCGTGAAAGTAACACGCCTCGTCTTTGCATTTCGTACTTTTTTCGCGAGCTAATAAACGAGACGAAACATAGCGTTTCGAAAGTGGAAAATTCGTTGCAGACGTTTCCCGACAATGCCGTTCTTTCATTTAACCCGGGCGCACCTCTTTCATTTATTTAGAATCAGACTTGGCAACCCGATTCTCACGATTACAGCGAATTGTTTATCGTCCAACAACTTTCTATCCTAAGTTGAGGATCTCTGAGAAAACAGGAAGTGCGTCGTTGACGATGAACAAAGCGTCTTCAGGCAACAAATCTTTCACGTCTAGGTACTTCCCCTCGCGAATGTTTTAATCGATATTGGTAAAATTTGAAGCGATCGTAATTAAATATGCTTTGGATATTATTATCCTTATTCTATTTTTACTTATCACCTTTTACTTCCTTCGAGTCAGAAAATATTCCTCTCCTTCTGCGTATCGAGCAAATTTGCTCAGGTATGATTTGGAAGAAGTTGAAATGTAAATTGAGCTGTTTGCAAGAGGAATGTTCGTATTTCGGTATGTATTCTGTTTACCAATATTAACATCTGTTCGTTATTAGTGGCACGCGATGTCTTCATTTGGCCATCCTTCAAATGTTTAATTTGGTTGTAGGTTGCACAATTACAGCCTAATAATAAATTTACTGAGTTAATGCACTCTTCTTAGGCGAGCATGTCGTTTATAAATATTAGTTTAAATGATGTATCGCTTCCACATTTTCCAACTGTCCACACGATGAAGAAACAACTGTCAAATTTTCAAACGTAAATCACACTCCATTACAACGCGATCCATCAGTAAAAGCGAATTTGTGATCTTCATAATTCTCGCGAAACCTTCGATCGTCGCACAATGCTTAAGCAATGTTGAGAAATAGAAAATCCTTACGTACAATCGTAATTTTAAGGAGAGAAATAAAATTGCTAATGCAATGAAAGAAAATTTGTCAGAAAAATATTCACGTAATCTTCAAAAATTAACAGAATTATTATCAAATTACGATTATAATAAAACAAACAAAGTAGTAGAATTACTTAATCTGTCCACACGATTATCTTCCAGTTAGAAAAAATATTTCAAATAAAACTTACACTGTTTCGAAGGAGTATAAAATTTTTGTCTAGAGATGCTTTCGAGATTTCAAAGAATCTTTTCTTCTTTTCAACAGAGTGCGTATCATAAACTTTTTAACAAACTATAAATTAAATATGTTCAATAGAATATATATTTTCATATTTTAAAGTGTCCCTAGCGTAAGTGTATCTTATTCTGAAACAAATTCGCTGATACGTTGATCTTTTAACGCCGTTCATGACCGTATTTATCATAAAAATTGAAGTTTGTCAACGATAAAGTGGCAGATAGTAAACGAGGAAGGAGACTGATACAAAATCCTAAAACGAACCTGTCCAACGTGTTTCAAAATTAAATAAAGCATTACTAAAAAAAAAAAAGCAAACTGCACAATCGTAAAAATGTTTATTCGTTGAAACGTAACATGGCAATCCTGCACTTTCACGCGGCCACTGACGCGCAACAAAAACGTGAAATTTTTATTTTTATCATTTATGCAAACGGGAACATAAATGGTCGCGTGTGAAACGCGATGATGTCGTTGTTGCTGCACGATGCTGGTGAACAACGTAAGAGTAGCAACACCGTATAATAACATTCCGAGAAATTGTTTCGAGCCGACAAACAAATAGTTGCCCGTCGAGATTCGAGTGATATCATCTCGCAGGCTCGAGAAGTGATCTCATCGCACCTACATATTCGCAGTTAAGTAGAAATACCGCGGAAATCTCGAGATATTTTGCAAACGCATCTCTCTTTGCGAATCAACGGCACATTTTCTCCGGTTTCCATGGCCGCAACGTTCCTTCGTGCGATTAACGCACGCGTCTAGTTGTCTCGTTGCGTCATTTTTGATGGATGATCGACGCTTATGCCTCGTCTATCTGCTTATACTTCGCGAGCTACTTGTTTACTATTTGCAGAGAATCTTACGAGCCATGGTAATAAGTCGATATCGACTCGCCAGCCATTCTTTTCTGAACTTGGTAGAAATTATGGAATTTCATCAGACTATAACGTAATTTTATTCTGACACCTGTTTCCTGAAAATTATTATTGTTTCCAGTTATTCAGCTGTGATTTCGTAATTTAATTCGCTAGAAGACTAAGTAGTTTTCTTGCTGATCTGAACGTAAGTATTTTATGCAACATTTATGATATTAAGTTTCCAGAATTTATATTGTAATGGTAGTGGTTTTATGTTTGTAAGAGTAATGTTTACGGATTTCTGTTCGTCAAGACAAGAAATAGCGAGAGTGATTCGGGAGATTATGATTGAAGTGAAATTGTAGGATTTCACGGGGGATAAATGTAGTTTACAGAGTATTAAAGAAGATTTATTCTCTTTCATTTGAAAAGTCACTTTTCGTATCGCGCTTGCCATCGAACGTCGTCAGAACGACTTCGTTTTTGTTTGCAGTGAAAGCTCATTAGATAACGCTAATAGCAGTTGATTCGCCTCAGAAACCCATCGAGATTATTTAACCGTCCACTTTGTTGTACATACCTCGTATTAAAAGTAAATTCCCTTGATATCGAAGAAATTCTGTTGAAATTAGATAAATTCTTAAATAAGATCTTCTTATTACGACACACGTTATTCCCCCGTACATTTTTGCGCTAAACTCTGATCTTACGTGCGCGTAAACGACGACTATTAAAAAACACATGCACCTAAACACGAACGAACGTATCAGGTAAAAAACACCCTACTAGATCGGAATGTAATCTACTCAAATGAATGTAATCTCTCATCCGTCCATGTAAAAATCATCCGCCAGAGGTTCAATGGTTTCGCATTGGCGAAAATTGGCTGGCTCACACGTAGGTACGTCACGTTCGTGACAATTGCCACGGCACTATTAATGCAAATTGCCGCGAAACGGGTTAAGCTGGTCTCAATGGCGGATGCTCTTAATTGCCAATGGACTGGGTAACGATTACGACTGCGTTTTTCCCAGTGAAAACGCCGATAGAGAAAAAACAGCGACCTAGCCGTGTATGGAGACGCGCCAACAGGCCAGTGAAAGTCGTTTTGAACGAAATCGCCGGCGGTTCGTACACTTTGCTAGCCAACGTGTCGCACAATACCACTACTACTGGTGCCGGCCGTCCTCTCATCGAGCTTCCAGCATAAAAGTCAGTTGTTTAGTAGCGCTCCAGCTCCAGAGGCTTCGTCTTGGTTCGCGTGCCACTCCTTTAGTGTCTTCCTCGTGCATCTAGTCTCGTTCACCTGACGCTCGATTCTTCGATATCCACCGATACTTCGTGATTGGAGATCGACGTTCTTCTCTGTGCTCTCCGTGAGTAAGTAATTGGATTTTGCGAAGATACGATAGAGTATAGAAAAGATACTGTACCAAGTGTTAGAAAACTTCGGGTTCTAATGTTGGAGGATTTTGAGGTTCACTTGGGGTTGAAGCTTTGGTCATAGCGTAGTCATTGTTAACTTGGATACATTTATCTTGTAAGAGAATGATTGGAAGGTGATTCTCTTGTATTGTTTGATTTTTGTAGCATTCATATTATCCAATACGTCTCGCAATGTAATTTTTTGGAAATTCACTGGGAAGATGAGTTGAAATTTTTCACTTGCAAGATGCACTTGTATTGTTTTTTCATCGAACTTCTTATTTGCTTGCATTATATATTTTTATAATATATGATGTATAACAGAAACGAATTGTCAAATTAGGAGTGTTTTATTTCGTAGGAGAGTTTTTTCGATAATTTGAAATAATTCGGTGGTTTTTTCCAGTCCAGTCGTTCAAGGTTAATTCTAATCTATCTTGTAAGAGAATGATTGGAAGGTGATTGTTTTGTATTGTTTTATTTTTGTAGCATTCATATTATCCAATACGTCTCGCAATGTAATTTTTTGGAAATTCACTGGGAAGATGAGTTGAAATTTTTCACTTGCAAGATGCACTCGTGTTGTTTTTTCATCGAACTTCTTATTTGCTTGCATTATATATTTTTATAATATATGATGTATAACAGAAACGAATTGTCAAATTAGCAGTGTTTTATTTCGTAGGAGAGTTTTTTCGATAATTTGAAATAATTCGGTGGTTTTTTCCAGTCCAGTCGTTCAAGGTTAATTTAACGCATCTAGCAGATTGAACGGAGGATTGATCTTAATTTTGATACTTTGTACTCTTACGTCGTATTTAACAGGACTATATTAATGGAATAATAAATACGCGACTGTGTGCTAATCTTCGTTAAAACGTTTCTACGTTTTGAAGGAGATTCTCATCTCTTTGCCATTGATGTATTATTTTCAAGTTGTTCGTATTATATCCGAACGATCAAAGTGTAATTAATACTTGAAGCAAGGGAGAAGATCGATAGATTGAATGAAAGTAGGGAGAAAATATCTGAAATGTCAAACGTGGACATTTAATTTTCTCGAATACTATTCTCTCCGAAGTATCATCGTGGATTGATTATTTTATCGCTAATCAGTATCGCATTGATCAATCTCGAAATATTCGTTATTCCATTATCAGAATATTCAATCGTTCTGTTGCGAGATATCTACATCGGGACGACAATTCACGAAAATTCATCACATGCTTGTGTGAAAATTTTGTCCTGGCTATTCGTAATAGAATATCCATTATTTCTATAAATAATAGGAAAACGTTAATTGAAGCGAACAAACCGTTGTGTTATAGATTAGAAACTTTAATGGAATATATGTAGGAACATTTAAATAACGGATTGCAAATAATGCAGATTCCATTATATTTACAATTACATTATGTAGGTATCGATTATTTTATTTTATTGTACATGTAACGTTCATATTGAAATATTTATTTTAGGAGGAACGAGTATTTTCATTCGAATCAGTAATATACTAAAAATTAACCAAACACCATTCTTTTATTCTTCAATTTCCATTAATAATCTTTTTCTTTAAATTGATAATACATTCTCCAAGTAATGTGCATTCAAATTAGGGACATAGTAAATGAGCATTCGCGTTACTTTTACTTTTCTCTGCTTTATTACTGTTATATATATATATATATATATATATATATATATGTACACCTAAATATGCATTCTTTTTTAACCCTCCAACCATTCCACAGCATTCCGTCGGAACGAAACTTATATATATATATATATATATATACTTCATAAAAAATTATTAAACTCACAAGTTATTTAGAAACGCCGGAAGCAAGGACTACGGTTATTCTTTCATTTTCCACTTTCTCATTGCTAAACATCTCATGAATAATTACTAAAATATTTTCCGAATCACTAAACATTCAAATTAGCAGCATAGCAGACAACCAGTTACCATTCCATTATTTCGAAACTACTAACTCTGCAAATGAAAAATAATACTACCGATAGACCCTTCACGATTGGTTGCATATATTATTTCGCATAACTCGCTGTCAAATATTTTCTAAAAAAAAAAAAGAAAAAAAAATACAAAAATATTTCCAAAATAAGTAAATATCTGAGATGAAAAATATTACATCCAATCAATCCTCACCTTTTTATCAGTCAATAATTCTAAAAACTTCCAAAATCTCATGAAAACGTTTCAAACGAGATTCTTTCGCAAAATCGCTCTGAGAACCATTCACAACAAATTCTTCCACAAATCTCATAACCATTGTTCTGTTATTCTCTGCTCTCATTTCTATCGCTAATCGATCGCGTAGATAAAATAACGTTATGTTGCAGAGCGCGTTGCGATAATTGCTCGACACCATTGTGTCGAATAGTCGTGGAAGAAAAGTGCAGTTAATTAACCACCGACCAATGTTTGATCGACTCGGTGATTTCGCACGGTAGTTATCGTAGCGATCGATGAAGCATAATAGGCGGTCGCACCACTGAATTTTCGCGTTGATTAATTGTCGAAATGCCTCGATCTACGAAACGCCTGGCTTCCTGGCCGAGTACCGGCGATTCCGTTGATTTAATTTGGACGGTGGACAGGCTAGGTCGGCCGGCGCGTGTTATTATTACCGAAACGGGCGTTCTCCGCGTTCTATGGCTCGATACGCACCGCGTAGCGATCCATGATCGCCGATAAAAGCGAACACACCCTGACGCTATATTTGTAAGTCACGTACGAGTACCGGAAGATCGCGTCGAGCATCGCTGACCTATGGCAACCGACTTCGACTTGGTCGTGGGTAAAGAATTCTTCTTACGAGCGATGGTGATGAGCGGACTGAGGATATTTATGCAAATTTGTAGCTTCATGAACGCGAGTAAAGCGAAACTTACCTACGCGGACATTTAATTTATTTATTAAATATCGTAAGGAATTCTATGCTTGGGATATTTTATGTATTCTTGCAACTTTGATCTTCTCGTAGATGCACGAACGTCCGCCATAAAATGGTATTTTAGAGGAAGAATTTTCCACACGCTTTTGGTGCTTGTACGTGCAATTGTTGTCATGAATGTATAGGGAGAAAAGGGATCTGTATCGAACTTTGAATAATACATTTTTATCTAACATTTTTTTTATAAATAGAATATTTATGCTAATTTGTAGCTTCATGAACGCGAGTGAAATGAAATTTACCTACGCGGAGATTTAATTTATTTATTAAATATCGTAAGGAATTCTATGCTTGGGATATTTTATGTATTCTTGCAACTTTGATCTTCTCGTAGATGCACGAACGTCCGCCATAAAATGGTATTTTAGAAGCAGAATTTTCCAGACGCTTTTGGTGCTTGTACGTGCAATTGTTGTCATGAATGTATAGGGAGAAAAGGGATCTGTATCGAACTTTGAATAGTAAATTTTTATCTAACTTTTTTTTATAAATAGAATATTTATGCTAATTTGTAGCTTCATGAACGCGAGTGAAATGAAATTTACCTACGCGGAGATTTAATTTATTTATTAAATATCGTAAGGAATTCTATGCTTGGGATATTTTATGTATTCTTGCAACTTTGATCTTCTCGTAGATGCACGAACATCTGCCATAAAATAGTATTTTAGAAGCAGAATTTTCCAGACGCTTTCGGTGTTTGTACGTGAAATTGTTGTCATGAATGTATAGGGAGAAAAGGGATCTGTATCGAACTTTGAATAGTAAATTTTTATCTAACTTTTTTTATAAATAGCGTCACTCTGTGGAAAAGATCGGGAAAAAAGGAATGAATATCATGTAAGAGATTACCTATTTTACACGAAGTCCTATTAGGTATGCTTTGTAACGTAGTATGTAACTATTTATAATTTTACACAATACATCGCATAACTTTGTCTATGCGGGTATAAATATGCAAGGTAGACAAAGTCAATATCTTATATAATGTGTCATAATGTGAATGCGTAAGTCTATTGCTGAGATAAAGTGAACAGCAGTAATACTTCGGAGCTTATTTTCCGAGTTATTATTACTTTTGTTTACTTTTGTTTATTGTTATTTTCTCTCAAGAAGCGATATTTATCGAACATCATTATCCAAAATCCTTGTTTAAAATTGAGATTTATCAAAGATTATCGCAGGTTAACGATCAGTAGCGATAAAAGTAAAAAAAAACCATAATCCTTATTCGACGTTTATTTTAAATAACTTACCTCGAAGTTTGTCGAAAATTTTATTAATATCAACGTATTGGAAAATAATACATAGACTTATCTTTTATCACGAAAAAGTGACGTTTAAAAAATTTGAACTACGACGAATAGTTGACGATTATTCTCTTAAAGTTACTTTGCTAAAAAACGAAGATAATCTGCAACTATTTTTCTTGCTGCTCTAATCGGCTGAACTTTCGATTTAAGTATTTAACTCGACACACTTCCGTCCATGAAATACGTTAATAGACGTGACCAAAGAGAACGCACGAGTATATACTACGTAATGAGAATTAACAGCAAAAACAAAGCTATCATCGAGAAACTAGTCGGTATAACATTTATCATTTGCTTTCTTACAATCGTAATTTCTAAAATAAGTCAGTGTTAATATCTCAATTGATCAATGAACTTGAACAACTTTCACAATTATCTCCATATCGGCTACACGCAAAAACTTATTACAACTCAGCACAATAGTCAAGTTCTTTATCTAATAACTATCACAAGCTGATACTAATTATCGATAAGAACACAAATCACAGAAATGAATGTTTTCTTTTCACTTTTTATAAATTTCCTTATTCAGATTATACTTGACGTTCAATTCCAAAGAAACAGAGGATTCTCATAAATTTATTCATCGATCGAAAAATAGTGAAAATAATAGTATATATTTAACATTAAAATTGAAAATCTATTTAATTCAAAGAAATAATATCTGTAACATCGTCGTTTTCCTCTATTTTTCCATGCGTTGTATACTATTTACCAGCGTGACTTTCAAGCCATTTAAACGTCGTATTATTCGATCGAACCAGTTTTTCAAATCTAAAGAACGCTCGAGATTCCACCCCACCCATTTGAAAGAGAACGTTCGTTTTTTGGCGTGATCGTCGGCAGATTGAAAAGTCGACACGATGACCCAGATCACGAATCTGGAATCAATACACTTTCACGATTACGGGACCTTTTGCGTACGTACGGGCCAAATATGCTCGATCGGAGCTCTTTTGGCCCGCTGCCAATCAGGATCTGTTTAGCCGGAAATCGACGCTCACGATTTGCATCGATCGCGTTTTCCAGACAGTGTATCAATTGTAATATCGTGGGACTCGGACAAACGTGAAACTGCACGCTTCACGCACATTGTGCAACACCTTTAGAGAAAACTGCAAATGGTTGTCATCGTTGTGTTGAATGAATCTTCCTCGGTGATTTGAATGTTTATTGGCTGTTCGATCGAAGCGAGTCACGTGTACATTGAGAAAAAAATCGAGATTGCTCAATGAAATCGTGAATTTAATAATGGCTTATAGTTACGCCTGACTTTTAAATCAGCTTGCAAGAATATTGAAAATTTCAGACTCTTTCAATATAAAAGTTTTCTACCATATACGTATCTCCCCTTAAAAGTAACAGCCAGAGAAACCGTAGAAAATATCCCACGTAGTGAAAATATTTCAGCCGAAGACATAGAAACTTTCCCTTGTATTATGGCCAACGTTTAAACAAACTTCTACGAATATTTGAAACTTCAAGACCTTCCACCTTCGATGTAGAGTTTTCTCGCAAACGTGCATTTCCCTGCGGAAAGTAACAACCAGAAAAATCGCGCGACTCGTAACAAAAATCCGAATTTATCTCACAACGAACTAGCTTCGCAGGTCTTTGTATTTTTCAGTAACAACTCATTTGCCACGTCTTATCGAGCGCACCGCTCGAATCAGGAAGAAGGAAAGTAGAAAAGATACAGAAAAGATAAACCAGCTCGTGATTCATCCAGATCATGGACCTTGTCACTGTCGAAGAAGAAAGTGAACGTTTCTCTTCGATGGGACGTCAAGTTGCAATTAGATTGTTAAATGCATAGAAAATGACCGGAGCATTAAAAAAAAAGAAACGAAAAAGAAAAAGGAAAGGAAAAAAGCACAGAGAAAAACGAGTTACAGTCGGCAAGAGTACTTTCACGTCTCAGCCTCGTCGTCATTGCAGAGAGACGTTCTTTTCGATGGAACGTCAAGTTACAATTAATTGGGTGCATAGGAAGTGGTCAGGGCATGACTGTATTTACGAGCCAATTAGTCTTTCAATGTTAAACTAATTAGGAAACGCCTGTGGCTTGAAAAAAAAGAGAAAAAAGAAAAAGATAGAACACGACGATATTATAAAGTCACGTTGCATCCTGTATCGTTAACTCACTATGATGAAAATTCGAACGCGTGCAACGATCTTCGAGCTTCGTTTGCAACGTAACGGTCGTTAAAATCCACGCACCCGTGACGGCTGCAACAACGGTTCCTGTTGCAGGATGAGCTATTTCCAAGCGGGCAACAGTTTAGCACAGGCCGCTAGCTATCGCGTGGAACAACAGGTAGCACGATGTCGATCGGTGCGAACACCGCGTTGCATAACCCTCGCGCTTCTGAATGGCCGATGACGCTTCGAGATTGCCGCCTTTAGATCGTGATTTTTCGTTTTCAATCGAACTATTTTCCTCTTCTATCTCTTCTTTTTTATTTCTTTGTTTTGCTTCGGAGGACCGAGTTTGGCATTGCCTTGCGAATAAGATATCGGGAGAAAAATGCGGAAATTGAATTAGAGGTGATATTTATTGGGGAAATTATTTATCACTTAGCCGTATTATGTTTCATTTAGGGGAAGCTTCGATTCGTTTAGGAAAGGAATTTGGTACTTGACTCTTCGTACAATTTTGGCGCAGCCAGAGCTACGTTGATACTGCGAGAATTGTTATTTGATTTTGTTTTCGCTGGTGGAAGATAAAAGAAGAAGAGAATATGAATGGATAAACAAATTCATGGGCATTTATGATGCTTACTTATTGATAGAAAATTTTCCATTTCAGAAAATGTAAAAGATACTCTAGAAATGCTACCATATCTAGAATTGGCACTATATTTGCGAATAGGTTAACCTATTAGGTACCGTGATTTTCATTTAGGAATTACAGAAAAAAATTTATTTAAATTTCACACTATCGATGTAATATTTTCTAGCCAATTAACTATGTTAATAACAGATCAGGTAGAAGGCATATATATCAGGCATAGGTTTACGGTCGTTGATCTCAGATTCGGATCTTGTAAAAAGTGCAAATTCATTCCTCGCATATGTACATACTCGACTTGTTCTACTAGACACGTACCATGTAAGTGCTTCTATCACGGTGAGATTGAAAGAACATCGTTTTGCAACATGAGAAAGTAAATTACAGATTAGATTCTTTTTACTTTCAGCAAATAGGCAGTAAACGTCGATAAGCAGAATTCGATACTTGTCCGGTGCAAGATATCGATTCGATTAGATATACATATGTACATATTTTGACAAATACATATTTGTCATTGAAAATGAAGATGTACGAAGAGAAATCTCGTCACCGTTGTATTCTTTCGTGGAAAGTTATTCCCCGAGTTGTTAATAGCGCTTAGAAAAATTAGAATATATTGTTAAACGTCAAGAAACTATCATTAAATGTGCAGATTCAATTCAAAATAAATTGTAAGATGTAATGCAGATTTAATTTTAAGATAAATTTCAATATTCACGGGATACGGTTAATGTCTCCTAATGTTTCCTGAAGCTTCTTTCCATTTTATCAACTTGGTCAAATTAATAGATTCAGGCTTAAAGTTGATATTTAAGATTTTAGAAATGTACTCTGTTAAAACAAACGCGATTAAAATTTAAGAATACGGCAGCCTGTTTTCCGAAACGATGATAAGAACTTGAAAATGCCTTTAAAAATCCGATGCAACTCCCTGACAAATACAATTTCCTTCATCTGTATAAAATAAAGTACCAAAGAAACTAAGAGTGGCGTTCTGTTATAAAAACTACAGTAAACACATTTCAAAACTCGATGTTGCACAAGCAACAGGAAGACTCGACCAACGTGTCTCTATATTTGGTCACATCTCGTTTCCTTTGGTCGACTTTTCCCGCTGCCGCGAATGTCTCACCTGTGTCCATATCGATTCTAATCGCGAATGTCTAGCACGAACAGCTGGCAGTTGCTCCGTTGTAGGAGAAAGACACGAAAGGATTCGAGTTTCCGATTTCTACGCATGGAAATTCGAGTCAATCCGGTCGCGTACTACGCAATACGCGGAGAAACTATGACGAACGTACGCACGTCGCGAAACTCACAGACGATTCTCTATTCCAGAGAATAAGGGATTATTGTTGCTTGAATATTAATATCACCGTTGGGCTAGCCTAATTACGATTATATGAAGACATAAGATAACGCGCTTTCTGTCTTATAGAAGACCGTCTTGTGGAAGATTTAGTAATTTGTTGTTAAATTAGTTTCCAAGTACAAAAAGTTACTATACGCTGAATATATTTCTGAAATACCACGACAATAACAACACTCGATATATCAAATGGTAAAAATCATAGTACACATTTTGGATGCGATATAACATTTTTCTACTAGTTTCTCATAATAAACGATCGTTGATAACATCAACGTATATTCCCATAGCTGAACTACACGCTTTTACCATTAAATTAATTCATAGTACAAGGAAATATACATTTTTTTCCAATTGGATAAGCAGTTATTCTATTTCAATGTAATCGATTGACTTGCAGAATACTTGATTGCGCGTGGGTGGCGAATAATCGTGCCTTGTGGTCGCCACTATGGATATCATTGATCCTCAATAACACACGCGAGTAATACACGAGATCTTTGTGCAATATTATCTAGAAGTTTAAATATCCCAAACCGTTGATAGCGGGCAGATTACTGTAGCTTATCGATTAACTTCGAAGTATAAGTCCTCGAGAGTCTGTTTCGCAATTTCTCGGATGACCGTAAAAGGTCTTCGCTTCCACTCCTGTTGCTCCGTTTATCGGAACTTGTCGATAAGTTTTGTTAATTGAATGTTACGTTAGCGACACTTGCTACGTGTTCAGTCTTCAGAATACGCTGGAAGTTCTATTCATGAAACAAATTGTTAATCCTTATAGTCGCCTGCCTACATATTTTTTCATATTTCGCTGATAACATAGGTAAATCATATAACATCGATTTTTAATATTTATTTTCTATAATATTTTCAACGTGTATTTTCTATAGTATAATATTTGAATAAGTTCAGATTTCAGAATATTTTTTACGAGAAAATGATATTTACGTTTTATAGGATTTTATCGAGTGCGAGTTTCATAAAAATTGAAATCGGCTTTCCGCTGTTGCATTTCATTCGTTTATCTTTCCTTTCAGCGACCAAGTTCTTTTACTTCATTGGCTATTATTTGTAATAATAATTCCAATGGTGTCAAGAGCATTATTAACTGAAACTGATTTGATATTTTTAAAGATTTAGAGTACCATAAGTACATTTCGTTCATAAATCTCTACATTATGAAGCTCTATTAACGGAATATTTCGTTTCGTAAAGAATTACGCTTACTTCATAGCCAACGTTTCATAATTCAAAGTGTTCATAATAAGCTGGAAGAATAGTTATACCATTTAAGATCCTCTCACGAGATTGTCGTCTACAAAGAAGGAAACTAATGGAGCATTCTGCAGACTTAATAACCGGTCTTTTCTACGATCGTGTACCCGTATTCTCCACGATAATCATTTAATAAAATTCAACCTCCACGGCTGTATGAAAGCATTGATTCCTCACTCAGAAAGCTGCCTGAAGAAAATTAAGATACTTAACTCTTATCTCCGCGAATAATTAATAGATTTAACAGGCAAAATTTCTTATAGAATAAACATGAAATGAGAGGTAAAAATGGTAAAATACAACGCTATTTATTACGATACTATTGAATGACCTGGTGCAAGTAAAATTAAAAACCACATACGATACGTTACGAATTTCTTTCAAACTTAAACAGCAAATAAAAAGTGAATTCATCGTAGGGAATAAAATTAAATCTTTTCATCTCATCTTTATGAAAGTATATATTCTCTATGCACCAGCACAGTTTTCCTGAAAACCGCGTCAATTAACACAGTAGATCATTTACGTTTCGTGTCACGTTAATTGATGGTAACTGGTCTAAAGTGTATTAAACGCGTCTCTCGGAAACCAGCCGCCGCTTCTTTTTAAATTCCTCTATGGACTATGTCGCGAATCCCGCTTCGTTTCGCCGAGAAACTAATTTTCTACACTCGTTAGGCGCTCTTTTGAGGAAACATAGACTCCTAATTGCGTGCACGACCTATTAGCGTAGGCTATCAACGCACAGGATACGTATATCGTCCCGATTGTGACCTTCTTCTATGGCCATTACCGATACCTAAATCGACCTAATTTCGAGACACCGCGCAACTCTGAGGGAAATGTAACTTGTAGAGAGCGAGCGGAAGTTTCGAAACTGACGACAGCCAGTTAGCCTGAAACGAAGTCTTTTGTTGTGACGCAAAATTGTTGGCTCGGTTTCCAGTGCACTCGCGGCTAATGAGCTTTAGGCGAAAGTGTCGGCGAAAGGGCTATGTCCCGGAGAAATGCTGATACGAATTTTATAAATTTCATTGTAGATTTGAGATAATTTAATTGTAGATTTCATTGTAGATTTGAGATAGTTGTTAGGAAATTATGATAGTTTGTGCCAATTTGATGTATGTTTGTAGTAAACGTGAAAGACAATCTTGCGTTTAGGTTGCAGGAATTTGATTTCTCTTATTTCGATTAAACGAATTTGTAAGATTATAGTCAGTTTGACAGATATTTAAAATTGCTTCAATTCAATGTTGATAAATTTAATATAGACATTTCTGGTACAGGAACAGTGGAAGTTTGGATCAATACGTAGATGTTCCGAATTTACTTTAATAATTTTTAACATATCGTTCAAAAATTAGGATCGTGTAGCCTGTATTTGAGGAATGATAGAAACAGGAACAAAGTTTATATAAAGATGGACTCTTAAAAACTTTACGAGAAAAGCATGATGAATATATAAAGTAAACTAGCTTGTATTTAGAATTAAACAAGGTAAAAATAGCTGAATGATCGACATAATCACTTGCTATCAATACTCAAGATAAAAATATATCCTCCTGCTGCTAATTTAAAGTTAACGTGAATGAACAGTTAAATTTATAACGTCACAAACTTCCTGTCTTACCTCATATTAAGGCCGCTATCGGTCCCTTCGTTCATTACAGTCTCTTGCCAAAGTTTTAAGCAATTTATGTTCTCGTAAAATGTTTCTCTTATTTCTTCTCGCAGAACGTATCGACTAACTCTCCAGAAAATCTTGATACTCTTTGTATACTTCTACTAGTTATACTATTAATATCAATATAATGCATTTAAGAAAAGATCCTGTTCTTCGGAATACGAACTTCATATCTGAGATTCTTCCCAGTTACTTATCGATATCATCTTACCATTATCATAACCCGCGTTATTGAATCGTTAAAACTTTACAGTTTTAAGGATTTCTGGTAGATTTATGGGGGCGACAGAATAACTCGTAAACGTGTATATTTCTTGCGAACTAGTTCGCGTTTACTTTCATCGCCGACGGTCCGGACCCAAACGACGCAAGTTTCCCAAACGAACTAGACACAAGGAATTTCTGTCGCGTCGAATAAAACGTTCGCAAGAAACGTCGCGATATACCGACTGGTGCAAGTATTTCAACATTTACGATACAAAACTTTTATTTCCATATTGTGCGTGATGTATAAAACATTTGAACTTCTATTAGCACTGTAGAGAGAGCCACGATTGTCATGATTATATTTGTAAAATTTGAAACAAATCAGAACACAAGTGTGTAAAAATTGCAAGATATTTACTGTATATTTGGTAAAAAGTTACTATACAGCATGAATAGCCATCTTAATCGTATAACGAGTATCAATTATTGACCCATAGAAGAGATGTTAAAATATACTAATATAATGGATAACTGAAAATGAATAAAACAAGAAGGAGCACGGAAGAAATTGTGTAACTCTTGAATGAGAAATAACGATGATGAAGAAATTAAAGCCACAAGTAGCGGTAAGAAAGATATAAATAAAAAAAATCACTTAAAAAATCTTAATAATAAGCCTACACCCGATGAAAATGAATCAGAATCGGAAATTGAAGATTCCTCATGTTTAACTTGTCCTGAACCATTTTCAAAATCTGAGCAAGGTGAATAATGGATTCAATGCATACCATGTGTGGAATGTGATAAAGACATTTCCAATTATGTACGTATTAATTGCTACTCTGATTTAGAAAGCGATTATCTCCTTATCTTGTCTTTAAGTAAAAATATTTATACTTGTTTTATTTATGTATACTATATGATCAATTATTAGTTTATTAATTTATTTACTAATTTAAACAACGACAAGAATATATTTCGGGTAATAAAAATGGTTATTAAGAATAACAATAAGATTATATAGGTATCGAAATGCTCCACCACGGGGCATTCATCAAATAAATGTTTCATAACTTATTTCGCGAGTATTTTTCTGAAAGTTTAATTTACGATATGTAAAGAGGAAGGTCCAAACTATGTTTCGTATGAAGATTCAAACAAAAATTGCAGAAATCAGAAACTGAAAAATGTATCGACTTATACTTCTGTTACAAACTTCTGCAATATAATTATGATAGTCGAATCCCATAAAACAGTACTGATGAAATATCGAAAAATATTTTGTGTAACACACATAGCGTAATATTCATAAAAGGTGTATTCACGAAGTGTTCGAATACTTTTGGTGAGCTTGTGTAGTTTTCTGGACGAGCGTCAAGCAGCTCGCTTTGTTTCCGTTATTATTAGAAACAGTGACATCCGTGGCATCCAAATTTCGCGCGATTCTGATCAATTTTTCACGCATGCTGTATTCGCGAGAGCGAAATAGCCCGTCGATGTTGCGTTTTGTTTTCTTCTCTTTGCTTCCTTTTCCTTTCACTTTCTTTCTTCGAGGAGCTTTCACACGAAGCTTTTTTTCCAACACGAGCCTGTTATGTGGCGTGAAATTATTGTCGGCGTGTGATCCGTCCGGATAGAAAACGATTCGCCTTTTTTTGTGACCGTGAAAGTAAGCGGGAGTGGTTTTCATTCGGCTATACAGAAATAAACCTGCCAGGAAGCCGTACAAATTAATTAGCGGGCGGATTTCTCGCGGCCAGTGAGAGCACACGAGCGCGTTATTTGGAACACTGAAAGTTTCATTCTAGATCTGATCGTCGATATGCACGGCACTATAATTGATCTTGCTCGCGGTGTTGTCTTCCGGTTATTCATCGGTGCAATGACGAATAATATTTGCATTGAAAGAGGAGAGTATGCAGGTTCAATGGAATACATTCTGTTACATCATAGTCATGGAAACAGTGTGCTAATAATTTAATATTCGGTTGCATCCTCTTCGGAAATTACGTAACTCTAGGATTGCGTATGAGAAAATAGGGAGTTGGCGATGGAGCGAAGACATTGATGAATACGAATGTTAGAAATCTGCGATTTTTATCTAACAGAATCCTGTAGAATTGAACATCGTATTTTGTTCGTTTGAAAAAGGCATGCATTTTAATTTTATACTTCGTACAATACATATCAATTCTTCAATTCTAGTACAATGTCCAATATATTTTTAACGATATTTTGAAAACATAAATAAATTATTGCTTGAACAACGTTTTTATTCGCATTAAGTTTAAAGTACATTAGGTTTAAAATCTTTTAAAAATTCAACAAAAAAAAATATATATATATAATTCATCATGTTGTTGAATGCATATTAAAACACTGGTCTTTAGTCATCAAATGACGTTAAAATAAATGATTTTCGTATATACATTAGTACGGTTTTATATAGAATTTAATTAATGGTCACGTAATAGCCCACTTCGTCTCAGTCATATCAATCTCACTTACAGCTTATCATAACTAGAAATTAATGTCTGTCTTGTACTTTTTTATAAATTATATCCAATTTGTATTATATTACATTAATCAGTTTCCTTCTTGCATTCTTTTTTCTGTTCCTTTCTTTCGTACAATTTCGCTATGTGAATGTGACGCTAATTTGATGCGAAAAATGGACTATTTGGCTCGCCTGTTAATAACAACAACAATAATAAAAATAACAATAGTAATTAATTATTACGATCAAACGACAAAAACGTATTCGTGAAGCAGCAGGTATTAAGTTGCCGTATTCCTGAACGCAGGGGTGTAATCGTTATTAATGCGGGCCTAGGTCACGGGCGGCGGATCGTCTTTGGAGGCGGCTAGTTAGTTCGCGGGAAGGCCAGTGGCCGCGCTCGCGCTCACTATAAATAATCATGGCGCGGGGATGTCCAAGTATAGACCGTTGGGAGTTTGCCAGCCTGCGAGGAGGCCTCAGCTATTTTTGAGGCTGTCGCCGCTACGAGCGCTACAACGCGCGATAGACGCTCTCTAATCAAAACTGCACGGCCGAAGAACGACAGAGATGGCCGCTCTGTCTTTTCCGACCGCGAACCACGGGCCTACGCAACACGCTCCCACCTAGCATGCACAATTTCCCCTCTCTTAGCATACACACCGATTACCGGTCTTTGCGCGACCTTGGGTAGAATTGATTTATCGCGTTAATCATCTTGACACGGACCGGTGGAGGGCCCACGTGTTTCATCAAATTCTTTTCGATTACATATTGGACATACTCCGTATGAAAACTGCAGCTATGTGTGTATCATGTGTCATAATTATAACGCTGTCGTCAGTTATTTATCACCTTATTAATTAGATGATTTTTGTTGGATGGCTGATTTAGTGGATCATAAGGCCTCAAATTATGGCATCGTGTAAATGTGGAATAATGTTAGTCGTTAGAATGAATAATTTCTTCAACGTGGATTGTCGTACTGTATATAGTATTTTAATATTGTATAATTCAACAATTTTATGCGAAAGACAAATTCTTTTATGTTAAAAGATCTTGGATCCTCAGCTACTTTTAAGGGCATTGAATGATTCAATGCAAGAGCGAAAATGGTAAATGGTTGTTCAACTTCTCTCAATTTGCGAATCTTATACGTATATGGAGGTGTTTTGAAATAACCGCCACGGGTGCTACATCAACGTCAATACCTGCGCGACGCTAGACGCGCAGAAACTTTCTCCATGGGTTAGCATCTTGTATACTTCATTCAAACTAACACTCTGTAAGGTTGATGTCAAACGGCTTAAGGCGATAATTGAATGAAAACTTTCTCGTTGTTATAAACAATTAAGAACATTAAATAAATATTTCTTGCGTTTTAAAAGTTATTCCATATCGAGTAAATAATTCGAAATTTCTTCGAAAAATTACGAAATATACTACGGAGTGAAAATTTATTTCGCTTGTTCTTTGTTCAAATATGGTATAAGCGTCAAAGGGCGCTGCCGCAATCAGCCGCAATCGGTGAACTGGTCAGTGAAGTGTGCGTTTGTCGTGAGAAGTGGGTGAGGTATTTGATTGCGAGCGGTTCACCTAATTTCGCATTGAAGGACCGTATCATTGTGGTTCATTGTTGTGAAGGATTTGTCAGTAGTAAGTTTCATTCTTGTTTAGATGTTAATATTTGAGAGGCGGTCACGAATCGCCGTTTAGCGTGGGTTGTCGATTTGGCAGATGAGTTGTCAATGAAAATCGATCCCGAATTATCTGGGGCAAAGGGCATCAGCCGCATTGGACAGTTGCCGAATTTAAATGCAACTTGTCGATTTGCTGATCGTTCGATCAGGAACATTGCCTGCGTGTACTCTTAGGCGTAGTGATGAACGTGTTCCGTGACGAAATACCCCATCGTTGATATTGTACACGGAAAAATATAATTCGTCGTTTCTGTTTCGATTTTCTGATCGTTCGTCGAAGGCCATTGTTTTTGTCATTCGGTTGTTTCAATCGTTCAGTGAACTTTACGCGTGCCTATTTATGCAAATTCAAGGAGAGTGAAACTATTCGATAATAAAATATCACGAAAATTGTTAGAAAAATTTTCATCAATTTTTCCGTATATTTAGTAATCAGTATCTAAGAATTCATACTCTGTGTTCTTTTATAATGCGGATGTGTTAGAATATTAACATAGTTTAATAGTATTATAGCAGTTTTACATAGCATCAGATAATTACACTAATAATTCCGCTAATAAAATGTCACGGAGGCACTCTGTAGTTGACCAAGAACCATGGGAAACTTTCCAGACTTCTTCATCGACCAAAACTACCACTATGACAACTGCAGCAAAGCTGTATGGCAAGGATTTGAGTGAATACGATGATGTGGATGTGGACGATTTGTTGGCACAACTGACCCCAGAAGAAATTAATATATTAGCAAAGGAAGTGGATCCTGATGTAAGAGAATTAGAATTGTCTTTGCCATGTTTAATTTATAACAGCTGATATAAATATATTTCATACATTTTTTATTCTTATAGGATAGCTTTATGCCACCGTCGCAACGTTGTAGCTATGAATGTGACAAAAGTCCTACAGGACCGCTAAATCGCAAGAAACTTATTGAACACATCAACAAACAAGCTTTAGAAACACCAGATAGACCGGAATTAAAGCCTTATGTACCTGGTGTAATAAGAGGGAAAAAGGTATTGTTTTAAATCAAATATTTTGTTCGTAATACATTTAAAACAAAAAATATTGATATATATGTTTTCATTGTATACTTTTAGTGGGTTCCTCCTCCTCAAGAAACTGCAAAAGAAAAAGAAGCAGATGAGCAAATTGCTATTGATCTTGGAGAAGAATATGAGCAAGCATTGTCTAATGCTACTCAAGAAGAAATTATTGATCTTGCTGGTGAATATAATTTTCTACGATAGAATAATATAATTTTCAGTAAAGATAGATTTATTTTGACATCTAATATTAATTTTTTGCATGTAGCTATTCTTGGATTTCATTCCATGATGAATCAAGATCAGTATCATGCTTCCCTATTAAATTCTGGTCAACCCGTTGGTTTGGGTTGGGATGGTGTAACAAAAGCTAGTCAGCCAAAACCTTATCCAATGGAACCACCTAATGATACAGACGTTGACGCCACTATTAAACAAGTGCGAGAAGATGATACTTCGCTAATTGATTTAAATTGGAATAACATTAAAGTAGGTATATGAAACTTATTACTGATTGTACACGCACAAGACGTTCGATATTTATGATTACATAACGTTATTATATGTAACATTATTATTTTCCAGAATATATCTGACGAAAAGTTTATCCAATTATTTGAAGGATTGGAGATAAATACACATCTTGAATCCTTAAGTTTAACAAATGTGGGACTCACTGATAAGACTGCACAAAGGTTGGCAGATGCCTTAGAGAAAAATTCTACGCTCAGAGTACTCAAGTTAGTATAATGCATTCTATCTACTTTGTATTGTATCGATAATCTTTATTAGATATAATATGTTAAAACTATAACTTTTTAGTGTGGAAACAAACTTTATAAGCCCAGCTGTGATAGTGAGGCTCATCAGGGCACTCCTTAAAACGAAGTCAATAGAAGAATTTCGATGTTCGAATCAGGTAAGATACAGTGAAGATTTTATATTTTTACGTGTACTAATTTATCTACCAAATGTAATAAAATTTTCGTGATGATTAATGTATTGTGTTTTTGTATTTAATATGTAGAGGTCGCAGGTGTTGGGAAATAAAATTGAGATGGAAATTACACAATTGGTGGAACAAAATCCGACATTGCTGCGACTTGGTCTTCACTTGGAGTTTAACGATGCTAGACATCGCGTGGCCGCACATTTACAACGCAACATTGACAGGAGTAAGTAGAAATAATATATTTATAAAAAATACTTCCTTCGTAGAAGTTTTAATGTTGGACGTATCAAAATAATTTTTTTATGAAGGTTCTGTGAAAAATTTTATATCGATCATAAATTAGAAATAACTTTATTCTTTTTTCTATATATTTCTGTGTACAGAATCTGTCCTTTAACATAAAATGATCGTTTATCATTTAAGTCTTAAGTGATAATCATCAATTAAATCATAAGTGTTGACGTCTTATTTTTGATATAACTTTGTAGTTGTATCAGAGATATCGGTGACTCACTAGATCGACCAATTAATCTTTTTTTCCAGGTATATTATAATTAAAATATCAGTTCATATGTCACAAATATTCATTTATAATGAAAAAAGTTTTTCCAGATGATTTATTTATCGAGGGATATGTGCCACATTGGAATTGTACTTTTTATATTCAAACAATTATTCTTACATTCTAAATAGACACAATTTTTTCCTGTCGTTCATGCTGCAGCGATATTCATACTGTTAATTTTTCGTTTAGATGGGAGCAATTGTATGGGGGACCATGGAGATTATATGACGAAATGCTTCTAACTCTTCTGAATCTGCTTCGTAGTCTTTCATAGCGCTTTATTAGCACATCATCATTCATCCATTCATCCTGCTAAATTCATTTATTATTTTTCTAGCTAGTGATATAGAGGTAATTATGAGTGTACCCATTTGCAATCAACATTTCTTCATACCTCTAACAATCTATGCACTCTAATAACCCCTTTTATCTAGCCACTTTGAAAGTTCCATTTCATTTCTTGCACTAGAAAGATATTGTACCTAGAAACTTCATCGACAAGTGTAAAATATAATCTGTTTCCAATTTTTAGCCAAGTACAGGACCAAAGATTAAA
Source organism: Bombus confusus (assembly GCA_014737475.1). Classification (NCBI taxonomy): domain Eukaryota; kingdom Metazoa; phylum Arthropoda; class Insecta; order Hymenoptera; family Apidae; genus Bombus; species Bombus confusus. Next base: position 522,818 of record JACXIV010000144.1, read on the forward strand.
GTACATAGGCATTTAATTTGGTATGAGTCTGTTTAAGTCGCGATTATTTCCCATTATTGCTTGTATGCAGCTTATTTAACATTGATAAGCAGCGCAGCAGATGTAATGTATGATTAATGCATTTGTACAGTTTCGCTTTATTTAGTTTACCAAAGAAAATTGTTGATAATAGTATTAGTTTAGAAAACACATGAAAACACATATTTTCGAATACAAAACGATGAATTCAAGACAATGACAACTATTCAACACTAAATTGTTCTAGGTCCAAATCTTGTCTTATATTCACCTTGCAGCATGCATATCTCCAACATGTTTTTCATTTAATACAGTGCAAGCTTTTTATCTGTTTTGTTTTACCATTCTCATGTTCATCTCACAATTATAATGTTGAAAATGTTTCACGTAAATGCGTGAAATGCCTGCATTGATTTATATTTTTTCTGAAACTTGCTCTATCCTTATGAAATTGCTGTAATAGTATTCGAAAGATTTTAACGAGTTATTTATTTTGTTAGTCTGTCGTGTGCAACGCGCTAAGCTAGAGGCCGGTGAACTTTCCAAATCTTTCGCTATCCCTGTAGGTGGTGTAAGAAACGAAACGTAGCGTTGACTTTTTATAGCGCAGTGAGTAATATTTGTGGGCGAAAAAGTCCTGTATTGAAAACTTGTCTTTAATGCCTGATTTTTTCGGTCAATGTACAATTTTCATGATGTCGAATGTAAGTGAATGTCCAGATAAAATGATGTCCTTGATTCGTAAATTAAATTATTTGCTTGTGATTGTTCATTTATTAAGTGCATTTTGTACCGGTTCGATTAATTCATGAATAGACATTGGTCTAACAGTGATCTTTCTTAAAATTGTTTGAGTCAGTAAATATGTTAGTATTTGTACATCCTTTGTATTAGTAAAAAAGAAAATGACCAGTACTTTTAACAATAAAATAAATAACTAACGTATAATCATGAGTATTATTAGGATTGAGAATTCTATTCAATTAATATCTGATATTATAATGATATTATGGCATAATTATCATGACTGTATATTAGTATAATAATTACCAATTATCAAAAATATTTACAGCAATGATAATTATCAAACAATATAAACATAACAAAGAACTCTATATTATCTGCAGCATTAATTGCTGGGTATTGACGGTAACAGTGACAACAATCTCTTATACGTACACTATTATTAACATTCATGCATCCATCGCACGATTTTATTTTAAGTTGCTCGCATTATCTCTTCTCTCATTTCAATCTGTCGCACACATCTGCTAAAGCAATAACGATAAACTATAGTATAAGAAAGTACACGAAAAGAACTACGACAATCTATTCGAACGCGAACGAATCTTTCAATGGGATGATCATTTGATATGATAAGTACACATATCTCAGATTGTCTTTCCAGGCGGAGTCCTCAAATCAACGTATGCCAATGGTCCGCACCCTATTTCACAATTTATGGTCTCATTGTCGCGTAGATGCGCGTCACATAACGTTTAGGTTGTACGACAATTACAGTGATCACGATGAGCCCAAAGGATTACGATGGCGAGCCACGCCTACCTTAATTGACCAGGGATCTCGAAACGATCAATTAATCACAATCAAATTATCTATCTGTGTTACACCTGCTACAGTCCTTAAATTTTTACATTCCAATCTCGTTTCAACAAATACAAAAATTTGCAACATTTCAAGAAAAGCTTTGATACAAAATTACAACGAGAAATCACGTATATTTATATTTCCATTAAACTTAAGAAATTTTTTAACAACATAAAAGATAGCTGATTCGGTCGAAAATGATGCATATAGCAAGCAGGATTAATGACGTAGAAAAATACCGATTTGGATCGCTTCGATTTCTCTTATTTTTTTTTAGTCGCCATAGACAATGGATTAGTTTGTCTAATGCAAACGATTTTACCACCCACCGATATGAGACTCTACGAGTCAGAGCTGCGATGTATACTTACGACACCTCTATTCTTTCCCAACAGTACGGAAAGACCTAACGCTGCGGCTACAGTTCCGATTCTTTAACATGAACCACAGGAAACCTGCCTTGATTCAATGAAAGGTAGCTACCCCTTAAGTGGTGGTCGATCAACAGATTGATGCTGCGCGTTTTTCTTGCGGCCAGCCTTAACTGCTCTTGTTACTTTGCAGCTTCACTAACGTTGCTTTTCGATAGATGCAAGGTTTTGTGCGCTTGAGAGGAAGACAGGGTCAGTGTAAAAGCGTTTTGGGCTACGAACTATGTTCAAGTATTTGAGAACTTTTTACAGTTACTTGAGAAGTCTATAGTTTCTAGGAAATTATGTTTTGTGAGATTCTGTGACGTAGATTCTTGATAGTGAAAGAGTTATAATAGTTCAATGTTGGAAGAAAATTGTACTGAAAATTCTATTTTATTTTGGTATTATCTACTAAAGATATTCAAAGTATAGTTTACAGTAATATATATTGTATTTTAAGTCTTCAAACTTTGGCAGCCAACCATGTTTTGTAATTAATATTGTTTCATACATTGTAGTATAATTAGAGAATCTACGTTTAAGAAATTCTGAACTACCAGTAATTTTAGTATCTGCTGCAATTCAATAACTTAATTTTCAATAAAAACAGAAAGATTTTCTAGTAAATGGAAACTCATAAGAGTATCGGGTTTACAATTTTGAATTATAAAGAATCACGCGCCTTTGAAATTAAGAATGAATGAGTTTGTGTCAAGGAGGATCTCACAAAACATTGGATTCATTCGTTGCATGGTTAGTATCTCGTTCGTAATGCATCACGACACGTTAGTTCGTAATGAAAGTCGAAAACAGAGTTTTGCGCTTGATCTGACACGTCGTTAACTGCGAATGGTGTTTGTAGACGAGCTTTAACTCTGGTCGACGGCCTCGCTCTCAGGATTTAGGTGCACATCCTATCAAACCCGATGAAGTCGTGACGCGTTAATTTCCACGCAAGCTTGCAGAAGCTCGGTTCGCCTTGCGTGACGTCCTCTCGACGTTAAATGTCGAGCAGCGAGCGGTTTAACGTGTGACGACGTGCCTAGTGATGGGATCAAGCGTATCGCGAGTAACATCGTAAAGTCTGATGAAGCATTTGACTAATTGCCTTCGAATTTTCCGTCAAGTATTCCCAACGGATATGTAAAAACGACTCGAAATTAATCTTGTTGTCCTGATTCGTTGAAAAATTACATTATTTGTTACTACACTTTGTAGAGATTGCGAAATATTTTTTGGTTGAAGTTTAGATTACTTTTGAATAATTATCTTATATCGTAGAACGTTACTGTTCTAAAAAATGTTTCTTCGTCATTTAATGGAATTAGTAGTATGTTTAATATATTTCAGTATATTATTCAATATATTTTGGTTACTGCCGAAACCTTAACAAAGTACTTCAATCGATCAACATATAAAGATAACAATTTTGTGTTATACAAGTTTACAATATTTCATAGCTTTTTATGTTGCTATTATAATATACCATTTTCGATAGCCATTTTCATGATCCCATCGCTAAATGTGCGCTAGCAGCCGAAAGTACGAGACTGTATAATTATGATGAAATCTATGATAATTAAGCTGTACCCTTAATAAGAGCAACTAACAACTAGTTATTTAATCATGGTAAGATGATCTTCATGATTAGCATATTTTTTAGTTGGTACCATAGGGACTAAACCTTCTTTTACTTCTTTGTTTTCATTCAAGGATCATATTCTTCCTGTTACATGTAAAGAGTTCAGATAATATTATAGGATAGTTTATATAATAATTAACAATTAACGTTACAGCTATCAGCCTCTAATCCGTATCTCGGCATATTAACATAATTATAACTAAAATCTTTCTTCCATCTAGCAAGAGACAATTTATTCATTTTGTTAAAAATGTTTGCAAAAGATATTCTAGTATTAATGTTATTATTTACATCCGTAGATCTTCTAAATTTTTAACAACTATAAATAATTATCTTGTTTTATTTTCCGAGACATTGTAATTCAAAATTATATCCTTTAGTATTCGAAAAACGATATTTAACGCTTTCACGTGAGCCCAGTCTCGTACTTTGGGCCGATAGTGCACGCCAGCGATAGTGTAACTACCATACACGCTGATACATGGCAGCAGGTTCGGATCGCGATGAAACTGTTCCGTTGGATCAACCGCGAACTGCTCCCGATAAAGTTTTTCCCTTGCGCGAGGGTACAACTCAATTAACCGGTCGTTTGGTGGAAAGTTCGTAGCCAGATCGCCGCTTTACAGTCCAGATTAGCTGTTTGCCTAGGAATACGGGAGTAATTTCTTCTCGTCACGCGAATAACTTTCCAACTTAGCTACGGGACACAATGTTTTTGCCTAAAAGCCAACTAGAAGTTTCTCAAGTTATATTTTTCCCTTTTACGTCGTACTGTTAACCCCTTGCGTTTGAACGAAGTTGTTATTGATTCGAGCGGAGACATTTCGAGAGTCGTTTGAAAGCAATTGGTCAATTATCAACTATAATAGTCTAGCAGAGTTAGAAACTATAGTGCCGCGTGCGACGTAAATTTCGTAAACCTGTTATGCTTTGATCGTTCGATTCATGGTTACGTAAACGCGTAATAAATTGAAACGGTCGTGCAATTTTTCGTACCACGGTATTGCAACGTTTTTAGCTTATCGAGATTAGCCGCGTTTTATCTCGCCCGTCAGTTTTGCGCAAAGTTAACAGACGGGCGAATTGACGGATTTCGTATTTCACGGAGATTGTATAAAATTAAATTCTCAACTTCGACGCTGTGGGCTATGTCTGCATCAATGTATAACATTTCATTTTACGAAAACGTCAGTGACATTCTTTTATATAAACACGCGTTTAATGGCATTTTTTCACTAACTGATTAAATATTCGATGGTGAAACATTTATTTGCGACAAACGCTACGACCGGACATTTTTAATATGCGACAGGATAGCTGCGTATACATTGAAAAGCGTAGCGAGTGAAAATTTAAATTAATTCAGGATAGAAAATTTATTGGTTACGCGAGGGGTTATCTGTTCATTCGGGAATCTTCTAGAAGCTCTTTGACTTACGTAAAGAAACTTATTAACCCTTTCTTGTCCAACAATTTTTATTTATTTTTTGTAGAAGAATAAATATTATACGTATAAAAAGATCTTAAAAGCCAATCATATTGTTATTTATCCGCAGACAAGCAAAATTTCGTTCTTCGATTTTGTCGAACTTTCATTGTTATTGATGAAAGATACAAACACTTAACGAACAATTATCTAATATAATACCAGAGTCGATAAATATTCTAAGACCTTTTCAAATGTTTCTTGATGTCTAAAATAATACAAAAGATGAAACTTTAACGTTAGGCTGACCCATTTTTCATTCTGTCGCCTGAAAAATTATATTGCATACAACATGAAAATTACGCTTCGTTAAAAATAACACGGGACAATAAAGGGTTAATTACAACTAACATCTCATCGGTACATACGAACTAACGAAAACTATAATTTTAGACGCCAAACTCTACTCCCAATGATATAAATCCATCGGCAAAAAAGAGTTTCAGCTATTCAACGAACGCTTAAAAACCAGAAAGTAATCGTGAAAATCGAGATTATTCGCAAGTGGACGAATTTACATGGTTGAAAGGGTAAATCCGCGACCAAATCGGATCGATTATGCGCGAGCTTATTTCGCCTTTCTGATAACTATTTGCGGGCATAAACTTCATCACAGTGGTCGAACGATTTTCACGATTAGCCGAATTTAACGCTTTAAATGTCAAACGAGCGTTGAGCACCGCGGATTTCCAAAGTGCTCGATGTTCATGCATCGACGAAATTTCCAGCGGATCGCTCGTCGTGTTTCCGTCATAACACGTCATGGACGTGTTATTAGCAGGCTAAAAGATTGCTGTGACGTACGAGTTTCCACGTAAATCCTCTACCTTCCCCCCTTCTGTTTTAGTGTTTGAAATGTGACGTGCATCGACGTGTTGAAACGTTTTCTTTGAAAGTAACAGCGTGATATACGATATTTTCGATTAACACGATCGTCTTGTTTGCAGTTGGACCTGTCTTTTCTTTCTTACTAACAGATTGGACAATTAACTCTAATTACATCGATGCTATCACGGGTGAAATTCTATCTAAACTTATGCTTTTTAATTTTGAAACGAATAATTGATGTTATCGTTACGTTTGATATTAGACGAAAATTGGAAGGATTATTGTTTTTAATGTTTGTGAATGATATGATCAAGATGGTATTATCAAGAGACGATAATATTAAAGAAAAATACGTTTGGTGTGAGGTTTCATCCGTGACAGCTCTTTTAAGGGTTAAGATCGTTTGTGGAGCTTCTTTCCTCTTGCATGGAACTAACGTGTGCAAAGTATACATATCGTTCCTTTTTGCATTCGGGAACGAAGGAGTTCTATTGGTAAATCTTCTACTAGAAGAGAAAGGAAGGAGCTCCAATGATTTATGCGAGGATCGAACTATCAAGAATTTTGCGCTTGCGATTCTGTTGAAATTAATTATATATTCGATAAAGATTACGATATTGTATTATTCTTGTCCGGTATAATACTGATGGTATTGTAATTTATCGAATTAATTATTGATTCGATATTTCACGTGTATTCACTGTCATATTGGATAAAAATTGTGCCACGAAAAATTCCACGATATAAATCAAAGGAATTTAAACGACGTCGCATATTTCCATCGGATCGCGATGAAAAATAATTCTGTGAAAAATAAAATTCCGCGCATAGGACGAGTGTTTCGAAATGTCAGAAAATCGTACAAAGGAAAAAGGAAATGTCGAAGCGTCGTAAAATTCTTTGGTTCGTCCTCGTTCGACCATTCGTTCCATCGAAACGTTGCAAAGAGAAGAATTCTGCGGGGACTTTTCCAACAGTTTGCCTCCTCCGATGCAGGTTCTAACGAAGCTCGAACGAGCGCGCGTTGTTTGCCGGCTCCAGACGAAAGTTGTTTAATTCGGCGACATGATGGATGTATCAGCGACTCTAGGAAAAAGCGGCAGCAATTTCTGCGATAGAAAGTCCGAATTCGGGGCGAACGAAAGACAATTAAAAAGCAACGAGCATCCATGACCAAGCACACACGCGGATATATTTTACGTCGTTGGCCGGGTTATTCCCGGCCCGCGTGGAAATTGCAATTTTCCCGGTCGGATTACGTTCTGAACGAGGCCACGGACACTCTCTTTCTCTTTCTGACTCGAAGTTCCGCCGGTTTTAATCGTGCAACGGTTGCGCGCTTTGGCACGTCGGAAATCGCGATAATTGATTCGAAAAGCTTCTCTTTTTTTCATCGAGATAAATCGGATACCATCGCGTTGTTTTCCGCAAAATTTTCAACTGAAGCGTCAAAGTAGGGCTTCTTTGTACGGCAGTAGTTTGTTATTATCGTTGTTTATGTTTAATCGTAGTAGCGGAGAATATCTTCTTTTATTAAATTTCTACGGGAGAAATTGAGAAATTACGAGGCGCGATGGAACAATTTTTTCCGCTGATCGTCTTCTGTTAAGTTTCATTAATTGGAGGATGAAAAATTGGAATTTTGTCAGAAATATTATATGAATAGAAGATGTAAAGGAAGAGGAAAATTTACAGTCAACCAGTTTAAAAAATATGTACATGTTTTCCTTTCATCAGCGAGTCGATAAGAAGACAGCTAGGCAATTATCCTGTTCTATTTGAGTTTACTCGGGATATTTTTTGATGGAAATGAATTATTCTCTGTGCAACGTTTGCGGCGGAGCAAAAATATGTATAAAGCAGGGGTTGAAATATGACTTTGATTTCAGTTAGATTACTAATACGGCTGATGATTCTCCGTAAAAGAAATATATTCAAATTGCGCAATTCAATATTCTTTTGTGGGACTTTGTAGAATATGCGTTTGGTTAAAATCCTAGGAAATTTTTATGCGATTAATATTCAAGCTTTTTTTACCTTCGTAGTCAAAATTATTTATATAAATAATTCAGATTAAAAATCATGTGAGTAATCATTAACAGTTTTATCCCACTAATTAATTGTTGCGTAAATGCGAGAGCTTTTCAGCGTTTCAATTTGGTTGTCGATTTTTCAAAATACTTAAACAGATTCTATTTCAATGACAATTTACTTTTCTCTATTTAAACAATCGAAATATGAAAAATAAAATTCTATACGCGTGATTTAAATATCCGAAGAAGGAAATTTTAATTCACCCCTTTAAACAGGGGTCGTTTTCCTAATAATTAGAAAATAAAAAGTAAGATTCTTCTTTTCTTGAAACGAAGTCCCGAATATGAAAAGTTCATGTTGAACATCTTTGATTCCTTTCACGAAGAATCATCATCCCCTACGCTACAGGACACCCCTTGCATAAGAACCATTTTCACTTAACAAACTTTCATTAATTATTTTCAACCTCTGACTTGAAAAAGTGTGTGCTGCGTGTTGAACGATTGCATTCTCTTCACCGGCATGCAACCGATCGATCAGTGAAGATTTTTTAATTCCAAAATGCTAAACGCAGATGATGACAGTGTTTCGGGTGTCTGTTGCAGTACGGCAGTCCCGGCTCGGGGTGGCGACATCTTAACGCGAAGTGGCGTTCGCCTAGGTATTATTTGTACATATATTATATATTTATTTACCTATATGTTATACATACGTACATATATAGTACACATAAGATATATATATATATATATATATAGATATATATATAAAGAAAAGAAAAAGCACCACTTAATATCACGCATTGCTCGGGACATAAATGATAATTTCACGTAAATGATAATTCGCATCGTGTAACTTCTGTAACAAGAATCGATAAGCAGACGTTCTTGGCGAAGCTTCTTTTTCCATTTTATGTATTAATATCTGTCAATATGTGTCGAAGAATAAAACGATGTCGTTCTCCGGCGTTTGTTTCAATTCCAATCGCAATGCAACCGTGATGGGACACGTTCCATTTAAATTCGTCGAACAAACGATCGGGAATAATGAACCAACCGAGTGTTGTTTTCTTGTTTTTTTTCCTTCTTTCTCTCTCTTTTTCTCTTTTTTTTCCCTTTTTTTTCGTAAATTCTCTCCGCTTTACGTGACGATTCTCTGCCTCGTTGAAGGCCGAGCACGTTCACGCTCTTCTATACTATGTTCGTTTTGCATGAGTATTTGTACTTTGGCGCAAATTAAACCGCAAATAAACCGTTCTGGCATACACTATTTCGTCCCCCGTTTGTTTACCTCGATCATGTACGATCCCCCCTAGCGATAATTCTCTGGTAACGAGAGCAGCGAGTTCTACTTCAACCCTTAAATCAGCTCCCTCGATTCTCTAGCTCCTGTCCGAATTATTATTCTACGACGATGGTCGTTTTGGCGATCGATTCCGTTGCTTCTTTCAAATTGATCAAATGTTTCTTTACAAGTGGGTACACGTAAGCGATAATCAATGAGTTTGGAAATGGAAGTGGTGTTGTTAGGTTTGAGGTAACGCGAGGTTCGACGAAACGTAAGTATAATATTATAGTCCTACGGTGGTACGTAATATACGTGAATTTCAGAATTATATGTGTACAATGTTATACGAGTATATAACGTTAATGCTACAATTCGAGAAATTTTTGAACGACCGCTATTTTAACTATATAAGGTGGGACGATCGTATGAACTTAAAAGACAGTTTTAACGATGACCATGATCGTAGCTGCGAAAAGCGTAACTTAATCTATAGGAAAGAAATGTTTCAGAACATTTCTATTAGCTTACGTTTTTGCTCATATCTTGTTATATACAGAAAGTGCACCCTCGTGTTTCGATAAAAACTTATAGTTACTTGGTCATTCGTGTTCTAATCGTAACAGTGTAATGTACAACCAACAAACATCTTTAATACGATTGACTTAGAAATATAATAAAACAGAACTGAAGAAAATATGCCGAAAAGAAGATTACCGACCTGGGAGCTAATCCAATGTTAAACTATCTCAGTTTAAGGGTTGAACGTACGATCCGCTGGCTCTACATAAACGATTATTAGTTGAAAATTCGCTGGCGATAGCCAGGAAAATATTTCCTCGCTGTCTACATATATCGGACGACGCGAGAGCCCTTTTTATCGGCGTGCGTGCTCCCAAGTTGCCTGGTCGATTTCGAGATTGCATCCTGTGCGCCCAACGAGTAGTTAACTACCTGCAGCTTGTATCGTGCCACCGGCCAAGTTACACGGGGTAGGGTGTACGTGTTACTCCATATAATAACACGTTTAAAACTATCCACCGTGACTTTTTTAAAGCTGCTCGCTCTGATACATGTTTTCCGGGGTAATCGTAGGAGGAGAGCTCGCGAAACGCGCGCCGCGTTTGCTAATGAGCGTTCGTCCGCCACTGTTTGCGAGCTTCCCCGCGATTCCGTGTTCCATCGTCCGTACAGAACGCGTTCCTCCTGTAATTTCGTTCAGAAACCACCAATACGAACGTTTCTCCAGTTCTGCAGCATGGCAACTGTTCCCTCGGCTTCTATTTCGTTCCGCGAAATTTCCAAGCGATTTATGAAAATTATAGAACTGAATCGATAGATTCAAAAACCGCGTGTCGATGCTTTTTAAGACGTTCGCGACGGTTTTTCGTGAAAGAGCGATCGTCGATGGGAGGTCCATCGGGAGACAAGTTCCGAACTTCGATAGTTATTTGGATATTCGGAACGTAGAAGTCTACGGAATTTGGAAAAATTCTGCGCACTGAGGATTGGTGGAAATCCTACGTTCGATAAGTTCGCGGATGTTTGAAGCTTTGGAATCGTGAATGTAGAAAAATTTGGAATATTCGAAGTCCTGTTGGTGAATGTTTGGAGTTGTAGGTTTTTGTTCGATGTTTACGAACGTCGTGGAAAACTGGGGAATTTAAATGTTAATCCTCGAATGCATGATTTCTTTAGATATAACAAAACATTTTGAAAATATTCGTCCACTCTAGAACTAGTCTTATCTTCTTGGCCCTTTTTATTTGTAAAAAGAATCTGTTTCGAAATAGGTATGGGACATATTATAGAACATACAAACGAATCACATCTTATTAGTCGCGTCTCAAATATTTTAAGGAAATAACATCCGGATATTGATACTGTGATAGACGAAGATAATTAAACGGAAAAATAGTTGACTTTTTATTTTATTCGCTTAGATTAATACTTCGTGTTGTATGATGCGGATGTATTTGATATTGGTAACGTAACTATATTCAACGTATCATACAGTATCATACGTATCTGATCCATTACAAAATAAAAGTACGCTATAAAATTTCAATCCTGTATATATGCATTTAAGGATTAACAACTTCAACACTTTGAAAATTCTAGAGTCACAATTTGAAAGTTTCAAAGCTTCTTCCGCGTTTAAGAAAAGCTAAATAGTCTAAATGTCTCGAGAATCCAAAATACGTACCAGGAAGCTTTTTTTATCCTCGATTGTTTATTAATTTACTTCTTCGACTAGCGAAGCAATCTCCGCCTCTCCCTTAAAAAATTTAACGTCCCAACGCTTCCGAGATTTGCCTGACCAATTATCTTTTTGAAGCTTCTGAAATTTTGCAGCGAACAGCAGATTAACGTTCAAAGCATCTCAAAGTGTTTTCACTCCCTGCTAATTAAATTCGTATAATATACCTACGGCTGTAAAATTGTCTACTCGCTACAAAAAATTGCAAGAGCCCTCGAATTTACGAAAATTTGCATGTTGGTTGACATATCTCGATCAAAACGTGGGAGCACGACGTTTTGGGTTTTGATGCTCTGTTGCCCGTGAAAATATTTGTGTCTCATCGAATCTCGACAGAAATCGCATTGCACGATACGTTTTCCCGCGGACTTTTTTATTTTAGCTGGATATTTTTTATCCGTGTGGCACTGACACTTCTTTTTTTTTTTAAACATATCTTCCAACGTTGTCGTAGGTGGAAACTGATTTTCTTTTTCTGTAACACACACTACCTTTCCTTTTCGATGCATATCTTTGTTTACTGCACTCAAGAGTATTTTCTACACGCAGCCACTGTGATTAAAAATTAATTCGAACGTTATTTTGATTAGTGCTTGGTAGCACTGGTTTGCAGTAGAGAATCTGTAAGATGGTCTTCGAATGTTTAACAAGTATTAGAAGTATTGGGTTGAACAGAAAAGTTGAATGCAATATTTGGCCGATATTTCAGTGTTAATAAATAATCAGATTGTCGAATGCGAGTTAGAATTAACTGATTACGTACATGCACTGATAGAGAATGTGTAGTTCTCACAAGGACCAAAACATAGCAAACCCATGAAGGACCAAGCAATGAAATAATTCCTAAACAAGCAGTTTGTTGTTTTATCAAGGTAAAACAAACGTATTAGAGCGATACAAAGTATTCGGAACTTTACCACGCGAATGAAATCGGAAATGCAAAGAAGAGATCTTTTAATTCAAAGAACACTACCACCGTAACGTTGCAAACACTCGATTTCTGCGTGTCTTATTTTAAGTCGTAGGAGATAGGTGGAAGAAGAGATGCTGACTGAAAGAAATATTCAGCAACGTTAGAACGAACAATTCGATGATATAAATTAACCAACTACGTTATTTTCTATGAAGTAACAGCACACCGATATAATTTTTATCAAACTCCAATGCAATAGAATAGTTGACACGACGAGTGAAGTATTAGGTTAATGCAAAATTGATCCTTGACGGGTTAATATCGAATGGTGACTAATCCACCGTGATTAATACCAGTAAGAAAATATTAAAAGAGAACACTGAACGAACGATCGAATGACAGAAAGGTATTAAGTCGGAAATACTTTGACGCCCTGGAAGTTGCACGTGGAAGGGAGAACACTGGCGTTGTGAGTTAATTAAATTTATGTCGATTTCCCTTTTCACCGTTTGTCAGCTGAGTAGACTCGATTGTAGGTGGATTTTGAGTTGAAAGATCCGACGACTACGGCGAACGATGTTAAGGACGGGAGAATAATAATGAGGTTTGGCCGACTGTTTGTCCGCTCAACTCTCTGTTCTTTCCTTTGCAAATGAACCCATTTGTATTCAGTCGTAGGGCTAATTCGTCCCTGGTCAATATCCACGCCTAGAAGCTCTCGTTAAATTTTAGAACGCGCACTACGGTCCACCAATACACCGAACAAGATTAGTTTTAAGTATAGGAACGCGATTACGAGCAATTTCCTCGGCACGTGTTTGCGCTCTTCGCGCCGTTTCCGGTTCACTCCTTGCGCTTGGCGCTGACACGCTCAAGCAAATCGCTTGTTTGCCTTATGAGTTACGTAAAAGATGAAGATAGTCCGTGTTAAATTCTCTCGAAAGTTCCAGTTTCGACGATTATTATACGTAAATAGTGAAACGCTGGTGTTTGGGATAGAAGTCTCGTGGAATGAAGGTTAAGCGACCTGGTCATCGCGGAAGAAATGGGAAAGATCGAATAAAATCGTCGTTATATCTATCTTGGTATTTGTGTTGGATCAGTATATACGATATAGCGTCGATTTATTGTACATAGTTAATCGGCAATTTTCAATACGTTCGTCGTACGAAGTTATAGTTCTACGTCTAAGCCTTCGATTGTAGTAGAACAACGGAATTTTACGTTAACACGAACTTTGATATATTAAGATTTTACGTGTTTTTAAGATTCTAATTAGCGTTTCGATGAAGAATTTACTTGCCTTGCCGTAATATTTAATTCATCCTTTATTTACGTTCTTGTAATTTAGTTAACGTAAACGGAAAGCGAGCATCTCAAGACAGATAAATTTTAGTCAATGAAATAATAAAACAGGATAAGAGAGAGAGTCCCTGCTACTGATACGACTGGGAATAAAGTTTACGAGATTACTAGGACTTGAAATTGACGTAACTTTCTTAAGGTGGAAGGCATGGCACTAAAAATGAGAAATTCTGCACCAGTGGCAATTGAATTTCTAATGCACTGAATTAACATATATTTAAAATAATGTCAAAATTTAGCCGTTTTCCTAAATGATAAAGTATATCGAAATAATAAGAGCATATGGTTCCATTGCAAGAAGTAATGACAGTAAAATATTTATATTCCATAATCACCCTAAAACAATTGACATGCTTCAAGACAATAAATTAAAGTTTACTTAGAACAATACAGCGGTTCATCGTGTTTTTAAATAACAAAATAGATAAAGCTCCTTACGCGAATAAAAGCATATGGTTCTGGTACAGCAAGTAATAACAATATAATATAAAATATCTCTCATCCATATCCTTGTAAGAAATTTTTCCCATGGTAGTAAACTTTTATTTAAACAATACATGTATTCTTTTCCAATTTGAAAAATCATTATATATACACGAACTTAACACAGTACATAAACGAGTATTATTAGAAATGCTTATCATTCGCAATTCCATCGTTTCTCTCATTTTACATTAAATTTCATCGTAATTTAGCGCAGACAAAATAATTCTCCCTGAATTTAAAGTCATATCTTACTCGGCTTATTTACGATATTGTAAACGCTTTTTAAAGTCTGTTATTGTTTCAAAGAAATTGTATTAATATAACACACGCATACACGCAAGAAACACGGAGAAATTATCAGGAAACATAAATTCGTGAAAAGTCATCTTCGTCCAAACAATCCACCGATTCGCGATCAATTTTATAACCGAGTACACAATCTAGAAACGCGAACGAAATTCCAATGGACGTCAAAATTGCAGACAAACCCATTAAATGTAGTTGAAAAGTTATATCGTTCGAATAATTACGATCACGGTGCAACGTGTTTCATTCCTGCACGCACAAAGACGCGCGGAACAGGGGAAATTCACGTGGTTTGCCCGTGATTGATGCACGCTGTGCTACTTTGTTCCGCGAAATTGGCGGGTAAACGCCAGGTCCGGCGGAAAAACGGCGGAACCGGCAAGACTCGCGATAGAAGTTCGAGCCAATTTATTTGCCAATTGGAGCTTCAATCACTTTTTCAGCCGGCCTGCGTACGGCTCAGTTTTTTCTTCACCGTGTTTTGCTTTTTATTTTTTACTCTTTCCTTTTCTTTTTCTTTTTTTTTTTTTTTTTTTTTTTTTTTTTTTTTTTTTTTTTTTTTTTTTTTTTTTTTAGCTCTCGTTTTACCGTCCCCGGTTTTTATCTTTCGTCAGAAATCGTCGACCATTTCGTCTCATCTATTTTGGATTTTACGCTGTCATCGATGCCGCTTCTACTTCTTTTTTCCTCGGCTGCCCGGTTTTCCTCCCTTTCATCGGATCCCGTGAACCAATTTTTCCTCGCTGGATATTAAAGTCGATTCCTCTATCACCGTACGCGCGCATTCATCTCGAGAAATTTCATAGTTTTCGGAAATTCGACGTTTCCCCTCTATTTCTATCCGCTCCAGCTGCGTTTCCGATATTCACGCCCCTCTGGGGCTCTTGCTGCAGCCGATTAAATTGAATCTTTTTTTCTCTCCTGAAATCAGCCATTTCTGGTGTTTTTACAAGCGGACGTTACGAAAAAAGTCTCTGGTGAAATATTTGTGATCCATTGGTTTATCATTGTCCGAACGTTTAAAGTTAGGCGTTTGCCTATTGAAGTTAGAATTCAGTTTTTGGCGAGTTTGAAACTTTTACGTGGGAAATATCGGTTTATACACGTTAGTTTAATCTTTATACCGCGACACATTCTACTATATTTAGATTTTGTGGTGTGCATACATCGTCATGTGGTATACGTCGTTATAGGATTTAATTGCATTCTCCCGCTACACGATTTTTCTACTAGGTACCTCATGCTTTTCACAGTATTTATGGCTTTAAATTAATTGCTAAATTATAATTCTTACCACGTCTGTGACGTAACCAACGTTTGAGACATTTTTCACTAGGAATGAAAATCGATAGAAGAGACATACAAATTTTTCAAAATCAATCTTTCTCATTAACAAAGAGTCGAAAGAAAAACCATTCTTTCGACACTCCATAGGTTTCGTAAAAACAATGTAATTTCCTTTCAAATTTTGCGAACGTTAATAAACAATTGTCAGAGTTAATTGTTCGTCGTCACAGCGTTTACAATAAAAATTGTTTTTCTTTTAACTCGCGCCAACATTTGAGAAACAACTCTCAGGGCTGATTGTACCCCGCCCTCCCATACGTTTAATAATAAAAATTGATTTTCCTTCACTTTTACAAACGCTGATGAATGAACCGCGTTGATCAACTCCATAAATTGGGAAGTACAGGGAAGTGATGACGCTACAAACTCTGTTCTTCAAAACCTTCGTGTTCGCCATATTATTTATGCCATTTCATCGATAAACTTACAGAAATAAGTCATTTGTGTAATTGGCATTGAATATTAATGGTGTGCTCGAAATTAAACGTTAATGAAACATTCACGTATAGCATGACACATAGTAATAAATAATTGATAAAAAGTTAACAAAAGCGAACTAAAAAAAATACCGCCGATCAGTTTGGCTTCCGAGAGGCTCAAATAATTCCCCGAATTAACTATTCCTACGTACGATTAATAGTAAAAGATATATGTTTCTTTAAACTTTGGAGATACTGACCGTAAGGTGAAGGTTCTTTCTAAGATTGAAACGGTAAATCAAAGAAAACTGGATTTAGAAAGGAAGACAATACAGACGCACTTGTCGCGTTGCCATTGTTAGACTTACCTGCCGGTGTATTCTTTGCTCGACTTGGGAACCTGCCTGGCTTGTTGAAACTTCCTATACCGAGGCGGAACGTTATCTTTCAGCTTCGTGTTCAGTGTCAGGAACACGTAGAAGTCGCGTGGAATTAGATATATTTCAATAGTAGAATAATATGTATAGTTCTTGTTTCGTAGGAACTACACGTGTGTTGAGTTCATATTCATAGACGTAAGTTTAGCGACGCATCTGATCTCAGTCGATGAGAGAGACAGTTGTGAAACGAGTGTTAAAGAAACTTAAAAAAAAATAATAATAATAATAATATAAAATTCTCCGGTTAATAGGTTGATCGCGTTAGAATATTTTTATAAACACATTTACGAGTTTTATATATATGGAACATGAATCTATATAGCTATATGAAATGGGAAGACTGGATCGATGAATGCGGTTACGTAAGAGTCTTTATGCGACTTATGATTACAAAGTATACTTATGATCATAGAGTAGTGGGGTAAGCGATTCAGTTTGCGAAATTGATCCAGAATAAGCCAAGTCTTCGTCGCAAGGAAATCCTGCAGTCGGAGCCAAGGATTTTAGCTATACGTTTTCCATGCTGGCATAGTTATAGCTGCAATAGATCCTCGTGACCTGATTTTTTCTTTTCCCCGTCGCAACGTCGATAAAGGGACGAATCAAATTGTAATAAAGCGAATATTACGAGCAGAGAGCTAGAAATCAATCGAAACATCGTCAAACGACGAATAAATGAAATAATAAGCAATGAAAATCATTGTAAAAAGAATATTATAAAAGAGCTTTGTCTACGACAGTATAATGAAATTAAAATTCAAAATGATATTCTCGATTTCACGTTATTTTATTCGAATTCGACGATTGCTTTACGAAGCGTGATGAAATATGTACATATGTACGTACTTCTATTGATATTATCAGTAAATATATTGAAAAAGCTATCAGCGAGAGAAAAATTGAATTGATAACAAAAAGTTTAAATTATACCAGTGGGTACCGTCACGGCACGTTTCATTATTTTTATCGTCCAATATTTTTTGTATCATGTCGTCATATTAAATTCCTGTTCTTTAGGATTATCCTGTAATGAAACCACGGTTAATGGATGGTTCACGATAACTTATCATTAGCCGAGCCAAGATATTCAAGCCATTCGAGCAAGATTTTGTCCTCGTAGTAGCCAAAAGAATAAAAAGTCCAGCGTTACTTTGGCACGTAGGATTAAATATTCTAAAATAATCGTTTATAATAAACGTTAATGATCGAATGTTGTGCTTTATTAATGGTTGATTGTTTAACACGTTGACCGTCATGATGGTGATCAGTAAATTTTGTAGGATGTTTAAGATAAGACAAATTTCGTGGAATAGAAAATGTTCAACAACGTGGATGATACAGATAACATTGCAAAAAAAAAAAAAAAAATTTGGCGCAACTACAATATAATATTTTGCAAATATGAAGTGTTACAGTGTACAGAGCAAAATATATAAAAATCACGTGACAGTCAACTTGTTACATACTTTTGTGATCCCTGTCGAATATGCACATGCCCTAATGACCATATAATTTCCATACGTATCTTCAAATTTCTTCCAAACTCTGTATATAATTTAATACGCATTTACAAGAAATCTGTGGAAAAACACGAGCATGGAATTCACATACGTAAAACGTAAAAATACGTAAGAATCGAAACTACAGTACTCGTTGTAACGTTCGACGGACGAAGCGAGTCTCTGCCTTGTTCTTCACTCGTATTTATGAGAATATGAATTTGCGTAAAAATGTCCCATCTACTCGCCACGTTACCGATGGAAAAATGTTTCGTACAACACGCATGACGCATTCGTGAAAGGTTTCCACGAGTATTCGACTACCAGCGTGAGCTGCCGATAGGTTAAACGTGTCTGGAAACAGGCGCACGAAACGTAGAGAACAAGGGTTAGAATTATTTATCAGGATGATTATCGAGGTCCGTAATTCTATTGCGCTTCCGATGCAGTGTCATCGGTGGAAGCGGTGAAACTGGCGTCGTCTCTGTTTCACAGTCTACGCGGCCACGTTGATAATTAATTCGCCGTGAAATAGGGATCGCAGAGGGTCTCCCCGCGGGCTGAGGGCGCCGCGGCGGTCGTATATCGCGGCGAAAGCTGTAATGCGAGGTTATTAACGATCCTGTCGTCGTGGAACTCGCCGTTTTGCTCACGCGTTACGTAACAACGCGGCAATGCCTCAATCCGATAACACGGCCGCATTCACGTGACGTCAATACGTTTGCGTAAACCAGGCGATCGATCTCCCTCCTCGTTCTGCCAGCCCCGTTTTTTGGCACACATTACAACCCCTCTTCTCTTTCTCTTCCAGTATCTTACGACGCGGTTGTGCGTGTAATTTCTCCGCACTTTCGCGTTTTTTTTTTTGTTTTTTTTTATTTTTAAGCGAACTTCGAGAGGGACACACCCTCGTTTGTGGTCGTTACCACACTCACGAGGAAATGGGGAGAGTTATTGGCGGATTACGGATTTTAATGCGTCTGTGGGCAATTCAAAGGTAAAATGCACGCGATGAATACGGTACGTAACGGTATGCGAGCAGAATACTCGTCGCAATATCGAGTGGCTAAAACGAATGCTTGGGTTGCAGCTTTTTAATCGCGTTAAATTGTACAAAAATATGTGTATTTATAGGGATGTTCGATCTAGTTCTTAGGAAGTTACTATGATTTTATGTTACGAATTTGATTTTTCCATTGGGTAAAATTAAATATCGTGAAGTTAGAAGACTCTAAACCGCGTTTAGTATTAGGATACGCAATAGAGATAAATTTGTTCTTTGTACGAGGAAATTAAATTGAGTCGATCGGAAGGGATATCAACTTAGGATTTTTTTTACTTTAGAATTCTTTCTAGTTATAAATCTATGGAAATAAAGAAAGTTATGATCGGATATTTGTTGCATTAATTTAATAGAATTAGCAAAGGATTTACCGTAGATGTAAATAGCAGAATAATTCGAAATTTTTCACGAATCAGTGGACATCTTTGAGCTTAGGTGGTTATTAGGTAATTCTCGTAGGATCTCGAGTATGCAATCCACCTTGGTCATTGGGGGATTAGGTGATGATAGTAGGTCAATGTAAGGACCAGGCCCAAGGGAAAACAGACCCCGTGTCCATAAATTGGTCCATGGCTTTACAACACGTCTGCCTATCCTTCGACACATTTGTTTATATTGTCCACGGAAATACAGACTTTCTAGGTTCCAACAGCTATTTTTTTAGAATATTAGTTAGACCTTCGGCATAAGAATTTTGATTACTTTATGATACTTTTTACGCTACCTTTACAGCATAGGAAATTGAATTCTCGTGCTTTAAAAAATAGCTACGTCCCATTGCAGAATAAGCTGTCTGATTATCCAAAATTAATGTCAAAAATTTCTTTCTTAATTGGACAACGACCTGCTTTCCAGCTCCCTCCTTCTCTCTTTCTCTCTTCAACCGTAGACTTTTATTTGGAACAATTAACTTGTAATTTATAATTCATTTGGAAAGTCTCAAGGCTCCATATTTAAATTATCATATATGATTCATCCGCGGTAATAAGAAAGAAGGACGTAGGTTTCGTGTTGAAAGCTACAAAAATTTATTAGTAGGATTATTAGTTGACCGTGAATTTATAACACGGATTGATCTGGATCGATTGATTTTAGTTGGTTTTCGTTGCGTAACCCAAATTATTAGAAAATGAAGCTGCCTCCTTATCGCAGCAATGCGTTCAATTTTTAAATATTCTCATTCGTTAAGGCCGGAGAGATAGCTACACGCAACTAATAATCTTTCTCGCTCAAGGAGGACGATTTAGATCGTGAAGGTTCGAACCGCGGCACTGTGAATCCCTCCTTAAAAATATTCCAATTAATATACATAATTCGTTGGAACGAGGAGCCATTCCGTCTCGCGCGCGGTTCATTGAGTTTGCGAAATTGCGAATTTCTATGTTCCAAAGTTGGGAAATCCTTGGCCCTCGAGTAGTAGGAAGTTACAAGGGTTTCAATTTGTACCATTCAAATCCAGACGATGCTTCCTTCCCTTACGATTAATCTAGTGTGGCGTCAAGATCGATCGATGCGCTCTTTCTGCTTCGGAGCTGGGTTAAGTCCGATCATCGACACACTAGCCTTAATTACTCTGTTCAGCAAGTTGCACGTCAATCGGAAAGCTTTCTGCTCGAGCTCGGCGAAGAAAAGCAATGGACCACCCAGATTAGCGATTCCACCTTAAAGGCGTCTTAATGGTTACACAATCGATTTTCCCTTAAGGAAAGAAAGTTTCGCCGAATCAGAATCAAGCTGAATATTCAAACTGAATGTTGATGTCGATATCGTTAGGAAAATAAAGCGTGATTTATTCGATTTTATACGCTTATTCATTTGGACGCAGATTTTATTTCCTTTGTTTTTTTTTTTTTTTTTTTTATCAAATACGCGGCAGCAACGATTCGTATAATTTTCGAACATTTCGTCAGTTACAGTTGTAATTAAGTTACATCAAAAATGTGTTTTATTCGTTTATTAAAATAGTAAAATATTTTCTTTTAATATAGCGTTGTTTTATCCTTGACTTTAAAAGTATATAATGTTTTATTTTTTTTAAATAATTTCTTACCCACGACTTCTCATGTTTCGTCGTATGTTTGAATACAGTTATTCTATGGAGAACTTTACAAGCTCGATTGTTCCCAATTGTCACACTAGTAGAATTTTTATTCCGAAATTTACCGATTTATTGCAACAGTTAACAAATGCGAACAATTTCTGAACGGTAATAAAATTTTTAACGAATTATTTATCAAACTTTTTCGTTTCTCTTAGGCAGGAAAAACGTATTGGCACTGATCGCAGCTAGCGATATTTCTCTAATGGTACTAGTTTCGTTGTGCCGAAGAAACTTAGTCAATCAAGCACCAATCAATACGGATGAACAATTTCCGAACAATAATACAATTGTACCCAAACTCCCATCAAATTCTACGATTCCACTCGCGTTTATTACAAGCTCCAAAGACAGCCCGAAAAGTAAACGATCCCGGCGTCGGCAATCCCATCGTAAGTCCTTTCCAAGCGAACCAATCGAACTCGTCCCGTGCAAGCGAAGATTTGCCTGCCCTGGAAATTCGAACGATGACCAATGAAGGAACTATTTTCGCCTGGGAAATCGCTTGCAAACAGCCATCGAAACTGAAGCAGCGATGCGCACGGACGACGTTGATCGTCGACGGAAGCGTTTCACGATTCCAGGAAAGCGGATTCGCCCGGTGACGTAATGCAAACGAGAAGAGAAGAAAACTTCTTCGAATCACGAAGTCGAACGTTTCACACTCGATTGACACGTCACTGGGTTTCATCCTCTCGCTCAGCCAGCGAGAAACTTCCACCAATTTCACCCGGCTATTTTCTCTTCATCCATTTTTCCTTCGTGTCCGCGTTTTCCTAGACGCAACAACCTTTTAGGAATATATCCGCGAGTGGACGTGCCCCGTCGGAATTTAATGTCCCGTGAAACGAGCCTTTCCTCTCGTCCGGCTTGCTTCCGAATTCGCGACCTCTCACCCCCTTTATCATTACGCGTACAGTTGCAACCGCGTAAAACGACATCACTGGCTTCGCTGACAAATGCTCGCTAATGGAATATCCTCTTGAAAATTGTGGCTTTTCCGCCGGAGAATCTCGTTAGCCGGTTGCGTAAACGATGATTTTGCAAAGGATACGTAAGACGTTTCGTCGGGTTTCTCTTTCCAACAAGATTTTATCGACGGAACGGTGTAACGGCATTTAGGTAGATACGTTGGTTTTGTGTGCAATTTTTCCATATATTTAGAAATTTGCAATGTCGATCGATTCGATGGTATTTTTAACGGACGATCGTCTAGGAATTTTTATCATAGTTTCGATAGGAAGGTAAAACTATGGTCAGGTACACCTTCGTTCGTAAGAATTAGGACACTTAGAGAAGAAGAGACGAGCTTGAAAAATCATCACGAACTTTTATTAAACCTTTCAGGATTTTCATCACCGATGAACTGGTTATTAGCGTTCTGCTTCTACGATGAAAATTCTGTGATGTGAAATTTTCACTTCGTGAATGATCGTTGACGTCTTCGTTACATTATGCAACTTCTGTTAAGTCGAATGTTTTGTATGCTTCTCGATAAAAATTACGATTCGGTGGAAGAAGATTGGAGAAGTGAATTTTTAGTCTAATTCCTGTACGGAGGTTTAAATCGCGTAATTTCCTAGGAAAGGTAGTCACGCATCGATTCTGCCACTGTTCTAACGGTGGATCGATACTCGAAATACTTTTTGACTACATTCGGGATGCGCCGTTCCGATCGCGAAACTTTTCGTGGCTGCGTTTCATTTATCTCCCGCTGGCAGACACAGCCGCTCCTATTCTGTAAAAAAATTACGGCACACCGATAAATCTGATTTCCACCGAAAGTTTTCCATACGATAGTCGTTCGCGATTCCTCATGATTTGTGGAGAAAAAATGGCCCTCCCTTTCAACAGTGGCATCCTGATGAGAAATCAACGGAAATGTTTCGGAGATCGACGGAAAAATTTTACCATTCGCGTCAACCTGAATTTCTTTTTTTCCACTTCGAAGGACTTTCGACTCTGTTTCGTGATACGTATATCATTGGGAATTTATCGGGGAATTTATATTTTATAATATTTGCAAAACACATATTGCCATTGCTGCATTGTATAATTTCGAATGTGTTAATTAGATCTTTAAATTTAATATATTGCATTTACCGAGAAATACGTAATAACATTTTCCTTGTTCGTTTAAATTACTTTTCAACGTATTTTCATTGATGGCGATATTTTCTATATAAATAAAGTAAAATCGTAATTGTAGTTTTTCACTTATAATCCTCTGTTTCCTCTAACACAGTGATCCGCACGTTGTTTAAAGTTAATACCGCAAAATATTGGCCGAACTATTCTCTCGAAAGCAAACGTCAAAAATTGTGAAGGAGGAAGATGACAAGACAGAATGTCGGAGGGTATGTGATTCGAGGTGAAATGCTGAAAATTGATGCATTTATCGTCGTCGAATAACAAACAGTTTATTCATGAAATCTGTCAGTTTCGTTTACAGCGGACTAAAATCAAGACTGTGTTTGTAAAAGCAATACACGGAACCACAGTTTGCTGTTTAAATATCAAATATCAATGTTGTTCGCATATTGACGCTGTCACTGTTGTGGTTTCGAGCTGAAATCCTTTCGTAATATGATAGAGTTTTTTCGCGTGATTCGCGTTCGATACAGCGTAATTGATTTTTCCAAAGGAAAATTTTATTAATGAAATTGAATTAAAAGCTTTGCATATTGCGGTAATTAATCGCATTATATCTGTAGCTCTCGCAGCTTCAATTTAATTAAAATAAAAAAAATTGAATTTTTGTATTTATGTTTGCACAGTGTTGAAGCAAAATATTCCGTTAACTGCAAATACTAAAATGTTTCGATAACTGGTAACTTTCGTTTGAAAGTTCTTCATATTATTCCCTGTTTTGAAACGCACATTTTGATTTATAACCAGATAGGAAGAGAAAAATGCTACTTCAAAGTAGAAGTGCGCTTTTCAAGAATCGTCAAATTAGAAATTCATTTTTTTTTTTTTAGAAATCGTTAAATTAAGAATCACAAATATACACATGAATGAAAAAAACGATCTTCATGTCCTTCTCGAAACCATTCAACTTTTATCTGAAATATTTGTTAGGGAAATCATTACTTTCGAAGCAAGTGAAACGATTCAAGTCACGTGTTCCATCTCTGCATAATTCATCATATAATGATATTTGTCATATATAATTTAACTCTTTGACTACGAAAGATTTTGTTAGGCGTGCATTTCTGAGAAGGTATATTGAAATAATTAAAACGCCGAGTTCCACTGCATTAAACCAATATTACTTATTCATTCGTATTTTCATTTGTTCGAAACCACTCGTTTCCACAGAATCAGAACACGAATCATTTGTTGTTTCACGTTTGCGTGTACTTTTTCTGACTTTTTTATTATCCCAACTTTTCATTTTATTTATATACAAAAGATAACTGGAAAATAAACATATTTAAATAATATATGACTAATGGAATATGTAATTGTTGAATTGGCGTTCACTTACATCTGGCTCGGATGAAACTTGCTGGAATTATGGTCGATAAAATTTTCTGAACGCCTCTGGATGCCTACAGTATCATAAGAGCAATTTCTTTAAGCGTCTTTAGGTGCCAATAGTAGTCAAAGGGTTAAGATACTTTTACCTAATATGCAAGATTTACTAAACTACAGAAGATTCTTATTGAAGTACAACACTGGGGATATGTTCTGTGTTACACAGACCACGTTATTTTGAAAGTGACACCACTTCAGGCGTAAGAGTAAAAGTAGCCGTAAAAAGTATTTATATATACCTTCATTCTCCAATTTTTTTAATCAGGTTTTACGTCAGAATATCAATTTTACTCGTACATTCGTAACATCAAGTTTTCGTAATCGTACTACTAAAAAAAATCGTAAATTCGTAAAAGTACTACTATCTGATCCGAAATATAACATATTTGGTGTTAATTAGTACGTAAATGCTACAATAAATACGATAGCATGTACATACTTCTTGTAGTTGCTGTACATAAAAGATAAATAAATACTGTACTTTTTAAAAGACAAAGAAAAAATAAAAAATTATGTATAACGTATGGAACGTGTTATAGATGGATGTTTATCGACGTGGCAATTTTTTCGTTACATTATACGACTGTTCACCGAATACATAAATTATTTCAGCTTCCCTTAGATAGACAGAAAGATCGGAAAATATTTGATAAAAATCAACGTTATGTTGTCCAATCAGCGTAATTCTGCCTTGAATATATTCTCGAAAATAGTAATTCAGCCGGAGCAAATGTTCATAATGTTTCATCGATTCTCCCTAAAATTGTCACGACTGGCTGATTTTAATTAATACATGTTGCATCCAACGCATACAGGCCGAGCCAGTGTTTGCACTTTAAACAATATTCTGCATAATAACGCGTCGCTCGTCGATAGAATCGATTTGCCAACGGCACGGAGACCTTTTTTGCTTATCGAGATCGTTGAAAACGTTGGTGACACGTTAAAAATGCGCGTACCACGCTTGCACATCCCAGATAGTAATTTCCGTCGAAGTTGTAATTTGTTTGCCGGTTTACACGATCGGAGAGCCGTTTTCCAAGTATAAGAAAAATTTGAAATTTTTATGCGTCCGTGCTGGAATTTCGAAGCGTGTCGCGAAGATAAAGCCTTGATAAATTATTTTCTAGTTCGAGCAATATATTTCGAATAATTAATCTTCGATACCCGATGTCCCTCTTCCCCAGTTTTAATTTTCTTCGAGCGCAAATAAATTTCAGACTGATTCGTTACATCTGCGAAATACATATATGCGTGTATACAATTACGATACAAATATTCCATATAAATTTCCTTTCAAGATAAAGTATTTGCTTTTATAGGCAGCAGTCGTATTTATTTAAATGCGATAAAAATGTGCGAATTATCAAAGATAATCGTCGATTTCGAAATCTTCTACATTGTCGGCAATATTGTTATTGGAAATGCAGATATTATTATCACGTTTCTTTCTATAATATGAAACACTTAAGCACTTATTGTTTAGGTTTAAATACGTATTGATTTCCTCTTTTTCAAAGCAGGTACATGCGTTCCGGTAAGGAACTGAAACAATAGCATAGATAATTATTTTCATTTTCTAAATTATGTTCGACGAGTTAGATTTCAATTAACTTTTCTATGATCCGTGCGTATAAAATGCGTAGTTATACAAACATTTTACGTAATAAGATAACGGACAGCGAAATAGATACACATAGATTGTATAATCTCCTAATCAATCCTTTTTTTTTATATAATCTATATATTTTTATTGTATAATCTCCTCATATCTGTCTGTATCTATCTTCTACACAGACACGTTAAATGATTTTGTAACCTAGCTGTAATCTCTCTATATACTTTACGTTCTTAAAACGTAACTTTAATCTCCACTACTTATCATTAACCTTCTTTCTATAAGACACATTATTTACCAAAAGATAAAGATATAAAAGACACTTCAAAATTTTAATTTATTCTGTAGTCTATTGAAAGAAAATCAAAGGTTTCTTATACTAATATTTAAATATTAACTACCCTTATAACAATGTATAATATATCAAAATTATACGTAATATCTTTATTAACAAAAACCTGTCAAAATAATCATCCGTTCATTATTTCTATTGTTTGCACAAATTCTCAAATACGGAACAGTGCACGCAAAAGGAAACAAAAGGAATTTATTAATATTTCTATCATCCAACACAAGAAACACGCCACACACTTGATGTTCACATTCTTCGACAAACTATCCTTTAGAATTATATCGCAATCATCGGCTTTCGCCATCGTTTCAACTTATTCGTAACGTTTCTCGAGGAAATTTACCCGCGCAACAACAGGGACAGCCTAAGCCGTCAAAACCGAAAATTTTCACGGTGAAACAAACGTTGGCTGGCGTACAACCGTTCGCGTTAATTACTGAAACTTTAGGAATCGCGTGCGTCACGGAATAAAAGAGAATACTGTATCCGCTGGGATTATCCCTGCGAAAGATGCTGTCACTGCAAACTGTCGGCCGACATTTTTCCGTGGCCACGCTTTTTTCGCCTTTCGCGCTTTGTCCCTGTCGCGTCGCGTCGCTTTGATCTTCCTCGGCCTCAGTCCTCCGCGTCCATTTATATCTCCGCCAACTACGAATCGAGGTTGAACGCGAGCACAGCTCGCTGCAATTTAAATCATTCATTACGCTCTCGTCGCTGTTTGTAACTCGTGGATCTCGTGCAATTATCGTTTCGATGGATCTTTGAAATTTCGATGTCGTTGACATCGGGCGACAGACAGCGGGAAAATCGTTATTCGCCTTCAAGAATGTATTTAGGGATATTCGAGGAGTTGATGGATCCTCGCGTATCTTGCGCTTGAATTATATTTGAAGAATTGGAAAGTGAAGAATGGTTTCCGTAGTGTAGGCTCGATCGAGTACTCAAATCGGTTTGCGTCTGTTTAAAAATGCGTTGCACGTTTGAAAGTACCACTTAGGTATATTTAGGAATATTTGGGAATATTTGTCGGTCTGTGCTCGTCTAAAGTTGTTCGCTGCGCCTGAGAAAAAGTTAATGACCTTGACGTATCTTGCGCTTGAATTATAGTTGAAGAATTGGAAAGTGAAGAATGGTTTCCGTAGTGTAAGCTCGATCGAGTACTCAAATCGGTTTGCGTCTGTTTAAAAATGCGTTGCACGTTTGAAAGTACCACTTAGGTATATTTAGGAATATTTGGGAATATTTGTCGGTCTGTGCTCGTCTAAAGTTGTTCGCTGCGCCTGAGAAAAAGTTAATGACCTTGAGGTAACTTTCGATGAGATTCATAGGGAAGAAGATTAAGGGAAGAAGCGCAAATAAGAAGAAAGTTTCGATAGTTTGCACTCGGTGGAGTATCTATCTTTAACTTGATTTATATTTGTCTAGGAATATTTGGAATATTTCGTTCGTACTTCGAATTTGTTAATGGTTTGAACTTCAGAAATAGTAAAGAAACGTCGTATAATTTGTCTTCTATCGAGTGTTACTTTCACGTTAATTTATATTTAAAAGCAACGAGGGATAGCTGGTTTTACTGGTTTTTACTGTGAACGTAAACTTTAAGCTTCCGATTCCGAGAAAGGCGATCCTTTTTCAGGAACTAGCTAACTGAAATACACACTGCTCCTATTTATATATTCTTAAGTGCACATTCTTAAACTCAGGAAGCGCTTTCAAGCACACACGTGTTCATTAGAAGTTAAGATTCGATACACATGCAGAACATCCCTGTTTCCTAAGAGGGAAACGTTTCCTGAAGGTGAAAGAAAAAGCTGGCCTCGAGTTATTTCGAGCTAGCAAGATTTCCCATATCCGAAAGTTACGTTATTTAGCGAAAAGAAATCTTTCCAACGCAAATTAAAAGTAGAAATACTTAGTTTTCATAGTTATTTTCTTTTACTTCGGTTTATTTATTTCATTGACTAGGGAAACATTATTTTTTTAAATCGTTTTAAGAAAATTCCTTCCTCTAAATTTTTTTGAAGCTCCTTTTTACAAGTAACCTTTGATCCTTAGTCGTCGTGTTTGCGTTAAAGGTACCTGCTACTCGCATTACCTAAAACTCGAATTAATTTAAATCTCTTCCATAATTTGCTATGAAAAGGCTCGCTAATCGAGAAACGAATCCAATTAGATGCACTAAGTAAATTATTCGTCGTGAATTTTCCACCATCGGTGTTTATCATTACTTAGATCACGTACAATTGGATCCAGAAGCAGGATATTTCCACGACAGCGTCTCCAG
Source organism: Bombus confusus (assembly GCA_014737475.1). Classification (NCBI taxonomy): domain Eukaryota; kingdom Metazoa; phylum Arthropoda; class Insecta; order Hymenoptera; family Apidae; genus Bombus; species Bombus confusus. Next base: position 552,121 of record JACXIV010000144.1, read on the forward strand.
TGAAATTCGCGTCTAGAGAACGATTGCGATCGAAATAATTCAAGACAGTTCTATCTGGAGAATTGTTGCAGCCAAGCGATGTTATATTCAAAAGAATACTAACGCTAGATCGCTCTATATTTTAACTCTAATTCCTTCGGCCTTAGAACAAATTCTCCTTTATCGCTCGTTCCTTTAATCTCGCAATTTCAGAAGTTTCAAATTATTTAAGAATGTTACTTCGATCTATATGTGCACTCTGACCCCATTATTGTCGCTTAAACTGTGCGAATTTCATATGACGCGAACCAAATAAATAAATGAGAAGAGGTTATTTTTAGAGAAGCTTCGAGCTGTTCGAAGCAAACTTAAAATAATAATTACTACTTTCTTCAATTGGGACCATATGCTGTTCTACTTCGAAATTATCGTTCGATCATTCGTTTAAAGAGACCGAATGCAAAGAAGCTATTTGCTCAATAAAAATTATTTTTAGAACTTACCTTTCTAAAAACCTCCTCTCCCATTTAGTTCAATATTATCTCCTCCATAAGTCGTTCAGCCTCGCTCGAAATCCTCGATGCATTATCCTGCACTTCAACAACTGTTTAAAATACTGAACGTTAGCCCGCGTTCAAAAATATCCTCCTGTAATTTCTTCCAGCTATTTGAAAAGTAACTTCGTGATATGAAACGGTTTCTTGAAACAAGCGATATAAATGAAAATAGCGATTTCATGCCGGACAAGAATCCTCCAATACGACATAATATGACCCTTTATTCTTTGGAAAATCAAGTTTAAAGATCTGAACTCGTTGGATTTTTAGAAGTGGCAAGACTTTTTCCAATATTTCTTATTAGAAAATATTTTGAATTATTATAATATATTCCAATATTTTATATTTTAAGAAAGAATCGTTAGTTTCTAGAATAAAAATACTTGGTTATAAAATGATATAAATTAATTTTTATTTTATTTTATTATTTTAATATAATATAAATCAAACATAAAATACTTGGTTTCCAATTTTGGTCGAACGTTAATCAAGAACATCCGATGAACTTTCAAATTCCGTTTTCTACACGTTGGAATCTTTTGAACAAATTCTGTCTTACATCGCAACAGCCATGTTCTCCATGACACGATTATGTAAATAACGATACGTGGACTTTTCTTCGAGAAGAAACGCAATCGCCGTGTTTTTCGTCAAACGATCGATCGATTCAGTGCACTCGAGGATCCCATATCTGCAAGCTTGGTCGCATGTTCTCACACAAGGCCATCGATGGGCGACTTTTTTCCACAGATCGTCTACACCGCACGGGAAGATCTTCCCGCAATTATACCATCGGCTGGGCCGTACGTCGATGATCACCAACGTTCACGAATCTCGACAAGGACGACCTTTCATGGCGACCAAGACGCTTGAGCAATCTGTCTGTCTGTCTGCGACCATTTATCGTATTAATCGGATTAATTTTTGGTATTTACAATAAGACAGAAGTTTTAAATTATATGATTTTCAGACGAATGCGGTTTAGACGAATGAAAATTCATTTTAAGTTCGTTCGATTGCGATTGAGGGATGATCAACCCTTAACTGCTACGTAAGATAACGAGATATTTCGAACCTTCTAAATATCGTCGTAATTTCGTTTTCAAATGACACTGAGTGTCACTAATCTTGGGTTGCTAATTTATTAATGACTACAAACCGTGTAACATTAAAGCTACGGTATTTGTACACTATTTACAATATTACAATGTTACATTTACGATGTCGATTGATTAAAAATATTACGATATTAAATTTTCTGTTTATTTCTAGCCTGTAAGAATACAAAAATGAAATTTTTATCGCAGAGCAGTTCACAACCGGTGAACTCGCTTGAGTTTCTATCTCAATGTAGCAGTTATGGGTTAAATGTAATAGGCTATCGATGAAATCTAGAACGGCGGATAGTTTTGCAATAATTTAAGTTGCTCTCAAAGCGTTGCGAAGCATCGGTCTGTTTTTAAAATGGATCAATTTCGGTAGCATTTGAGATATTTCAAATCATCAGAAGGCAAGTCAGACAAGCGACTTTTGAGAACTTTTCTAATTTACCAGGACTTTTGCTTTAGTCCTTGGAAGACATTTTCTCGACGCTTCTACGTTCAAATTGTGCTTTTACATTCGATGCATCAACCATTCGAAAAATTTACGGATCTGGATATCGTAGAACCTCGAAAGTTTCGAGCTTTAACTAACGAGAAAGAAGATATTGGAAATCTGCAATCTTCCAGCTTTCATACAAGTCCGAATTTCTAGAGAATCTTAAAAGGACGCGAGCGAAGAAATGTTCGATAGACACGAACAGCTTGAAAGTAACGAAGCTTCGGCACTGAAAGCTTTCGTGCGTTCGAGCCTCTCTTTTCTTCTTCAGGAATTTGTGCACCATCTCGAAGTACTACTGTCATTCGAGAGCATTCAGCTAAAGCAGATACAGATTTTCAAAGAAGATATATTCAATTCTTGGACTGTTTCGTGATTTGGTAATAGCAAAACGAAAAACGTAGAAAGAAACTTTTCAGGATTCTAAATTGGAAATGATCCAGATCTTATATCAATTTCACACGTTGATAGATATAAAGAAAGTAACATATATGCTACATATTTTTTATTTACTTAATAATTAATTAACTTAGAATAGGAGATCGTTGTAACGAGAGAAACTCGTGTCTGTTTCGAATTCGCTCGGTTGAGATTCGATTATATTTGAAAATGCCAATCGCATTTCTCAAGAAGCGGTTCGAACGAATTTTGTCGTAATTATAGCCGAGTTCGTTACTGATTACGTGTTCTTGCAATTAACTATACTTACAGGCAACAAATGAGACAAGAACACGAACGTTTATCATCTATATCGATTCGAAATAAAGGCGTGATATCAGAAGCGAATACTACAAGTACACGAAAAAATGAAAAAGGAAGAAAAGATTAAGAAACAGAAATTCGATGCTTCCTATTGCTATCGATCGAATTCGATCTCGTCGATTACTTCTCTGCTGGTTCTCGCGATAAAGGGGTTCCGCGGTTTTGGTTTCGAAAGCAGCCTAGCCGTTCCGGCGACGCTTCCGTTTTCCCTTCCCAGCGCATTCAGAACTCCCGGAAGTGTCTCGTTTTCCCAACCGGATGCCACGGAACCCGCTGAATCGCACCTGACCACTTCCTGCGTCCAATACCCTTTATCGTCCCTCTTCGCAGGTCAACGAATTTCAACGTCGTCCCCAGACTCTTCGATCGCCTCCATTTACCTCTCTCTCTCTCTCTCCTCTATTTTATTTTTATTTCGCATCGTCTCGATGGAAGTTTTGTCAAATTTACTCCGTAAATTCCAATACCATCGACGGTCAACATAAATCGAGCGCACAGTCGTTTCGTTCCCGTTTTCGAATTTTATTTCGCCGATTTCATCCGAACGTTCGAAAGTTGCGCGGATGGAATCGATGAAATTTTTTTCGCGTCACATGCCAGTTTTCACGAACTCTCGCGGCGGAAATTTCACGCGAGCTTCGTCGCTGGAAAAATTCCACTTTTACTCTCTCGCCGAAGAAACTGCATAACACTTATGCTGCTCTTATCGTTCACGCTTAGCCCGGATTATCTCTCTTTTGCAAGCGTGCAAGTTCATTCTCGATCATTTGCTTGAAACAAATGAAGAAGCTTTCGCTGTAAAATTGATTTTTCAAGTAGATGCTTCCGCGTGAAACGATCGCGCTCGACGTCGCGCCGTTCGGATGAAACTGAATCGTGTTCGTCCGTGAAATTCAATTGCTTCTCGTTCTATTAGATCGGTGTATATGAAATGTCGTTTCTTCGAACGCGAAACTTTAACCAACCGGTCTTTCTTCGAAACATCGTATAAAATAACGTATCATTGATGTTTTTCTAAAGATTTTCTCAATCACAGATTTATACAAATTTATCACCTTTCTTAAATTAAAGAATTTTCTCGCGTAGAAAAATCTCTCTTCTTCGAACGCTAAATTTACGTTCTCAGCGACGTTCGTGACAATTGCCCAAATTTAATCTCGAGTAATTCGTAATATTATAGGAATATTCTAATTATTCACGATGATATCGGTCCATCAAAATCGAATTCAAATAGTAATTCTTCTGTAAAAAATGTTCCTAAAAATCTTCCATTATCCCGGTTTTAGAGAAACGATATTTCGCATGCGCCGAGCTAATAATTTCTTTTTATTTCGCTATTTTGTAAAAAAAATCGTCCAACAAAAGACTCTGGCGAATCTCGAATTTCTTTTACATTTTTGCTCTCAAGTGATCAACGAGAGATTTGCGTGCGCATAACTTGTTTTTTTTTTTTAACATTCCTGTTGAAACACTCGAAACGGAGCGATGTTATGTCACTTGGGCCGCGTGATCGGAAGAGCGTCGAGTGTTGCACCCTCAAAAGTTCGGTGAAACCAGTCGCCTTTGACGTAACGTTCATTCGTCGACACTCGAAATCATCCTGAAAATCGTGCTCGCTCGCAAGTAGCTGTCAGAGTATCGAGAACGATCGTTTCAACGAGAAGCGAGCGAAACTAATATCTGAAGAAGTTAAATGGCGTCTCCGAAGTGGGAGATTAGTTCTTGGCTAGTTTCGCTAGCTCGCCCGCGTCGTGATACAATTTTCAAGCGATAACATTCGCTAGAAATTTCGGCAGATTTTGTTGAAATATAGCGTGGACTGTTGTTATCGAACGAGACACCTTGTTTCTTTGAGATTTCGATTTTTGAGACGGTGATACGAGTTAAAAAAAAAGTTACAATGATACACTATATAAATATCCTATAGTAGATATTTTATACCGTTGCATGAACTTGTCTCGCTTCGATTATCACCGTGTAACAACTGAGATAAATATTCATACGCTTTTTATTTCGTTCGTCTTAATAAGAAACTTTACGAGTCACAAAGCATTGATAAATATCCCTGCATAACGCTATCAAGATAACGAAAATTATGAAACTTCAGACCCAAATTTTGCATATATATTCGTGAATCGTTGCACCGAAGGAAAAACGATAAAAATTTGTAACTTGTAAGTTTAGCGATAATATTAGTTGGTAGATCACTGTGCAAGAGGATGTCGGACTAGCAAACTGTTTGTTCCGCGTTCTTCCCTTATCCTTGCAGCGATAAAGCTTATTCTCTACATACCAAAATTTCTACTCTGTATTTCACACTTCATCGGTTCATTATCGTCGAACCCGCTCGATGGACGATTAAATTCCAAGTAAAATGGATTTTGAACCCCGCGAGAATTAAATTACGCGAGAGATAACTAGAGATGATATTAGAAGAAATTTCAAGCTCCGACTTGGACTATCCTTCTGATGCTACGGCGGTAACAGGCTGTGCCACGTAACAACCGCTTTAAACGAATCTTTCCGCCATACTAACCGGTCGGTGGTCGCCTGGATTTCCCGTGAAATATCATTTTTAGCCGATGACCGCCGTGGGCGGGCATTCGAGGAACGGCTGACCAGGACTCTTTTCGTGCGGTCGTGTCGAATATTGTCCGTAATGGAGAGAACGTTGCTGCGAGAATGAGATCGACCGAATGGGTGCGTGTGAGTGTAATATACGAGTCGTTTCTGTCGCCTTTCGTCGTTTCGAACGCGTGCAGTCCTTGCGCTGGGACACACCGTGGTAAACCCCAGAGCGGTTTTGTCGCATCGCGAGATGTAAGAAATTTGCCAGTAATATTAATATATTACCACACTTCTCCTAATGGTAGGTCGTATGCTTCGTGGAAGGTTTCGTCGAACCTGGAAAAGGAACACGGCTGGCAGAAATTCTTGCTTGGCGAAAACCTTAGTCGTCGAGTAAACAGATTTTTTGATCGCGGTTTTGGTCAATAACCAAATGGTTTTTATCAGTTTGAAATTATACAGAAATTGACAAACTGTCTGGTACAGTAGATCGAGCAATTGGTTTTTTTTATTGGTTCTCGAGTGAAGATTTTTCTTTTGCTTTCACCAGACATCCTTCTTCTTCAAAAGTCTTGTAATTCGATCGACGATACTGCCAACTAACAGCGAGTAAATTATCTCCAGGAATTCGACCAAGCTTTCCTCTATGTGCGAGTGGAAGAACGATCGGAGATGATCGTTTCTTGGAAAAATAATAAAAAGAGTAAAAAAAAAAAAAAAAAAAAAAAAAAAAAAAAAAAAAAAAAAATAGAAAAGGAAACTTTGATGTTCCTTTCGTGATTCGTTATGTTTCTATATTCACGTTTCCGATCGGCGAAATAGCTTCTCATCTCCGGTCGTTGCATACGCGATATTCGTTAAGGTACTAATGAAACTATTATTCTAATTAATGATTAGCATCGATACGATACCAGTCTGTACATATTGTCTTCGCTGTCGTTTCTAATACTTCGTCGTCACTTGTACGTGCAATAGAGAACGAATGGTCGCGTGTATGATGGAATTTTGCAAGAAATTCGCTCGGACGAGCGAAGAATGAACGAAGTATAGAAAAAAAAGTGAGAATTTAACCTCTTGAGGGAAATGATATTTTTTAACATTATCCGTCTCGTTCTATATCTACGAACGTATATATCAAACGAATGCGGTTGAAAAGTAAGAAATGTTCGGTTATCCGTTGTCTTTTTCTCGTTGCTTTTGTTAAATTCATCCCTGAAGAGGTTAATACGAATATAGAAAAATACAAGTAATCATAAGACATTTTAACGAGCGCGACGTGTGTTTATCGCGTGTCTCGATGTTAGAAATAGAAATAATTGATTAAGAAAAATGACAGTATAGTCATTTGTCTCGCTCGCGGCCTTTCGAATACGCCTCCTTCTTTGTAATTCACGTATTTGCATACACACTTCGGCACACGATACGCATATTGCATCCATGTACGAAACTCAAATGCACGCGCACGATCGAGAAGCCTTGCTGCTAGCCTTATCTTGTAACACGAAGTATGAATAAATCATTGAAAACGTAAAAATAGTCTTGTTTGTTCATTTTCTTCAACTCGAGGCCAAGAAGGTTTGTATTCTATAATTTTTCTTATGTAAAATATAAAACGCGAAGACGCGTACAGATGGAAACGAAATATTTTAAGATCGAATAACGTAATCCAAACTCTTGTATTAGATTGTCCTAAAAGTTTCTTTCGTTTTGTAAGGAAATAATCGATGCACAATATTTGTCGTTTTATTTTATTTGATCGAACTACGTATGATCACGAACGATAGAAGTGAAACGAAATGGATCGTAGAAAATTCAATAAAATAATATGAAACAAAAAAAGCTTGTGTATCTATTATTTCCTTATGAAACGAAAGAAACTTCTGGGACAACCTAATAGAAATTTTCCTACGCTAATTTTCCTGCATAGGTGTATTACAGGACGCGATTAAGAAACTACGAGGAGAAAGAAGAGCAGAGTTTTCATACATCTCGGCATTAGAATTCTAGTATTCAACGCAAATATCGACTTTGTATATTTGCAGATGAAGATAAATGGAAATGTTTGTATCTTACGTTCATCGTAGATATGCCAGCATGAAGGAAATGCGTTGAATGGGGAACACGTGAAACGCTTGCAGATTCGATGCAAATGAAGGTAATGTTTAATGCAAATTCCAAGCGATTATATTATGGAAACTTAAAAGTCATTAAAGCACGAATGTCGCTAGAAAAACAGGGTAACACTGTTGATTCCCTCGTGTATGCTATTTATCGTTTAATTGCTTAACTTATCAAATGTTCATGCGCAACGTGAATAGCGTGGAATGTAGTCTCAAGAAATACAGAAGATTCAAATATTCCACGCGAACGTTCCAGGCTAAGTATATCGAGGATAAAGAAGAACAAATCAAACTAAAGCTAACTGTATCTGTCAAACACATTGAAAATCTACCACGAAAATTAAATCGATCGAGCCTGTCGTACTTTCTGTTGCACATTCTTCGACTAACGTCGAAACATCTCTGTCTCTGTCTCCAAAACAACTGACCTCACTCTCCTTCAACCTTCCCCTATAAATTCTTCCTTTATCCTATCGCAGCCCGAACACATCCAATTCCAACTTCTTATTCGATTCGACTATTGTAACAAGATTGTCAAGAAACGCGAAAGGTTCACGGACACGTGGTCCGCGGCGGCACTTGTTCCTGGCAAGTTCTAGACGGCGACAAGTTCCACCGAATCCGGCTGAATGGACGCATAGATGGCCGTTGAATGCAGTCGTTTACAGGCACGCATTGAATCGGTCCCGGAACGTGGTCCATTCATAAGCAAACCAGGGAACAGGGCCAGCTCGCAGAGAAGCAGAAGACGGAGCAGGAGGATGTCTTATCGGGCGACAAAGCGTCTAATCCGCGTGCCGATTTCCGGGCCGCCGGTTCCGGACCCCGGAATGCACGCTCCGTCGAATATATCCGACTTAACGATCGTCGATTATTGAATGCAAATTGATTCCCGAGTTGCTGCCGGGATCAGACGTCTCTCCAGTTTGCAATCCGCGCTTCAATTGCACGGCCGATGCTCCTATCGCGCTACGTCGCGTTTTCCAAGGTACGAAGCAGCTTCTGCGAATTACTCGCGTTCGTAGAAAATGAAGACGTTATGGGAAATTTTTGGCACCAGACCTCAAAGAGAGCTGCGCGCTTTAGACGAGCATTTTCCAGCCGACCCGCTGTCGATGAGAGTTTCTTTTCGAAGAATTATTATTATCTGCTTTCAAAGTATATGGTATAGCGCGTGTATTATTTTTCTTAATATTTAGTGAGCTTATGAATTTCAAATTGTACACATTTTGAAGTAAAATTGTTTCGTACTCGTGTTATTTCGTTTCATACAGAAAGTCGAGCCAAACGAATCGTTACAATACCATTCGTTCACAATTTCTTTTCTATTTTGGATACAATGTAATAACTATTCCAAGATTACCGAGCCAGGATGGTATATTTTCTATATACCTAACGATATAATTTGTTTATTTAAGATAAATATTGTCATTGGTAGAAGTATACATCTTCAAATAAGAGACAATAAAATATACAATACTCTACATTATAGTATTAGGTTGTCCCGAAAGTTTCTTTCGTTTTATAAGAAAATAATAGATACGCAACAAATTTTGTTTTACATTATTTTATTCGTTTTTTCGTTCTGTTGCTACAAAATGGATCATACGTAATTCAATAAAATAATATAAAACGACAAATGTTGCGCATCCATTATTTCCTCGCAAAACGAAAGAAACTTTTGCGACAACCTAATACAATAACTATCATAATACACGCATTACATCGTAATACGAATTACTCGTACTGTAAAACATCTACCTCTATCTTTCCCTTAAACTAACGCATCACCGAGTAATCACGTGCTCTTCTATACTTAAAAGTGATTAAACCGAAGAAGAAGGAGAGTCGCGAGACGTTTCTAGAGGCTGAGAGCAAGCCGAGTCCGCAAAATCACATCGTTAGTCGTATATCCCGGTGTAATTCAAAATATATTGCCCAAGGGTGTTCTTTGGCCCAGCAATTTCATTGATCATCGTTGCGCGTGTATCAGCATGGAGAGCGATTGCCGCGAATCAGATAATTTCCTTAACGATCCTCTGCACCGTAACTTTCGCTGCTGCTAGTTAGCGATCCTCTTAATTATCGCTGCGACTCGTCGAATACTTTCTTTGAAAACTTCGTTCTTCAGATGTTTATTAATCAAACGCCGCGTCGTCGCGATCAATGATTCAATTCCCCTGGATGCGTTCTTCTTCAGGTATTCCTCTCCTCTGTCAGTGGCTTTCGTTTCGCAAGTTATCGTTTGTTTCTTGAGAATTCTACGTCGATACGAACTTCTTAACGAGACGAACGGCGAAATAAGTAATTGTACGACCGGTCCGCTGGGAAATTCTTCGACGAGACGCGCGAATTCAAAGTCTGGAGACTGTCTAGGGAGTTGGAGCTGTAGCGTGTCGCCGCTATGGTCAGAGTTTAACGTTATCGAGCTAATTACCTTACCGAACGATTGCTTTGTTCAGTGAATTGGAAATCTTGTTGATCGGGTTTTCGTCGATCAGGCCTTTCAATTGCTCTTGCTTACATCATTTTCGCTTCCAGTATCGTATTATTCTACGTCGTTCATACGCCTGGTCCGCTAACAAGTTAAACAGATCGGCTGTGTGTCTTTCTTAAGAAATCATTCTACGTCTATATTCTGAAACGCTCGCGTCACTTATCGCGTGACTTAATACATTAAACGCGAGCTGGTTATCGTCCTTTTGACATTCCACGTTTCTCTTCCAATGTTTTGACGAAACGTGCGTATAGAGACCGCTACCTATGCACCTGCACACACGGCATTTTCGTCTTATTTTCAGCCAGAGAAAAAACCCGGCGTAGTTTGCTGTATGGATAGAAGCGCAGCGAATTGAGATCTCGTAGGTCCGCGTTAGAGATATAAAGTTTATAAATGTGTCTCACGTAAGTAGAACGTGATCCCTGAAAACAAAAATAAACTCTGGCCGCCATATTTTCCGCGCTGTTGGACATGTTTTATACTTTCCTTGATATTCTTATAGTTATGGAAATTTGCTGTGTGAAATGCAAATTAAGGAACGCGCCACGGACCCTGAATAATCGCCTAATTCGATTTTTTAGCGCGTTAAGCTTGCACGAAACTTCCACTTGCTTTACGAAACTAGATTAACATCTCGCGCAGACGTTACGAATCGCGAAGAACGCTATGAACGTATGTGAATTTTTCGTGTACACAGACGTATGTACATCGTGTGTGTGCGCGTGTGCGTGTGTGTGTTTGTGTGAGCTTTCAAACAAGAGCAAGCTTAGGAAAATTGTGTTAAACTTGAATGAAGTACCTATAATAATAAGAGCCGCGCATCGTTATAACGCTAGTGAAATTTAAAGAAATAGAATTGCACTCGTGCAATGAAAATATTTTAACGAATCACACGTGTATACACGAATGGGTGATTTTTCACGAAGATATTTCTATCTCTTATATAAAGATTTGAATAAAATTGTTTCGCGTAATATTTTCTTCAGACGTGGAATTTTATTTCCTCCTGGTCGATTGTGAAAATATTTTAGTAGACGATTCCTACTGTTTAGTTTGGTTTAATCGTCACTTGGTAACATGAAAAATAACAGCAAAGACGGTGGAATACGAATTTGTTCAGAAATGTATTCTGACAGTTTTTGGTTTTCGATTACATTGGATATTTTACAAGTATGCAAAATAATTTTGTTATTGTATATCGTATAATATAGCAGATAACGCGTTCGTCGTTTATTTATCATAGAAAGTAACAGTCTATGAATTATCAATAAAAACGCGTAAGAAATTATAATTTACATTAGTCTTTCACATTTGCATAAACGAATTACCGTTTAATGAAACAAATTGATCGCAAGCAACGCTGCGTTTAAAGTTTAGAGCATAGCGTTTGCCAGTTGCCATACCAGAAAGCATATGTAATACAATGGCGCGTTAAATCATCGACGGCGTTGGCCGAAAATGATAAATGGCCAACGATTTGTTTTCCTTTTTATCGTGTGTGTTTCGAATAATTGATTCGACGTGTCAACATCAACTTCAATTTCACCGTGAAATGAATTTATTACAAACAATTCACTGACCGAAAGTGTGCATGCGCTTTACAACAAAATTGAATATAAACGAAATTTCACCGCAAACTCGCCTATGTTACTCGCCGCGATTTATCTCGTAAAATCTTGCAAAACTATTTATCATATAAATTCGACGTATCGATCATACAAACGATATCGTCGGAGAAAAGGCAAAAAAATTACAAACATTTCAAACATAGAGTGACGTGGCGCAAGCGTCTCGACTTGCCACGGTAATCTCTCGAGAACGCATTCTGCGTGTAAGAACAGAACGTTTTCAAATTTCGTAAATTGGTAAAATTGGTAAAATCTGAAGCCAATCTAAAAACGTGGATCTATGGGATGCCCAATTTTTTGGAAAATATTCATATTGCTCGAGTCTACGGATTAAAACGATGAAACAACGTCCAGTAAGAACGTCGTCAGAGGCACGTTTTACGAGTTGTAAACAAGTTCGTTTTACGCTAGAAACGTACTAACGTCGATAAATCCGCGTACGAGTTTGCGTAAACATATGCCAGTCTAGTTGGCACGAACATTTTCGATGTTTCACGTTTCGACAGAGATTTCTAAAATTCCCAATTTCCATTCTAAAACGAAGCGATCGTAGGCGAAAAGGAATTACTCGCGAGGAATATTTTCTTGCAAGCACTGTACACGATGTCCCGGAGTTTAATAGTCAATCTTTGCCAGTACGTTGTACGGGCATAATCGAGTAAAAAATATACGCGAAACATAGGTCAAGCTTCAAGCTTTACTGAAAGTTATGGTAAAAAAGAATTACCTGCTACGTGGCGAGAAATATTTTCTTGCAAGCTGTGTACCGCGCATCCGCCGTGTCTCGCTGTTTGTATGTCCATAAACAACACAGACGTTTACGTGGTCGTATTAAACCGTATACTCGTATCTGGTCGGCGTGGCCTGATCGTATTGGGAAATGAACGACTTTCGACCCTCGCCGCGGATATCTGAAAGTATTCGAGCTACGATAACCCCCGGGCCGATCGACATTTTGCAACGTGCAACGCTGACGTAACTTCCCGTAACACGAAGGACTTCTTCCGCAACGCCTCTAATGGAGTCTTAATGGAGCTCTTTGAACCACGACAGCGAACCCAGCCTCCTTCTATAACACGAAAATAAATACTTTACGCATTGTCCCGAGAGAACTAACGTTTCTTTTTTTCAACGCCCACTTCGTCGATCAACCATCGCTTTAAAGTTTTAATTTCGTCCCCGATGAGAGGTTTCTCCCGCTAGGTGATAAAGTAGCTAAGAGCTTTGCGGTTTAATATCTGGATCTTTGTTCGACGAGATACTAGGAGACAGGTACATGTTAGTATAAATGGTAATGCGAAGAGAATAGAAAATTTTAGAAGAACGTTTATATGTTTAACCTATAACTCGTGCATACAAGTTTACAGAAAGAAGATTGATATTTAGCAAAAGAAATTATCAAAGAAACGTTAATTTTTAATATACTATTTGTACAAAGGAATTTCTGTTAAGTATATTATGTAATTAGATTTCTCATCTGATAGTGTTAAAGACTTGGAAATGATTTGATCTTACGATATCTTAGACGCCAAAATATTTCAGAAATTATTCCCTCGACGCTGAAATTTCCAAAAATGATTTCTTTCTTTCAAAATATTTTCTCCCATATAAGTTTCGTTTTCAAAGAAAGTTATTCCTCGTATAAATTTCACGAGAAAGATCAAAGTCTCAGCATTTCTCTTGCTAGATTACTTCCGCTATTACCGCCACGAATATACATCTAACGAATAATAATTATTTCGTGATTTTCCAACAATCAACGTATCTGTTTTTAAACCGGCGACTTACTCTGCCTCTTACTTGGCTATCAATTTGAATTTCGGAACAGTGGAGGTTCGAGGAAACGGCGAAAATAAGAGGTGGAATAAGTAATGAATGGAAAGTGGACGGCGGAGTGCGAACGTCGGGAAATTGACGAGTCGGGCAACGAACTGGCGCGAAAAATACGGAAAACGAAGGAAAATAGAATACGTAAGCGAGATGCATAAAGAATGTGCACTAATTATTCACACTACCATCGAATTACTGTGTCAAAGGCAAGGGGCTCGTTGCTTCGGATTTATCGTTCTCCGCCCACCCCTTAAAAGAAAGAAAAACAAAATGCTAACTAGTCAAGATTCAGCGACGTAATTAATATTCTGCAGTAACGTGATATCGCTGGTCGAAAGACAGATGCTTGGTACTATTTGCGACGCTGCGAATAAAAGCATATTGGATTTTTTATAGCTATTCAAGTTATTTATTACACGTAACTTGAAAATTGAAAAGTCGGTAAAAAGTTGTATTGATTTGTAATAATTTAAAAAATTCAGTACGTAAGGTTGAAAATCAAATAAGATACAAATCCAGGATATAAGATTTAATAAGAATATTTAGAAATTATTACAAGAATATTTATAAGAAGTAGAATATTTTGGAATACGAGGGATGAATAAAAGATGTTACCAATTTTATAATTGTTCGATTACGTACGTGCTACGTATTTTGTTTCGACAATTTGAGTACTTCGTCCGCTTGAATAAAACTGATAGCTTTCAGAAAATTACCATTTCGTCCGTGTGAACGTTAAATTGAAAACACGAGAATCACATTCGAAGCACAGTGTCTTTCAAACGCGTTGCTGGCTTTTCTTGCAAATATCCACTCTGCCGATGATGTCGGCATTTGCCATACAATCTCATCGATAACTCGATAGAACGCCACTTTCTGCCAACTCGAGCCAAATTAAAGAAGCACCTTTGAAATTAGAGAATTAATCGCCAAACTAATTTCATGCAAGTTGCGTGTTTCAGATTTTTCTATTAAACGCCTCACTGGAAAGTTAAATTTTCCATTAAACGATCCAACTCAAACAACGAAGAAATCAACTCTGAAAACTTCGGGAACTAATCTCCGCCTCGCACGCTCTACAGAACTCTACAATACCTACACACGTCTCAAATATTCAACGCTAAACGAGTCGAAAGCTTTAAAACAAATATATTTTACATCTTTGCGTCGGAATACCCCTTATCTTTGCCAATAACCCGTAAATTTTCTGCGTTGAGAAGCAATGCCGTTTCACGATCGCGCTGTAAACTCGGCCAGACAGCGAAGCATCGCACTGGCTGGACGGTTTCTTCTTTGCTGAAAGATAAAATCACGAAACGGAAGAGGTCAGCTGAAAAACGGATATCGATCGAAAGTCGTTCGGCTGTGCTCCGTATTGCCGTGGAAACGAACAAAAGCACGATGTCAGGAACTCGTAAAACCGATTATCACCTTCAAGTAATTATCCAAGCAGCATACTCGAGGCAAGTATCCGGTCGCCTCTTGCACCCACGTAATTACTCTAAGTTGAACAGTGCGAGAGGTAAAAAGCAGAAAATGACAAGGAAACTCGGGCAATCGGATTAAAGGCGATACGAACGTGAAAGTTATAATCGATCGATGGACAATTAGTTGCTTGCTGATTCACGAAGAAACGAAATTGAGTCGTCATGGAAGTATTCATAGTTCTGCCGTGAATTTTAAGACTGTCGAATCGCGTGAAACTTTCAAGACAATGTTGAGTTTCCTTACAAAAATATTCTGAAATATTGAATTGGGATAATCGAATCAGGCGTTTGTCTACGAATTCTACGCTAGAAGCTAGGAGGTGTACTATCGAATGTTGTAGGAGTTTAGAGCAATACTTTGCAATTTGGTCGGTGTATCCGATCTGTTTTTTTCCAAGCTTCAATCTGTCGAAAAGGGCTATTTAAAAAGACAAAATATCGTTAAAAGAAGATGTTCGCCAACAATTCCAAGTACTTTTAGCTGTACATTAAAACTAAAAAAAATTGACGATAGTTAAGAACGAAGTTTAATTTAACGTTTCTGAATAATAAATTGAAATAACGAAAAGTAAAAAATAAATTCATTGCTTGTACTCGATAGTTTTTCAATTTCCGTATCACAGTTTTAGGTTGGATTTAGATTTAGTTTGGATATAAACTGAAAAATACTTACAATTGTTTGCAAGATCCTTTCTATTGATATTTTAATCCTTTTCAATACATCGAAGTTTCATAGAAAATCGGAGATGTTCTAAAGCATCGCCGAGTTTAATACAATTCCAGTTGGTATTTTATGATATTAAAGAAATTTCGCTTGTTAACTAGAAATAATCAAAGACTGTAGTAATACAGGTGACTGAAAATGCGCACAATTTTCGACAGATATTTAGTAACATTAAATCTGTAATAGTAAAAATCCGGAAGCAATTAAATCTGGCGAAAACGTGATAGGAAATCGCCGATTTTTCTACGAAGAAAAATTCAAGAAATTTGAGAATCTGCTATTGCATGCAGTAGTACTTTCGAGGTACAAATTCAAGATTCTGTAGAAATCCGAAGATGCATATTTGAATTCAACGCAACTCGAGAATGTCTCCTTCTATAATACAAGAGTATGAAAATACTCTAAATCTCTGAAAAATGGCAAAGAATTCGAATAAAATATTTCACGCAGACTACAATGTGATTTTACATAATAATTTTCCTCATTTCCAGATTACCTAATAATCTTCCATCTGCTGTAATACCACGGCGCAATTATCGAACCTTGACTATTACTTGGCGATCTCTTTATCTTCAGACTCGTTTATTTTTAAATTATAAATCAGATTAAGTAGGTTTGCCTACATGAACAGATTCGCTTGCAACGTTAGTTAGTCTGATGCCTTCAAACACGTAATTTAACTTTCATAAAACGGTAGCGAGAGTTTCTGATTATTAATTGGCAATTTGTTCGTACGTTTCGATAAAATTCGCCACTTGTTGTCACAAGTTAACCAAAGTGCCCGAATCTTTCTAAACGGTGATACACCTAGAAACACAAAATGCAGCTGCTTCCTTATTGCCTCGGTTCGCAATTTCAAACAAATTTGCTTTTCGAAGCTTCCTGCAGAATAAACCTGATCTATAATATTACCCAAAGCCTTCGTACACGAAATTCTATTCTAAAGCCTTTATTATACACGCACGAATTCGTAGTAGCTGTAATAGACGATTACATGTACGTGTGCATGTACAACATATACGTATATATGTATATAATTTCTATTAGTCCGTAACCGAGAGAATCTATAAGCTGGAACGTGCAATGAATTCGATTTCACGGAGGAAAAAGAAGGGCAAAGGGGCGGCAGGAGGGCGGGCAGACGTTACGTTTTACATGGAAAAGAAAGCACAAGAACAGCTTGCAACTAGTTAAGAAAGGAACGCGATCGGAGCAATAACAGTAAATGACAAAGCAACGAACGCAGCGGCTCTCGTTTCAAATGCAGATCAGTAGGGGAAACGGTAGCGCGGCTTCATTTCCGGTTCCTACGAGCGATTCCGCGTGAACGCTAAAACCAACATCGTTGGTGGCGTTCGTCGCGTTCTCGTTTATCGGCGCCATTTTAAAGGGAAATGCGACCGAACCGCGCGACGGCCGATGCCTTTACTGAAAAAGCTTGCACCAGTGAAAAGTCCCGCTAGCTTCAGCCACGAAGTGAATCGCAAATTGCGTGGAAATAACGCTCGCCTTTTTCATCGTCACTCATTGTTAACCAGCTATATAACTAGAACTGCGTTTGCTTATGCGAGAAAGAATAATGATCGACTAGAGTTTGCCGCTTTAATCTGCGAGTTATAAATGATTGATATAAATAGACTGGTTGGACCGTGATACTGTGATCGAGTGTAGGAGTACAGCGATAGGTTGGAATATCGATTAGAACTGTTCGTTTTTAATCTGAAACGTGGAAGGATCGTTACGAAGAGCGAAATGAATTTCAAGAATATGCATGCGTAGATATATAAGTTTGGAGTTCGATAATCTTTTAAAGAGAGGCAAGTATTTTTAATATAGTATATTTTATGCTGTTGAGTCGATTATCATTCGTGTCATTCGATGGTAAGCTCTGTATTGATTTATAATTTGTTCGATGAAGCGTCAATGTAAGATCGTCATGCTGCAAGATTTTGATTCTGAAATTGTTGAATGATTAAGTTTCTAGTTAAGTTAAGTTACGCATAAAGTGATTGGATTTTTAAATCTATGATCAAGAATATCTTATAAATATCGAAGAAGGGGGTAAACATAAGTTGATATATCGGGAATGGAAAGTTTAGTATTGGCGGAAGTTTCATTCATATTTGTATTTCACATTCACATTCTATGAACGGTTGTAAGGAAAATTAGAAAGCGCTAGAAAATTATTACTATTTTGATGAAGAGGAAACAAAGCTACTTTATTTTTCTGAGTTGTGAATTTTAGAGATTTAAAGAGATCTTTCTTCGTCAGAAGTATTTTAAAAGCTACGACACAACTTTCATCATAGTTTACCTTAGCCTCTGGCATTGCTTTATGTCAAGAAAAATTCTTTGAAGCAAGATAAACTGTTACAGCTGAATCTGGAGAAAATCAGAGTTTCGAGACAGTCCTCGATCTTCACCTTTTGTCCCAGATTTTCTTAAGAATCGTACTCTCATGCTTCGAATGATAATGTAATTATAAATATATAACAAAATATGTAGGTTTATCTATCGCTATATATCACAGCAAATTCCATAATTAAATGATTCAATCCCAATACTTAATGTTTTATGATCTTCAGGAATTTGGAAAAAATCACGATTAATCTCTCAAATAAACATCTCTACCTTAATACGTAATAATTTCTTCAGCCAATTGTTAAACGATTGAACCCCATACGGAACAGAATTACGAGGCCGTGAAAGCTTTTGCGACTGCCACACACCAGAGAAATAAAAAATGTCAATCATCTGTCATTTAACCATCAAGAAGAATCCATCGACAAGGATCAAGTACTTGGTCGACATAGATATAAAATACCAGCATTTTAAAAAATCGTTTAACTGGATTTTCGCTTGGAATAAGGACAAAATGTCCAACAATTTCTGAAATGCTCCTAAACATATATTTTATGCTACATATCCATCGTAAAACGGTGTCTTAATAACAGTATAATATTTACGTGTTCTGTTATAAGATATCAAAAATTCGGTGAAGATTTGATGATACTTGGTGCAGAAATAAACTCATCAGCAACTCATCAATATGCAAATTTAGTTTCCAAGAAAAGTTTCGTCCTAATAAAATTGACAATGGGCGATAAAATTATGAACATAACAAAGAATCGTTTAAAATTAAACTTCCTTCATTTACTGTCGTTTAATGTTTTATCTGTACACTCGTTTCGTGTACCATCCCCTACGTATATAGCTGGGCTTGCGTAAAATTTCCCCGAGCGAAATTGGGTCGCGATCGAACAAAGTTTAAGAAGCGCTGCATTATACCCACACAAGTCAACCAGCTTCATCACAACAATTAAACAACAATTATCCGACAATTAAACGCGATTTAAAAGATTACAGGGACACAGTACTATGATATAAATAGCCATTAGTACATCGCAAGAGAATACAACCGTTCCTCTGTTATCATATAAAATCCCAGAGTAAATTAAATCCAGATACGTCCCAATTGCATCACGAACGATATATTCGTCATTTTGCACGCAAACTCGGTCAGAGTGATTCACTTTTTGAAGGAAAACCCAATCTGCCCCGATTTGTCTCCATTCGAGAAACATCGCCATTGGTAGTACACCACTACCGGACTAGGATCGTTACATTTATTCAATTATGCGCTCGTTTTATTTGGTTCCGGCCAGAGCACGTACCTTTCAAAGGGTACAACAGCGAACATTTCCATTTTCCGTGTCGTTCTATCTCGGAGCAAGCGTTGCCCGGACCACGGCATAGAACTTTGTTTCAACTTTAAACGTCGTGTTTCCAGCCCGCCCGCATCCATTCTTGTTACAAAGTGTCGCGCGACGAGGAAGTACGCTTCGCCATGCTTTAATCGCTCCTTTTTCTTCCGAAACCGTCTACCATTATCGTCACAGCGCCGCCGCCCCTAATCTGTTCAGCTTTTCGTGCCTCGGCTTAGATCCTCTTGCCTTTTCGCGGTTTTACTTATGGACGTTTTCTTCCCGCTACATTTTCCCTTGTCAATTCGTATTAGGTAAGCTGTTCTCTCGCGTTTCCAATACTAGAAACGTTGACACTTTACCGTTTTGTTGTCGAATAAGTCTGCAGACGATTGTGGAATTGAAATGGTGAACGGTATGCAGCGACTACGAAAGGTATTTGCACATACCTTTAGTTTCCAACGAGATGTATTTTTTCTTTTATTGCGTTTTGTATACATCTCGTTTGCACAGCATCGAATTTTCGTGGTCGTATGAAGGTACGCGCTGTGGTAGGAATGATATCAGATTTGAGACGTATGAAATACTTGGATAAATAGAAACGAATATAACGCGTGTGTCACAAATTGTAATTCGTGGCGCTTTTCCTACGGAGGAGGATTGAAATTTCACGTAGAATTCAGTGAAAGAACGATAGATGTTGGAACGAGGTATTTTAACTTTTAGGATCACGATAAGATTCGATCGCCAAAAATTGTGGTACAAAAAGGTGGAAGTATAGTGGGAAAATAAATTAATTTGTCAAACCGTTTACGCGCTTTTTCAAAGCTGATGTGGTTTGCTAAGATAGAGAGAGAGTTGTTTCACTCGAACAAAAGCAAGGACGAAAATTTCGTTCAAAATCGGTCGCCAAGGCACGAAGAAGAAACTGTCTAACCAATCGATAGTTTCTGGCTAAGGCGTAGTTCGACTCAACCAAGTTGAAGATTCGATTAAGAGACTAGGTATGCAGATTCTCTAAGAATGTTCTAGAATTTGAAACTGTTCGACGCAGGACGAAAAGTTTCTGGCTAGTTTTCTGCGTCTCGCTAAGAAGATTGTCCATCCGAAATTATAGTTCGCCTTAACGGAAGTAACCAAAGTTCGTGTTCGCAATATGCAGAAGTCCGGTAGATACAGCGGTCGAGCGATTTTTAGCCACTGGCATTGAAAATAGAGAGATCAATTTCTTTGAACAACTGACACAATAATAATTATATAGGCAGAATAGTAATTACTGATAATTTTTCCATCTTGGACTTTTCCTACTTGTTATAAGATTAGATTAAAGAAAGTATTACAATCGTTCGGTCTAATGGCAAAATATCTCGTGAAAAATTTAATCTTGAAACATTAATTAGTTATGATAGATTATCGACCAATCCTATTCTTCGTATTAGAAAATAATCTTTGCGAATCATCGTTGAGAGATACTTGTAGAATTAGTATAGGTTCAAGTAAAAGAAGGAACATGAAGGTACGTAGATTGTTGGCGGAAGTAGCATGGTTGCCACACTCGAAAACAAGCGGGTATACAACCTCAAAAGGATATAACCTCCATTATCCAAGGTCGGCGACAAAGCACACGTTTCCGGCTTGTAGGAAACTTGTAATCCCGGCACGAGGAAGTTGTCAACACTATGCGCTAATTATAAGTTCGTTAATTGGCAAGTGGACCCACTCGTGACGTCCTCTCCACCAGCTCGAGGCGCCAGGAAAATGACGATGACGAATAGACTAAGATCGCCTCCTCTGCGCGATCGATACCGTTAAATCGGATAACGTTCGATCCAGAAAATTGTCTTTACAAATTTTCTCAGATATTCTACCTTCTTAAACAATTTACAAAATTCCAAAATTCCTAAAATCTACCCCCGCAGTGCTCGAAAATTACAAAGATTCGAATCACCCTTCACAGACATCGTATATAAAAAACATTCTTAAGTATACTTCGTTGAAAGTAGCTATCAAAAATATACAATGTATTATGAAAAATTGACACCATTCTCTAATTTTCAGATTCGAATCACCCTTCACAGACATCGTATATAAAAACATTCTTAAGTATACTTCGTTGAAAGTAGCTATCAAACATATACAATGTAATATGAAAAATTGACACAATTCTCTAATTTTCAGATTCGAATCACCCTTCACAGACATCGTATATAAAAACATTCTTAAGTATACTTCGTTGAAAGTAGCTATCAAACATATACAATGTATTATGAAAAATTGACACAATTCTCTAATTTTCAGATTCGAATCACCCTTCACAGACATCGTATATAAAAATATTCTTAAGTATACTTCGTTGAAAGTAGCTATCAAAAATATACAATGTATTATGAAAAATTGACACAATTCTCTAATTTTCAGATTCGAATCATCTTTCACAGACATCGTATATAAAAATATTCTTAAGTATACTTCGTTGAAAGTAGCTATCAAAAATATTCAATGTATTATGAAAAATTGACAGAATTCTCTCATTTTCAAAGATTCGAATCACCCTTTACAGACATCGTGTATAAAAATATTCTTAAGTATACTTCGTTGAAAGTAGCTATAAAAAATATTCAATGTATTATGAAAAATTGACAGACTTCTCTAATTTTCAAAGATTCGAATCACCCTTTACAGACATCGTATATAAAAATATTCTTAATATTCGTTGAAAGTAGTAGCTATCAAAAAAATATTACGAAATGACGAAGAAATATATTACAACAATATATTATGAAAAATTGACAGAATTCTCTAATTTCGAATCACCGTGAAACCATCCCCTGTGCGTTGCAAAATCTCGAAGACTTGAACCACTTTTTACAAGCATCTACTACAAAGACATCTCCAAACAGGCTTTAACAAATTTTGCCAAACACGCTGCCTTATATTAGGCAATGCAAGGGATCCTGCAATTTCGCGTGGCGACGAAATCATGCCGAGTAATCACGAGGACGAAGCAGAATACTGGACGATTTATCCGCCAAGATGTAAAGCAAGCAGATCGTTAAAAAATGTAGACACGACGTAGCCGGTGTACCAAGAAAATGCACCGTTGGCCTTACAGCATTTTTCCCGTGGCAGTCGTTCCAGCCTTATAATAATCAGATATAAGGGCGTAAGACGCGAGACCTCCTAAACAAAGTGCACCACACGCGGGGTGGGTCGTTATTTCAGGGGCAGTTAAGTTCTAACGACTCGCCGGCGCTTCCGTTGCCGCCTCAAAGAATCGCTGGCTCTCGCAGCGGGAAGCTGAGGATCCTGCGAAACATCGCGAGAGCGTAACTCCCAGGGAATTGCAGCGGCGCGTGTGCCAACTGTTTCCGCCAGTGAATTTCGCGAATTCCAAGACGCTGGCTGGCGCCGAATTCGTAAAACGCGCGCACTCTTCGCGAGCATGTGGCGAAAGCAAATTGCGTGTATTCTCGCGGCGAACGTGAATGGAATTTGCCACGCACCCCTTTCGTGATAAGATTTTCCAAACGTTCTTTCTTAATTGTTTTTAACGTTGCTTCGTCGTATAGCATCGTTAGCAACACCGTACACTTGCTTTAGTTTATCGATTATATTAATTGTGTTAATAGCTTGGCGATTTACAATCTTTGGTACGGCGCTGGCGTGAGTAGAATAGGAATTGTACGAGATTGATCAAGTTTTTTTCTTTTCTCTTGAAGATTATGGTCCGGAGTATTCGATGGACGCAATTAACTCTTTCCAGTCGTTGAGACAAAACATTGGAACATCTGGTTTCGTATAAAATACGTTGTATAAGATATTTTGTTATCTACTTTCTGCATGTTTAATGTATCTGCGGAAACATCTGCAGGTTACTAGTAACTAACGACCTATGGGTTCAAAGATTAAGCTCGACGCTGCGAAAAAATCTGTACGACTTCTTAAAATTGTCATTCCTATGGATTTTTCATTCAATCTCTATAATCAATCGTTTAAGCTGTTCGATATCTTCGACTGTAACTCTGCGTGAATTTGAAAATCCACCAAACCCACTGCATGGTAAAATGCATTTCGGGTGTACGATAGAAAGAGAAGAGAGTAAGCAGGGCAAATTATGTTTGGTACTTAAAAATACGAGGCAACATCCGAAGACGATGATTGCAGAGCGCAGAGACTGCTAAGGGCATCGTCTTTGTTATTCGAGCGTGCATTAATACACGGCCATTTTGCACTGTACTGACAAAAGACAATATAATGACACGCGCAGCCGCGATGAGCCGTGCCGCTTGTCCGCAGCAGCTGCCGGATGCTAATTGCTGCCTGTCCCCGGAAATTATAATTAGACCGTGCAATCAACGCCAACACGAAATTCCTTGTTCGGCCGTCTTAACGAACGCCACCCACCGCCGAACGAGAAAGAACGAACAAGCCTGATGCATTTTTCACTTGCCGGTCCTTTTATTTCGCCGTTTGCCGCGATGTTTCAGGCGTCCGCGGGAATGAAAGCGTAGGCGGAAGATATATTCGCGCACGGCTTCTGCCGTGTATACGTTTCGCTTTGTATTTTTAGCAAACACAGAGGAAAGTGAGAAAAACATCCTTTTTGGAGCCCGGTACGTGTATTTTTATCAGTTTCGTTATTCGTGATTTAACTCGTTAAAGGAGCGTTCTTAACAGCGAAATATGTGGCTTGCAAATTGTTTTATAGCGACCGTGGAATTTTTTGATTTACCTATGAAGATAGCGTTGGAATTATTGCGCACGGTAATATTAAGAGAAGCTTTGCTTAGAAGTTGATGCAGAGTGTTGCACGATAAACGCGATTTCCTTCTGTGAAAGTAGAATTTTCCAGAATAACTGGATATTACACGGCAAGATTATTAGATTTTTCGATTTGGCGACAATGTGCATACCGACGTTAATATTATTGTTTCTTCGATTCTTAATCCATCTAGCTATGATTTCAGTCATTTTGACCGACCCTCTGATCGATCGCAATAAGAGAAATTGACAAGTGTCAGGTTTTTTAGACTATTGGAAATGGTAGAAGTGTTACCGTACCTTGCTTGTTAAGGAAAGAAAGAAGATATTTTTCTGGTCAGAAGGAAAACTAACAGAAAAATGAAAGCTCGACAAATCTATCCCATCTAAAATTGCTAACGAAGCATATTTTCTTTCTAGAAATAGTTACAGGCTAAATTAAGATGAACTGGTTATACTTTTATATTCTCGTCATTCTACAGACTCAACAGTTGTTTTTACTACCATATAACAATTGTAAGATGCAAAAGTTGTAAAAATTATTCCGCCATACTGAAACGGGTTAACCGCTTCAACTCCCAGTGCTTTCTTTATAATATTATTCGTTACAGGCTCGCTAGTCGAGGTAAGTTCTTGTAGCCCGCACGAACAAGTTACGCAAAATTCCTTTATCTTTACATGAAACAAGTTTACGAGTTGAAACGGACGGTAGATATTCAGCGAACTTACCAAAAGTTAATCTACTTATCTGCTCCAGTTGCTGGGTGCTTTCAGCGTTTTCCCCGGGCCCGGCGATTTTGCGTAATTGAATGCATAATTCCTTCAAAGAAAACGATCCGGCGCGGCTTACCACTCGAATTGGAATACTTATGACGTTTCACGGGAGACGCCACTTGACAATTTGCTTCCTCGATTTCACTTCCACCCGTTCGCTGCCATTTTCAGCTCCATTTCTCTGCTCGTTGCGAGCGAGCCGCGAAAGAAACGGTGAAAATAACAGAGAGAGAGAGAGAGAGAAAGAGGAGAGGAGAGAAGAAGAAAGTAGAGGGAAATGAAAGAAAGGCCAGGAATTCCCCGGAGCGGTCGCTTTCTTAAGCCTCGTGAAATTTTAAAAACACAAACCCTGTGGTTGCTCTCAGGACGAACTTTCGGCCGAGATTTTTCGATAAGAATTCTTCGAGACAGGTTAAACGTATTTGGCGCTTGAATAAGTAAGTGGACTGAAAAATCCAACGAAAGCCAGTTTCCACTGTGTTTTCTCTAATGAAAGTACAGTACGTGGAAAGCGATTCGTTTAAACAATCACGGTTCGAGATGTGTGCTCGTTACAGAAATATCAACGTGTATTTTGATGTATGCACGGTTGATTAAGATTATTATTGATCGCGTTTTACGAAGAGAGTAAGCAGGGAATGAAATTTAGTTAGAAATTTTTTAGATAGTTTTGTCTTCTGCTCGAATATCTAGTTTCTTCACGAGGATCAGCTGAAACGTTACGTGCCATTTAATCATTGATCGACGACGCAGGATATTTTACTGCTATTACTCGTACACAAATTATTGGTTTTCTATGATTCTTTCTTTATGAAAATTGCACGATAGTAGCTATTTGAAAATAAAAGAAAACTTGCCTCGGTTTTTCATCAACAAATTACCGTTTAATTACCAACTACATCAAACAAATTGACACAAATATTATTCTTCAATCATTGTTTTAATATAGCAAACAGTAGTCTGCTAGATTTTATCACAACAATTCCCTAAGTGACCATCGTTACCCTCTTCAATTTCCAACATCTAATATCCAGAATATCACACAAAACTAAAATTGCACGGTTTAAACGTAGCATCAAAGTTTTACTTCGTTTTCACATCGTGGAAAATGTTTCTCTAAGATAGGTAAAAATAGGTTAAAAGAAGGAAGAAAAAGTTGCTGGATTAAAAGCTCTCCGCACACTTAGCAATATTATACTTTTCGTATCGATTATCGTATATCAAGATCAAGTTTGCGCGTATCGCGCAAAGCGCGCTCGGTTTCCGGCAGAGGGGAAATCGAAGTCGTAGCTGGAATTTTTCGCTGTGGCGAAGGGGAACTAAAAGCGGAGGAAAGTTTCCTCTAACCGTGTCAAACTTTCTTCGCGACCTTTCCGCGCTGTCGCCGCGCGAACCCGCTGTTTCCGATATTCCACGCGCCAATGAGCTTCCTTCGGACGATTTTTCCCGACTCAACGAATTCGACGCCCCGTGAAATACGCGTCTCTAACTTCCGGACGAACTGCTGCCCCGACCAAATACACGCCTGTCGGAATACGCCGATTCAAAACTATAAACTTCTAGTTAGAGAATTCATTATCCTTGCCTTTTATAGGATCGTGGTCGCGTACTGTTAAAATGAATTTACTCTGAAGTTTAAGTAATTTTTGTGAAGTTAGAAAATTGCAATTTTCCATTATTAAACTGTAGATGTTTCTTCAATTTTCTATTTTTATGTTTATTACGTAATCGAAAGATAGAATCTAAATAAAAATTTGTCTCGCGCTAAGCAAGTACAGTAGAGTTTTGATTAATCGAGTTCCGTTTAACCGAAGTTCCGTATTATCCGAAGTGCTTTCAACTTTACCATAACTTCGTATTCTTCGAAAGTTTAACACGAAGAGCAGGAAAGTGTAAATAGTCAGATATCCTTAAGGCAACTAATCTATCTTTCGATCAATCGAATATTTGATTAAACCTGGATACATGTGCTATATCGTATTATCAAAACGTTTTTTACAATTTTATTGCACGATTTATTAGCAACCATGGACTCTTCCATTCTATAGGAGTTTTCGATTATCAGAGTTAGGTTCGGTTTATATTACATAGAAGGGTTTACATAGAACGTTTAAGAGCTCATGATTACTTTGATATCTCAGAGAATGCGAGATATAAGAAAATAAAATTGCATTTATCTTGTGCATTTGTCCTAATTCATCTAAAACTTTTTCCGTGAAACCAATATCTAACGAGCTATTTTAGACAGCATTTTCCACCGACTCAGCCTGTATACAAATTAAATTTACAGAATTTGCTAACGCAACGTGCTTTATTAATTCGCCTGTAATTACGAAACCCTATCACAAAGATTATCCATGTTTCAATTCCTCGTTTTACGATTCGCGCTGCTCTTAGGAAATTAAAGATAATTTCGTTCAGAATCAGTGATTCATGGATTCTGCGGATGGTTTAAATCGGCGAGAATCTACAAGCTAGTCAACCGATTTAATCTACTTTTCACTATCTAGAATCTCTAAGATATCAGAGAATTTGTACTCTACGAGTTTGCTTTAGAGTTTTAAGCATGCATAATTCATTCATACGTATCCGCTTCGTGCGCAAAATTTTCTACCGACCAGCGATTACCTCTGTCGGGTTGGTTGATATCTCGGGAATTTTCGACTTATTTATTCGCAAGCTAAGATAAATACTTCGAATGCTATTAAACGAGACATTTTTATCCCTGTTGGTCTTATTCGCTCTCTTGAGAAAATTTCTCCTTTTACTTTCTCAGGACTCTTTCAGCTGTTCTGCAGCAAACACGCGAGTCACTGTGCACACATGTCAACAGAAATGCATCCATATTGAGATGAGACAGAATATATATCCCAGTTCATAAATGATGGAACGCTTGTGGGTTTCATATACGTGAAACGTGATAATTGACTCAATTGGTTGGAGCTTTATGTTCACGTAAAATAATAATCCAAAACGTGCAACGAAAGTTTGTAGGAACTTTCCAGAGTTATACAGGGAAATAGTTATTATTTTCTCGGGAAATTTCAGTCTATTATTTTCTTCGCTAATTTTCTCCATATTCTTAAAACCACTATATTCTACTTCTTCCTATAAGGAAATAGCGAATCGATAATTATACACATTTCATATCTGTTTCTTATCTTGTTGTTATAGTTATCATTATCGTATAATTATTAAGATAACCAATGTTTTAATTAATACTGCGACGAACAACATTCTGAAAATTTCCAAGCGTAGGAAAATCCACATATTTAGCTGCCAAACCAAATAGAAAGACAATTTACATAATACGAGATCGATCGACAAGCTACCGAATCCTAAACCTGTTTCCCAGAATCAACGAGAAATAGGAAACTTGTCTTACGACGATCCTTCTCTTTGCTTCTTATGCAACGATCTAATAAAAAATCCGTTCCTTTAAAACTCCATAAATATACTTGGAACAATCGTATTCTTTTCCCCGTCTATTCATTCGAGAAAGTCGATCTGTCCCCCCAAAAATGTGTCTTGGCCACCAAGCAAACGGTTCTCAAGTGAAAGGGAAAACCGATGGGGAAAGTGGAACGATTATCAGCGACTTTTACAGGGCCTTTTGCGAGCACGAATGTTGCCGATCGTGTTGATCGGATCGCCCTATAAATAAAACCGAAATCAGATTGAATCCCATTTCGGGGTCGTACAATATTGGCGACCTTCCAATATCAGCGACGCGGGCTTTGTGAGTACAATTCGCCTTGCCGGCTGAAATCCAATCCATTTCGCCTGACCTAGAATCTTGGAACGTTCGCTGCAGCGCCCCAAGTTCATCCTCCTTCCGAAGACTTCAAATATTTATGTAAAACAATGGCGTTATCGTTTCGTCTCTGACTCGATAACGGCGCCGTCCCCTTCCGGTTCGCGTTTCAATGAAAAAGAATTATTTATTCATAAAGCTTCCGGCACCTAGTTTCGTATTGACGAGCCGGTTTATTGAAATCGTCGGCGTTCGATGAAAATTAGATATAAGGATACGCTGAACAAGTCACAAATTGCTGATATTTCTAGGTACTTTTACGTAACCGAAACGAATTTCTTAACAGATCGAGTGAGATTTTGCAGAGAAATAAATGTTACGAATTACGGATCAACTCACTCGTGATACAAAATTGTAAAATTATTCAAGAGAATCCTGTGATTTCCAATCTGTCACTTGTCAGTTTATTAACGCTATTAATTGGTAAATTATCGTTCGAGAACGTTCTCGTTTATCTTTGATGAACTAATAAATAATTAGACATTTCGTAACGGCACACCTACCTACAAAACGAATCTTTATCTTGACAGATTCTCGTAAACATCTAAAGAGTCGAACCTCACTGCAAAAACGTTTCATTCCAGGGGGAAGAGACGTGAAGGTAGCGAGGTTATATTGATACGAAAACGTTTCTCTAATTCATTAAATCTCGGATAATGTAGAAAAAAGAACGTACGTCCATCTACGTATTCATTGAAGAGAATTGGTAGGACATTATCTGAGAAAACGCGCAATAAAATTATGAAGCGCGGAAGATTCTGTGGGATAAGAGCTTTACCGTGATTAAAAGATATCAAGGAGCGATTGCCTGAACTGGGAAGAAAGTTTGCCCTAAAAAGATACTTCCAGTTATAGCGGTTGATACCAGTTTGATTGAGGAAATAAAAAGCCTGCGTCTAGTTAAGACAGATCAGCAGAAAAATCTCGGCAATCGTAAGAATACCGGGGCAAATTTATAGAACCGTTGTTTTTATCTAATAACGAACGTGCTGCTATTTTCTGTACACGGTATCGAAAAAGGAACGACATGATACTTTAAGCGCGTTTTCTTGTTGCCAAGAAGAATAAAATATGTTTGACCAATGTACAATCACCTACGGAAGTTATCTGTATAAGGTAACAACAAAGCTGCTCTTAATATAACTAAGAAACTAGCTTTTAGTGGCATTTTACTTTAATAAAAATAACTTTATTTGAGAGATGTACGTTGATGAGTGGGAAGTTTCCATTGGGGAATTAGTTACTGAATATCTGAAGCATTACGTTCGTGATCCTCGTTCGCCACTTGAAAACCTAGATTTGTTTGAAGTTTCATTTACAGCATAACCAAGGATTGAGGTTATCCTCGCCAAATACCCTAATATGTAATATAAAGTACCCTAATTGGGTCGGGCTATATATTTGAAATGGACGAGAGATAGAGGGAAAAGCAAGATTAATCGGCATTTGATGCTCCATATTCTTGTGCCATTATTATGCGCTCATATGCGCTCATATACGAGCATGTGAAATGAGCATGTGCTTTATCGCTGGAAATTTACATTGGTTAGTACAGTTTTTCGATCTCTGCGAAAAGATTATGGGATATTTATTCCACCAGATTGTTATTTTTGCTCTTAGTTAAAAATCCATAAATTAAATATGAAATACCGCGTGTTGGAAACACCACGATGTGCTTAGAATTACCGAACTATTCGTTATTGCGATTCTTTTCCCGATAAAAATTATTTTCGTCTCTAAATATTTACTTTCACAAAATCGTGTCACATCTTCTATTTCAAGGGTATCGTTGAAGAATGTTAAAGAGGTTTAAATGTTAAACGACGTGAATGTTAAAACCGACGATTTTTAGCACCTATAACCGAGACGGTTCTGCAAATTTTTACCTTTGCAACCATTTAACAAATTTATAGACAAGACGTACATCTTTCAATAGCCTTAAAAGCCGAAATAAATGAATAACAACATCCACAGCGTTTATCAGCGCGTTTATCATGAAATTTACCATTTTCTTTCCCATTTAACAAATATTTCCTCATTTATCATTTACGTCGTTTACCGTTCAGAAGCTTGCAAACTTTCAAACGTTACTATTTTATAATTTACAGTACTTACTATAGCACTGCAATTAAATGCGATAATAATCGTACGTGAATACCCGCTTACAGATTATTTTCCGTTATTTTTTCACAAACATCTTACAGGAGGATTTATTTTATAAAATACCAAAGCAACCATCGTCGAAAATTTTCACCGTTCTATTTTGAGAATAAATCCAGAGAAAATGAAACACAGGCGCTTCGAGCGCTTTCGTACAACCACCAATACATTTACTACGAAGCCACGCTCCTGGATGTGAATGGAATCAATTATCCCGAAAGGGAATAGGTAATGACATCATTGTAATGCACTTCTAGAGATGAAACACCTGGTTCATTAACGTCCAACGCTCAAACGATGAGCGCCACGATTCGAATATTCTCGTGGTTTTATGGGGGACCGTATCTAGTCGTAAAATAATTAAGCGTCATAAAACTTTCAATGGGTAGATAAACGTATTCCTGAAATTTGATCGTTAAATCCTAAAGGCGTGGAATTACGCGCGGAGGGGGAATAATCCTGCAAGGAGGAGGAAAATATCGGATGAAATATTATATTTTCATTCCTGACTTATAGATTCTGCTTAGTATTAACAGCGCTTCGCGCGATTTTGTATGGAGATTGAGAAATATTTGCTTTGATAATATCGCACTTTTCGGTTCTTTGTTAAATCGTTGTTTGGCGTTTTGTGTAATTTCATTTAATTGGCGACAATAATAATTCTTGCTGTAAATTCTTCACAATAACGATAATTTTATGACGCGAGAGAGAATCACGCTCGCGAAAGAAATATGGGATGAAATATTGCATGAAATACGATTTCTAATTTTCACAAATCATTGTTTCAATTTTATTCCGTTTACGATTCCAATTAGAAAATCATTTTCGTAGTCTTATGTTATTCTACATGCGTATATTTTCGAGCGGTTAAAACTCGCAGCAAAGTAAAATTCACAAAATATTTAATAATCCAGAAAAATCGTAAAAGTAACAGAAACAAGTATATTTCTTTAGCATTCTACAAGTATTATGCATTTGTAATTTCCGAAACTCATTATACGTTCTAACTTCCACTTTGGAATTTAATAAAATATTTATCAATAAACAGTTTGCAGTATTTTCTCGATTTGCCTGATAACAGACTTAAAATACTTTCAGTTGCGAAAGTAGCACAGCAAAAGAGTTAAAATGTTCGATGCTTGCGCTATCGATCAGAAAAAAAGACCGAGAAACGTTTGAGCAAAAAATTGTTAAAATTAAAAATCTTCGTACACTTTTTAGTCCCCGAGAGTACAGAAGGAGCAATTCTCGATGAAAGCACAAAAGCTTTGCCGCAAACGAAATGCAAGGAGGATGCTGTTGATTTTTCATTATCTTAAAATAATGCACGTTTAAATATTTTCATTGCACTTGAACATGCGAAAAAGCGGCGAGAACGAAAGTTGCTTAATCTAAAGGAGAAAATACAAGGGTCTTTCTCAAAGCTTCTGAGGTTTCAGAACTACTGTTTTCCTTCCTACTGTAATAAAACCAACATACTTTCTACATATTCAAATTAGAGTGTACTCTACTTCGCCTGCGTCTTAAATATCATTTTTGAGACAACAGAGGCCTATCCAACAGCGTGTGATAATTTAATAATTGAATATTCTTCAATAGCATTATTGGATTTATTTCGAATGCTCTGATCGTGTAAAGGATATTGCTATTAGTTGTGAAATACAGTTTATGGTCGCAGACCAAGTATGAAGTGTCTCTGTTGCGTTAATTAATCACAAAACATTCGATAATTCAGCGTATAGAATTTTGATGTAATCGAATTTTGATATAATCGAATTTTGATAGAATAAACCAACGGTGGACGTATATTATGAGAGATTAATTGAATAGATTAGAACTTGGAATTCGCGCAATTATACAGTGTGTCAACTGATTTTCCCTGGTGATACAATAAATTAGAAACAATTACGCTTCTGTCTGTCACGAATTGTAATCTTTTTCGATTGTACCAATCTGGACTCTTTTTCAAAACAACAAACAGTTGGGCTTAGGATAAAATTAAAAGAAATTTTCCACGTAAATATCATTCGATTTCGTCTTCGAATTTGCATATGGAGCCAAACGTAAGAATAATCTATGATACATTCGAATATTTTGTAAAATGAAATCATTTGTAATCCATTAATGTCAGACGATGTTCCACATATTCATTATTTATTAGTTTCACATATAGTTGTAGATTTTTCAATGAGAAACGCATAGCAAATTACTTTAGACCATCGAACGAAATTTTCCAAGCACACAGTTCTCATTGAAATTATGTTATTTTATTAGTAGTCAGCAAAACAAGGCTTAGTGGCCAGCGAGCCAAGAGGAGTCGAAGGGATGATAATGATCGTCATTCGACGAAACAGCTCGAGAATATTTATACAGATTGATTAAAATATCTATGAAACTAATCTGCGAATGCAAAGTACAAAAGCTTGTTTTTGTACTGAAGATCGAAGCAGCACTTGATATAACAGAACAATTAGATCATTCAGAGAAAATAGAACATCTTGAAAGAACGCTAAGGAAGAAAAATTAATTGCTTCGGACAAATTCGTACTTTCATCGCTTTCTTGCTGTCTCCTGCTTTAATATTGAATTCTCGCCTGAAATTATTCTCGCGTTTTATAGAACGCCGTGTTCGATCTTTAGCGATTAAGAATACTTTGGAAACTTCGGCGCGAAACGTTTGAAATATGTCCTTGGGCTTTTTAGAAATTCGAAGATGGGTTATTGAATTCGGTAGAAATCTAAAGCGCTTCATGCAAATTGGACAGATGCGTCCGAACTTGGTCGAAACTGAAAAACAGGCTTATAATAAAATCCCGAATGAAAAATATTACACTAAAATCCTTGGTAAGTCAAGCGAAACTTCATTTGCGGCAGTAACTCTGAATTATAAGAAATTATAAGAAGTTGGACAGGTGTCGCGATTACGTCAATTCTGCGTCTACTCCAATATACACCTTTTAAGTAGCATTAAAAATAAGTAAAACTTGGGAATTTTTTCATAAATAATTCATAAAATGAAAGATTCAGAGTTTCCCTGTGATATTAACGTAGCTTTCGGCGTTGATTCAATCCTTTTCAAAGAAAAATCTTACGAAATTGGAGAGTTTATTCGATTGCAACGTTTAAAATAGAAAATTAGTTTTGATTCAGGAACCAGAATCCATTATACAGGCTATTTCACCGAACTAGACCATCTTAAATATCTTATTTCTTAATAACTTATTTTTTACGATAGGAAAAAATATCAGAGAAAGAGAATATTCGATCCGAAGGAGCAAATGTGGCGATAGGCAAACAAATTTTCTCAAGACCAACAGCGTGAGACGTTTCAAAAATCTGAATGTTCGTAAAACTGTCAATAGACCCCCGTTCATGATCCACGAAAGTATTTTTACGTTTCTTTCACTTTTTCTATTTTTTGTATTATTTATTTCGTTTAGTTGTTCCACGTCGCAGCAACTTTTAAACCTATTAAAATTTTATGCGATAAGAATTAAATATAAAACGTGTATAAAACCTAATAAAAAGTCGCTTTATTGGAAAACGAAGGTACATCGTAGTATGTGCCGATACTTTTCGTAGTCGTTATTAATTAAATTCTATTTACAACGTATGAAAGTTGCCCGCAAATTCACCATCGTCGCTTCAATTATGAGCATGTTATTCGTCCTTGACGAATTTTTCGAGCGACGTGTTTCAGGCGTCAGCGACGTTTCACGTGGCGCCAAAGACGTCACAGCTAGGGCATTATCCGTGAATAAGGGCTGGTGAATGTGCTCGTACCACAGATCCTCGCTGCGATTATCGGAAAAACGATCTCCGTCTGACGTGTGATGGCTTTATGAGCTCTGCTCTCGTCTCTCTCTTTCTCTCTTTCTTTGCCTCTACCCGACCTCTTTCCCTTCGTACAGCCCCAGCCTGATCTTCTTGCTTTCTTTGATAAGACGGAACAAGGATCCTCCGATGCTCGAGGAAAATTGCGGAGATTACAAATAACGTCCGAACGTAAATACCATCCCGACGAAGAGGATGATCGAAAGTTTCAGAGCCGGCAGATTAATAGATCGGTTTTGCGGGGAATTCCTTCGAATCAGCCAGGCGATCTATTGCTCGCGAGACTCTCGAAAAATTTCAGTTTACTTGGCGAAGAGAAGTAAGTAGTTTAAGCTGTTCCGTACGCGGCGTAAGTTTCAGTCAAGTTATGCAGACCGATCGGTTATTATCATTTTTGTGGTTGGCAGAATGTAAAATATTAGAGAAATTATTTATCCCATTAAGAGCCAACATTGCGTCAACGTAACGTTCTATTAGGTTGTCCGAGAAGTTTCCTTTCATAAAGAAATAATAGATGCAGAACCCTTTTTTGTTTTATATTATTTTATTGAATTTTGCACGATCCATTTTCTTCCACTTCTATTGTTATCATCATACGTAATTCAATAAAATAATAGAAAAGGACAAATGTCGTGCATCCATTATTGCCTTATAAAACGAAAGAAACTTTTGGTGCAACCTAATATTAACAATCGAATTTCATAGCAATTTAAGCTATTCGAACAGCAATGTATCGACGTTTTCTTTTCTAACTTGCATACACTCGCATATTCGTCACGCAAAAATACATCGTGCAAAATCCCTGTTTAAGCGTGATTTTTCCCAATTTTGATGTTGTTGTATCCACCATAGATATCTTGATATGGAAAACTACAAAATCTCTATTATGTCTGGTCTTATTGTATCTCCAATATCTG
This sequence comes from Bombus confusus, assembly GCA_014737475.1. Lineage (NCBI taxonomy): Eukaryota > Metazoa > Arthropoda > Insecta > Hymenoptera > Apidae > Bombus > Bombus confusus. The sequence goes on from JACXIV010000144.1 coordinate 587,839, forward strand.
TCTGTGTTATGAACGAGCGTCGATCGTTTTTTTTTTCTTTTTTTTTTTTGGTGGTCAGAATATTTTAAACATCGTTATATGCTGAACCGATTCTCGGTTTTTCTCGAAACTTGGGTAAAACGTTTACGTAGCTAATTACTCGAGGGCAAATTCACAGGCAGCGAAGTAAGAAGTTCTAATTTCATGTATTTAGGCTACACAACCACGGGACACTTTCTCGCAGTTGTTTAAAACGGAATTAACCATTCGCAAATATTCATGCATATTCACGCCATTGGGGAGTTCGTTAACGCAGCAGTTTAATCATGTCGGCATTATACCGCAAAATTTGATATTGCAAATTCGTGTGGCGTAACGAATGTACTTTCGTAATGTGCGGATCATGAGTTTCATCGTTGTAACTATACTTTCAAGGGAAGAAAGCTTAAGAACGCTTACAGTCCAAAAGCTTCTTTAATCGAGTTACAAGTAACGGGTGTGACGCCAGCATTAATATCTCTTTGATCGTTCGCTAAAGATACCAAAAAAGAGAAAAAGAGTCAAATAATGCCAGACCAACAATTAAATTCAATTAGAACCGAGTAAGTTTCTTAAGTGTTAAGTAAGTCAAGTTTCTTGACTTTTACTTTCGTCGTGTAATTTTGTTGATCGCCAAGAAATCATCGTTTCTATCGCTTTCCATTAATTAATTCTCGAGTCTTGATTTAAGAGCTACGTCGTTATGCAAGTTTCAAGGGCTTGAATTTCTCTTGTTTTTCGATCTTCTCAAACCTCTATAGATACGTAAAATATCGCGTCGAAGCAATTTAAGGTAATTCAAACCCTCGACGAAATTGCAGAAACGAATGCGTGGAAAGTTCATCTGGAAAACGCGTTATCCTTTTTCTTTGTTATTATTTCTTTTAGGTTTTTCTCGAAAAACCGTGTTTTTTCGCCTGGCCCGAAAAATTCAGAAATACAGGTCTATTTTCTTCGAACTTCGAGAAATATACTCCACGACGATATGTTCTACAATTCACCTTACGATCTTTCCATTAAGAAAGTTTAAAAAGAACTATTCTTCCTTGCAAATTTTTTCCTCCAAATTGTGGCCATTTCTACGTTCGTCGAAAATTTTTTACAAACTCCACGCTACATTTTGCAGCAATCCGAATGATTCAAGAAACTATTAACAGGCTGTACGTGCGTTTACCGTGATCCGTCTACACTTCTTTTACGACGTCCTGCAATATACTTAGTCCCACGTGAAACATTCTCGGCGAGAATTTCGTGCTTGTGTACGAACACGCGTCCGAATACTACCATCCTTATTTCTGCGGATATTTCCGGCCGATCTGAAGGATCCTTTATAGCTCAGCTTGATATTTCCATCGCGAAACTTCATCCCTTTTCATCCCTCGATACTCGAAGATCCGCGTTTCCAGCTCGCTAATAATAGCCCGGCCATCGCGATATAATTATTATCGACGCGGAAACGGGATCTTTCTCGCGCCTGAATAAACAAAACACCGTCGGAGGAACGGTCGGTTTGGCATAATAATTAAGTCATAGGAAAGTGTCGACGCGACGCCGAGGGTCGAATTAATTCGTCCACAATGGAGCGGCACCGTTAGACAAAGAGAGAGCACTGTTGGCACAGGACCTGAAATAATAATTCCTGTCGACTGTTTGCTAACGAGGTTACGGAGGCCAAGATTATTCCTCGGGAGCAGAGGATGAAGTCTCGATGCGATGCTAAGACGGCTAAAGTTGAAGCTCCGGTTCAGCGAAGAAAGAACAGGATGGGCTGGAAACTACGTTTGAAAAGGGACGACAGAGAAGGCGAAGAAGAGGAAGAGATCGTTTGCTTGCCTTGAGAACGCACTGCGTACGCTTTCGCCGCGGGTTCATTAAAACAAAAACGTTTGCGTTGGGTAGGAAAATAACCGGCGCGATTCTGCTCTTACAGTTTCGCTAGTCGAGTATCCATACTTTAAAAAAGTGGCGACTGGGTTATCCTGATTGGATGAGCAGTTTGTTAGACGTTTACTCGTCGATATTTTCCAGTTGGCTGCAACTTGGTGAACCCTTTAGATGCGGCTTTTAGATACGCCATATCTCGATAATTGCGTTGTATTTAGCCTCGTTATTTTTTTTGCGTTTAGAGGAACGTTCTACGGAAATGTACGAGTACTTAAAGGGTTAATTAATTGGATGCGTGGACAAGGGTATCAAACGTCATCTCTGAGAGAAAGATACTTCTGTTACTGTAAGAACGAATGTGTTCGAATCAATATTAATTAGGAAATATAGCAGCGTCACTGGAATCCCTACGGCTATTCTATCAGAAATATTTTAATTAAAATAAAGTATGAATATATAAATATATCAAGATTGACATCAGGGTAAATGAGTGAATATATATTATTAAGACAATTACCATCTGCGATATTTTTTATAAAACAGATATTAAATCTCTCTGAATAAATATCATACGTTTCAAGTTTCCAGACCGATTCGATTAATAATTATTATCCTCCTCGCGGTTCCTGAATTTCCGTGCCTGCGTTTCGCCGCTATTTCAACAAGCAAAACGACCTTTGCTCTCTTGAGGAAACTGCAACGGAAGATTGCAGTGAAAAAACGTGCGTGCCTACAACGATTCTTCCACGTTTCTCTCCCGAACCAAGAAACATTTTCGAGGAATAGAAAAACGAAGGACTAACTGGAAAGATGATTCGCAAAAGCAGTGTTTATATCAAGCACAGAAATATTTCGCATCATTTTCCTTTAACGAGGCAATACCTACTCGCAACATCAGCATCGTTAATCCACTGAAAAGAAAAACTCGTCTCGTCGAAAGAGGCAAGCGGCGGTATACCATTTGGGGTCCCTCGCCCTAACGTTCTCATTGTTTGCAGTCACGTAAAACGAAGAACGTCTGGTCTGAGCCGTAACGCGAGAGACCGAAAGCAGAAGAGTAACCCGTTGAAATTGACGCGGTGAATGAGTCGTAAAAACGCGAGGAATCTTGCGTCGCGGATTATAACCGAGACACAGCCGCCCCGGAACTTTGTAAGCAGAAACGACGCGATTTACGAGGGTCCAGGTTGTGAGCTGCTCGTCTGGCGCCTTTTTCCTCGTGACGTTTAAAATCCCGCCGCTGTGTATCTTCGCGTAACGGATGGAACGCCACGGTGCGCGTATCGAAAGGGCCTCTTTGTTTTATTAGTCACCGAGGAAAAGCGCGAAAGCTTCTTTGGCCCTTAAACTGACGACTTACGAAGGATCGATGGGAATCGATCGACTTGCATTTTTCTAAACGAGAAGAAACTCGTCGAGTTGAACGAAAATCAATGGGCTCGACAATTCTGCGATTGAGGAATAGCAGCATCAGAAATTCTGCTTGGGAAATCTTCGATAACTTAATAATTTATTCTAAATCTCTTCGAAAATTGTTTGTGCGTTGGGTTATGAGTTCGCTTGAATTTCTTAAAAAAAAAAGTGTCCGAGATTGTTGTATATAAGATCTATGTAATCAACGATTTTATTTTGTTTCAAGATATTCTGTAACGTGAGTTCACCATATTTCACCGATTCATCCTGTGATTTATTCATCCTATCGTTCGAAAGTATTCGTCCTTTTATGAAAAATGTTTTATCTGTGTATTTTTATATTCGTTAAATTATTCAGTGATATACGCGAAGAAAATTTTCAAACTATTGAAACGCTCAATATAATATATTACTGTTAATAATATAGCGAATATTCCGATGCGAAAGTGTATAGGGTGTACGCAAAAATAGGGTCAGTATAGAAAGAAATCTCTGTTGCGATTTTATTCCTTTGGTCGTGCTTTAACAAGCACGAAACTGCATAAACACCAGCAATCCAATTATAAGTTGAAAATACAGTTTAAAGAATTCCGAATTTATCGCTATTCGTCAAATACATCTTATTTTAAGTTCCCATTTTCCAATGCAAAGCTACATCCGAAGCGTAATTGAAAGCGGTGGAAAATATGAAGATTAAACCCTGTTCCATTTTATTCCAAGTGATTTCAACGCATAAATGCGTTTAAATTGAACAACACGCGCACAGGGGTGTTCAATCGAATTTCGAAACGTGTATATACGGAAATATCTGCATCTAATACCGACGCGTCCAATTTCACCAGCGAATAACTCGTGAAATCGGTAACGCAGAGGAATCGAAGTCGGTCGAGAGATAATTCGATCATTAATTTACAAACGCGTGATTTTATTTATTTATTGCGCATGACGTGTGCCACAAGGCGGCTGCGCCCCTTCAATTAACCTCATTAATTTCGCGTTCGGCAACGATGCAATTTTCATTTATCCTTTTGTTTTAATTGCGCTCACGCAAACTTGCCTCGTTCGCAATTCGCATTATATAAAACATCGTCTCGTATGCGTATACAGAGCGGTCCGATGACCAACGATAACATCAGGCAGACGCTGATTTTGTATTTAAAAAAAAGAAAGCACAACACAGAGGAAAATTATTTTCAACGGGCGACTTTATCTCCGGGAAAATTGATTTGAAATATTTGTTTGGTCAATGTCCACGGATTTTCCTGTAGATTAATATCTCTACGCGTGTTTGCGTAAATTCTATTAAGTCGTAAGAACATACGATGAAACAGGCTGTTCATGAACGATAAATTTGATTACTTTAGAAATTGTGCAAAATGTTTGCCATTTTCTTTCGTGTACACAATACTGATTTTCGCGTTAAATCTCGATATTTCTTTTGGTATGCGTGAATTCTTGCTTTTCATTACTTAGATATTACCTAGATATTTTCGAGTCCTTTTTTATGCCTTCTCAAAATAACGTCATTATTTATCTGAGTTTTGAATTACGTATATATCAATATAACGCTGTATTACGTACATCTTTCTCGTTATCGCTGTAATTATCCAAACAGAGATAAAAGTCTGGATATTACAATCTATCAAGTAAATATTTGAAATCAATTTTATCGAATTTATCGAAAATAAAGCTCCATGTGATAAAATTATACTGTATGCTTTCAGCATATTCTTTTTATATTTGACTAGGCAGGATGTCTGACATACTACCTACATACATATCAGCGTATGGTAATATGGATAAATGTTTAATGAAACTTATTCTTCCGGGAAAGGGGAAATAGCAAAAGAAGGCCAGATCGGTTCAAGCGTTTGGACAGAACTGTGAACTAACTTCAATTTGCATAGACATCAAAGAGAATTTTAGAACACAGTTGATCCTTTCGAACCTTAAAACTGCACTGTCAGCCGAAAGTTTCTAAAGGTCGCGAGGGAATCGAGAAAAGCGAAGTCTACTGTTTGAACTCGATATAAAATATCTTTTGATATTGCTGAATGGAAAAGAGCATTTTTAAATCGAATGGGTGAATATTAAATGAGATTATACTAATTAATCCTTTTAGTTCTTCCCAAATAGACCATACTCTGTATTTTATTGTATTTTGTACATTTTATTCTTGACAAAATAATTTCACCATAGACGAAGTATCAAAAGCTCGGAAGAAAACGTTCGTACGATATTTGGAGGCACAAAATCTGACGGGAAAATTAACAGAAAAATTAGAAGCCTTCGGACTATATTATCGGACAATTTCTGCTTCAATTGGTAGGGATAAGAATTTGTTGAAAGATAGCTTAACCGTGTCACGTTCGAGAAGAGAAACAGGCGCGTTGGTAAAAGCGACAAAAGTCTCCTACATGTATCCGAGAATTCTTATTTTGCGAAACTCTGACAGTAGTTTTGAGCGAGAAAGATACCGAAACACGGAGAACAAAGTTCAAAATCGCGAGCTACAAGATTGGCCAACTTTTATTTGAAACCAGAAGCCTATATATGTGGATTCTGTAGTCGTTACCTTAAGGAGATTCGGTGGAACGCGTACTTTTACGATGTCAAACAATACACGATTCATCGCGAAATGCTAGCGAAATTCACGAATGTATCAAATTTGCTGAGGGATTTATTAATTTATTTCTAACGAATTTATTAATTATTCTTACTATGTAAGTTGAAGTTTTAAACAATTCTTTCAAACGAATACAGAGTTGTAAAGTTTGGTAATCTTTGGAAATCAGAGGCACGAGATACAAATAATAATAATAATTTGTATGTAATATTTGAATTTTACTTTCATGTCTTTTGAAGTCGATAAATAAATTCTTTGACATGAACACTACTTTGAAATTAACGAAATCTACATGGCAAATTATACACTGGCTATGAGAATAGATTTCGCAACTTCAACATCTTGAAACGCTTCATTGCCGAACAGTATAAAATACACAAAAAGCATACGATAGAAATATACTGGAACCAAATATTTAAACACTATCTATAGTACCAATAATATTTATTCCATTACAATTTTCATTTAGTGTCAGATCCGAAAAAAGCAGCGTATCTGACCAATATCCTATCTCTTCTGCTCTCTGAGATTTCCAATAAACGAACAAACGAAATTAAATGAACAAAATGAGCAAACAAACAGCCATAGCTGAGCGTCCTCGTGCATACAACAACTGCGATCATACCAGGAGCAGAACTATTTTCTATTCTCAGTGACATTGTTGGGACTGGCGGACACTTTTATCGCCAAGGTGCTTCAACCGCGGTTTAAGGTCCGTCTGTCTCTTGAGTTACGTTTACACAGTCAGCGTGGCGGGTTTTATCGTCGACCTAACCACCGGCTCCACTAAACGATGACACCCTTTATTACCTTGCCACGTTACGAGGTCGAGGCAGGCTGGCCAGTGAGGAGAAGAAGGTCCGACCAGAGCGTGACCTACACTACTGCGAGCCAGTGGATGGGCCAGTGACAAAAGTCGGACAGGAATAAATCAGTCGGGTCGTTTTGATGCCGCGAAACGGCCACTCGTTCGGCCAAGGAAGAGCTTCCCGCGATATTTTCTCAATTGATTTATACTGAACCGGCTTGCATCCAAGTTTTTATCTAGCGCGTTTTCCGCTCGAACCGGCGCGATGAAAAATTGACCACGGAAATGCGAGCAGCCTGGAATACTGCTTCTTTCGGTGACATGTTGTTCCACGTGACGGATATTGAATAATAATGGCATGGTGTTATATTTTTTTTTTTTTTAATAGAAGTAGGATATATTTCGTGGAAAGAGTAGATGGAACGTTGAAAACACTAATTTCTCTAAGGGGAGCAACGAAAGTTTCATAATCTAGGAAAAAATCGGAATTTTTAAGAAATTGTTTCTTTTATGGTGGTGTTGAAGACATTTTACCGTTTCAGAGAATTTTCAATGGCTACAAAATTCTCAGGCAGAAAAACAATTTAGGCGCGAGAGTAAAACATAAATACCACAGTGATGGGAGCAGGAATTTCAGTGAAAAAAGTTAATTATTATTAGTAAATTAGTTATATTATACGGATTGTTAATTAATTGTTAAATAAATAAAAAGGTGATTGATTGGTTTCTCTCAAAGGAAAAAGGAATTTTCCTAGTCCTAGATTAAGCTAATGAAGTCTTTATGGCTCACGAGTTTCGTACGCTGCCGTTGATTCTTTTAAATAGATTATCTGTTCTGGCGCGCTTAAACGGCAAGTCTGTTAAATAGACTTCTTGGCGAATTTACTGGTTGGCTGAGAAACAAACGCGATTCTCCATTTCCTTCGCGTACCCTGCCATATCATCCTTAGATCCTGTCGTCTATTCTTTCGGAATTCCTCCGCACTCTTCTCTTTTTCTCCAGGCAATTCTCCTTCTCTTCTGCAGATCCATTAGAATAATACTATGTTTAATTGTCCTTTTGGCACATTTATGAGCGTCTTTTTCCAACCATAAAAGAGGCAATTTATTTCATTGTCTTCGTTTCGTTATCTGTAACTCTCGTTTCGCTTTTTACCGCGTTCATCACCGCGGTAGACACAGTTAAGTGGTACAAAATTTTCCATCAATGTCTGATTACTCAGTAGTGCGCGTGATGAAATGAGTAACTTAAGATTGTGCAGCGCATCATTACCGATGGGATTTGTTAAGTTACGAGTACGTTCAATAGTGCAAAAGTTGAAGATAAAGATAATCGAACGACTAAAGTTATGACAATCATTTCGTATGAAAGAATACATACGTTTCAATTACTTTGTTCTTCGTTTTCTAATTTGTTACTGTAATCCTTCTGCGCTTCCAAATTACAAACATTTGAAAAATTAATATGTAATTAATAATATTAATTTTATATTAAAATTATTATTTTCTAATAAATTAATACATAATATGTGAACAACACACTTGTTATTCGATATTGTTCAAATAATTTATTAGATATATGTTATCATATTTTACACATTTATATAGTTTATATCATCTGCATTTTTATATGCCTTCGTTCTTTTAAGCTTCCCATAAACACATAAACATTCATGGTAAAGAGCGCAAGATACATTATATACCCTATTCTGCGCAGTTCGATACTATACCTATATACACCTAGTTATGTATTTCATCATTCAATTTCATTCAGAATCTAATTGGCGTAAATGGAGAGAGAATTGAAACGCGACTGGTTCTGGAGCTGCTAATGAATTAACAATTTACTAACGATATAAAATGTTTTTAATTGACAGAAACGTTGAGAATTGTATAGGAAAATTGCATTACTTTTCACTGATATAGCTGCAAAGTTACGGATGCGAAAGCAGTTTTATCTGGAAATATTGAAGTAATAAAATTCCATATTCCGTTCCATGTCGATTAGAGTACATTAAGGTTCATTGATTCGAAACTAAAACGATATTGGCAAGGATTTGATGGGATCACATTAAATTATATTAAAAATCAAACGATTTGAAACGGGAGAATTTTTACCATCGGAAAGAGCGAAAATTTTGATACGGGAAACGTGTAAATTTTTAAAACGTTATTCTCGTGTCATTTTTTTTTTTAAATGTAGACTCAATACACTTTGGCTCTGTGATCCAGTTGGTAACAAGAAAAAATGACATACTTATTTTTTGATATTACCAAAAAGATCTAATTGTATACGATTTTTCCATCGATAAGAAAAAAAAAAAACCCTCGGTGCCCATAAACGGTGATTGGAGCACGTCTGCGCGTTTCGTGTAATACGTTTGCCGACAAATTGAACAAGCGCCGGCGCTGAAGATCGTAGGAAAGCGGCTTCCCTCCCGACGACAGACAAAGCGATCTCTGTTAATTGAAATGCAGTTTGTGCGCAATCAACACTTCATCTCTTGAATTCCATTTCCCATTGTGATTCCCCTGTTTGAGCTACAACGCCACCGTGACACTGTCTGCGTGAAACGTGGAACAGTTAGTATAGATCGTCGGGTTCGCGTTAAGATTAATTAAAATCTTGCTTCGGGATTTAGTTTGGTACGTGACTATAATTTCCCGTAGCTGCTCGAGCTTATTTTCCAACGAATTCATTCCCCGATTTTACGATTTCGGAGTGTACCCGTTGTTCCTGTTCCGAATTTTAGGACCGGCCAATGTTTCGCGCACGGCAATGACGCGTTCTCTCCGGTTATGGCGAGGAACGAGGATTGAGAATAGTCTTTTGGTATGTTTCGAGAGATATCGGACGGATTTTTCGTACGCTGGATGCTACGAAATTTCTCGTAAATATAATTAGGAGTGGCGCGATTTTACTGGGGAAACTATACCAAAATTACGAAATAAATAGTTCTCACTGTGGTGGATTCGTTAGAGGAATGGCACGATTAAGGGAAGCAAATCTTTCGAAAAACTGAGATGGAAAGTTTGCGGTTGAAAATTATTAATTACATTCGACTCTTTAGCAACGGAGGAAAAATAGAAATAAGGAAACAATAGGAAAAAATACAAAACAAATTTCGCGAGTCCATTAATTATTCAAATATTTACCAATGGGATCTACCAACGAACATGGTAAATTGTGTGAGAATTTACCATAGAGTTAAGGACAGAGAAGCGAATAAAAGAAAACCTCTCTCTAGGAAGTGGCGAAAAGGTTGGACAGTGGAGATTCGTATTTAAATTTATCATTGCAGAAAAGGATAAATTGAACTGTCGGAGAATTTAAAAATGAATAACCGTTTGAACAACAGAATTTAGGATTGTGGTCAGAGGGATGAATAAAAGAGAATCGTGCCTGGATTGGCAACAAGGAACGGATAGTAAAAATCATTTAAATTTATCATCTCGCAAAATGAAAAATTGAATTCCTTTAAGTCGACTGGTAATTTATTTAAAGTAGAAAGTTCGTGTATTTGTTATGCAGATATTAAGGGAAGCAATTTCTAGGATTTAATATTTGATATGAGATTAAACTTTAACGGGAGAACTTTGAAGATTTCTATTTGAAGATTCGAGCAAAACTATGAGCCAAGTTCAATTTGCGTGTACATCTAAGAGAATTTTTAAACGCGTGCGACCTTCTTCAACTTCTAAACCGTCGATTAGAAGTTCCTAAGGAACTAAGCTGTTCCCAGGCAGGAGATTAATTATTTCAACTTAATTAGAAGGAAGTAAATTGGGGACCCGTGGTGTTTTATTGCAAATCGATAAGAGAATTAGCATTCGATACTGATGCAACGATTAAACTATTCTAAAGGATGCCGTTCGGCGACTATATGAAACCGTCTGGAATTGATTTTTTCAAACTTTACATATTTATGATTTCATATGTAGGTTATCGATTTCCTGTGCTAGTTCTTTTGCCAGACTTCAGTTGTGTTAGTCCTTTTGCCAGGACCTCGGTTATGTCACGGGAAGGGAGCCGGTAGTAACTTTTGATTAAAACAAGAGATCCGTTCTTTCAAATGAAACTTCAACCGCACGTATTATATTTTTTCGTTTTATTTTTCATTTTTTCTTAACTTTTTAACAACTAACTTCGTTAGAATTATCAATTCTTAAATCATCAAACGTTCTAGAATGCAGTTACATATTTGGAATAAAATTGATTGACAATACGATCGAATATTAAAATTATTCTTCTGTACGAGATTTATCAGAATTTCCAACAAAATAATCTATAATGCACTTATCAGATTTATAAAAATTACCGGTTGAAAGGTCCAGAACGTTTTAGAATGGAGGTATATATTATTGTAACTTTTGATTAAAACAAGAGATCCGTTCATTCAAATGAAACTTCAACCGCACGTATTATATTTTTTCGTTTTATTTTTCATTTTTTCTTAACTTCCTAACAACTAACTTCGTTAGAATTATCNAATTCTTAAATCATCAAACGTTCTAGAATGCAGTTACATATTTGGAATAAAATTGATTGACAATGCGATCGAATATTAAAATTATTCTTCTGTAAGAGATTTATCAGAATTTCCAACAAAAGGATCTACAATGCACTTATCAGATTTATAAAAATTACCGGTTGAAAGGTCCGGAACGTTTTAGAATGGAGGTATATATTCTTGATGGAACTGATCGACGAGATATCGAATTTAAAAATTACTCTTCCGCAAGAAACGTGGTGGTCTTCGTATTTAAAGAAATTCCTTTACTTGCTATATACAGAGCAGTAGCAAAAACGGGTCACACGATCGATATAATACACTGTATAATCCAAAACATGGGGTTAATCGTAACATGGCGATTGATCGTTGCGGGCTGGCTCCCTTAGACGACCAGATTAACGGTATATAAACTTTTTACAATGCAAAGTTACGGCATAAAGCATCAACGACCGCAGGCACCGGCTTCTCCAACCTACGCCCGCGTTTATTTATGCTCGCAACTAAATCACTCGGCCCATTATATCGTACGAGCTTAGACCACGAAGCGAAGCGACGCCCATCGTTCGAAAATTTCGAATTTTCGAAATTTTATTCCGCGCTACCGATGCCCAGCGATCGATCATATCGGAATTTCGTTTGTTCATGTTTTTAATAGCCGGCCCTTTGTCTTCGTAAACGTAAACTCTTCGCGGGCACGCGATTCCTATGAGCTGCTTCGAATATTTCCTGCAGTTTTCCGGTCTAATTTTTTCGTTTACATGAATGTTAACGTTCGTCTGTTTCTTTGTCCGTTTTAGCTTTCGTTAGGTTTGAGAGGATTTTCATTGTCGCCACGGTTGTAATTTACATGGAACAATTGACATATGTGTATTATGAAAATTATTTCATTTTAATGATTGTAGTTCTTTGTATAAGATACAAGTATAAATTAAGTCAATGATTCTTTCTTTGAGTATTTTTAGCTATAAATACAATTTACATAGTCTCGCTATATTTGATTTTTGTCTCTGAATTGTTTCAAATTTTTCAATATTTTGTATTCTGATTTTCGCTTTCCTGACTTGTCTAATTTTATTCGCGTCTCACTTCTGCAATGTATATTATTCGATAGATAATAGTATATTTTGACTCGTTTATTTTTATATTTTTCCATGCCACCCATCTAATTCTTACGTTTTGTGATAAATAATAATTCAAGGAAGGAAATAAATATTTCAGCTTGTACAGGTCTACCGAAATTATTGAAATTTTATGTTACAAACGTCAGTTTTATCAACTCTGACTACAATTACATCATTGTAAATCTTTCAAAGTCGTTGATTTTCCGTGAATCCTTCGCAAACCTACTTCGTACAGTGCCATCTTTTATCGTTACACGAACAATAAATTCATTTGACAAGGATTATGGAAAGTTAATAAATTCCCAATGGTTTCAGCGCTTCTGAGACTATTAATAAATCCTTGAAGTATTTTGAATTTCGTTGCTGTCGAGTATCTTTACAGCAAACGAGACCCTTGAGGAAAGCTTCATAAATAAAAATCTAAAGGATTCAAGAACGTGTTCTCGTAGAAGAAGTATGTGCCTTTGCGCTCATGTTTACCTAACTTTTCATCATTACTTGCTAATATTATCTCAAACGTACGCTTTTCGAGAGGAATTTATTAAAGCTAGAAAAAGGTAATTATCTTCTTTTTCTTCTCTGGAAAAATCAATATATATATACACATGAGAATTAATTATTTATGCACGTATTTCGCTTCAGACAAACCAATATAGATATTTGATGGACATTTACTCATATCGTTTATTAGACGTTTTATTAGACATGTATTTCGAAATCTTGAATTAAAAAAGTTCGTATAAAATGCTAAAACGAAGCTAACTGCATGCACAAATAATCCAGAAATTGGGACAAATATTTCCAGGACGATAAATAAAGAATACTAGAAAGAACGTGACAAGTTGGTAATTTTGATTACAGTTAGTTGCTAGCTAAAATTTTAACGTGACACAGTTAACTAACCTTTTAGATTCACGTCCGCACATGAAGCGCTTAAAAATAGGTGATAAATCTTTCGTATCTTTGTAAAAAAAAAAAAAAAAACGACCAAATACAGAGCTGATGTCGCGACAATCGATGTTTTTGAAATATCCATGAAGGTGGTAGAAATGCATATTTAATCTCAAAATTGAACAAAAAACAATTCTGGCCAAATATATGACTGCTTGACAGTATATCGAAGTTTAAAATTGCTTTCTTGCAAAAGGGGAAAAGTAGGTTGTCACATTCCTTTTTTCTCTTTTCGAGTGTTAAAGAAAGATTTGAAAATAGAATTTATCGTCATATCGCATGCCGGCTTCTGACGCTTTTACAATTATTTAGTAAACTACTAATAATCGAAGATTGCTCTTCGCTGTGTCCGTAATTCTGACGATAAATGCTCCAGTATTTTAATTTGCACAATTTTTCGAAGGTGCAACGTCTCGTTAATGCATAGAATATTAACGACCCATGCGAGGTGCACGGAAAGCTATTGTATAAATTAAACCGAGGCAAGACGCTGACGAGATAATCTATTCTCTTTAATTCCATTATTAAGCAGATTTTAAGTGAAGAAGCTCGATCGATTCTGAGGGTTCACCGCAGCCGAATACTAATCGATTAATAAACATATTTAACATCGAACTGCGCGAACGTATAGATATACATTGACTCTCTACTGTCATCCGAACATTTTGCATCTAAATGTAAGACACTGCACCATATTTTCAATGTTTAATTAAGTCCATATGTTTCGTACAATATCTCAGCCATTCCAGACTCGTGAATTATTAATAAGCGTAGGCTTTTATTATTAATAGGTATTATTAACAGGTAATTGATTATTAATAGGCTTGAAATTTTTATCGACTTTTTCAGAGTTATAGGTTTCAGCAACCTTTCTGCAATTATGCATTTAAGTATGGATTTTAATTCGTAGAATAACGCTCAAAAATATCAAACCATGTTTGTTCTTGATAGAATATATTAGGTCTGTACACTACGTAATTTCGTTCTTCGTCGTTAAACACGTTTATTAATATGTATTTGATAACTTATATGCTTGACATTGGTAGATGTATCTTAAAATGTAAATAAAGAGCACTGTGCGTAATAATTTTATCCTGTGTTTTTATTACAACCGCCTATCTATTATGAAATATACGATAAAATTAATATATATATATTTAACTCTCCATAGACAAACATACTTTTTTGCATTAACTAGATCGCACAGGTCCAATCCTAATTCCTTTCTCCGTTTTAGACTTTCTAAAAATCTGACAAATTTCTACTTGTGATACTTATCAATATCTCTGTTGCATCATATAATAATCACATGCGATCATTGATTAAATCAAATGTTCAAAAATTTTCGATGAAGATAAACGTTTGGAAACAAGAAATAAGAAAGTCGATGGAGTGCTAAAAACTAATATATATAATAATACAATCGGTGTTTAACGAAAAACGGACGTAAAATCCACATAAAATCATGTGCTTGTTTTCAAACTGTTTAATCTCTAAGCTACAAAAACGATATAACGAACCAGCGTTATTAATTAGTGTAAAGCCAGTGGTTCATCAAACACAAATCACGCATTTAGCTTCGATGCACTATTAGTGCGTTTTTAAATAAATAATTTGAATTTATAATTTATTGATCCGATTAAAATGTCATTAATTTACTAGTGCATTAATATATTAATAATATCCATTTATCTGTAATAAATCAACCAAAACGTTCGACTACTTACAAATGATAATGTGCATACATCTATGTGTCGTATAGCAGTGTTATATTGTTAAATATTTGTTGTGCTTTTCAATATAATATTGTTTAATCTTCGAACGTTGTCGCACGTACTGAAATTGAGAAACATACGTGTTTAACCGCAGTTTCTGTCGCGGAAAGTATTTAGGGTTGATACGTAGGATCAGCGTTTAAATAGATCGAAATTATTTTTCCTTTCAACAGGGAATGCTAGATCACGAATTTACGAGAATACTGAATTTAGCTGTTACGAGGGAATTATGAGGGAATTTATAACAGAGGCTTTTTATTTTAAATATTTTAAGAATATCATGGAGAAGGGTGTTCGTAACAAAACTACACCCGCAAAGTCCTTTAATTAACTTCAGAATAATTACAGCGTACCAAAAGGTAATTGCTATATTTTAAGCTGAAAATTAAAGGTCTAGAAATAATAGGGTGAAAATTAGCAACTTTCATTAACAGGAATCTCATTAGCCACTGAATTTTGAGAATGTGTGTTTATGTGACATTTCGCATTCAGAATTATGCTTCAAATAGATTGATGAATCCGCAAACAAATTATTTCAGACTCTCTTCATGTGCATTATATTTTTTCGGACCCCGATACCTTCGAGCTATTAAATTGCTGAATGTAATAATAATTAACACCATAATGAATGCTCTTAAACAGAAAATATTGTTTAATGCAAACCGTGTTATGCAATCCGACTTCATACAATTTACGTCTGCAATGAAATTTTCGCATATTTCTTTCAGTATTACACAGCCTGCAAATTTTTTAATCACCTGTCTGTAGTAATAAATCCTTTTCTTCCTTGATTACTGTCACGAGCCACAAACGAGTGAATTTATAATTTCAACAGCGCAAGATTACGCCAACAGTTCTGTACACCACTGGCGAAAACTTTTCGATGTACTAAACTTTTGGGTATCTAGTCCCTCGAGATCTCTCGCGTTTCTTTTTTGTAATATAAATTACCTGAATTTTATGAATTATTAATTGATTTAACTTTATTACACTTTTATTGATATGAAAAAGTACTTCATTCTTCTTAACATGAAAATTAATAGGGCAAAATATCCACGGAATAGTAGTCTTAAAAATAACAATATCGTACAAGCGAAAACTATATTTCGTTAACAGAAGCACAGAATTCCTTTCATTCCAATTTTCCAGAATTTCCAGAATTCCAATAACGACGATAAATAAATACGTCTTCGAATAAAATCCTCAAGCATGAACATAAGAATATTTCGAGCAATAAAACTCCAATGTATGAACAAAAAACAACGCGACTATTCGTATTATTATATTGTCTATGGCTCACCTTAGCGAAAGGTGAACAACCTCACAGCCTCCGAAATCTCTGTCAATACCGTACATTCCCTTCTTCCTCGCCCGACGAAAATTGAACTTGAAACTTCGCTGTAGTTGGATTAGTGTTATCGACAGCGTACGTCGAGAAAGAGAAGTTGGTCGTGGAAATTCGTCAGTTTTTCTTGCGATGACGCGCCTTTGATGTCACGGGTCAAGAGACGCGATGCCTGCGACAGGAAACGCTCGGTAGCTCTCCTCTCAACGGGATAATACATGTAAATATAATCTGGCGGGCTTTCACGGTGCATTTAATGTTTCACGAGCGTGCGGAATGGATGCTGCACGTTCGTGCAATACCTATGCGCGTTTGAACAAAATTTTCGGGGCCGAATGGTGACACGAAAAAGCAAGGCCGACTACCCGTGACCCTAGCCGATCTGAATTATTGCGTAACCGCTTCGTCCGCGATCCTGTGTTGTCTTTGGCTTTACGGGATTACCATCAAACAATTGATTTCGGGGCGAGCTTTCCTTTACACATCCGCGCGCGTCTGCTGTGTCAATCCACGTGAAAATACGGGTTTAGTAGGGTAGACTGGCTCTCGTGAACTGTTGCGCGACAATGAAAATATTTGTATGTGTCTTTATGAGATATTTATAATTCGGTGGAAAACATTGAATTTGCGGCGTTCAGTTTATTTGGCGGTTTTTAAAAGGAAGTTCGAATATTTTAAATTGGAAATCTTTATTTATTTTATTTATATGCGGATATCAGCATAAACTTAACCCTTCGACTGTAGCAGTAGGTATTTCAGTGGGATCAGGCTGTTTCGACCGGGTTGAGCTTCTCGCGAGATATATAGAAAACCTTTTTTTTTTCTTTGCTTAAAAAGAGTTTATATACAAAATTAAGTTTTATGATAAACTTGATTTAGAACGTTCGGAGATGTTATGTGAATTTTTTTCCATTTTCTCGACAATTATTATCTACTGATAAATGCATCGGATATGAAACACTCATGTTTGCTGTCCAAGGGTCAGTTATGAACCCTGAAACATGTAGATATTTCAGGTTTATTATTTTCTAAGCTACATGTACGTATTATTATTCCACTGAATTATATGAACAACTATACCTTTTAAGTGAGTTTTATTATCGTATAGGAGTAATAATTCTTTATGACCGGCTTTCTGCGATAAAAAATAACACCATCGACGTACTCGTAACCATAGAGAAACAGAGTTAGAATGCGTGGGCGAACTGAGGAAGCGTTGCGTGTCCTTGTCTAATAAGGCATGCACATTTGTATAGCAAATATGTAAGTGTAACACCAAAAAGCGACGTCAGTGTGCACGTCTGATTAGATAAAAGCACAAGTATCCTATCCTTAATGTTTCTATACTCGTAACAGCAATACTTAAAAATAAAATAAAAATAAAAGCAAGGAAATATTTAAAAATAAAATAATAGTCTACTATAATTTGATAAATTGGTAAAATTGGGAAATTGACAAGAGCATCGAGCAAAATTTCGTAGATATCTAAGAGTAGATTAAAAGGAATTGATCAATTTATTTATTACTTGCTGCAAACCAGATATAGTTCATACTAAATATAGTGTGAATTGATCGATTCGTTTAAAATTAACGATAGAACACAATAATAACGAACTTAATATTTTGTGAGATATTTATGGAGTTAGGAGTTAGTTTGAAAGTTATGTAGAGATAAAAATGAAGCGAGCGATTGTTTCACACTATTAAAGATAAAAGTAATGCCTGCCTTTTAATCGATGATTTAATTTATCATCCTGTTTCGAAAAGCTTCAATTTCGTTTAATTTTCAGACTAGGAACTGATAAAGACGTGATATGATTCTTTGTATTTCGGTCCATTGCATATCGTCAAGGCAACTGATATAAAACAATGCAACGTAGCCGCAATACGCGGTATAATTCACAGAAATTACGCTATTCACTCGAATAAGCATCGAACTAACAAACTTCATTTAAATTTTTATCTCTGTTGGCTCTTTTCCAGCAAGTCTCGAACGATTTGAAACGAGAAAATTCGTTCGGACATAAACGAAATGAGATACGAGATTCGCTTCTGAAACAATATTTTTGCATTTTATGAGACAACTTTCGTGCCTACCTATCTCTGTTGACCCTGATACGTGAAATTTCAATCTCGCGTGTTATTCCGCACAAGGATGATTTCGTGACAAACAATTTATAACCAATTTATAACCAAACAGCGACAAAATTCGTCACTTAATGGCTACTGCACTCGTTATCTTCATAATGCCATTATAAACTAACATTGATCCATCAAACTCTTTTGATGAAAAACGAAATTCTGGGGAAATAACATTTCCAATTTTTCATATATTTTTGTAGCTTCTGAAATAAAACAATATTTCACAAAATTCTATGCATTTTATAAGAACTGTAATTTCTTTCTCCTTTTAACATATGATATTTATATTTCTTATAGAAAGTAAGCTGATATCAATATTATCACTAAATTTCTATGTTTTATGAGAACCACAATCTTTTTTCTCAAATTCTCCACATGAGAGAAATCATTATCGTTGATAATGATTGAACTGTATTTATACTATATTTAATATATTGTATAACTTATAACTGTATTTATTTTTATTACTACCGTTCAGTGCGGTCACAAATCGTAATTGCTTTAAAATAAATTACATACAGGCACACTTCGTCAATTTTCAGTCCTCTCTGTAACATACATAACATACACATTCATATCACACAACATTTCATAGATAATGTGCCCCTGATTCTATTTATCATTCTTTATTAATCAATGAATCACATGTTTGTACCAATTAGCAATTGCATCTACTTAATTATTACACGACTAAATTATGGCTCAATGGCAGTTAGCTGTTCATTGTATTAATTTATTCACTTGTTAATCCCTTTTCTTCTCAATAACGACGCCAGAATAACTTGGAAACTAACGTTAACGTTATATCAGACAACAGCGTTTTAATACCGTATTTTCGCTAAAAGCATAATACCTCGTAGCGTGAATTTTTCAATCGCTACATTTCATTTACAGTCAGAAATAAAAAGGACAACTGAGAACACCATAACTTCCTATCAGAGAGCCGTAGCCAGCTTCCGAACGGTTCATAAACTCGCGGAATAGTTCTGATACGATGAACGACAAATTCAACGCGGGATCTCGGATTCGAACCGTAAACAGGAGACCATAAAAACGCCCCGCAAGTGAATTCCAAGTCATCGCCATGTGTACGCTGTGGGCCATTTGCGAGACGTTGCCACGGGAAAATGTTTTACCGTGTTTTCCTTGACTGGATGGTTCTGGGAGGAGAAATTGTCAAGGCAACTTCGTGCAACCGCAGAAAAATAATTTCGCGAGAAGAAAAACTTTGAGAAGCCAGGGACGTTGTCTGTCAAGTGCATCCACGAGCGCCATTTTCGACATATCAGTGAGTACAGAAGAGGATGCAAGTGTCTTTTGTATCTTTGTAATAATTAATCTGAGTATTTTTCTATGAGATACATTTCGTATGATTATGTTTCGTTCGAAACTGTATAATGTAATTTTTTACATTTGTTACATTACCTAACAATATGCGACTGTTGTTCGTTTGAAGCGTACGTCGTATAATGTACACTGAAAATTGTATTTCGATGATAGATACCATACTCATCAGAAAGATAAATATCGTAGTCTTGTTTCAATTGTGACATTGTTCTTGTGAGAAAGAAAATTTCTTTGGTGGAATACTTTGGTAGAATTAAATTTTTCATGTAAAAATAAATAAAACGTATGCAGAATAAAATTTCGTTTAATTTCGCTAAAAGAGTTTCGTTGTGAATAAGAAATTGGATCTGGAAATTCGTCGAGCATAACGACGTTGTTAAAACGGATCGAATTCATGCTCTTAATTGTTGAATAGGGCAAAGCTTTAAGTTGGAAAACTAATAAATTTATTTTTAAAGGCAGGTCTTATTGTATCGATAAAAGTATCGAAGAACTTTTTGAAATACTAATACGAGGATGCTCCGAAGTAAAGCAAAAAAGGGCATACCGATGTTGAGAACACGTTCTTTTCTTAAGCAAGTATAAAACTTTAAGCTCTACTTCTAAGGAAAGCAATTTGCTATAGCTCACCGACAGAACAGACAGCCCATCGTTAAATAAAGTCCTCTATTTCCTACGTGAGTGCCCACGTTACTTCCGGTTATAAAACTATCGTCAATTTTAGGACTGGCGATTATCTATTTATGATTTTTATCAATAATATTGTTATCGGGTAAATTCTGAAGCTTAGAGCTACTGAATTCTCCACTGAACACCAGAAGAATTATTTAATTTATGTTTCAGATTTTAGAGCATCGCTTGAATAAAATAATTCATTATTCTTATGGCAGAGTTAATTCCTAAATTAACCTCAGATCATCCACATAAATCATACCAACTTCGAGGAATAAGTTTCTTCTAAATAATTTCGTTAGGATGTTTAAAAACTACAAACCTATCGACAAACTTGAAACATCAAAAGGACAAAATTAATATAAAGTTGCTAATTTAGTAAAAGTGAATTTAGATCTCAAAGCTCGGAAAACAAAGTTCATGATAAACGTATAAACAATTAAATTCCGCATTATATCTTCGACATTCCACGCAACAAATTAATGATATAAAGAGATAAATTTACAAATTTCCGCTAATTTATCGTGTTTCGCTTCTCTCGCGAGATCATATGTTTCTCTCGCGATCCTCGGGTGTAAAAAGATGCGATAGGAAAATTCAAAAACCTGTGATACGGTCAATGTTCGCGTATTTTGCTTCGGTGAATGTATTCGTTGGTGTCGAACGCATCGGACGCACTTAATATCCAGGCTACGTATGCGAGGAAAATTCGAATTGTCTTTGCATACTTAAATCAGCCGCGTTATAATGTATCGTTGCGCATTGAACCCTTGGCCATGTATAATTCGCTGGACTACGGAAATCCCGGTTATCCGGTGTGTGTGTGCCGCTGTTGGATATCGGTTATTAATTATCCAAGTAATAGCCGCGTAATTGGAGGTCCCGGGAGGACCCGATGCCAGCCGCAGGGGCGAGAAACGCTGGACATTTGCCTAGGCCACCGATCAGAACCTCTGTTGCGCCCGTATTTGCATTTTTATACCTTGTATGCATGCATAAAACGTGTCACGTTTTATTATTTGCTATATCGCTGGCTCGGGATACCAGAGGGGCCTTTGAGATGTGAAAGAGCTCGTTTTCTTTTTTTTCGTTCTTGTATCTAAAGATGAAAAGTTGTATTTGGTACGACGAAAGTATGGCAATTCGAAAGTAGGAAATGTAGGAAACTTGTAATATCGATACTGGTGAAACCGTTGTTTGAGACTTGCGAGGAAAATCAAATGGAAGACCGTTCTCTCTGAATCTTGTCATTTTTTCTCCAGAAACGGCTATAATTTCTATCTGGATCATTTTTCAAAATGTGACTTGCGTAAAAGGAGTAGCTTCTCTCTTGAGACAAAGAAGCAGTACACGAATTAAATATGACGAAGATCTTGGATTATTCTAATGAGTAACCGTGTAAAGTTTCATACAAATCGGCACAGCAATCGTTAATATAATATCATTCTATTAGAGCACAAGAAACGTATTTAACACAGAAATTTAGTATATAAAATAGAGAAATATATAAAAGAAATATATAAAATGCTTTATCATAGTGTCAAGACTTCATGGGCTTGGTGGACAGAAAGGAGGAAAGATATAAATACGTATTAATTTAAAACGTAAAATTTAAAGCATAAATTAAAAATAACTCTATTCATAGATACGGTGTTATATAAATTTACTATGCGTCGATTGAATAAGTATTGATTCTGTCGAAAACGGAATAAACCGCAATGTATTCGATGTATATATTATACATATATCCCTGAAATCCCAGGCCAATCGTTACCAATACATATTAATGACGAACATTCGCGTTATATAAAACACCATATATATTTATACATTCCTTTAGAAATTGGGATTAGATAATACTGATACATTTGTGTGATGCGTGCGTATAAATAGAATCTGATAAAATTAGGATATTTGCATAAATTAATAAATTCTACTTTGTCGTTACAAACAGTTGGCTGGTTATTAGGTTGCGGTAATGTTACCTACAGAGAGTGGATGTTGAAGTTAAATGGAGTTAAATGGATTTCAAATAATTAAGGATGAATAATTAATCATTCGTAATGATAATTTCCAATACATCATCGTTGGGCAAATGGAAATGGTTACTAGGCGCCGGAGCTAATATTATTTTGTTCGTAAATTGTTCACGTGGCCCATTTCCAACGAAAAAAGTTGCGAGAACTGAATACAATATACGATTCTGGGAAATAAATACGTGGAAAAACGTTGTTGAATTTATGTAACGAAAATTCCGCGATTTTTATTCAACAATTTTAATATCTTTATTTTTATTTAATATCTACAAGTATTAAAATTATTTCGTTTTAATTTCAGCTTGAAATTATAAGAGTGGGATAAGTACGAAAACGAATCTAACTATCGATAAGGATACAAGCGATTGTTTAAATTTAAATGAATTTTACTTATAATTACCATACGTAACATTTGAATTTCTACGCGAGAAATCACCTATGAGGAACAAAACAAGTGTTTAATAAGAAACTCGAGGGGAATTTCCAAGAAATTTCTATAAAATCCAAAATTATATATCGAATCACGACGAATGTCTGAAAGATCGGGAAGTTCCTGAAAATAACCAGACGCTTTCGATACGAGGTATTTCAATTCCGAGGTATTTCAACGTGCTTAAAATTCGTGTTACGTTTCATTAACTCAACCACTTTTCGTGTAAAAATTCATCGCTATAAATCAGCCGGTAATCAGAGGTCGAAAAAGTTCGTCCACAAATCAAACCGAGTGCAGGCGAGTAAATTCAATTTCATAAACATCCTTTCTTCCAGCAACACGGGCTAAGGGTTGAAAGAATAAAAACTGGAATAACCCGTTTCTTCTGGTAAAGGGGTTGCGGCTCTATATTCGCGCAATTTCGTGTCCCAAGATCGGGAGTGGCTGGCGAAAAACACAATCGAGTGGTTGAGCCATTTCCACGCCATTACGCGGTCGAACAGAAGGGTCGGTGGCTGGTTTTTCCGTGGCAATAAGGGCACGGCGACAATGAAGATGAGTGAAAAGCGCAAGAAACATCGCTAGGAAAACACCGAATGGAACAGCATGGATAGGAAGGCTGCAGAGAGAGAGAGTCGTGGAAACGTAATAAAGCCAATATCGGCGAGCAGATTGGAAAATAACCGCTTAACGCGGTAAGAGGACAATGGCTTCCTCCTCTTTATATCGAACGGCCGCGGAAGAAACGTTGGTGCACGGTGATCCGGAAAAACAGCACGGAAAATGGCCCGGAGAACCAAGAGAGGACCACACGACGCCCGCTCCTTCTCTCTTTTTCATTTTTTCTCCCTCATCTCGTTATATTCTCTCTCTCTCTCTCTCTCTCTCTCTCTCTCTCTCTCTCTCTCAAACACACGCACGCACGTGCACATACACTCTGTATGAAGATGCTTATCGCGTCGAAGTCCAGCAGAATTCCGCGATATGGAGGAATATTCATGTAATATGACGGTGCTTACGTTTTTTGCAACCGACTATGCTTGGTACGAAACGAATAAACAAGAACATGGTGGCGATCCTTCGTCATAGAACGCTGCGATGACACGTGTTAGCTGTAATCTCGACGAAATTTTGTCTTCCTTTCTTTTTCAGGAAAAAAATTTTATCGTTAAATCTGCGTTAGGATGCGTGTCTTTTGCTATGTTTTAACCCCTTAACGCACGAATTTTGTTCGATTTACTAATAAACGAACTGTGGATTTTTAAGCATTTATGAAATATTTAAGCATAAATGTAGACGACGAACAATAAATTTTCAAAGTCGAAATAGAGAAACTAACATTCGCATATATCCATGACGTATGCGTTAAATGTTAATGCTTGGATATTTCTAATGGAAATCCTGCGCAGTTGGACGAAACTTCTCAATTTTTGATGCGGTTATGCTTTTTGCTTGTTATGCAAATGCCTTCCGATGGTTCCTTCCTTCCTCTGAAACAGATATTAGTTCTGCACTGTACTTTTTCCTATGTGTTCTTCTAAATGAACTGGTTGATACTTCTAGCTTGTATAACAAGAGAATATCTTTATGCAATCTTCGCGTTTTCTTCCTTCAGGTACGAACTTCGTTCTTATTACACAGGTACAGGGTATCCCACTTGAACACAGGAACGCACTTATTTTCCAAGCTACTCGTTGTTTCAAAAAGTATTTCAAGTAGAATTTACTCTATTTATAGGATGAATTTGTTTTTGAGATTTGTTTCTTGAAACTTGCTTTAGTGATAGAATTGTACGTTTTCATTTAACTAGACGTGTACTTCATCTTATGACGAATTCACTGGCAATATATTTTAGTTTTTCGCAGCCACTCAAAGCCGGCTATTCTTGTTTAAAAAACATGTCAAACAAAAAAGAAGAAAGGGAGGGCTGAAGTCCTCTACATAAAAAGTCAGAAATTCTTCGTTACGTCGTAAACAAAAAATATCTTCAATGTCTTTGAACGAGCCCCCCCCCCCCCAAAAAAAAAACCGAGTTCAAACGAACTCGCGAGGAACTGTGTCGTAAAACGATGGAACTAATAAACTTTCCTTTGATTTCGTACCAGGTCGTTTCCCTACGCGCGAGAACCCCGCATTTGAACACGTGGGAACGCGACGCAATTCCGCTCACGCAATACGAAACATTCAAACAGAGAAAAACCCACTTCAACGGATAGAAGCTTTTTACGGGGCCGATTCCATACGTATCCGTAAATATTGATTTATTTCTTCGGAAATGTCGCTACATCCGCGGTTACTGCTTACAAACGTTTCGGTATAAATCTGAATTTATAAATAACCACAAATGTACACATGTACGTACGTATACGGGGTGTCCCATACGATGGAAACGAGCCGTAGCGTTAGAACGGTAGAAAATAGAAAAAAAACATCAGTAGGCGAGTTTTATGTAAATGGTTTCGAGCGATGATGTGTCTTCTTCGCAAGTGAAGGCGTTTCGAACATTTCAAATTCACCTCCATTTCTTCAAATCGAGCTATACATTATTTTGTATGGAGGCACTTGAGTCGAGAAGTGATTAGTTTAAAAGATACTTTAACTTTAACGTTGCAAAACTTGTTTAAGCTTTCCATGGCTTCCATGATTTTATGTATTTCCAATGCTTGGATACATTTTCACGAAGATAAAAATTTATTTCAATTTCAGCGTTTAAATTCTATATATTTTTTCTCCGGCTGTGGTTATTTATGCTCCTTGTATATTTGGAATCGTAAGGTTTCATTAGCTTAATGTTGATATTAATTAAAATTGTCTGTTACTTTATTATCAATCGTTAAATGGAAGTTAATATCCTCTTCTGGAAAAATGAAATTGTTTCGGTCGGTTAAATTGCGATTTGATTGGGATTTAACGTTTAAATATATCCATTCGTTTTATTTCGTAAACGAAGAGACGTCTTTTAAAATATCGATGGATTATTCCACGTCTCCATTAGCTTGTATTCGAAAGGAAAATGCATAATACGAATTGGGTTTAGTCGATAATTCATCAACAACATGCAGAATGTTAAACACAATGCCAGTTTAGAAGTCTACGTAATTATACACATTGTATGTATAACTGTACTTCTATTAATAATTTCAGCATTAAATATAAACACGCAAATTAGCTGATAAACATTTTAGATTTATAATTGCCACACGTGCAGAACATTGAGAAAATAATCCATAAATCTTACAGTTTTCCCTTACGTGTACTGTATTTGTTATAAAAATATTCCCGACTTCTATACTATTTATTATTTAAAAAATATTAAAGATACCTTTAATCGAAGGAGAAACGCATCTTTGAACAATCGTCGTGTAATACTGCTTTGATGAATAATTTTCGAAATAATCTTACATTTCTGTCTCTCGCAATTATATTAACCAAAAGTATCATATATGTGTAATATTTCCCGAAAACGTTTGAGCGAGGTGAAATGGGATCACGAATTTTTTAAATAATCTGTTCTCGTCGCCGGCGCTTTCCCATAGCGCAATCATTGAGCCAATTTCGTTTAGACTTGATACGTGACCTTCTATAAACCGCTCATGGGATTCCTTGAAAATTTTATCAAAGACCGAAAAACGTTAAAGGCGGCGCCGCCGCAGCCAAGCGAACCTCTCTGAAAGCTTAATAAACGATACATAGATTCTGACCGCGGTCAAAGGACGGCATTGACGAAATAAATGGGAAAGAAGGTTATTTGGAAAGATAAAAGCACTTGAAACCATAAATGTAGTAGGATTAATTGAGTGGTTTACAATTTTACCTCTGTGTGAATGCGTGAAGAATAGAACCAAACCGGTTATCGGCATTCCTAACAGAATATTTTGCTCGACGTGGTTTAAATTAAAAATTAATAATCGATTGGGAGATTAAACTCCTTTAACAATCCCTTCCACTTGAACTGCGCAGCGTTAAATTGCAGGGGAAATTCAATTGCGGACGGATTAAATCGATATGATTCGAAATTGTCGTAAAGAGTTAAACTCGATGGAGCTCTGTTGCCGACTGTTTTATCGGAAACTCCCCATGAAGTGGTGAAGAATGTACGTTCTGTTAACGTTTTGTAAGTTGGAAATAGAGAGACATAGAAACAAAATGCACAGATATGCATTTAGATATAGTAAAACTGAAACACAACTTCTCTTCGTACGATGTATTTTTTTTTTTTTTTAAATTTCATCATACAAATTTTCAGTAATAAATGTTCCAGTACTGTCGTGAACTATCGCGGGTACGATTGAAACATGACTGCAAATTTTTAACCAACGACTTGTAGTCGCAAAGGTATAAAATAAACTTGTTTTTTATTGTTCGTTCCATTTACTTCGATTAAAACAACATTTTTATCGCGCAGGCGTTTGGATACTTCCGTCGACCACTGCAGATAAAATTGCGAAAGCGACCGAAATTTGTTGCTAGTAAAATGTGCAATCATAGTATTACAAAGTAACTTTACTTTGTTGTATTATACTAAGATTAATTAATGAATTCCAGAGACAACGCTATCGCGAGATTTTTCACATTTATCGATCAAGAAGCAGACTGGACTGACGGAACAACTTTAAGTAGCTTGTGTGGACGTTCAACGCGGCAAGATCGGAACGGAACCGCATTTGCCAGGTTTGCACGCGAAATCCGAAAGGCGAGACGCACTTCCCCGTCTGCTTTTCAGCGACTATGCTCGCCACTCGGGTTTCAAAAGAGTCGGATACGTATTACCGGAAGCGTACTTTGTAGCTGTACCTGCTAGATCAAAAGGGGATGATGGTCAAAGTAAAAAGGGGTGAATTCGTAATCACGATTGGGAAAAGACGCGACACGGACGTCCACAATGGCTGAATGTAAACCGAGATTGGAAAAAGAGTGACCCCCTCCGAATACGATGTAATTAACAGGTTGCATCGGGGAATATCCAGGCCTCTAGTTGGATCTTTTTGATGGCGGATTAATTAGAAATTAATTGTTCAAATGTTCTTTCTATTTTTTAATATTAAAGAAAAGAAACGGATAGAGATATCTTCTAATTTTTTTAAAAATAAAGAAGATCACGAATGGATAAATATACATATTTAGTCATTCTTTTGTTTCGATAAAATTCAACATTAATTCTGTTAAAAATTCCTACTCTTTCCTATTTTCCTATTTTAAAATTCCCACTTTTTAATCGCTGAGAATAAATCGATATTATTTAAAAAATAAAACCAGTTATCTCGACTTACAGTGTGCCGACTGACAGTTTCATTAATAATCGCGCAGTAGAATAAATCGATCAAAGGACACGATAATGTTTCCTACCGAATAAAACGTGAACATACGTCGTGAACGGGACAATCCGATGTATTTACGCATTAACGTTCAAGATACAGGTACATGTCTGCACGTGATATTGGTTTTCGTTCTCCAACCAGTTCGTAATTGCTTCGCTCTCGACAATTCCAGGCAATTCTCTCTTTTATCCTGTGTACGCATGCCTCCTCTTATTCGCTTCGTAGCATTGAAAGCAAATCCAACTCGATTTGCGTTTTCGATTGCGGTGAAAAAGTTCCACCCTTGCCTCGAGCAGCGATCAAGGTTACCACGACTAAGAATGCTATTGCGGCGCTAGTTTCGTGCCAAAGTGATGTTATTTAACGAGCGCATTATCGAATGGCTAACTCTGTCCTTCTTAGTAAAAATGTCCTATGTATTGTCTCGAAACAATAGTTTCACTTCTCCGAGAGAAGTGAAACTATTTTAGTATTTAAAATATTTATTATTTATCAATTGAAAACACTGACCCATTGTTCTGTAACAGCCTGTATAATATTTAAAGATTTAAAAGAATATCATGTAACTTGGTATAACTTTTGAAAAATGAAGAAGATGGATTATTTTAAATAATTGTAAGAAGGGCAGAACTGAAAGCTTTCGTATTTCTGATTTAGTTTGTTCTTAGCACGTTGATATCACAGAGTTGGCTACTCGGTATTTTTTTTAAATATTCATGATTAAAATTTCGCTACTGCTAGAATGTTCAAATTTCATACGTACGTGTATCAGTGACTGTTACTACAAAGAGAGAGGTGAATGTGTCACGAGGAAAAATTATTTACATGTTTCGTTACTCCGTTTCGCTATGTCACGTTCACGATTTTATTGCTCTAGAACTACTGGCTTTTTAGATATGCATCTACATATTTCGCATAAATGTAGACTTTATATAGATGAAGATAATTAAAATTCGTGTAGTGGGCGGAATACATTATTGGCATATGTAATTATTTTTCATTTAAAAGATTTGAGCACTGGTACTTTATATCTATTATTAAAACATTTCTTCCTCGTTTCTAAACGTGACATGATCAAGCAAATCTCAGTAATTTGATATATCCCAGTAATATATCGCAACCAAATTTATTACTTTTTTCAATTAAATGTTTCTGTCGCGTCAACTCATTCTGATCGTTGTTGTAATAATTGTATCAATGTCCTGTTACGATACGAATGCAATCTAATATGAAACGAGAGATAATTCCTTTACTGTATATGTAGATACTAACAATGTTTACCTTTGCTTTGTTAACGTTAAATAATGTAATTATAAACGATATTTACAAATGCGATTTGTTTGTCCGACAACATAGAATCTCGAATAAAATTCCACGCTCCAAATTCCACCATTTCACCATGAACAACAATCCTATCTTCCAGAGAATATCAAGAATGTATAGAGACTACTATCTTGATTAAGGACAATGGCGTTTCTTTGAATATTCAAGAACAGGCTTTCTTTCATCTCTCGTAATTAGCTATCTCGAAAAGAGCTTGAAAAAAAGGAAATTCCGTCCAACAAATTTCTCTTAATTAACCCGTATAAAAGACAGAGTATATGCCACATATTTATAATGCCATTTTTAATGCCATTTTTAATACCATTTACTTATATACGTGTTTTATTTAAACAATGCTTCCTTGAATACCGTTAATTCGTTTAAATATACAGAAACTGAACTCTGGCGAGATCCTGTCCAGCTATCTCAGATAAAGATTTTATACTATGCTTCGACGTGTGCACATCGATCACAGATGAAGAGAAAATAGTTAATTCGAATACAATATCTTTAAATGTCCATCAAAGTCACTTCCACGTTTAATAAGCCACACTCTACGACGATACTTGGCCCTTATACAACGTCTTATTCATTTATGAATTTATTTTAAGACGATCCTATTAACGATAAGATCATCAGCGACCACCAAAAGCACATAATTGGCGATTACACCAATAACGTCTTGCTAGCAGACTCAGGGCGCATTGTTTCAACGAATTAGATTTTAAATAATACAGAAAAACAAAGAAAGAAACAGAAGCTAATTATACCTTGCCAGCTTAGTCAAAGATCAAACATGTCATCAAAAATCTTTTCAAATCCGAAACTCTTCGCCTAATAACCGGCACACGTAGAATGCAAAACGTGTAGGTGAGGTTCTCGGCTGACATCGATAAAAATTCCCGCGTGTAGAATCAGGCTGGCTTCCAGGGGAAGTTGTCGAGTGACAGTACGCAGAGATAGGGCGAAGGGATGGCGAAGAGGGCGAAAAGCATCGCTTAGCAAGGAAAAGGACACGCTGTGCCGGGCAAACACGGGAAATTATGCGCCGGCCGAGAATTCCAGCGAACAATGCTCGGTGACGTAAGCGGTATTTCGGCGGTGAAGAACGAGCCACAAGGCCAGAAACTAGCGGCGGTGACGTTAACCCGCGCGCGTTGCGGACGAAAGCTACTCATTCCACGGGAACGTGCAAGTACTCTTACGAACTTGCGCCCGATTAATTGCGGGGAACGTCGCCGAGGTCCTGGAACGGACTCGATCTATCTGTGCGTTTTCTACTTCCACCGGAGCGATTAATATCGGTAATAGCTAGCGATGGGATCAAGTTCGATATCGAGTTCCGTATCCCCTTGCGTTGATCAATCGACTTGCTGAATATCTCGTGGATCGAACGGCTGATCAATGGGATAAGTATTTGGTTGACGAATTAATTGTTGCTCGTTTGTGATAATAATCCATTTTCAGAGTCACGTTTCTGTCTTATATACATAGTCGTTAAGATGGCAATTATTCTATAATAATTGCAACGTATAGAAAAAGCACAACGACAAACTACTTGTGATCTATTTTTTAAAATTCATATTGAAATTTCCGATTATTCATGCTGTCTTTTTATGATAAATAAATTCATGAAAATATGACTTTTCACGCGTTGAATATTAATTATATGTATTTGGATAACGTGAAATTGATAACTGGATAAAAAGTGGAGTTGATCAGCCTGGAATTTCAGAGAGTTGTATTGCAATTTATCTGCAACGTAAAGAATGTTACGTAATTTTGACCGCAAATTAAAATGTGAAACTTTTACCCTACGAGCGTTTTTTGAACATGTTTCTAATACTTTGTTCACGTTTCCAGAAACTTTCGTACAAAAATCAATACAGTTGTAATTATGTTCAATCATGGTGCTTGCAATGTGTTTCGTCCCATCACTAATAATGAGTTGGTCGAAATCCTTGGCTCTAAGGCACCGCTTACTCGATGGTCGACTTCTCGATTGATAACGAATGGAGAAATTATGCGAATAATGCACAAAGTTATTCTTCAACATAAATTCTTCAACAGAATTTCCTAATGGAAATACTGTATCTCCTCTTCTTTTTACGTACTTTAATTTCTTAACCACCTGCCAATACTTTTTACAGGGAAGGATGAAATCTTAAAGGTTAATAACTTTCAAAGAAGAGGTAAAAAATTTGGCAGAAGAAGCAAATTAATGGCAGAAATATATCGCGAATAAATAGAGAAACTGCTCATGGAATTAGTAAAGATACGATGTAGGTTAATCGACAAACTAGGGAAACTAATCTTCATGCGTGATAGTTCAGAACGTCGCGTGTCGAAAATGGTTGTGAGATATCTTTGGAGGTTAAAATATAATATTTTTTAAACGCATGAATAAATTCTTAACAAATACCCTTTCAATCTTCTCATACTACGATAATATCGTTCGAAGAATTGTTGAATTATAGAACCGGAGATTTCCATAGAATCGGGATAATGAAATCAGCTGATTGTTCGTTAAAAGCGCACACGTAGAGTCATATAAAAATTAAATGGTAGTAATTTAATAGTAGTAAAAATTAATTAACGTAGTTAAAATTTCGTTCGAGAAAACGAAAGAGATAATTCACCAGCCGGAAGAAATACTAATTAAAATTCGAAACTTCAACTTTAACAGAAAGTCTATTCGTAACAGTTTCCTTGAATTCCAAATTGGCAAATCCACTTTGCGTTTAAAAAATACATTCGAAGCGTCTCGTTGGAAATTCCGTACGCGACGATCGTCTTTAAAACGGCGAGATCGATGCGGCGGCTGCAGCGCGAGGGTAAACTAGAATCGCGAAATGAGTGGCATACACCTTGAAAAGGTGTCTGGAGGGCGAAGAATCTCGAGACACCGCGTGAATCGTATCTCGTGCAGCTCAAATGGATGAAATCCGCGCCCATAGTCGCGCATTTACGCGTGTGTGCTTTTTATATCGAGTGCGATCTCGGGTTTTAGACGGGCTTTCAACTTGTTTCCAGACTCGTTCGCGCTGACGGAAGACGATTAAGCGTGTGGTAACGTTTCATTTATTAGCAGTCTCGGGTCATTCCTTGTTTCTCGTTCAATTATCGCGAATTTCTTCTTCTTTAGAGTGAAATGGTTCGTGGTGTATAGCGAGCAGTGTATACTATTGGTCAAAACTATCTCTACAGATGAAATTTTTTCTCAACCAATTTATTGATTTTGTTATCATTGCTATTAGTTCTGTTTATTTTATTTTTTTAGCGCATAATTAAAATGTATACCAACGAAAGAGTACGAGAGTACATTGTACAAAATTGATTTTTTCCAGAATCAGCAGTAGGATTGAAGAGTTTAATATGTGGGAATATATAGAATTTGAACATACTATATTATAGTAAAAATAAATTATAGAATGTATCTTTCACAATAATTTATATACAAATATATGTGTATATATACATACATATGTATATAAGTACGAACACATACGTATGCATCTTGACTGGTCGTGTAATAAAATGCGCAATAGCAATTTAAACGTGGCCAGTAAATTTCGTTTGCAATTAGGTTAATCCAATTCAATGATGCTAAATTAAACGTTAACGACGGATCATGGTGTTTCATTTGCAGCTCGATCAGTTAAGTGTTCTGTACACGCGTTTTGAGCAAATGTAAGCGGTAGCACGGGTGAGATATCATTAAATGAATGAAAAGACAAATTAGGTTTGAAATATACTGATATCGCCGCAAGCTCCGGCGAAAATTCAATTTCTTCGGTATTATGGCCATATATTCAGATTCATGAATATTTTCCAGAATTTTCAAAGCTTCCTTTTAATTTTGTCCACATACAATTGTTAATTACTTTAGTACCAATTGATATATCGTAGAAAGGATAGTTCGAATATAACAATACTGTGGTTTGGATAATTGCTAGAGATATATGGAATTTACAAGAGTCTGCTCTTGGCGAGACTTTTAGTCGATCGAAAGCAACGAAATATTTTGGACCAATGAGGTAATAATAACAATGACGATACACATGATAATGGAATAAGATTCAAGGCTACAACGGAATTGTTCAGATTGATTTAATATTCAATTATATTTTTCATATTCTGTGAAATGATTTACTATTATTTTGTATGTAACGTACGTATATCTAATAACCGTTCGTAACTAAAATACACGTACAATACTTGATGAAAATAAAATTCAACGACATACCAAAATGGATTCTAAATTCTGTGTTGCAGAAGCTCGAAAACGTATAGGGGGAGAGCATCCAATAAGAATATTTATGTTTCATCAGTGTATTGTATTCGGAGTGCAACATTAAAAGCAGCAAAATGTCTACATCACATTCGCGCAAATTGTTTGGCGTGGAACTTACCAAAAGTACCCTCTGGAGGACCAATGAGCAAACTTTCGGTTTGTCTTCGCATAAGTGTTGCGATTCGGCGAACGTTATGTATATTCTGTAGAATCGAATTTGGGAAATTCGATCCTTGCCATGCATCTCGAGTACGCATATTTGAATAACAGTGTAATATTCCTGAAGCTACAAAAGTTCGGAAAATTCATGGAAATTCCTTGATGGAATTCTTCTGAGATTTCGACGATTCAAAAGTGTGATCATGTCGATTTTTATTATAACAACGCTCTCTATACGTGATCACTAGTGTTGATTTAATCTCCTCGCGTTAAATGACACCGATTACATTTCGTTCGTTTATAATAAATACCGATAACTAAAAAAAAAAAAAAAAAAAACTCGATACTATACGTATATATGCCATAATAAATTTACCAAAATGTCCAACGATCGTGATTTATTCTTTTCATTATATATGTTACTATGAAAATTTCAAATGTCTTGCGTTACATTATTCTGGGTTTCTATTTTATATTTCGTTCGGAAACGTAGAAGTTAAATGAATTAATATGGTATTGTCTTGTATTATTTATATATTATCTGCATTTATACGAGTATACTGAATTCACTTCAGATTGTGGACCTAGGATGGATTACCTCTAATATATATACATATTTCAATGTACATTGGAACGAATATATCTACTATGACGAACGAGGTTCTAGAACCAATTATGTCCGTTCTAGCATATTATCCATTAAATACAGCGAATATCATAAATATTTGTGAATGAATCACGAAATGAAGCGCGTAGATCTTATGTGCGCTGCCTGACGATCTCACTTCGCTAGCCTGGATCCTTCCATTTTCCATGAGACACGAAGGTTTCATGTATCATAAAATAGCAAATTTGATTGTCATTCTACATATCGTAGTATTTCTTATGTTTATCGTGTCACATAATTTTTATCGTAAACTATACAGCGACGAACCGAAAATGTCATAAATACGAAATATAATAATAAAAGGGAAGCGTTGGTAAAAAGATCATAGCTCGACCGAATTTATGTATTTTACAGTCAGTATGGTATAGTGATAACCGTTGTACACGCGAGGACCCAAGACAGATGAAACTAAATTATGTTTTTCTTGAATGATATGTTAAGATATTAATTTCCTTTCGCAATTTTGCAGATTTCAACATCACGCAGCCACGTTAACTTCTCTATTTAACTCATATTCTGTACTACAATTTTCGAGAGTTGAGTCTTTTCAAAAGAAAAAAAAAACGTATCTTGTTATCTTTTCGAAAATTCCATCGCTTTATATAATACATGCATCGACGAGATGAAAGAGATGCGATAACGTCAAGCGCGTTGTCAAATATTCGATGCATTTTCACAGCTTTTAGCGCAAATAAATGTGTTCGTCCATGCCACGAGTCATGAAATCTCCGTACAGTTCGGCAAAATTTACGAAATATCCGTTAGTTTGGAAGCGTTGCACGGTCGCGGCATTTATTTTATACCGGCGAAACCGAGACATATATCGAAAAGCATTTGGAAAAGATATCAAACGCACCTCGCAGCCACCCTTTATCCGTGTCACAGGCAACAGTCAGCTTTTGTCCTGAACAGGCCTGGCACAATCGTTGGGACGAAGCGCAAGTTCGTGTCTCTCTGTTGTAACAGCCGGCACCCGAAAACTATCTGTCGCGTTGTACACGTAACAGCCGTGGAAAGCTTGGCCAGGGAGAAACAGCAATTCGAACGGATGGCAGACGGAAGTGCACCAGTGCGATCGTCTCTCCTTATTAAACCTAGCCACAAATGGATCAAGCTAGGCGTCAATTGACCGTGAAGCTGTCCATGACCGACGAAATGAGGAAATTTGCTTTGATAAGAGCGTACTTGGAATTAAAATCAGTGAAATTGATGGAAGGTTTCTACGAAGCTTCGTGAGATGGACAAAAAATGGTACGATAAGGCATAATGATGGATTCAAAGATTTTAGTAATGTAATAACATTATTTTGCTAATAAAATTTAGTGGCGAGTAATAGTAGCTCACGAAAGTATTTGCACACTTGTAGAAACATTCTATGAATTACTATGCGTGTTGTATAAAATATTTTGAAAAATTGTACGGAGGCAAGACTAATATGATCACATTGGTAACGTTTGAAGCTAATCCGAAAATGTAATAGAAGTTAGAAGAAATTTATTTCAAACATATTTTAAGTTTAAGAAATGAATATGACACAACATGAACAGTGCTTCTCATTAACTGTTTCGTTACCAATTTTGATATCGATATTAATAATATTATTTCCAGTTTTGTTATTAATTTACAATAGACAACATACGGTGAGGAAAATGAATGTTCTCCAAATTAAATCGTTAAAAAAGATCTAAAAATCCGCTGCAATTTAATTAAGCTCTGTTAGATTCTTAAATTCTATTCTATTCGCAAAGGGAAACCGTCCCCATCAAATCACACAACCGAGTGCACTTTGCAATCCGCGAAAGTCCTACCATTCAATGATCAAGCGAAGCGACGACAACGTACACACGTGAACGTGAAACTTGGCGGTCGGTTTTGTCGATTTGTAGTCAAGGTCGCAAACTTTTGCGAATCCTTTTCTAAATCCTGTAAGCTGAGACTGGTTGTTCGTCGAGGATGTGCTCGATCGCATCTTAAAGGAAGTTGAGACACACGGTGCATCGGAGAATCCTCCTTCTCATGCAACTGAAGTCTGAGCTTGTGTTTAGGTCGGCTGCTGGCTCCCTTACTTCCGGTCGATCGCCTTTAAATCCCACAAAGAGAAGCCTGCACGCTTTGGTATCGTACATGCGAGGCTCTAAATTGGATGTAACGTCATCACTTCAGGGGATTCGACGCTTGTTATTAGCTGCATTATTGATTTTAGACCCATTTCGTGACAGAACCTTTTCTCGTCTTGCGTATCGAGCCGAGTAAAGGTTATCGTCGTTCTTCCATAACGTTAACCTGCGACCAGCCGGCCTGCATTTTTATTTTCGCGTTTAATGCTGGCACACCGCGATCTATCCTTTATTACGGATACAATATCCCGTCTAGAAGCCGATTCGAAAATAATTTCCAGCTACCCCATTTAACGTTATACAGGTTTCATACTATGGTAAGTGGGAAGTTTATATTTATTGACAAGAGAGGTTTCCATTTTATGTGGAAAGCCAGAAGTGAAGGAATATTGCTCGTTTACGCGTGCCACGGTATATTTTACAGGCTAACAAGCGCAGTCGCGCAATCGATTACGCGTCTACGGATCCGAATAAAAAATTGTTATGAGCTGTAAAGCTTGATTAATAGAGGCGATTCGCGGTTTAAACTCGACAAACGAGATTTTCGCCGCGAAGAAGTTTCGCTTTAATTTTAACTTGGAATTAAGCATGGGATATTACGCTTCAATTTATGAACATTTATTGGAACAAATATCACGTTATGAAGTATATTCGATTTTTTGATACCCTCTGTTATGGTACGGGCTATATAAACTAGCTCTCTCTTCGGCATAATATTGTAATATTGTAATATCGTATTATCATGGATTCAAATATTGAACAGCGAGGGATGGCCAAGTTTCAATTTAATATGTGCCTAGTAAATTTAATTAAATTCTTAGAACACCCAATTATTCGCTGAATTTAGTGACCATTTTCTACTTCGCATGCTGAAATTCTACTTAAAGAGGTATCACTTTAACTTCATTGAAAACATTCCGATTAGTATATCACGTGCACGAGATAAATCGCACTTTAGCAAGTAATTTCAGCGCAGAAATTCGCAAACTTCATGAACCTGTCGCTGAATGCATGGATTTAGCGCACTGCGTTCAAGCCCGAGCAAAAATAAACCTAATTTTTTGAGAGATTTCGTTTCTATTAACCTAATCCCTCTGGAACTTAAGAAACACACCGCACAGTTCGGGTATAGGAGAATCGCGAAAACCAAACAATGTATAACATTCCTCGAAGATGCTCGCTGTTCGTCAAATTAAATTAAAGATTGTCGAACTTGCTCGCATTGTAATTTCAGCCTGGATGCTGTTAAAACACGAACCCTCGATCAAGAACTCTGACAAACTTCAATTACGGGACCACTAAAAATTACAGTCGGTCCCGGAAAGTCGTGCACTCATCCAGTCAACTCGTTCAATTAAAAAACTTCCGTAAATAGCAAGTTGTCGCGGTGGCGGAAAACCAGAACCAGCAGAAATTGCAAGCTGCAGAGGCCTTGCAGCCGGTTGGAAGCTACAATTTCAATTAAGAAGCCGCGAGAGAAGGCTGTGGCGCGAACCGGAAGAGGAAAGAGAGCCGCGCGTGAGGGGCGTCCCTTTAACGACGCTTGATACGAGGAATGACGCGGCCGGTTACAATCAAAGCAAATTGACGTCATCTAATTGCCTTCATTAATCTGATTTGGTTTTACTTTAATTGCGTTAACGCAAACCCTGAACCGGATAACGAATTTGCATCGAGCGAAGTCGACTTGCCGAAGAAAAATTGCTTGAGGATTTTCGCGCTAACGAGGTAGATAAGCTTGTCGGAGGTTAGTGTCGGATTTTCCGATACTATGCTGGATTATCGTTGAGCCACCCCTTCGACCCACCACCGTTTTACCTTTCTCTTTCCACAGTTCATGGACTTCGCTGCGTAGTTTATTATGTATTGCTCGTCTATTTTCGAACTTGGTCGTTTCACGTCAAGCGGCCAAGTTTCGTTCTATCCTGGCGATAAGCGAAATTCAGCACCCGTGATTCATGACAACTTTTTCTTCCATAATTTAAATAATAAAACGCTGAGAGATGTAAAAGGGAGTATAGAGTGTAGAAAGAAATTAAAGATAATGCGTGACGAAACGAGGGTGGATGTTTTATGTGTTTTATGAGAACGATCGTACGTACAGGGTGATTTATACGTTATTTAATACAATGGAGACTATTAGGTGTGATTTTCTTTGTCAAAGAAATTATCCTTGATATCTATTGAATGAGGTCCAAATATTTAAACTTTTATAGTAGTTCTTTTATAGTAGTTCTAACTGTGCGGCAGATAATAACAAATTTGAACATACTATTATCGTGTAAAATCTCGGTAATAATAATATTAATTCTACCGTGCAGAGAACTCCGGTTATAAAATTTCTTTGTATAAAAGAAGTGTATAGCTACATAGTTTAAATTAATAGAAATATGATACCTATGAATAAATGTAAAGCGTAATATGTATTTCTGTTTCTACACGACAGTTCCTACCCTTGTAGGTACATTTAGAAAATATTTCGTTCCGATGCATGTTGATGTGTAAAAAATTTTTTACGGGAAATCTCGCAAATACGAAGTAACATATTCCGTGGATGCAATAACTCGAAAAACGAGAGGGTAACAACTTTCAGGATATGTTACGAACCACGTATATACGTGTCTTTTGTACAGCTATAAAATAAAATTGTATCAGTTAGTCCCTTCAGTGAATATTCAGTGCATTTGAAATACCTTAATTACCTAGAATCAAATAGGAAAATAGCGGTAAAAGTTTGTATTATCTAGAA
Source organism: Bombus confusus (assembly GCA_014737475.1). Taxonomy (NCBI): domain Eukaryota; kingdom Metazoa; phylum Arthropoda; class Insecta; order Hymenoptera; family Apidae; genus Bombus; species Bombus confusus. The sequence goes on from JACXIV010000144.1 coordinate 627,551, forward strand.
AAAATTCTGGAAAAGCCGAACAATGTTTTAAAAACAATACTTTTATCAACACAGTTTTCATTGTGTAACATTTCAACTGTTGGATTTCTACTAAATGTTGGCTAATGACTTCGTCAAATAAAAATGTTTCGAAAGAATTACCAATTGATGAAAATAACAGACTACTCGATTAGCGGAATATTCGAATAATGGAAGCTTGGACAGTGTTATTATTGAAGCCTTTGAATACTATAATACTATCGCCATCATTTTATAGGACAAAGAATGCTTAAAAATGTCACATTATTTTATTAGCTTTTATGTCTCATCTATCTTAAATTCGTTGAAAATTGAGCGTAATATAATTAAAACTACTTAAATAGCTGTAGAGTGAGGACAAATGTAATTTTCACAAAATTCTCTTCAAATACATAATTTCATAGTAATACTAATTAAGAACTCGTGTATGCAAATTCAAGTATATCTAACATAATACCAACGAGGGAATAAGAAATTAGAAAGAAAAAGTGGCATGAAATGACGTAGAAACCGATGGAAAATATATTATCGGTTAATTACGAACACATAGTTGCTTATTTTTAGTCGACTGACTTTTATGCATTTATAGGAAATTTGAGGGCGAAGAATTCTACGAAACTCACATAATATGAAAAAACGTAGAAAATATTCACAGTACAGTTAATTAGCTTTCTATAATACTTGATAGGAAAAACAATTTACTACCGGGGTTCTACTTTTTTAATTATATTCTGAAAAGTATGAATTTCCATAAAAATCAGCAGTCCAGTGACGTGAATAATATAAGTCTGCTTCGACAACGTTGGTTTTGAGATATAAAATATCGAAATATTTTCACCAAATATAAGTATATTGCATTCATGAAAATATATACGACATATTCATCAAAGACATTTAAAAAAGTGTTCGAATACCTCCATGAGCTTGTGTATTCAATCAACTTATTAAAAAATCTCCACAGAAATCTCTAAAAATGCCAATCGTCTCTAAATACGCTACAACATATTTTTGTCTCTCGAATAATCAGTTTCGATCGTTAAATGCTTCCAACATCATTTGACATTTCACAGTCGAACAATTTTTGCGTTTTCAAATACACAGTTCGAAACGAGGCACATCGAGAATTTTCCAGATGACGATCAAAAGTAACTCGAACAGGGGTTGAAAATCAAAGCGAAACAACAACGTTTAATCGCGGGCTAACAGTAACGTTGAGGATGGCGGCGGAAGTCGTCACGACGCGACACGCGTCCATTCTCTAAATCCATTCGCGACCGTCCCGCTCGTTCTATTTGTTCAATTGTGAACATCCAAACAAATTTCGAATTGCTCGGCGCAACGGAGTCGAGTTTCCAGCCGGATATAATCGCGGCTACGAGTCGGGGAGTTAATACAAACATATGCACGCGCCGAAATTGCACACGAGTTAGAGTGCCTACAGCTGCTAGCTGCATGTATTTCCCTGTTGACGTAATCCCTGATTCATTCAACCTTTCCAAACTTCTCCTACGCGAAACAAGCAGAAATTCTGATAAGGAAATACCGATGTCCCACTATTCTACCTGAGCTACCCGAATTAAACCTACTAATTATCGACTTCCAAAACATCTGATAAATTTTTCAAAATTTATAATATGCGTAGCAGGTGTGATGTAAAATGAAACGAAACAAACAGTAGTGATCAAAAACATGTAAGGAAGTCTTTATAATTCTTTGTTGTTTTATTATTTTTACCAAGACCATTCGATATAAAAATAAGAAAAAAAAACAAATAAAAATTGGAAAGTGAAAGATCAAGTCCTGAAGAAGAGAGGGCGTTCTCCTGCCCATCAGTTTGATGGGTGAGTAGAGGACCTTTCGCAATTAATTGCTTGAGAGGTTTTTCCAAATTTCGATGAACGTAACATAGTTATGGGAATCCTAGAGCATCTCCCAAGAGGAGACAGTTTATGACAATATTGCTGTGCGAGTCGGTAGTCGTTAATTTTATGTACGATTGGTATAATACCAGCTAACTACGAAACAATCCGAAATTTCCCTTAATTATCGAATACTATATAGCGATTATATTATTTCGTATGTCGAAACAACGCATACACAACAGGTGCTGCTATTTGAATGTCATATCATAGAAAGTAGCATTAAATTCTTTAATACGATCCACATAAAATATCCGTAAAACTGTGTCAAGCTCCTCCTTTCTTAAGTAATGTTACGATCTAATATATGGTAGCTCCAGGCTACCCGCTCGATCCAGAATTCATAAATTCAGTAGGTTGCGATAGGATGACCGTTCCATTAAAAATTAAAAAAACCTGTCTCTTAAAAGCCTGTATCAAAATTTCGCCTCTTTGCAGAGTTTCCTTATCGATCAATAATCGTAAACGTTTTAAACAAACGAAAACGTAGGACGTTGCACAAATCTCGCAATCGCTTTCTTTATCGTTCGCAAAACGTACTTGACCATCCTGTACGTAATTAGGTGCGGCGCTATACGAATTTCAAGACTGAAATTTATTTCTATTAAATCAATTATTTGCTAAGTAGATTTTACTTTGGGGGACGATTTCGAACTTATCATACGAGATCTTGCGACGAGCTTATCTTACGAGATTTTGCGTAAACCCCGAGCGACAGAAACCAATTTCAACGAGACTCTGTTACGCCAAAGTGTGACGGAGGCGATGAGTCAATAGGAAGAGTTTACAACTTACAACGCGTTATCATGACACCCGACATGTTACATTATCGCTGGTACGTTCCCGGAAACTCTAATTAATTTGTAACAGTACAGTAACGAATTTTACCACAGCGTAGAAATAAATGACAAATAGAATATTAGATAAACGAGGAAGGTATTTAAAAACAAGTCGATAAAACATTTCACTTGTTTCAAGAAAGATTTATTTCATTAATATCAGTGGTGAGATTATCCGAAATATAACGAATGGTCTTAAGAGATCTGTGAGAGCAATCCTAGATGGATTGAGGAAGAATTAAATGAATTCGTATGCACGCCACGTCTGAGGAATATCACCTGGCTTTATTCCTAGCAATATCACTGGCCCAATTCTCTCATCTGAACGGTGAATCGTTTTATAAACCTTTAAAACTACTTCCACTGCTTCTGTGCACGATGGTCTGAAAGGTTTAGGAAAAATTGTCCATTTCTTATTCAGGATATCCTTTTGCTAGATATTAAAGAGACAAATCTCATTGTTGTACTCTCCACCTATTCTTTTCCAAGAGAAGGAAGACGCGTCAAGTTTCAAAGTTAAAACAACAACGCAAGGAAGCAACAGGGAAACGTCTTCTAAGCGTACAAAGGGGAAATAACTTTCAGGAGACGCGTAAAGGCAATTTTTCAGGCACAAATTTCTTTTGTCCTTGCTTAACGATTAAACTACAAGGCACTTGAGGCGGGGACACTTCCATCGACGCAAATGAGATTGAACGAAGAAGCAAAGTGCCGTTCGAAGCCGAGAATCGTTCAAATGTTTGATACTGTCTTAAACGAATTCTCTTTGTCTTACTTATCGTCCACAAGATTATGAACTCTGATTATTCTCTCGACACGAGAACTGACACTTTCGTTTTCGCGGTATTTGATTTTTTCGGTCGTATATAATATCGAATTCATTAAATGGTGTAGATTAGTTTGCCTAAAGGTAAACAAGTATGGGGTTCTGCTATATTTAAGCCACTGAAAGAACAAATTTATCAGCTCTATTTTAATATCACGATACATGACTGACATTTTGCAGTCTAAGCAATATTCATTGTCAATGAACTTCTTTGAACATTTATTCTCAAGCTAAATGCGTTCTTATATTTTAGAAAGCAATATATCTAAGTTGATATCTTTCTACTAAATTAAGTAGTACTATAGTATTTCTTATAGATATCAAGTAGTCTTTACTACAATTATAAGTTCCAATTAGTAGTATTCGAATCAAAGCGATAGAAATTCTAACTGGTTTCAGTTTTCATCCTCCCAATCGTAGCAAATAAAATTCCACTTATAAAGAGTTATTTTATCGATAACACATTCAATGACATGTCTTTAGGAATAATAGCATTTGCAAATGACTAAACTATCCTAACAACTGTTTTATTCTCAACATCGTCAAACATCTTTCTCATTGTTTAATTTCAGCTACGACTAAATGAAATTAGTTTTCCTTGCCTTCTGACAAACGTTTCAGTTTTTCGTTGTTCTCTTCTCCAGGCTCGTGTTAAATTTAACTCGACACTATGTATTGGTAAATGAACAGAAACGAAAATCAACGAAACGAAAAAGTTTACGATTGGCTTAATTATCGAAATTGGAAAATAGAGAACTGTCTAACGAGAATTATCAAACAACACGTGCAACTGCTCTGATCCCGTTGTCAGATTCGTCCAATTAAGGAATCCTATACGAGTAAATTTCGAATTACTTCGCCCAACATTCCAGAGTTTCGCCCCGGAACGTACTGGTCGACCCTCCATCGAAATTAATACAAACAAACGCACCTGTACGCGATAAATGATATTTAACGAGCAACCACATGATTTTACAGGGTGTATCAAAAATTGATAATGGGAATTCAGAAATATAATCCGTTTTCAGTGAAGATGATATTTTTCAGATTATTATGGATATGTTTGCACACGTCTGTTATATTCTTTTAGAAAAAATTATCTTTTTTTGAAGAAAAAGACTTTCCCCAAAAAAAGTATGATCTAGCTGTTTGGCTGAAAATTATCGTTTAAAAAAAAAAAACTTACCTTCTTTACCGTTTAGATTAACCATTCTTGTCAGCTTCTTGTTAAAAAAATTACCTTTTTTAATAAAAGAATTTTCTTAAAATAATATTTGACTTTATTGATATGTGCTCCCATAAAAATAAAACGCATGTTACATATATCGCTAATGTCTTACTAGTTATATATCGATACATAAATATAAAAAATCTCATTTAATTTTGTGCACTTCTGCAATTAATTAAAATATTAATTTTGATTAATATTACTCTGTAAATAGCTTTGATTTATTTTCTACAAACAAATACAATTTATTAAATAAAACGAGTTTGTAGATTTTACGCAGTTTCATTTATCGTTACAGATAATTAACGATATATTCTTCAATATTAAGTAATATATTAAATATATTTCAATTACTATAATATGTATTCGAATTAAATAAAATTCGACTGCGAAATCTTTTAAACTTTTAGATAACGAATAAATTCTTAATAGATAGAAATATAGAACCATTATTCTTTAATTTAATATTCTAACTATTATGTAATTTAATCTTTAAAAAACTAATTTATATTCTAAACAATTTCTCATTTCACGTTTGTTTCTTTCGCGAAAACATCTGATTTAATCTTTCGGCTTGTTTTCAAGAGAAATAGGCAAATAACCCGCGTTTATTCTGCCAAGTATACTATTCAGATTTAATTCAAACGTAGTCGTTCGTGGTTTATTTTAGGTTGTTTATTACTAGCCGAAGCCTTTACGAGCAATTTTACGAGCACTTCATTATCCACTTTTCATCGCCGGTAATAAGCCGACGAGAAAAATGAGACTGTATGAAAAAATCGTTTCAACATTAATTGAAATTTGGTTTCGTTATCCTGATTTAAAAATTTGTCCTCGTTTCACATTAAATCGTGAACAATAAATTTTCTGCCGCAATTGAATGTTTCCGCTCAGTTGTAAAATTTGTTATTGTATATTTAACGATTTTCTTATATTTTTGCGATCTGATTGCATAACTTGTATAATCGTTAAATCGGAGTGATATACGTATAAATCGAAATTTATCGTGTTTTTGAAAGTTACCTTTTTATTTCAGTTTATATGCGGTTCTACTTTCTTATGCAAGAATAATTTATTACTAGAATTACCAGACACAACATTGTTCTAGATACGACATTACCAAAGTAAAAAATTTAAGAAGAATCTCGTGTCAATATTCACAAAATTTAAATTAATTACATGACAGCATTAAACAAATAAGCACATAAATGTATTTTCTGAGTCCACATTGAGCAAGGAATATATTAATAAATTTTATAGTGGTTATGAACATTATCACACCACAAAATGTGTCTGATGTCACAGCATAATTATATAATGGAATTTAATTTAACGAATTTAGCAACAATTCAACTGTGTATCTTCGTTAAATATACAATAACAAATTATCAATTGTACAACTAAATATACTTCATACTTAAACGACAACGCACGTCAATTGGCGGTCTATGTGTAAGTTTATATATATGTATATTGCAATATGTTAATATGAGTTACGAGAATCTCAAATAATATATGATTTGAATAATATTAAATAAATAAGATAAAAAGAAGTAAATCAAAACCGCTTCGTGCCAATACCTCGATAAATTTAAGAGATACGATTTAAATTATCAACAATCATTGCTCACATTTGTCAAATCAATATCAGTAATCGTTCTAACCTGATTATCAGCCATGCCATACTCCAGATTTGCGAAGAAATGATGTAAAGTGCTGAGAAGGAAAGGGAGAACTTCATTTTTCTGCGTCTATTGCAAATACAATATTTATTATATCGGAACACGTCGAGATCTGCGTATCGAAGGCTCAATTCAAACTGCGTCTTTCTTACCCTTGTTTCGAAACATTCTCCGCGACTGAACGTTGAGAAATAAACACCGCTGCTGCGTGTGCTACAATGACACGCACGTACACACACATTGATTCATCCTCTACCAATTCTTATACAATATTTACTAAGCAATGAATATAATGTTCTTCTCCTATTGAATAAAGACTACGGAACTAATTAAAATAATAATGAAATTAAAATAATACAATGAGCAATTGCACGCACCACACATACTCACACACGCTCTTTACTTGCTAAATGTGCGCTCTCTCGCGGCTGATACGTGTAAATACTGGCGCCAATATATATTTTAAATTTCGATAATCAATTCTTTAATTTTTCAATAATCGACTACAACGCTTAGTTTCATTACAAAGAAACGATCTTTTGTCATAATAAAATTACGCCACAAATATTTTCAACATTTATTTATTGCTCATATGATCACGTTGCAAATTCTGCTAGAAATTTTAATTATTAATAAATTAAAAAAAAACGATTTGTTATTTAATATTATAGATATTAATCTACATCTTTCAGAATCAACTTTTTTACCATATAAAGATTTTGTTATCAGTTATTAATAATAAAAACGTATCTTGTCAGATGGTTTTGTAAAAAGGACATAACGTACCCAGTGATATTCGAGGCCAATTTTATCAAAAATAGCTAACACTTACCATTTAGTTAATTAATAACTCTCAAATCGTAAAACTCTAATATTACATACCTATACGTACCATTCTATACACTTTATGGACCGACATTGTCCCAAGAACATACTGGTAGCCTCCCTTAACGTTTCGCAAACTCGCCCATCAAATTAACCGGACAATCGAAAACCCTCTGGCCCTCTAAATTAATTCTTCCACTGACACGCGACATCAAACGTCGAAACGCCGAAGAAGGGAGCCATCCATCTCGGAATCAACCTGTACAGGGGTTTCCGTGCACGCACGTAATTCGAGACACACGTGCGTTGCATAGAAACAAAGCCGGGAACGACAGACACAAAGACAGAGTTCCGAGAGTGCGGAAACTCGACGGAAGGATTTGTTGTAACGGTTACCGTTACCAAAAGTCGGATCTAGGATTAGTACGTAGGTGGTTGAGGATAATGGATTATCAGACGACGAGATTAGTAAGTGGCTTTGTCGTAATTGCAGAAGAGAAACGGTCGCGTTCGTTTGTCAGCAAGAGATGTCTTTAATATCGGCTGCAACCCTTTCCACCATCCGATCCCTTTCTCTCTTTTTCGTTCCTCTCTATCTCAAGCAGACTTGGTCGCACGTAATACTGCACATACCGCGACGTCGCCAGTAGCAATGAAAAATTACCTGCCCTTTGTCGAAAAGGAACGACACCAAAGCCTCTGGATGATGAAAAGGAACGAGGATCATCGTCCCTTCGTCCTCTGCTTCGCCTCGTGTCGCGTCAGCATTCCCGCCGAGACATTCGAATTTTCTTCCTTGTTCTCGCCACTTTGCTCAGCCAGATTCAAACTCTCCAAGTGGTTGGTTCACAAATTGCTAAAACGAATCGTACACTCGATTGTTTCGCTGACGTTGAGTACCGTTCGACGTTCGAGTAATTGTTCAATCGTGAAATCGTTGTTGACGACAATCTGCATAATACGAATGTAAAATTTAGTCACTTCCACATTTTCAAACTTTCGTTTAATTGATTCAAACTTAAGTTTCATCGTGACTCGTTTGATATCGGAGAATGTGTTTTGCGGTTCGCTGAGCAGAGTAACTGTCTAGAGACTGACATTTGTGTCAGGAAAGTCAGTGTCTGTCGAAGTATTTGAAACTAGAGGTTGATTGCTTAAATTCACTCGAAAATATTCATTAAACAAATAAAGAAAATTGAGAATTAGAATATTCGGTAAAAATAGAGCGATAAAGAAGTTGACATTGTAAATTATATTATTAAATTGTGTAATTATAATTCCTATAATATTTCGGCTAAAATATACAGTATTTCTAATTCCAAACATATATAAGATAGAATATGCGTTTTCATTAATCTTCTTTTTCGTGCACGCTGCCCAAATCTCCATATTATACTAGACCAACAGATCGTTCAACGATCCGAAAATTGTTGTATATTTTTTTTCGGACGATGCAGTCACGATCATTTGTTCCACACAATGTCGCGAAAGATTCATCGTAAAGCCTTTTACCTAATAAATAGTAATAATACATGACGACATTTATCGTATCGGATCAGTGCATGATGCGCCACTGCAACGGCGTTTACTTTGTATCACCTCGTCGATATCGACGTTACGACGACGGTTAATTTTCGTTTCGTACTCCCGTTCGGTGAAGTTTTAACGAGAAAATGGAGGCAGCAAGATTCGAAGGCGAACTGATTTCGAATTAACTTTCAAATTACCTGTTAATGAATGGACAAACTTCAGATTAAAAATAAGCAACTCTGCTGCCCGTTGAATTGGTACATCAGTGTACATCCGTAAATTAAACATTATCCTAGTGAAAAATGAACTTTATGAATGAATTGAAATCTAAATAAATGTACTTCTTTAAAAATCCGACATTAGTTTGCTTTATTTCAGAAGAATTGCGACATTAGAATTTATATAATTGCTAAGTTTTTAGATCAAGTTTTTAGCGTGTGTAACGTTATTTGACTAAAGTAGATTATTATGAAAATGAACAAATAAAACGGAAATTATTCGATACGTTTAAATTATCTCTATATTTTAGTATGATGAATGATTTGTAAATATTCGTTGTTTTTGCTGATCTTTTTATTCTTTCCATGCCAATGAAAATTATAGAGATTTAAAATAATTGTTCATACTGAAATTCTCGAAATTCTTCTCGAATTCTACCATCCGTGCGATGAATTATTATTTGTTATTATTACTACGCATTATTGCCGCTTTAATTCTATCCGTGTGAAGAAAGAACGCGTAGAAATTCTGTTAATATTTGATTAGACGCACGGCTTTTCACAAACGTAGGAACTTTTACAAGGCGAGGAAGGATAAAAGTAGAAAAAGATTAATCCCAAAGGGAAGAATTGAACGATCTCAGAGAGCGCCTTTCAAACTTCTTACTCACAATCAGTCGAGTAATTCATCGATTTGATCGTTTCCCGATATTTCTCCCTAATAAGCGCAATTTCCTTAATAAGATCCTACATAACAAGCGAGTGAATGACATAATAAGGGTCTAAGAGTCGTTGAACCTCCTTTTTAGGACAGATATCACGGATCTTTTTCTAAATTAATAGACCGTCGACACTGACAAATAGAACATTATTTATTAAGGAGAAAAAAGCCAAGGATTATTCCATTACAAAGATGACTATCATTTTCCTACATTTTTTATTACAAAGATCTCTATTTCAATAATATTTATTTCGATGCATCGAGCATAAATTTTTACTTAAATTCTTCTATCCGGATGCACAAATATGAATATAACGAAGGGTATAAAACATTATAACAAGACTTTGGATATTTTGTATATTGTAAAATATTATGCGCATTCTGTGTAATTTCTCGTCTCTAAATTCGTCATATATATAATAATCCGCAATCTACAAATAATCTATTATAATGATCGATGCGAGTGTAAACAAGCAATTAAATAAAATACTCTGCACGATGGAATTGTTTACATTGAAATAACGAGAAGGAAATCCATAGTGTCTAATTAAATGTTCAACAGCGTGGTACTGGAGCGAGCTGCGTGTGATTAAGAATCCTTTGCGTTAATCGACCACCGAAATCGGCAAATCGAACTTCACTCACGGAGCTTCTACTTCGAGTTGACCAATTAATAACCAACCTACTTCGATCAATGAACCTGTAAGTCGTTGCCGGTGAACACGATGAACACTCGGTCTGATGAAGAGGGAACGCGCTATGAATTTCACGAGGACGAGGCTCGTGTGAAAAATGAAATTTCGCTTGAAAATTGCGTTAAAATTCAGCCCTGAATTCGGCCAGGCGACATTTCGTTATTAACGGATCAGGAAGCACGTCCATGAAATGTGAAATCGAAATTGTTGTTTATCGAAGCTAAAATTGAAAGCTCAATTGCGACGAGGACGTGCCACTGATGAAAGCACTGCCGGACGGTTTAAATTAGCCGGGGCTTCGTTAACGTTGAAAAGTATATGATCGTAGTTAATCGAACACTAAACGATATTACAAAATACATAATCAAATACCAATTGCCGTCTCTATGTGTAATTACTTTTGGTAGGAGTTCGACGTATGTTATGAGATCGGCGTTCCGATGTACAACATCGATTGTTATTGGTTTGCTGGAAAAGTTCGTGGCTTAAACTTAAACAAAATTTCAAGTATCAATTTCACGGTTTGTTTCTTTCCATGATCTTCTGCCGCGTAACTTGTGCTTTACGAAAAACTGTTCTTTCAGCAAGATAAGTTTCTCCAAGCAGTTGAAGGGACGAAGTGCTTAAAGAATCAACAAGGAGAATTCTCCGTGATATGGAACAAATAAAACGAAGAAAGGGAAGAAATCTACGTTTACTCGAAATTCTAGTGGCGGTAAAAAATGAACCTACGTAGCTCGATCTCGATTAGAAGAGGAAATTAGAGTCGAGTGTGTCTGTTTGTTGGCACTTCTCTTCATCACCGAGTCATTGGCGATCTCAAAGCGTTGCTGGGCCTGACAAGGAACGCCGGCGCCGAGGAGCACGATACAAATGAAACAGCGCGTGTCTAAATGCAGTTTGAATAAAGTAGGGAAAAGCATGATAAATCGTTTATACACTGACTATCGCATGGTGCATCTACTGTCCGCCATGACGCGGCCCTACCAGCAACAACGATAGGAGGATCGTGTGCGTTGTTTTTTTTTCCCTTCGTTTTCGCTTCTTTTCCCTCCCCTAACACGTTCCTTTTTCCACCAACCACTTTATCTCTATTTATTTCGCTCGTCTCTCGTAATCGCAACATTTTCTTATCGCTGAAAATTACACACGACGCGAATGCACCTGGGATAATTGGTCGCATTTGTTCGCGCAGATAACGCGCGCTTCGCGGCTATTTCTCGCTATGGCGTAGACCGCTCACGATCCAACCCACGGTCCCCAACTGTGGTTCCCCGTCGATAGATATCGTGGATATTCCATTTCTGGCAGGAGTTTCGTGCTAATAATTGTTTCATGCAGATCGATTCCGCTTGGATAGATTGTCGGCCCTGAATTCGAGTGTCCACGCGATCCACGAAATACGATCGAGGTGGCCGATGAACAGAGACTTTCCATAGATTTTATTGACTTTGAGAAATATTATTACACCGCGGGTATCTTTGTATTTGTGGGAAGTTTAATCGTGCCAAAATGCGTGTTACGTCTGATAAAACGTGTTTAGTTTCGTTACATGTTCATGCACAGCATACGCATTACAGGTTCTGCTGAGTTTAGTTTTACGTCGTTCGAAAAGTTTCTTTCGTTTTATAAGGAAATAATGGATGCACAACGTTTGTCGTTTTATATTATTTTATCGAATTACGTATGATGCATTTCGTTCTATCAAGATAAAGATCACAACGTTCGAAAGATTAGGTTTCATGTTCGTATAAAGATGCATCGTTGTAAAAGAAAGACACTCATCGGACAACCTAATACAAAAACATAAGTAGAGGTACTAGACTACAGCGAAGTTTGTTAAGTCGAAACGTATTTAAACGGGCACGGGCCTCGTATGAAAAAATTTTATTCCGCGTATTTTACTTATATTTCTACGTAGAGTCGCTCTCTTTCCGGTTGCGTCACTACTTACACAGGGTTATGGTAAGTAGACGAGTAATGCTCAATTGTCGAGAAACGAAGCACTGTCCTGTAACATAGCCAAGTCCTAGTAGCCTGGTTTCTTATTCTTAGAAAGTAACAATTCAAGATCTTTACGAGCTAAAAGATTCTATCAGCTTATGCAAGTATTGCATGCATGAAAAACTTAGGTCATTAGAATATTATTCAATACGACAGACTAATGGTTGAGATAAGGTAACTAACAATTTCTTTGCGCAAAAACATGGGTGAAAAAGTTAGTCTTGTTTTGTTTAATAAGCGCCCTACTTCTCCAAGTGAATTATTAAGAACTCGTTTTAATGGGCTTTTTCTTGAAATACTCTGTCGTGCAGCACGATGGTCCTTCGAAAATCCGAAAGCAAGAATTTTAATGAGTATTTCGGAAGGTCCCCCCGAATGTTGCATGTAACTCGTACAAACTCGCTTGTGTAGGGAATGCAAATATGCAATGCAAGGACTTGGCAAACCAACTTGCAATCCTATAATCTCTGTTTAAAGTCTTGAATTCTCGTGGCTGTACAACATCAAACTATTTGAGTCTTAGCTGTTTCGTGGCTTGCTTGGTACATACCGATTAACGTTCAATCTCATCCACCGAAAGACAAGATATGACTGTTTCGTATTTTTGCAAAAAGCCCGATCGTTTGAACAATACATCGTTGATCATTGTCAAACTTATCGTCAGTGAAATACATTGAATATTGTTCGCTTATTTTCGTGAAAATTTTAACACGCAAACTGCGAATAAGAAAGGATGTATTAGAATCAGTACGTTAAGAGAAAAGCGATATCAATCGTAGGACAATTTTCATTATTGCACTTGCTGAAAATCCAACAAACCCCTAATGGATTCGGCGATACAAGCTTTAACGAAATTCAAACAGAGCAATGAGTTTAATATCACGAGAGAATCGAGTTCATATTTTTCATCCAACTGCCCCCGATTTCCCTTGACGTTTTCCGTCGGCGCAACGATCCGGGGATACGCTGCCAAGCGTTGTTGAACTCGCGTCGCGTGCGCGATTACACGAGCAAATACATCACGAAAATGATTTTTCTCGACCATTCTACGCTCCATAATACCATGTCATATCGTTAGAATTACGTTATCGAACGAGTTAACGCCACCTTTTAATCATACCAAATATCTCAAGTGTGCCAGAAAAACAAGGCATTTACATTCGTATCGACATTAAAATGGCGATATGCATGCGTATCGTGTATGATATACATGTATATTTATACAGTTGACAAAAGTTGATTCTAAGACAATCATTTAAAAAATCGGAGTATCATAGGAAACAAGCTTTTTAATCGTTTTATTTTAGAGAATCAAGTAATATCTTATCAAGAAGCTTGCGCGAGAAACTTCTAGTTCTTTTTATCAAAATTCCGATACCAAAACACGAGCTGTAGCAAAATCTGCTGATGGAGAATTTGTTAAACTCACGGAATAGAACATGCTCCTTTCTTTAGCAAACCGACTATAATAAATCTTCGGCCAACATTCTCCTTGAATTGCAAATTTCAACATCATATTTTGAAATCTTATACCCTCGATCTTACACTGTCAATCAAATTCGATTTGATTTCTAACATGACTTTTTAACCTGTCAATAGCGATGCAGCCTGTCGATAACTGCGATCTTTATAAGCTGTTTTCATTTTTTATTAGGAAGTATCTTACGAGAGCTTTCAAAATTGAACTCGCTTGTACTCTTTATTCCCGATAACGGTTACACCCCTGCGGAAAAATCTTTGAACGCTTTCTATGCTTAACGAAACGTCGATATTCGACGCGAATTAGAAACTTTTACATTCTACAATCCTTTACATTTGTCCAACTTTGAAACGAATATAATAACTGTCCTGAGATATTCGAACGCCAGTATATATATATATATATATATATATATATACAGGGTGGTTGGTAACTGGTGGTACACGCGGAAAGGGGGTGATTCTACGGGAAAAAAGAAGTCGAAAATATAGAATAAAAATTTTTCGTTCGAGGCTTTGTTTTCGAGAAAATCGACTTTGAATTTTCGCTCGGTACGCGTGCACTTCATCGCGTCTCGTTATAACTAATCTCACTGTAGATCATTGTCTCGATTGACGTTATGTTGTTAAATACTTCCAACGTGACCGAAGTGTTTTCCTACCTATTAACTTACTATCCGACTTTTTCATTCTATATTTTTTTTATTCCACTTTTTTTATTCTTATTTTTTTTATTCTATATTTTCGACTTCTTTTTTCGCGTAGAATCACCCCCTTTCCGCTTGTACCACCAGTTACCAACCACCCTGTATATATATTTATAAGAACACTTGCAGTCGAATCTCGCGAATTTTGGAGTAGCGATTCGTTCGCCTTTCACACGTAAACATCGGGAAGGTTCTCTGAGAATCGGCAGAGGAACTCGAACAATCGTTTTGCTCATTTTCCTCGCCGTTATTTTTAGAATCCTTTTACTCGGGAAAAGGTCAAGGAATTCGCCGAACGTTGGGCGTTGGGCGTTCCCAGCTTCGCCATTCTTGAATAACGTTCTCTCTCGGGGAGGAAGAGCAAAGGAATTGGTTTTCTTGTCCATTTCCTCCATCGACAGCCAACGGTATCTTTGCACACTTGGGAAAAAAAGACTAAGGACTATTCAATTACGGGGCCGCGGGTCAATTGACGCCGTCTCGCGAAACGGATGCGATTCCTGAGTTGCTAATGGAACAACACTGAACCTTCCCTCGAGAAAAATTCCAGCTTAAGATCACGGTACTATAACTGTTCGTACGATTACTTTCATACTCACTATATCCTATTAAACTATATACTGAAAAGTTTGAAAAAAGAAGAAAGAAATTAAAAATTGACGTAGTTCGCTGTCTCTGATCTTTAATAATTTTATTAGGGAATTGTTTCCATAGTCTAATTAAGTCCGATTCGTAAAAGAAATAATTCTAATAAAAATTCAAATAAATAATAATAATAATTTGATTGCTTTTTCGTCCATCTGTTTTACAATTTTATCTTTCCATTAGTATTTTCATTAGATAATTAATTTCCAGTAATTTTCAAAATTTTACGATCATTGTCATTGTCAATTAACACACAAATATATTAACATACCAATAAGTCGTCGACCTGTGGTATATTAATCTTAGATATTTTTCTTCCTGAGATATGCTTCTTCAACGATTCTTGAATCTTCCACCGTGAGATCCGATGAATAACTATATAAAAAAGAAACCTTTTTTTTCACCCGAGGGAAACAATTCAGCTGTGGAATGAGTAAACGACACGATTAATAAGGATGTCTAACAAATCTACAGCGAAACATTAAAAGCGCAAAGATAAATCATCGGCAACCAGGCAAAGAGCTAAGATTAGTTCGTTGCCACGTTCCACGACCCTAAATAAACTACGGTAGCGCGAAACAAAATTGAAAAACTCTCCACATAATCCTGCGGCTTTTCGCTGTCACGGCGGCGAAACAAGCTGTCCCGATTGCGTTAAAATTCCTAGCCTGTCCGTACGGCTTGACACCGACTAGAATATCCTTTTAACCTGGAACGAGGCAAATAATTGACCGCGAGAAGAAATCTCGAAGGAAAGACGCTTGTTTCGAGAAACCCTCTTTTGTTTAACGTATCACCGGGCTAGAATATAAATCGCCCTCGTCGATTCTGCGACAGCCTCTCGACGCGAAGCCCTTAAGGGAGAAAAATCTGCAGCGAAAGTGGAGAACACCGGTATCGATCAACGACGATCACTTAGCGTCAATTTCATCTTGCACCGTGATTTATCGTATCGCGGGATATTACGAAAACCGTGTCCAGCTCTGTACAACATAATACCCTATAAATTCTCGCGAGAGTTTGTGTTGCGTGATCAGCGGCCGTCGTTACGTCGAGTAATCGATCCTTCGCCTGAAAATTCAACCGAGGAACGGAAAATGAAAACGAATCGTGCCATTATTGTGGTCCTGGCTCTTTTATTCTGTTTCTTCGCGTTGATTCGACGAGCGAAATATTGGTGTAGGTGTAACTGGTTAAGTGTATTGGTAACTTGTTGGTGATAGATTGACGAGTACCTACTTGTGCTTCTTTGAAAGTGTTGTAAAATATAAACCTCTCAGACGTCATATGGGTTGGGTTAGCCTCATAAATCAAAAAGTAAAGAAAATGTTATAGTCGAATGTTACAGTTTTTTTTTCCTTTAGAATTTCCTTCGAATCTATGCCTGTTTATGTGAATTTTTCGCAATAAATAAACTTTAATAAATAACTTTTTGTTATTTGACAAGCCCGATACTAATCGGATATTTGAAGAATTTACAAAAACCAATGGTTCCTTTAATCAGATGAAATAAAGTTGTAATAAACTTTGCCGGGTAATAAATTCAATGTTTTATTTTGTCACTTTTGCATTAACGGAAAGGTTAAATATTATTCAAGAATCCGAGAAGAAAAAATGGATAAATTAACTGAACTAATTAAATTTGCCGAGTAATAAATTTAACGTTTTATTTTGTCACTTTTGCATTAACGGAAAGGTGAAATATTTTTCAAGAATCCGAGAAGAAAAAATGGGTAAATTAAATTTTGTTGGATTCAGGGGAGAAGATTAAGTTTTTTGATTTTTGAAAATCAGCAAATTACGAATTTGTATGTTACGCGGGCGGCGTTATGAGAGAAACTTTTCTTCCGTTCTGCAGGATATATCAAAGATAAGAAACAATTTTTGCTCGGAATATCCATAAATCTTTATTCTTATGAATGTTTTACCGCAAGTTTAGTCGCGTCTTCTGTTATGAAGTTGAACGATGGAACGAGTGTCTGGATAAAGCAATACGCTCTCTCGCCCCTTATTTCAAAATTCCAGGAATTCCATTGAAATTCTTCGTCGAATTCCCGAATTTTAGCGTTAACAACTTGCGCGAGTTAAAGACCACAAGTTTTCCCCACCTTTCCGTTTTTCGCCTTGCGGAGATTAATAAAATGGCACAAGAATTCCTGCAAGATCCTCTAAAGTATGCCTCCGTGGATTTTTTACCTTCACAGAAGAATTTACGATAAAATAAATTTGCGCATCCGACCATAAGAATTGTTCGAGATATTTGGAAGGAATGCAATACGTATATTTTACGAGAATGATTAACAATTAAAAATAGTTTCCTATACATTAACCTTTATTCGACAGTCTTCTCATATAAAAGATATAATACTTTAATTTGATTAAAATAATTCAATCATTGAAAACTGGTAACTCTAATCGAATGTTAAGTAGTTGTTGAACAGTAATTTAATTGCCAATGACAAATGAAACGAACTATAATACTAATTATTTTTCAATTATTAATGAGAATGAACAACAATCATAAACTATTGCATTTGTCGTTACTGCTCCGATCCTTCTATATCGATTATTCAAATTTCTCAACTCGTCTATTTAAATACCACTTCGTTTAATTATGCATTAACTGGTTTTTAATTTTTGATTCTGACAGGGGCGTGAGGTTTTTAACTTGCAGGTTAAATCGAAGTTTCGTCGTTTCGTGTCTTTTTCATGAACACAATTGTTAAACACATAATATAGACGTAACGATTATTTAAGCTGGAATTTTCGGGAAAAGAAACGCACACAGCAATCAAACACGGAAGAATAATGAATCGTAATTTCGTTGACCGCAAAAAAAAAAAAAAAGAAAGAAAAAGACATTCAAACACGAACCTCCATTTCGAGCTAAAACAACAAGAGGAAAAGGTTCTGACATGCTGCGAAGTTGGTTAAAAGTCTCTCTTCTTTCTGCAGTCTTTGCAGATTGTAAAAGACATTTGTCAAATTCATCCAGTTGATGGAGCGAACAAATATAGAAAGAGGAGAAGAAGGAGGAGGATTTTCTGCCGCTGCATTTGAAGTCCGATTCAATTCTTTAGGATCAAAGACAGTTGAAATGAATTTACGGGACACGGGGAATATTTTCCCAAGAATCCTCTAGCTAGTGCACATTTTTGCAAATATTGTATAACATCGCATAAGACCAGGTTTCTTTGTATTACATTATTCTTGAACGTAGTTCGCGTGCGAAAGATTAAATAATGAAAATGCACCTGCAATGATAAAGAGCAGCACTCCATGCGATGGTTTCTTTCTCTAAATTAATGTATCGCTTAGGAAACATTATTATATAACAAGTTCTTTGTTTCCGTTCTAATTGCATTTTAATACGTATAAAAATACAATCGAAGCTATGCTTGAGCAGCCTGTTTCAGCAAAAGTTAAAAAACGTAAATTTCTATATTTTTATGCATGTATACATATATATATATATATATATATATATATATATATATATATCATATTTCGTTAAATTGAACTTCCATTGTGGTTTCAAATGCTTACTAAATGAGAAATATTACAGAAAATAATTTTCAATAAATAAAAATATTTTAACGGGGAAAATATTTCACGCTGCACGAAAATACGCGTAGAATTTTATCGTTTAAAAGCTACATCGATAGACTTTCGAGACATAAAAGTTGACGGTGAATTAATTAAGAAAACTCGAAGAACAGTTTCTTCTGCTGTCTATGAATTCGTGACGTCGCAACTGTATAAAATGAAATCAGCATTTGCAGTATCGATTCTCTTGAGATAACAATTACGACGTGTCCCATAGTGAACGTTAAAAGTTCCTAATTAAATGATGGCGTAGCTATCGTTCGTTATTCCCGTTTCAATAGAGCTCAGCGAGCACGTTGAATATTTATATCTCGATCGCTAATTAACATTTTAAGTTTGTAACCTGCGAACAACGGCGAAGTTCAATTATCTCGATGGTGTTTCCACGGTGATTTCTCGTTTACAATAAATTTCCGAACAAAAACACTCTCTCGCTTGCAAATTCCCCGATTGATTATTTTTCATCGCGCATTTTCAAACTATAGCTTGAAAGATGCCTATAAAATATATTATAAAACATCGTGACACATAAACATTTCGGAATAAATTGGCAAACTCGAAATTTTGCTTGCGAGAGAAAATAATCGATTAATGCAGCGTGCCTTTTTCATTTCAATTTGAAACGCTTGATATAAGCGTCAATGAGACTCGTTCGAAATATTAATCGTCAACCAACAACTGTTAATTTTTAATCAAAATTCGATTAGATTTCTGTTTGACGTATGCAAACATGTATTGATGTATATGTATTAAGCGAATATCGTCGAAGACTAAAGTCGATATCAAATGCCGATTAGACGACCGAATAATCGTTAATCCAATTAACGATTAAATACCTGCTCCAGTCGTTAATTACGATTGCACATCGGCGCAATAAAAATTTCATCGCTAATCGCAACTGATAATCAAATATTTCCATTGCAATCGTCAATTTCATTGCATACTGTCCAATATTCATATAGAAATATATATATATATATATATAACTACAAAGTCACGTGCAGATAGTTAAAGAGGGTTAAGATGTATACTTTAAAAAATGTGAACATCTCTGTAGCATTAAAAATAGAATGAAACGTTCAAAAAATGTAGATCTACTTGGTGTAATAACGATAATTAATATAACGATAAGCATGATATGATTAGTAATAAACTGGATAAACTGTACACTGTGAAAAATCCTGCACGGCGATCTAACACAGAAGATTTACCATTGTTATTTTCAGTAATATTAAATTCGGAAGCTCGTGACAAGTTTTGTACTTTCATCTCGTTTAGAATCGTTGGATGTAGCGATGGCAACTTCCGCAATGCTACGATATTCTGCAACGCGCGCGTCACGATGCCCGAAACGAAGATGAACTACGTGAAATACGGTAATCCACTTGCCCGTGCACTCTATCTTTCCCTTTATGCATTCATATTTACGCACATTACGTTGTTGCTTTCGAACAATAGCATCAAACGACGAGTGGAAACTTGAAGATGATGCAGCTGGCATATATACCCTGGCCTCGTGCAAGTGTCTCTTTGTGACCTCCTGCGCGTCTTGTTCGCTTCACATCCTTGTTACCAGAAAGCGATGACTATCGTAGAATAGATTTATGTTTGTTAGTTGAACTTTGCTTGAATGTTTATTAGTTTTAACATACGCTTCGTAGAGTGTAACGGCAGATGCGGAGAAGTTTGAGGAAGTAAAATAAACAAATGTACATATATTTGCACGTACTTCTATATCTCATTTCACTACCAAAGTACTTCACGGTACTACCAAATGACCTGAAACTTAATACACTTGGACTTAATTAGTATATAAATTCCGTGATAAATACAACTGCTCGCCAATAAATATTCTTTGTAGCGTATCCTTTAACAATTCGTTGTGTGCTGCTCGCTTAATACATATAGCGAATAAGCTTCTCGTGAACGTTCTCTCGCGAAGAGACAAAAATTTTAAGCGGTAGAAAAGACAGCCAAAGGAGAAAATTTCGAGATCCAGCGAAGCATTTCTTACGATGCCCGCCGGGTCTCAACAAATTTAAGCCGAACTTACGGTTGGTATTTGAACTGCAGGAGTAAAATGCGACACCTGCGGTTCCCGTAAGTCAGCAATCAGGACAGAAGGAAGAACCGAGGGGGCAACTGCGAAAGAGAAACCGACCGGACGTGAAAGCCCGAGAGGAGGAAGCTGGAATGAATGCCACCTCTTTGAGTACTAACCTGTAGTACTAACTAACGAACTTTCACGGTCCAACGCCCACTAGCAGAGTAATTAGCCTGGCTAACGAGCGATCGTTATGCGAAACCGCGGTGCCGCAGAAAAGTCAACGATCTACACCTTACAATGATCGACGAAGATCCATTGTTCTTGATACAATAAAGTCCTTGCGAATCGGAACCTGGCTATCCCCGTCCGTAAAATATTGAACTTCCAACGAGGAAAGTAACTAACGAATTCTCCAGAGGATTTGATCGCACTCGTTCCCACTATGTCGATGATGGAAATACTTCTGTCGTTCTTACGAAGCGTTTGTTCTTACAAATAGCCGATTTTAGATATGATTGCAAGCAATTTCTTTCGCGTTTTACCAGCCCCGCAGATTGTCATTGATTTCGAGGTCATTTATTTGATTGCTGGTTAGACGTGTTCCTCCGCAATGAATTTAATGGGATAGCGTGAAAGAATCTAACTCTTACGTATTCTTGTTACGACAACGTTTTTTACTGAATTGTACGAGTAGACTGTTTTATGAGTAGATATTTGTCCACTTGCGAGTAACTTGAATGCAAAAGTACGGAATACGCATAACACGTGAGAATACAAAAAGTTTGAAGTCGAAGCTGATGCCTTACAATTTGTAAGATTCACTTGCAGAACTGTATCAATTTTTATTGTCAAACCCGGTATTCTCACGCAACAAAACCTTTTATTACGGATAACTTACGGCTTGTAAAGTTTCAGCAATAATGTTAATTTAGTTGTGCAAGAAGTTTGTGTCACAGACATCTTAAAATTTCACTCGACTTTTAATCTCGGGCAACTACAGCAGATGCTCGAAAAGCGTTCCAACTCCGTCGATGTAATTGGAGAAATTTGTTGACGATAAAGTAGGTATATCAGTTCAAACAACAGCGAAGTATACGATTAGTTGGCAATTCAGCTAACAAGTACGCGTAACAGGTGTACGATACGACACAATGGCACGTTTCAATAATTACACCGCCATAATCAAACATAGTGTTCTGAATAATTCATTTATTTACGTTTCCTCGCCGCTAGACGGAGGAACACTCAATCTTCTTGGTATGAAACTGAGCGAAACTTTCCAATTGAAACTGTAGACCGGCATTCAAGAATACAATAACTATTTCCGCTTACGTATTCTTAGGCGCATCAACTCAGCTGCTGGCAAAAGGAGACATCCCGCAACAAAACTCTCTCCTTTGAAATATGCGCCTGATCTAACTAAGGAACCAATAAATCGCCTGGGAGAGAACTTGCGTGAACAGCGTAACGCATAAAATACCAATGCCCAACGAAAATCTGATCATCTCATTCAATTCTCACATACCGCATACGATAAAAATTGGATTTTTATAGATCCTTTTCAAGAGCTTGCAAACTGTTATTTTCTACGTATTATAACTTAATGCAAATAACGATAGATAATTACAAATAATCTTCAGCACATTTTTGAATTTCCAGTTAGTCAACTATAAATGATAAGATAACGAAACGCAATTACTAATTGCGATTTAGTGTAAACTGCAAGTTTAGTGTAAGCGTAAGTTGTCCATTGATGTTTCTCTGAGCTAGTTCGTTTCCAGCTATTTGTACATTCGTTATTGATATAATTCCAACTTCCTATGTACAACTCTATATTAACGTAGAACGCAAGTACCGCTTTCGATATTAAAGTACGGTATAATCGTTGATAATCGTGAGACGAACACCGCTGTAAAATTCAAAATCGCAAATTACTTGAACGATGATATTGTAAAACTAAAGCCAAGCGTATAATAAAGACGAGGCAAAGTTTGCTGCAGTCTCGTCGAGATATCCATGAAAATACTTTCCTCGCGATTTAGATAGGTTGAAGGATCTCGTTTGCTTTTTGTCCGCTTAACAGCCAGATACATTACGCCGGAGCGTACAAAAGAAACATTCCATGATGTCGCGGGGTAGGTAGGGAACTGGTCGACAAAAAGAAGCGGACGACTTAATCGCACGGTAAGAATCGGGGGAAAATGAGAATGGGACGGCCACGGATCGAGGTGGTCGGGTAAACCAGAAGAGCGTTTGCCCGTGATACGCGATTTCCGCGCCACTTGTGCCTTTCTTCCACCAAGACTTCGATTTACGCGGGCGCCGCACGCGATTTCCACATTTGTCAAATGCTAACCCCCATTTCTGACGACTAACCCTGTTTCCAATCCCCGTGTCATCTTAATAAGAGAAACAATATATCCGCGCGGACGAAGGGTCGGCGAAAGGAGACGCGATTCTTGCCGTTACTTTTTCAGATAATTGAGTGAAGCCAGGGGGCACGTATGTGCTTTCAAAGGGCGACTCGTTTCTTAACAAACGTATTAATTTCCCTTATCCAAATTATTTGTATAAAAAATTTTCGTATCAGCAGATTGCAAAGCGTTTTGCATAGTTTTACCGTGTTAAAGGGTTACTCTACTCTGACGGTCGTGGAAGAGAAAAAAGCATCGAGGTCACTTTAGTTTTTTCAACTCATTGTCAACGGGTCACGGAATTCATCTTGTTTTATGGCCTACTTGCGGTACAAGGAAATTGTATTGTACCTTAGCTTGCTTCTTTTTTATAGATACAATGTTTGGGGGATGAGGCTTCATCAAGGGTGAATATACTCGAAACTATGAATTTCAGAGCATGTACTTGAAATTTTTCAGTGCAATT
The DNA here is from genome assembly GCA_014737475.1 of Bombus confusus. Lineage (NCBI taxonomy): Eukaryota > Metazoa > Arthropoda > Insecta > Hymenoptera > Apidae > Bombus > Bombus confusus. Next base: position 651,420 of record JACXIV010000144.1, read on the forward strand.
GTAAAAGAATATTCTTCTAGCTTTGTGCATGGTAAAATTCAACGATATTGTGGTTAAGCAAAACGTTGCTGTTTATCAAGAAACAAATTTAAAAATATATGAAACGATAGATAGAGTGAAAGGAGGCATTCTGAATATTCGTTTAAATAAATTATTACACATTCGTTAACATACCCACGTATTGTACTGTACATACGTGCACTAAGAAAAATTTGATGAAATTATTCATTTAGGTATCGTAACGTCACGTCTCCTTCAAATATGTAAATTTAATTCTACTTTAATAGATTATCCCTCGACTTTTAAAGATTAGTAAGGAAATCATTTAGTGGAATATTATAACTTCAAAGGATCTTTTAAATTTGTAAATCTAGTTTCATCTGCAACTGCAATTTCAGTCAACTTTTGAAGATTAGACGAACCAACAGCTCAGTAAACTCGAGAAATTCATACTTTATGCGACAGAGTTTATTGAATTATCCCCGTTGTCTAAGTTATCGTTAAATGATTAACAATGTGATCGGGGCATAGTATTAGCTTGCGTTCTTTAACGAAACACCAAGTTTCTGCGACAGATATTGATTTACGACGGGACTATAATTCGCAGGCTGCCACGTCGAAATATCGATCTGCTGCTTGTGAAAGTTTGCTCGCGGTTTGCACCGCTCCCTTTCTGGGTTATGACACATCGAGTACAATTGGCTATCACAGCGATCGGCTAATTAATAACCGGCTGAAAACCAATTAATTTCATTGTTCGTATAGCCTGTTATAACCGACCGATAATAGTAGAAAAACTCGTATGAAAATTTCATAGTTTTACGCTTTTCCTTCCTTTCTTTCTCTTATAATTTAGCAATTTAGAATCAGCGCTAAAATCAATACAGTAGTCAAGATGATCAGTTCATAATATTTTATGGAAACTCTACATATTTGGAGGGATTTGAGGGAATAATTGCTGTAAAATAAATATATATGAAATATTGTAAATATGTTGCATAATTTTTACATATATTTCACTTTGATTCTTTTGGTATAGTAATATTATATTTTACTTGCCCATAGTTCTAATATTGAGTGTGTAATCGTACTGAAATTTTAATGAGTTTTATACTTCATGATGTATCGACTCTAATAAATGTTATATTTAAGTTCATAGTCTGTTTGTTTGAATCGTATCGAATGTAGATAATTAACTTTCGATAGATAATGGTTTCGACGTTCTATCGGTAATGATTTATGATATATATTATTTAAGCAAAATTTGAAAATCATTTCATCTTAACTTTCTTGATAAAGCTTTTATACGTCAACAGTTCTGACGCCAATAAATATTTCGTAATCAAATACGGACCATTTCAAACGCACGAACGCTTTTATCGTTATTCGATTATCAATTTAATGTTGAAGCACGTTAAATGGCAACTGATTCGAAGCAACGATTCGAAACTATGAGGTGATTTGGGAAACTACCTCTAGTGTAGCGACTTCTCGAGAACGCATACGCTCGATGATATATGACTTTCGCATTTCGCGAAAAAGTTTCAAGCTACCTCGATAAAACAAGCGTGCGCCCGGCGCGATGTAACGCGCGGTTTATTAGACGCAAAGTCCGTAAATCATCTTACGGGTTATTAATTACGATACCGGCGTCCGTTATTTTACAAGCGGAAAATTAGCTTGCAGTATTACGCGGTTGCAGCATCACTCTGCGCCAAGATTCCTAATACGATTACCTTGCTCCAGACTGTTCAGATGAAGTCACGCGTAAATGATTGGTTATGGGACAAATAATATTGAACTTTCATTATTTTCCTTATTCTATGATCGAACTTCTTTAATTCATCGCATCGATGTAACAGTCGCAGCAATATAATTTAAGCGAAGAAAAAGAAAAAGAGAAGAGGTTGTAGCTTAGGATGAGATGACCTGTAAGAATATTTGTTACATATCTCGCGTTTCAAAATTGGAGTAAATTGAAATTATTTGCACTTGAGAAATCATTCGAGAATACGCGATTTTATACGCTAGATTTATTTTATTATCGGAGGTGTTCGAATGCTTGGAAGAGTTTTTTATCCTTCCGTGTTCTAACAACACCTGTTAATCGACGCTCTTCTGTGAAAGTACCTCAATCTGTTAACAACCTAGCAGTAAAATTATACATACAAGTTGTTTAAACGTAAATAATAATAAATATAAGGCAAAAGTTCCCCGTATAAAATATTTATTGTAGTAACAGATAATTTTTACGAGCCCGCTTCAATTTTTTCAGACATCGTAAAATTATGTATAGAATCTATACTACTGTAAAATTGATAATGATAAAGATCCTTATAACGAATAATTTTATACTTGATAAGCAGAATTCAATAAATTGTCTGAAAAGTAATACACACGTTCTTTTATGTGAGATATTACGGAAAAGAGACAGGCGAATTAGAAAATAATTGAAAAATTGTCCACAAATGATTCTCGTTATCGGCCTTTCGATAACTTTATTTCATATCTTTGCGCAGAGAATAACAACGAGGATCGATTTATCCAATAAAATATTTCATTCCATTAAAAAAGGAGCTATTTTGTTGTTCCAGAGGAAATTTATATTTTAGTTAGATAATCCTCGATGAGCCATTCAATATCCTCTCCCACTACCTTTTTGTATTTCACGGTTTGTTCCCGTTTTCCAAACTATCCTACGTTGATTTTATATTATATTAATTCAATCATTATCAAAGCATGTTCGTTATACCCATATCTGTTTTATACTCCAGCACATATCTTTGCTATCCTGGTTGAAAATTTATACGAAACTAAATATCAAACTATTACTTTAACTCTTAATTATTATACATTTAAAAGATACGTGTGCTTAATAAATCATTTCAAATATTAAAAGTGAATATTTAATATAGTGGCAAAAAATTTCTCAGCTCTAATAAGAAATAATTGAATAAAAGATTCTCTTGTGATGACAGTAATACATATTAACTTAATGGAACTTTTTCACGTTATTAGTATTTAATTATAGTATGTTGCATAAAATTAATTAATCTCACGAGATAACAAGTTCTTTTAAACTGATTATACATTTCAGCGCGTTAAACAATCGGAGATTGTATTTCCTGACAGAATCTCGCTTGGCTTTCCTAGTTATAAATGATATCGTAATCGAGGTTATTTAATATGAAGCAATTGCGTGCTCAACGGCTTTAAATTTACTTGCGTACAATTATTGCGATAATGTTTCGAGTTCTCTCTTATCATAACAAGTCATAATAAGTTACTCTTGAAATTAAAATTTCTTAGAAATGAAGGAGGTACTTCAGAAGGTTCGTTATAAAATTCATCATTGTTATACACATTCTATGAAGAAAATTGGAATGTTATTTTCGAATTAACTTAATGTGAAATAATTTCACAAACGCATAAGCAAATACGCAGTTTTTCAGGAGACTCAATATCGCGCAAGATTTAAATTTAGCAGCTATCGTAAGACCACAACGATTTGAATTACTTAGCTATATTAAGAGATTCAATTTTAATTTGTATTCTATTATACAATAAATACAACAAATACCATTAACTGCCTTTGTTATGCAAAATACGAAATACAAAGTAATAAAAACTGATAAAAATTCTTGCAATTTAATTCTCCATTCACTTCAATTTCATTTGCTCCAGAAATTTACATTTACTTGTAGACCGATGCCAAAGACGATTCACCTTTTATGAAGAAGTACAAGTATCAAAGTTCCGCGAGGTAACTTTCCGTTGCATCGATCGTCGTCGAAGAAACATTATTTCGCCATCATCGTTGATACAACGTCATTTTGATGAGCATGTAATGGGTATACCCCTCGCTTTGTACCTTCAGAAATTTCTCAATGTCTAATAGTCACAGGGGCTTATGAAACGCCTCGTGTATACGATACGTCTTGCTGTCAACGGTGTGCACGAATATTCGCTTGGCAGTGCGCTTTACGACAGGCAATCTTTACGCGCACGATGAATGCGCGTTAAACGCGGTCTCGAGCCATCGTAGAACCCACCAAACGTTAATTTGATGAGACGTTACGTCCAATATATTAATTCTCGACATGGCAATATATCGTGTAGCAGGATGTCGAGACGTTCTTAACACCAGGACGAGGAACGGAGTGGCAGTTCAGAAAACGGGAGGCTTAACCAGAGAGTCTAAACTAATCCAAACATTCCTTACGTGGCTTACGGCATTCGGCCTGCGGATGGTAGTTCTGCTAGCAATAATTGTGATAACATCTTGTTGCTACAGTCTCGCCGCCCCTCCCTGATACTGAAATTCTGTTTCTACGTGGCAGTTTGCCTGGCATAACGAGCCATCCTGAAGGAACCTCGGTCCTAGCGTCGAACATCGTGTCGTTACCCACATATGCCCATACATACACCTACTGGCGAATGTGGCTCGCACATGTAATCACGCTCTGCGAACTGGATATGGTTAGACCTCTTAATAACGTGCTACCTATGTAGACGCGTACGTGTTAGAACGATGTATCTACCTCTTTCGCACTGGTACACGCTACAACACGGTGAATGCTGGATCTTGATACGATATTGATCGGCTGTATGTATCATGGGAATCTCTTCTCGACATCTAGCAAACGCGCTGGACTTTTAACATGGACGATTATTGCGCTACATTGAATGTTTCACCACCTATGTGATAGCCACTCTAAGCTGTTGATTTATCTGTTTTAATGTTTCCGAAGATGGATTAATCGAACGTAGGAGCACCTTCGCAGATGGACGCATGTACGTGTAGCTATCTATGCGTGTGATGGATAATTGGATACCGATGGTATCTGTATTATCCACAGGAATGCGCATATTATGATTCTTAAGAGATACAGTATCACGATGGATTCGTTTGAAGATATTTTTCGGATGCAGGCCACAAACGTAATGGAGTATCGAATTTTTCCATTCACACGACAGATACACCCTGTTCGTGGGTATTAAGATACTTATGGAAAGATGAGTTAGATTTGGAAAAACCATTAGGAAATTATCGAAACGTTTTAGGAATTATTACATTTGAAATCGGTATTACAATAATAGTCTCATCAATTTGGAATCAGATGGCGGTCTTACACGAATATAACATTCTGTTCGATTAATCATTTTCTTCCTTTTTTTTTTTTTTTTTCAAGCAAGGCACAGTAAATTTGACAAATTATAAATCAGTTGGTTTCCCTATTTGGCATAAGATTGTAAAGTTACAGAAAAGAAGTTCATATCTAATAATTTGCAAAATTATATATTCACTAGTATGATTTTGTAAAAGATCTGTGGACTCGTATCTTATAGGTGTATCTCAGTATGAAAGAAGGCTAACAGCTCAAGACGTTAGAGGAAAGTACACATTGGTACAAGTATTGGTAAACTTATGTCTATATAAATTTGGAATAATATTTGACTTGATAAAACGAGATTATCGTGACTATGTATACTGAAAGGATTGTTCCAAAATGGAGTTTCCGAGACAGGAATACTAGACGTAAGATGTTGAGATGTGGTGCTGGTTCACACGCCATTGGGCGTGATCATTATTTTCCCGAATCAAGGGGAAACGTGTCGTGGAATGGCATCACGATGGTCCATGTTCCATCGAGAAACGTACGAAGAAACATTGAGAAATATTGGAATTTTATGTGTCGAAAAATGTGAGCATTTTATGTTGGAAAATTGCTAGTTGTTGATAAAAAGGGATCATAAATGAATGTTCGTGCATGAAAATGTTTCTTAATACTCGGAAAATATTGGGAAATAAAAAGAAGCAATTTAATGAAATATCACATTTGTACAAAGCATTTAAATTTATTTCTAAGAAGATTAAAATGAAATATTTGGGTATTGAAAATTGGGAATTTTACGAGAAATGTTCATGAATTCAAGTAAAGTAGATTCTTTTTATTTTCGACAATTCTGCTACTACAATTTCTTTTCACTCGGTCATCCAACCTGTGTAATTGTTCTACTTTTCTAACTGACACAAATGCTGTATTTTTACTGTTCCACAGTATTCTATTATCACACGTCACCTTTCACTCTTCCTTGATTCAACAATGGCCCCAACCTTTTCATCAAACTCTCTTGTCAGCCAGCAGAAAGGCAGAAAGGGAACATTTGTCATTAATGACCAATATTCATCGTTTCTTTTCGTATGTATATCTATTACATATTTCTGCGTTGATCGTATATTTTCAGACATATTTCTAACCAGAGAAATTTTTAAAAATACCAAGCTTGTCTCTTCGAAGCAAGATTTTGATATTCTTTAAAACTGCTGAAATGATAAAGTATATTCATAAAACACGAGTGCTGCAAATATTCCTTTGAAATTTTGTTCAAGTGTATAATTTCAACAGGTTGAAATGGATCCTAATCTAAAGTACAGAAATAAAATATAGAGAGATAGAGCACGTTTCATCTACGTTACAAACAAACGTGACTAAAAGATTCATCAAAGACTTCAAAACTACCACGACTCTAAACAACTAATTACACGTGCTTGTCATTTTCCCCTTTCTTCTATCGCTAGCTTCAACGACACAAAAATTCCAAAACACTTCTCGATGAGACCGCGAAGAATCAGTGCGACAAACGTGAGTAAAAAACTAAGCTGATTTTCTCGGAGAGAGACGCGTAAGGAACACCCGAGACTGCGAGATGAAAGCGAGACAGACGGAACGCAGATATTGCGAAGAGGTTCAGGTTCCGTACATGGTTGGTGCCGTAAACTCTGTTGAACTCTCATGCTTTCTACGATGTGGAGAACCAGCTGAGTAGAAGGCACGAGTGTGTTGTACATGCCGAAGACGCATTAATATTAATGTACCGGGATTTACTGCGACACGGGCTGCTCGAGCCTCATGGGTAGGATGTATGTTTACAAATACGTTTCTCAATGTAGCCCCGCCCGACGGTTTGCCTCCAACCCTGCAGTTCCATAGTCCAGGCGCGTTCTTCCTTACCGGAAGTAGCAAGTAACGTTGGCAAACTTGGACTCCCTGCATCTTGCATGGGAGTTCCCTAAGGGGGCTTCCGGTACGGTCTGTTCTCGCCACAGAAATGGTTACGCTAAAGTGTGTCAAGGCATATCTTACCTTTTCTTCTCAAAGTACGTTCAGTCTGAAAATCGAGGGAATACTGTTCCCGTTGAGAAACGTACTAGCATGTCCTTGCATTCCCTAGATTCCTTGTCACATACGAAACCGGTGAACTGTTTCTCGTCTCTCCTTCTACTATAGCTACAATGGCGACAGCTTCCTCAAATAACGTGCCCCTGGATGTTTCAATTCCTTATGAACGTTTTTGCTAGTTCCCTTTTCACAGAAATTACCGGTTATACGGTTCAGTTAAACTGCAAATTGGAGATTTCTGGTTTCCTATGTGAACAAAAAAAAAAAAAAAAAATTAATAAATTCTTCTCGTGGGAAATTCAGAGGTTTCAATATTGTTATGATAGAGATATAAGAATCATTATCTATAAAACGATATCCTTTGTTCATATTTCGTATTGAAAGTTGCCTGTGATTTAATTTGCTGGAAATATGGTATCTGCGCCTTTCATTTTAAACAAGTTACAATCCTCTTTTTAACGGCTTTACGCATTCGCATTTTCAAAGTTCCGTATGATTCCATGTAGAAGCTAACTTGATTATATTAAACTTATTATGCAATATTGATCCTTTTAAAACAGAATTTTTAAAAAGGGAAGCCCTGAAAGAAGATTAATATTAATAGCTTGTATTGGCTTATAAATATTAAATTATCTATACATGCACATTTAAAAATTATTCCGAACGATATTTGAGCAGAGCTTTTAAAGAAACGAAATAGATAATCCATGGATTATCTATATATTTGAAAGAGTATTTAATTCGTTATTTATTGTCTACTTATTTGAAAGAATATTAATAGGATAAATCATATTGGCGTCTAGATAATGAATTCTTAACAGATATTTAAAGATGAATATAGAACTGAAATGAACAACGACTGAAAAATTTAATTTATGCCAAAGACGATAAAATCATGTTCAGCTGTACAGATTATCCTTTGCCATTTAGATATTACGCTGAATGCACGTTAAAATGGAAGTTCTATAAAAAAAAAAAAAAATTAGATTTCACAAGGCGACGAAAAGACTAATCTCTAACTAGCGAGTTAAGAGCGAGTTAAAGTTACAGGGCTCGATAGAACGTTTCATTAAACCGTCCACGTGGTCCGATTATTCTCACGCGATATAAAGTTTCTACCGTAATTTTCGCGGAATCGCGCGGCTCGATAATTTCAACGCGACCCCACACGGAGTGCCTTTTTCCGTTTTTACAACATTTTAATGCGTCGCATCAGGAGATTTGTTGGGATGAAACGTGTCGATCATTTTTGCATCCGTTGAATCCGCTGCTCCGTCCAAAAATCCCAACGGAATTCAAAGTATTAACTTAAATTAACGTCACACGCGAATGCTTTATGGCCAATATAGACTATCGTGTTCGAGGAAGGCTACATAGTGTTGCCACGCTGTTCAATCGAGTGTGGAATATCGCATGATCGATGGTTGCCGTTCGATCACGACCGCGGATTATCTATTTTTGTTTTAGAATGCCTGTGGCGAGATATCAAACTCATAGAAATCGTTGGTACGGAACATCAAATTCATAGAATGCCAAACATCGGTCTAGGAGATTATGATGCCTCTTGTTCGATACACGTTTAACAGAATTTTCTAATCTATTATCGTCTAATATAGGAAATATGAAGATTATCGTACCGTAGATTCATATCGTACTAAGCGTTATTCTAGCGATTTATGATCTTCTTTCGTTCGATATATATCTAGTTAATAGAATTTTTGAATCTGTTATCGTCGAATAGGTATATGAAGGGTGAAGATTTTCGTACCGTGGTAGATCGCTACGAAAGCTCGTGAGAGTACTTGCTTAAGTAAGCCGAAATTGGTTCGTCGGTGAGGTCAAACAGGCGTATCTAGACTACTAATTACCTAAGGGATTGGGACAAACTTAGCAGGACTCTCGGTGGAACAGGCGAACGATAGGGAAGTTCCACAAGCCCATTGCGTTTATATTCGCGATCGGGATCTTTCCTTAATCCTCATTGCCCTGGGAGGTTTCGAGAATCGTCCTAAGTCCACCAAGGCTGCTGGGAAATGGTCGGTGAACTTGCCATCGAATTTACAATTATATCAGCTTCGAGCCCTATCCTCCAAACCTGATACAACTGACAACGAGAATTTTGCCACTCGCGTGGTCCACGCACAGTAATGCTTTAAATTTGACCACGAAATTACTTACTCCCTTGGGTTAGTCTTTGGCTGACTTTCCGCAAGCATTTTATATTAAAGAGCAATTTTCGAGACTGCTACGGTTCCGCTTGTTCGCCAGATTATTAATGACGGAAGTCACGACTATGAGTGCACGTATTAAGGGCGCGCTAAGACGGAAGAAGGTCGGAGGCTGTAAAGCCGGAATTAATTAATGGCAATCAGTAAGGGTATTTAACCGTGCATCCACGAACTACGTGTGGTTAATCGTCTCGATGTTCTTTGCCCGATAATTCATGGTTCCTCGTCGTACGTATCAGACGTACGTGTCTGTTGGCAGAGGTCCTAGGTAAATCGGCCATTGTGAACGATATTATTGTTCTTGGCCGACGAGAAACAGATTTCCAAGCTGACACAAACCCCTGGTAAAAACGCAGGATGGAATAACAGCGTTAAGAGTGCGCGACCTTTTCATGTAGCATGACTTTGTGCTTTTTGGTTAACAGCTTCAAGTGGCATAGATTCGCCGACCAAGCAGAAGGAGGAAGGCAGAAGCGACGCGCGCGGCTTCTTGAAAGAGCTCTCGTAGTCTCGTAGAGAACGAGAAAAGCCTGTAGACGTGACGTCACTCTTTGTGGAGACGCAGTTGGGGATTTCGTCGTTCGTAGTGGTTGGTCAAGGAGAGGGTGAATGACGTCACGTGCGCGACGCGACGATCGTCGTTCTGAATACCGCTGGCTTCCAGAAGATCTCTGTTCTTTCCAACATCCTTAACTTTTTACGTGCGGAATATAAATTGTAACAATTGATACCAAAATTCGCACTAATATTTCCAATTATACCTACAACAAATACAAGTCGATGTTGCAAGATTAACAGATTAAGGACCAACGTTGCAATATTTCATCAACAATTTTTTCAGTTAGTTTGCGTTATTAAATTTTATCATTTATCTGTGGTTACGGAAAGGGATTCCAACGATTTACTTAATAATCTTTCTCATTATTATCTTTTTCATCTAGTTTATGTAGTTTGAAGAAGTTAATGTGTAACACTATGATGACACGGTTTTATATCTGATCTTTGTAATGGACTTTTGTATGGTAATTCAAAACGATGAGAAATCAAGGATACCATATTGCTGTTTTTTAAAATAATGAAACATTTTTTTGTGTATGATTTCTGTAATGAATTTTTGTAAAGAATATAAAAGCCATGTATATGTTACTTTATTTTCGTCTTTCAATAAATTTGCTTAGTCCCCGATGGATCGATAGTTCCATAATTTCATTTATATTATGTTCTACAAGTTGAGATAAAGTCAACAAATGAAAATGTGAATTATCATAGATCGTAATAATTATAGAAAAATTGAGTGTCTCGAAGCTCTTTTATTAACAGGAATTCAGTATGGCATGCGTGGATGAGTATATTGCAGTAGAATAATTATGGAATTTTAATAACAGCAGAAAAATGTTAATAAAGTCGCAATGTTGAATCGAAATTTGCATTGAGCATACAATTGCAATTCCAAAGTTAAATTGAATTCTTACATTTCTTTTTAATTTTACAATGATCTATTATCATCTTACTGTTAGTACGATGTTTCAGATACAATTATTAAATGCGTTTTGTTGTATAACATAACATTGTTTAATAAATTCTGAGAGAGATATATAAATTAATGAACATGTTTACAATTTCAGCCAAGTTCAATTATCTTCGCAGGAAAATGTTGCGAATGAAATAAAAAAGAATATCTCGTCGATATTCTCAACAATTTATAACTTATATTTTCACGAATGTATTTTATTTTACATGTTTCATTATTTCCTCCCATTTAATAGTAACAATTAAGTCATCGGAATTTTGTAACATTCATTACAAATATAATTACAAACATTCATTACAATTTGATACGAAACAGTGGCTCGACAAAATCCAGCTTAATTTCTACAACTATAACAAGAGATGTATAACATATAACATATACATATAACAACTATACAACTATAACTCGGGACAAGTTTTTATTTAAAAAAAAAAGAACTATCACGTCCATAATAAAAAACTACATTTTACAATTTACCTGATACAATTATTTGGTCAAATTCACATTTGTAGCAAACGTAAAATATCTTCCACAAAGTCGCAATGAAACTTACGACAGAAACGAAATTTTTATAAACCCTTGTAATTGCTCATTGACCGTTCGAATCTCATTCCGCAGAAACATACATTCAATATCTGAGCATTGAATCGTTCTTTCGAATAAATCACTTTGTCCCGCTGTTCGCTCGTTCGTTTCAATCAATCTCATCGGAACACGTTATTTATCAAACGTCGAATTCATATTATTTCCAATATTTATACGGAAAATATGACTTGGAATAAATCGTGGCCAGAAACTACTTGCGAAAGAGAGAATTGAATGACCGTTGCCTACTCACGAGTTGGGATCGCGATGCGGGTGTGTTTTAATGTGTGTCGCGGCGAACTATACAGGCAACGCGAATGGCGCTAGGGAGGGGGAAAGTCGGCCGCGACGGAGGGGAGACGACAGTACGGTATACCGAAGACTCGTTTCGGCGGTGTGGTGGGGGTTACGGGGGTCCAGGCATGGAGAGGGCGCAGTTCCGCGCCATCCTCCGTATCGTTGACACGTCCTACGAAAAGAGTGCAGAGAGTCAGTCGGGACGTTCGCTTCTCTCGTAACTCGTCTTGTGCGTTGATCCTTGATTTCTCGTGACACCGAGCGATCTCGTCGTTCGGTTTCCACGAGCCTGTCGTTCCGTGGCCGACGGAGCGCGTAAGCATCTTCTTTATTTCAAATAACGCGCGTGCATTGGACAGTGCGCGTGCCGTGCGACCGTTGGGTCGCTAGACTTTCAAAACAGTCTCGATCGCGCTCTCGACCTATCGACGACGTCGCTGTGCCGGAGGAGCGCGTATATCGACCCGTGATCCTCTTCGATCGTTCTCGCGTTCGTTTATTCTCACTGTGTCGTCAGTACGAAACTACCGCATCGTATAGTGGATTTGTGAATTTCGGGAGTGACATTTTTTTTGTTCGGTTCAGTGAACATTTCACGGGGAACAATGTCGTTAACTGCCAACTATCTGTCCACCGCGGTGATTATCCTGATCGCCTCTGCGACCGGAATCATGGCCACCTTAACCATGGATGCCAAGATTCGCGACGACTCCGACTTGTCTCAGGTAAGAATTTTTTACGTTCTGTCCGTCTCTCTTACACGTACTACGCATTCTTTTGGAACTGAATGTTTTTCATTGCGCGTCTTTTCTCCATTCGAACGTACTACGTGTGTCCTCCGACCTTCGTGCCTTCGCGTAACGTATACTTCACACATAGAACGAAGTAAATAAATATACCAGAGACGGGTACTTTTTGTTTATTGGCTTGCAACGATTGAAAGACTCGCGACCTTGCGTAGTGTCGAGTATTTTCTGCTGTAACAAGATAACATCGTATATTCTGTATTCGTGAGAATCCCGAATGAAATTAAATACGACGAAATAAAATATGTTGCACATTTCTGACGCATTCAATCGGCCCATGAAGGTTACTTTTAATTTGCATGGTTAACCTTGTTAGCAGAGGTTATGATTGAATCTGTCATGATATCGTGTTTTCTTCCGTCAAGTAGTTTTAACAAAATGTATAATGGAGGACGAAAGACTGCGAATGGTGAAATAGTTTAATTTTGAACTCGAAATATATTTGAGCGAAGAATTTTCATATAAACTATATTAATGTAACTGTTATTAATTTATATAGTAACTAACATATTAATATATATTAATATATTATTTAGATTAATTTATCTGCTCAGTATTACGCGAAATTGAGTTACACTTCATAACGAAATTTTATTTTTTAGCTTTTTAAAATTATTTCTATTTTCTTATCTGTGAAAAAATGCTCACTTGTGTCATGACACGATCGTACCTTCTCGCCGAAATAGTATGACGTACTATTTACGTGAATTTTAGTGTTAAGTGGTACCATCACGTACGGAATTTATTTTTATGTCACCGTCGAATTACCAATAGAAACTCTAATAGGTTTTTTTGTCGACACGAGTGAATCATTTAATTTTAGGGCCTTCTCCGTGTGCTAACCTTTATGGCGAGGTTTACGCACCATCTCACATCATTCTGTTAATTAATGACGCAATAAAAGAGGCCGGCTGACATAAAATCGAGAGTCACTCCACTCTTTTCCTTGCGTCTATCGACTCGATTCTTTTTTTCTTGCAGTGCTCCCATACCTTAGATTACACAAGCAAAGTGTAATTAGCCGATAAAAGAGAAAATTTGCTATCGCGAAAGTTTTTTGTGTCAATAAATTGTCAATCTTTTCTCGTTCAAGATAGCGAGGGATTAATTCCGCGAAATCATTCACTTTTTAGTGGAGCAATTGTTCGTGCAATTTATTAGACGAATATTTCCGTAGAAGGATCCTCGGTGTTTCCGAATGTTTTTTTTTTTGGATATTAAATAAATTTGTTAAATTGTTGAATTTCTTGCGTTAGATACTTCTGTATATTAATTCGTACATTTGTTTAACATTTTTATTATTTTTATTTCATTGTTCTTCATATTCTGTGCAGATTTACAACATAAATTCGTTCTGTTCTTCTTTATTTCGATATACTATGTATGCAGCATGCATATATAAAAACAAGACAACTCTGTGTTACAAACCAGTATTTTATTATTTTCAATGCAAATAGTAGGTACATTATTTTAAGGATTGGAAATTAGTGAGATATGACGTTTTTCAAAATATATAAATAATCTGAAAAATTTTAGCGAATTTAGGGGAGATGTAACGATTATATAAAACAATTGCCGCATAAGTGGACAAATCTTTTTTGCAAATCTTCATCAAAAACGAATATTTTACTAAAATATTCAATCTTGCGCGAATAATGTCGATTTTGACAGATAAAGACAAACTTTTATATATTATTTCGAAATCATATTAAAAAATCATCGTACGTATAAAATTCTATTAATACACAATATTTTTCTTACTTTTCTGCAAAAACTCTCCGAATTTCGTTAAAATATTCAATCTTCAGTCGACTGTGAAAATTTGACAATACCCTTATACCATTGTTAAATTGTATCAAAAAATCATAAAAGTTGAAAATCACACTATACACACAAAGTTCTCCCATTTCCGATTAAATTTATTAATAAATTTCACAAAAAACAATGCCCGATATTTTTCTCGCTTTTCGTTTAAAATATCTCCAAAGACCGGAGGAAATTTTCTAAAAACTTTATTTCACGAATCGCTCGATATTATTCGCTCGACGATCGAGTCAATTTTTCACGCGATCTCGTTTAAAAAGCTGAGTTTTATAACCGGAGGCGCCCAGTCTTCTACAGATCGCGTTTCACGTTTAGTTAAATGGACTGATCTACATTAAATCCCCCGGAGATTCCTTTGGCGGCTTTGAATTCATCTCGCTGAATATTACAATAATGCGTATCCAGCTTCGAAGGCAGGCCGAACGGATCCCACCCACCAACTTGTTGCTGCGACAAAAATCGTCAGGACGTTTTCGCTTGGGGCTAGTTTTCACTTCGATCGATTCAACAAACTACTTGCTGCCACTGGTCCCCGAACTCGATTTTCACAGCTTTTATTTCATTCCATGCTCGGCACCGAACTTCCGCGATTCTTTTTATCACCGAGAAATATGATTCGGTCTGGCTTTTAACCTTTTCGCGGTCGTGGAACGTACAGCTTTTAATTTTGTCCCACGACTCGACGTTTGTTTGCTCGCATCTAAAGGTTTCTGACATTGATTTGTGGCTCCAAAATCGAGTTTATTCGCGTAAAGTACAATAAACACACTTTATTCGATGTTTTCAGAAAAATTTCTAGAAAAATTGTAAATTGGAAATATAAATTTAGCTTTCGTAAGATGAATTTATACGCGAACTGAGAAAAGATTTAGCGTAGAAATACAATCCATTGCTGGAAAATATTAAACTACGAGTATAAATGCGAACGAATCGTTTAGGTTTCATCGTTTTCTGCGATCCCGAGGTATAATAAACTTTCGATCTAATATTGTACGATATGCTTCAAGCAATGTCAGCAGGTATAGAAGGATTGATTACTTATGAAGTAACATTATGGTTAAAGTTTAAAGCCAATGAAGAAACTTTCAAGAGAAAATGGACCAATTTTGAATAATTTATGACACTAAAAATATCAATAGAAATTTTAACTAGAGGAATAATATTATGTATGTTATTAGTTTGTATAATTGCTGTCCAATACATTACTTATATAACACATATATATAACATAGTGACACATAATACTTTCGGTGACTGTTAAATATTCACATATTTCCTAATATTCGTTCACAGATCACGTTATACCAATTAATAGCAGATGCAATTAATTCGATTCTACGTCTTTTAAACACGAAGGTTAATGGCTTTCTTTATATATACAAATCTTTATTAACTTTTCATTCGCTACTTTTCCCAAGAATTTTTCATTGAACTATCTCGATCGCGCCTGCAACGAAAGCTAACTCGGGATCAATTTCTATTTTCTTCCAACTCTGCGTATTTTCAGAAAAATCTTATACGTATGTGTCGTATTTGTCCAGTAGACCGTAACTGCTATGAGCGAGAAAACAAGCTTTGGGTAAAATACAAGGGATATTTTTATTAAAGCTATTATACTCTTTCGTATATGTTGAAAATTACATTTCACACAATTTCTCAATTTTTCGTGCGAGATTATCCTACAAATTACAAATTATCGTATAAATTGCAAATTATCGTGTTGCACTAGAAATTTCGCGGTCCATTGTTTAAAACAATACGAAATCGTAAACCCCGCAAAATCACATTTAACCAAGATACGTACATATATATATATATATATATATATACATTTACGTTCGTAGCTGTAAAATAGAGTGCCATGTAATAGAGAACATAGCGTGTGAAATGAGATTACGTATGTCAATATAATGTACAATGGTTTTGACGTGGCGTGGATTAACAATAGTCTTCATCGCTGTCATACGCGTCTAATTCGTCCATTGTTTCGTCCGTTTGGAGTATCGGGAACGCATGAATTCCTCGCGCTGCGCTGTTCCATTTCACCCGTTCTTCCCTGGAAAGTCGTGGTGTTACACGGCCAACCGCGTAACTGAAACGGTCACTGCCAATGTCAAAGCCGTTCTCAGTTTCCGTCCTCCGCTCTCTTATTCTCTTTTCATCACGAAGGCTCAGCTTCTGCCAGCAAGTGGCCTTGCCTTTCACTTTTTTCGTACAATGCCTACGTTAAGTCCCGCTAAGTTCCATTCATGTCGATGGCAGCCAGGTGCAAACAGGTAGATTGGTTACGCTTGTGTGTACAATACACGTTCGTTCATGATAACGACCATGTTGGCCTTCGAAGATTCTGTTTGATATTAACGCCATTACGCTCCAATGACTTCCTCGTTTCTCTATAGGTATACCGGTGTTGCACAAGTGTGCATACGTAATAGGGTATTTGAATACTTGTAGAAACTTTTTATCAACATATTACAACATATAACAAACATATTACGTAAGCATATATATTCAACGTGTAACAAAATATTTTGAAATTTCATTAGCGTCGTAACGAGACACGACTACCGCGCTAATTTTCCTCGTATTATTAAACTTTGAAACGCATTCGAAAATATGTATAAAAGTTATAAAATATTTATCGAAGGTATATACCTCGCAGTATTTCAACAGTTTATTATTCGCTGTATTAATAAGCCTCAATATTCAGCGAGACTATCTCTTTAACGCTTGAATGTTATTAGGTCGTTCGATGAGTTTCTTTCGTTTTATAAGGAAATAATGGATGCACAAGATTCGTCGTTTTATATTTTATTTTATCGAATTACGTATGATCCATTTTGTTCTATCAAGATAAAGATCACAACGTTCGACAGATTAGGTTTCATGTTTGTATAAAGATGCATTGTCCTAAAAGACGTGTCTGTAAAAGAAAGACACTTCTCGGACAACCTAATATTATGCTTGAGATAGCTATTCATGCTGTATACTGATTTTTTTAGTGTAAATACATGTTTGTGGTAAATATCTCGTAACTTCTATATACATTTTCCGAGTTGTTTCAAATTTTACCAACATCGTGAGAATCGAGTCTTGCAATGCAGACAAACATAAACGGAGATCATGTTTCTTATGAGAGCTTCCATTGTAGCTGTTGTGTTCCAATGAAATTACATTTTTGCCAAATTGCGTCTTATAAGTAGAAAGAAGATGCTCTTTTCCCCGAAAGTTTCTTAACGTGAAACTAATTCAAATAATTAATCCAGAATGACGAATTAATTTCTGTTCTTGTTGGCTTTTGAAGATTCTGTTTAACATTAACGCCATTACGCTCCAATGATTCCCCCGTTTTTCCTGTTGGGAAGCGGTTGAGCCCTCTTCTTGTCGGTCATGAGTGTATGCACATATGATAAATGCCGGAGGAACGAACAGGAAATGTGAATAAATATTATCTTTCGGGATTAAAAAAGAAAAACGCGTGGGAAGTAATTATTCCGGATATGAGATTTCGGACGACGGAATTTAAATCTGTAACCTGTATCGAAGATTTTCTGTCGATCTTTTTTTTCTTCACGTCGGTTATTTATGGGGGAAACGTGATCGGTATATGTAGAATCAAAATATTTTATGAAATTTTATTTTATTTATACGGGTGTGTCATATTTGGTAAACAGGTTTTTTTTCATGAGTAATTTCATTTTGCATATAGACAATTATTATTGTTATTTACGGTAAATACTGCATTGATAATATTACAATTCGAGGAATGAATTGAATTGAATTTTATTTTCAGCGGAATGTTTAAAACAAATCCAGGTTAAAAATTTTCAATCCTTGATAACGTTAAACGAAAATTCTGATTCGTTTTTCGAATTTAAATGGTATTTTGAAACATCGGCAAGTTGGATAATTTAATATTTGTTTTTGGTTTGATATCAATCATTCTGACGTCGTAACATTTTCGTTTTGATGTAAGAAATTAGTCAAGTGCCTATTTTTACGCTATTAAGCTTGTCAGTTGCCAGTTTTTTTTTTATAGAACGTGCTGTATCATCAATGATACACTCGGTGTATGGTGTCACTACTGTAATACGATCGTTTCAGCAACCACGAATAATAAATTTTTTCCAATGACACGCGTGTCTCAATGAAACGAAAGCTGCAAAATTGGCATAAAACATAATAGGATTTTTCGCTGCAAGGTGATAATAAATACAAGCTATCAATTAAATGACTTCATTAGTCACAGTTGTCAGATTATCTTCTGCAGCAACGTTTTAAAGTTTATTGAAAACTGTATATTTGTGTTGTAAAAAACTGTTCGATGCAGTATTATAATTTATATTTCTTCCTTAAAACTGGAATAGAAAATTACATTTCCATTTTCAATATTTCTCGATTTATTATTTTTTTCAAATTATTCTAATGGCACATATAATACAAAATCACCGCAGTTCATTTTCGCTAATATACATTTTTCTGTTATTGTAACTTTTTCTCTTCTTTGACCAATATGATATCGAAAACAATTTTAGATATTCAATATTTATCAAAAACAGATTCTTCCTGTCTTTGTTATCGCGTAGTCAATGACCTAAATAATTCGATGGCGAAGTGTTATTACAATTGGTAGAATGAGGGAATAGCCGGGGCAGGAATCATGGCACCGGATGTCATTTTTAAGTTGAGCAACAGATGGTCCTCAGAGTTCTGAAACGTAAGAAACTTATCCATGGCTAGAAGTCGTTTCGTCCCGGAGGCGGACCGTATGTTCGTCTATGGGATTCCTGGAGTTTTATTTTTTCTCTTTTCTACTAATGGGACACGTTGTATGCTTCTAATTAGAGATTAGATTCTCAGGATTTCTAAAAAATACAGATACCTTTACCGGATTAGGTATCGAAATTTCATTGATCAGTATTGAGAGAAATATTAATCTGTTCCTTTTGATGATATGATTTTCCTTTTGACGTGCTTTAAAACATTTTATGGTGTAAACAGAGATTTGTTCTACTTAACTCCATTAAATATCTAAATGCTCGGGATATTTCGTACATTTTTGCATGTTATGTGCATCCCGTACATTTTTCAAAATCCCCATAAATATCTATATAAATATCCACAGTCTACCTACAATAAATAATACGCAAAAATACTTTTTGCAGTCACTCGCACACATACGTTTTTACCGTTCATTTAAATCTCCTTCGAACACGTAAAAATCCGCAATCTGGTCGTGTCATAAGAATCACAATACAGGACTAAAAGTTTCCAAAATTACTTAATAAACTGGAGAGACAAGAATAACTTAATTAGCCAGATCTTCAGCCATTTGCTCGGGAACGCGTCAGACCATAAACTCGCAGCAGCTCATAAGGTTCTCGATTTGTAGTATCTCCGTGAGAAGCGTACCGTGCATCAGGTGTTCCTTCATCTGTTTGCGTGTCGACTTGGCGCGGCATTTGCGTGCACCCAAGATCCGTAACTGGGTTCGATTCGTTTCTCGAGAGCGCCGTCGACGCTCGAAATTAAGGCAAATATTTTACCAAGGGAAGTAGCGGAATTCGCATGAATGGCCTTCGGCTGGAGCGAATCGAGAGTGGTCGAACGATGACTTGAGGTGAACGAACACTGCCAGTCGGTATGGTCTCTCATTCTCTCTCCCGGACGATTCTCTCTTCGGTTCTCTTCTCGTTGCGCGCCTCCGCCGGATATTTTTAACTTTAACAAGCGGTTCGTGCTGAGACGAAACAATGCGCTACGTCCCGCTGTGTACTAGGCGCGCTTTTATGCGCACGATACAGGCATTACGCCGCGATATATCGTTTGAGAAAGAAGTCTTTCTCATGAGGTCGCTTCGTAACGAGAAAACGTGTTTCCACTTTGACTATATTCACGCCAAATGCCTCGTACGTGTGCTATTGCGTCGTCAGTGTTGGTAGACCGATAGATACAATAAGCTCCGCAGCTTGCAAACATTGATCCCCCTCCTGCCCTCTGTTTAAATGGAATTTGCAGCCGTTCCCTTATTGCGAACGCAGTGCATTCGCGCGTGTTCATCGCGACGAATACTTTGTGCTCTCCCACGCTAAAAGGTTGCAACCCTTTTGTAGTTAAACATTTGTCCACGATACGTCGTGTCGAATGAGACAGGATATCACGGACAATATCACTGACGATGAGACGTACGAAAGATTCTACGGATGAAACAAATTGTTTATAAACGCAGCTTGGTAAATTGATGGTAGGGGATTTTTCTACTTGTACTTTTGTACTTCGTGGACTTTGTGGTTGGAATTCTTTTAATTAAAATATTTGTTGCTCGTTTCTTCGTAATATAGGGTGAACGTGTTGAAAACGAAAAGAGTTAGAAAACAATTTTTCGATTAAGTATCGCTATCTTTGCTTGCTACACGAGATACTTACTGGAATTTTTCTTTTTTTTTACGCTTGTAGACATGTTCGAAGTGGATAATCTTTATTGATAGATTTGAACGAAATCTTCCATTCATTTGTCTTTAATTAACTATTTGCATTCAGGAAGAATTCTACCAAATTTATTCGGATATCTTCGCTACTCTTACAGTTATGATCATAAGGAGGATTATAATCCTATTCACATCATTCTGTGTATTCCTTCGCACGATTCTATTAACATTTCTGCAAATTTCTGCCCCGTGTTCCATATACTTATTTTACACGAATACGGCGTTCTCTTATCGAAAGTGTGCTTTACGTACGTTCGAGGATCTGTATAACAATTATTCAGTGACAAAGACTTCATCGTCTCGATTATCTGTTACAAACTGAAACTTCTGCCTTCGATCATCCAGTCGAGAAGTTTGACTTTCACGTTCGTGTAAAACAAACTCCGTATATCGCCTTATATACCGTAGCAAGAATCGTCCGCTACAAACGGATAGTCAAAGAAGTGGATCCTATCGATTCGTCGAGCATCCGGATTGAGTGGTTCGAAGCATCGTAAACGCGTCTTTTCCACGATCCATCCCTTCTGTGTTCGGGATCGAACCAATAGCGTAGCGACGTTTCATAGAAACCGGAACAATACGTCGCGTAGGCGCCTCGGGCCACCCGAAGAAACTACGCTTGTGTTTCTCGTAAAATATGGAACCCCATAAAGATCAGTGCCTTGTGCCGCGTTAGCGAAAAGGCGTCGGAGAATTTTCCGAGTGTCTGTTCTCCCTTTTCATCTTTTTCTCCCTTTCTTTCTTTCCTCTTACCATTTCTTCTTCACCTTCGTCTTTCAATTTTTTCTATTTTATTCACCCCTTTCTGTACGTCATATCGAGTACAGTAACTCGCGAAAGTATTCCAACAGCTGTATAGAAACGTCTTATGAATACATTGCGAAACATTTCGAAATCTCATTAGCATTCTAATGAGATTCGACTATCACGCTTGCTAAAGCACGAGACAAATCTGTAGATATATACGTAGAGGCTAGGAAATATTTAGCATAAACGATCTTCGAAAAAGTACCATTAAAAGGTGCAACGTACACGCCGCTTAACAGAATGTTCAGTTTATTTGTAATTTCCCTACGAAATTCTCGAACAAGCTAATGCAACATTCATGCAAATGCATAAATAGTCAAACCTAGATAGACGATTATTCTATTTGTTAAATACTATAACGAACGCTATATTTTAGATATTTTACGATATCTTCGTAAATTATATGCATTCCGCGTATTTTTTCACAATCAAATTTCTCACAAATGAAAAAGGCACAGTCCAATGATAAGTGTTGCTGTTAGTTTTGTCCATTAGTTTTTCATTAATTTATATATTTCACTGACTTTCCTGCATCGGTGCTACGAATCGACCGAAGTATTCGGATATTTACGAACGATAGTGTACACACAGGTCGAATTCGCTTCTTTATTTCGTTCCGTCGAGGAATTTTCCTGGTGACAACTTCTGCCGCGTCCTTCCCTCGTTCTCGCCGCTTCGTGTCCCCAAGGCCTCGGGGGATTTCCCTTTTAGCTGAGAGAAAAGTCGGTGTGTATACGAAAGCGCTGCTTTTACAGGCGCGAACAGGGAATTAACAATGAGAGAAGAAGACCAGACGATTCCAATTGCGGGAGTAGTATCGCTCGTCGGAACTTAGCGTGGCGCGGCCAGGTTGGGTACAAGTGGAAGCCACCTTTGTCGATTTCATTCTTGCTATTCTTTGTAAAACACGTCCTTCGACGCGATTTCAATCAGGTGTTTCGTTTAATTTTATACTGTTTCTTTTTTTTTTTTTTTTAGACGTTTGAGGTTTTCAGGTCGCATACGCGGTTCGTTTGTTTCTTAGAAAAACGTATTTGTAGTTGGTGGATTTAGCAAGGGCTAATAGAATGAGTCAAGAAATACGCTGCGTGATATAAGTGAAAAGTTTGCGAGACAAACTTCAGTTTGGAAATTTTAACTTAAAGTTAGTTTAATGAGAACAAACATTTGCTATTTCTGTGCCCGAATATTAATAAACTTGTATTTTAGAATAGAATTATATCATGTGTAATCTATCTTACTACAGAGAACTTACTGTAATAATTGTCGGAAAGTATAAATTTGTGTCTTCAAATATTACAGTAATGGATTTACGCCCCTGATTTAATGTAAAATGTAACGCTGTAGTAGGTGCAGTAAGCCGTAGAAGTCGCTTGCTACGAATTGATTGTTTGTTTGTTAGATTATTTGTGCAATGTTATTGATACAAATTCGTTTCGTTATCATAAAGTTTATAATAAGATAAATAATGTTATAAATTTCGAAACCGATATACGATTTAATATAAAATACATAATAATGTTAGACAGTTTGAAGAATCTGTAATAGAGGAAGCAACGAAGGCTACAAGTTAACAAGATACAAATTTTCTCTTCGATTATACGTATTATTATTAGATTATATATATGCGCTATGATATTAGAAGAAAATCCGATAGGAAATTATACGAAATCCATTTCTGTAGAGGATTTGAGTAATCTTTCTGATTTTTGCAATTTCCACAGTATGGTGATGTTGCGCAAGTGTACGTAATAGGGTATATGTTAAGAACTATACTTTTCAGACTCGAGTTTATTGAATACTCGCAATAGTGTAGGATTGTACAGTACAGAAGCTGACTAGAAGGAGTTTTCTAGTATATAGGAACATTCATTTTATTTATGCTTCAAAATTTTATCTTACTTTCTCTATATCTATATGATCTAGATCTTGAAACGTGTATGGTTTTAGGGCTTAATTTTTAAAACATGTTACTCAGAAATTAATAATAATATTCCGTACGTAATAAGAATAATAGGAATAGTGTCACAAAGTAATTGTAACTGATACGTTTAAACGAAATTACATTTTTGTCAAATTCAATTCCACCAATAAGAAGACGATTTCCTAGCGTTTGATAAGAAAGGTTACGTATAATTTTTTTAAATGATGTAATATTCATTTCTTCTTCTACTACTATAGTAACATCCAATTGTTTTCGTTCCCATCGATTACCTCAGACTTCGTTCCTAATTTGTTTCAGTAATAGAGGTTATATTGTAAACAGATTAGATTGCGCTAAAGGAATTTTTATAAATTTTCTGTGCACAGATTCATAAATAAATATAATCAACTAGGAATTTCACGTTACATCGTACATGATAACTTTAAGGAATTATCATTGGACTATGAATCTGTTAATATAATCGGTGGATAAAAGTAGAATCGTTCCACGAAATTGCATTGAGAATAACGTTGCACAGGGAGTAGTAACGTTGCACAAGTAAATTCTTAAATATTGTGCAAATTTTGCAGTTCGTCATCTCAGGAATATGTTTCCCTCGTCCAATCACGATGCGTAGAATATGTGTAGCAATACAGGCTGCTGATAGCTAGTAATGTGTATCGATCTTAGACGCATCAAAGGTCGTGGTAATAGGTTGGTTATGTTGTGTATGCCAACATTAACAGTACTGGTACGTTTCAGTAGATCGTGGTATTCAATTATGCTCAGTGCATCGATATCAATATTCCATCGAACATATATTTGACTTTGATTAATTTTTAAGTAACCAAAATAATTCGCCCTGATTCGTTTACTTGAAATATCTGGCAAGTTTCTGCCAGTTATAGGTTGCGATCTCGAGCATACTTCCATCGCTGTTACTACACCGTTCGAATCGATGTTAAATTGAAACTATGGAAAATGATATCACAGCGAGGAAAAAATATAATGTCCTGAGAAATGAAAAAATGTTAGATAGAATATTTGAACTAAAGAGGACAGAACAAATGTTGGGATATTTTTGAGCAGCGGTTTACTCCGGAATTGGTCGATAGGTCCCTCACGGGCCAGACTACGACGTTGATAAAGGTCGGCACAGATTCACCGACCATGAATATTCCAGCGCCAAAAAGCGAGCCACAAACTTTGGTGTTCCAGAAATCGCACGGTATGCCCATTATATCACGGCAACGCATTGTGACGGTGTTCCAGGAGACGGTAAGCCCGGCCGTATCGCGCGTTTCACTTATATAATTTACATCGACGCGTATTATAACCTGGTTGGTGCTGGGCACGTAACGGAGTGTACCGAGCGCATACCGGATGAGCGGCATACACAGACTATGCCACTAGTTCTGAATGGAATTCATGTAACTTCGTCACACGAACCCGATTTCTTCCTTCCTCATGAATAATTAGCGATTACATTCTGTTTCTATCCTTTGTCTGCAACCGAAAGCGGAATTTTCTACTAGGTTGTGTCATAAGTACATTCATATTATCCTAAACTGGCAGCTTATTATTTTTACAGAAAATCTGACCCGGGAGTAGTGTATTTGGCTGATTTCTTTATAAATTCACAGCAATTTTCGTAACATCTTCGAAACGTACGTACACATAAATGAAAAACGAACAAACTTATTACTCGATCAAATATAAATGTCAGACGCGAACGTGTGCATGCAGTAGGTACTTACATAGGCTCACGAAAGTATTCCAACTACATAAGTATGTAGACGTAGCTACTTTTTATGAATGTATCACGCTTGTTGTACGAAACATCTTGAAATACCATTAAGCACCGTTTCCAGACTCGACTATCGTGATTAACCCATCGGGGACGACGTCTGTACACCGTACGGACTCCCCTTTCGTTCTCATCGGTCGAAGTTTGTGCAGCGTACGAAGCGTCGCGTCACTTACGTATCTCTATTACGGTCCTATCTCTACGTACGAGATTTCACAACATCTCTCAAGGACGATTGACCGTAGTAATAATATTTGCACTATGCAGAGACTAAATCTTTCGAATCCTTTTCTGCAGTCGTAACCCAGTTCTAGCAGTCGTTTTACGATAAGGTACGGCTTGAACGAGTCAGGGAATCGTAATAGGAACTCAGTGGAAAGCGAGAACGAGAGTGTGCGAGCAGTAATTTCAGTGAAAATGAGAATCGAGTAGTCGCGGAGATCAGTAGTGGATCTCAGTGTCAGTTGACGAAATATACGTGTAACTGTCGAGTAAATCCACTATTAAGTTATATCTTTCCATGCTAGAGAAATTTTCCATGCTCCAGGATATTTCCCGGAAGTTATCAGCGGTGATCGGTTTCCACTTATATCTAAATTTCTATACTTTGCGAACGACGACGAAAAAAATCATTATCAATCAAAAAATCATTAAGGTAAAGTAGCTTCGCAAGCTATATGTATTTGAGTGATATACAAAAACACGATTCGTTCTTGATTCGATAAAAAAAATCGTCGGCCTCGCAGGAAGAAATCGCGAATCGTACATCGTCTTCGACACGCGTTGATTGGCAAGTGTTCAGATACTTTCGTCAGCTAGTGTATATATTTATCCCTTTTTACTTGCTCGATTTTATTTATTTATTGTCTACTACAAGGTTTCCAGTTTTGTCGATTCCATCCAAAAATCGACGAAATAATTGCCTTTGGCGTTAACAAAATAAAAATGACAGACGAACCTACCAAAAAATACTGAGCGCTTCGTATTCTTTCCTTTTTGTTAACTGAATACGTAGGGGGACCAGAGCGAGCAGAAGCATCAATCTTCAGCGTATCTGTATAAATGCGTCTGACGCATATAAGGAATCCCACTTCAAGGCGTGCTTATAAACGCGCGACCGTGAAGCGTATAAACGACACCCATCCTTCGAGGTTCGAGAATCGTTGAAAGTTCACGAGTGTGAATAAATCGTGCAATATCTAGGATAGGTACTTTATCCGAGATTTCTTTAAAAAGCGGGATTAATTATGACTTGGTTTTGTCCTTGAAGATACGCCGGTGGCTGGAATATACTCTGGAGAATACCAATGAGAGTGATTCAATGCTTAAATGCGTGTAGCATAAAGATTCAATCCTTTGATCCTTTTTCCTCTCGACTTGGCTTTAATCGTGCCATTCATAGAACGAGGTCGCAACTTAGAGTCTTTGCATGTTTATTGAAATTCTCGATGCTGATTTAATTTTACGCAGTTTAAACCTGCTTTTAAGTTATCCAAATCGTAATTAACGAATGGTAAAACAAAAAAAAAAAAAAGGAAAAAGAAAATGGAGATCTAAAGGAGACGATTCTTCATAAGATATTCTTTCAATTATAGAGCTAAAAAAATATGTAACGAAGATGAATTAATTTTAGTTGTGTCTGCAATCACGACTTTGAACATTTCATAAAAAAATAACCGTGAAAACTTTTTCTATCGTCGTATTTTCAAAACCATCGTAATCATTTGGTTTATTTAGAATTGTAGTTACAGTTGGATAAAGGGAAGATATACGAAGTTTAATTTAAATTTTTACTTTAATTTCAATTCTTCAGGCTGCGGATTATTAAATACAGTAGCTACAAGCATAATGGTATGATAAACGGTTAAACGTGACGTTTCAAACATATTTAGTTTAAACGTAATTTGTATTCTCGTCGTTTACTTCAAACTTTAAATTCGTAATCTTTTTTCTTCTTAAAGAAATTAATTCGAAACTTATGTTCATTTCTCTGAGACAGATGTAATTGGTAAAATTTGTGGGCTCGCGTACACGAGCCTCGCCAGCTTAGAGCTCGGAATTAAGGAGCGAGTTACTCCTTGAACGTTCGTACGGTCGTAAAGTTTC
Organism: Bombus confusus; assembly: GCA_014737475.1. Classification (NCBI taxonomy): domain Eukaryota; kingdom Metazoa; phylum Arthropoda; class Insecta; order Hymenoptera; family Apidae; genus Bombus; species Bombus confusus. The sequence continues at coordinate 679,007 of JACXIV010000144.1, forward strand.
GCGACACAGAAGCAGAATTCGTAAATTCGCGTGACAGAGGCGCGGCCAGCCGCGCGCCGTTCCACTCTGGCGAATTGAGTTTTCTTACGAACGCTCGCGAACCTCCGCCTCTCCCTTTTGTATTCTGTAGACACATTTCAATTTAAGCCCGCCTTCGGGAAGTGAAGACAGTGCACCGCTCGTATAATTAACCGCTTCAATTCCATGATTTTATTTCGAAGGACGTAAGACTGCAGCCGAAGCGTGCTTTCAACCGCGTCAGCACTCCTTGCGTTTCGATTCTACCCTGGTATAACGAGCACGTTCGAACGAAGACAATTTCGCCGGAGAGCGATGTCAAGGAAATTCGTAATGTCAAAAGTAGGAGTTAAAGGCTCTGGTCGTAAAACATCCTGAATGCACAATGTGAAATTGGCAGCGAGAGATACACTGACAAGAATCTCGTTACTATGGAAACCCGTACAAAATCCTACAGCGGATTAAAACTCTTTGCTATGCTTATTTTCATAATTAGCCTAAAAAAAAAATTATTTTTTCGCCCTATTGAAGTATTTGTCAATGGCAAGTTATCGCGAAGCGGTGTTTTCAAATGTTCCGATTTGACTTCCGATGATTCTCAGAAGCGTATTGCGTCTTGATAATCAGTAGATAAATTATACAGGGTGGCTGGTAACTGGTGGTACAAGCGGAAAGGGGGTGATTCTACGCGAAAAAGGAAGTCGAAAATATAGAATAAAAATTTTTCGTTCGAGGCTTTGTTTTCGAGAAAATCGACTTTGAATTTTCGCTCGGTACGCGTGCACTTTATCACGTCTCGATTGACGTTATGTTGATAAACACTTCCAATGTGAGCGAAGTGTTTTCCTACCTATTAGCTTACTATCCGACTTTTTTATTCTATATTTTTTTTTTATTCTATTTTTCTTATTCTTATTTTTTTTATTCTATATTTTCGACTTCTTTTTTCGCGTAGAATCACTCCCTTTCCGCTTGTACCACCAGTTACCAACCACCCTGTATATCTCTTTACATTATATTACAGAAATTGATGCCGATCATTTGTGGCTTCGTATTCAGTTGTAAATAGAAGATTATATTCCAAATTTATTCTTATATTCCAAATTTATTCTTTCGGCAGTAACAGTTGGAAAACACAGATGGAACAATTAAGGACAATTTGCCATTTACCAAGTGCTAACTACCCGCATGTGATGCTAATTTACCATCGATCCGTATAAATCAATGGAAATACCCAAACACTTATGAGCGGTAGTACAACAGGGTCGATTTTTTGTCTTCTATTTTCCCAATTCTACTTTTTTTTCATATTTCTTCTTTTTCGTACCCTCTGTTGTGCCATAAACGTTACGAATCGAAGATGTAAATGCAATAGAGCGAACCGTTGCGTCGGGAACGATTTGGCGGCGTCAATTTTTCAGTCGTTTGACCGTAGGCGTCCTGGTGTATGAATCGAATTCAAAAACGCGACCAGTTTATTTTAACATGCGGCTTCATCTCACGGTAATGAAAAAACAAATTTACACACTGGCCGGTTAACCTTGCGTTGCTGTGAAGTCGGGGGTGGACAAACTTGAAACCATTGTCCGCGGTTTGAAATTCTGTCCTCGCCTCGCGATATCGAATCGTCGTTTTGTATATACCGTTGTTACGGACAGTCGTTACGAAGTGAGATTACACGGTGTAGCTGGATTACGATCCGTATCCGTGTTATATCCAGCCACTTGGAGACGCTGAGTACTATTCTTAGGTTCGTCTTTGGAATAACGTTCGATTAGAGGATCGTGCGGGGTAGAAGAGATCAAGTAAAATCGCCTTCCAGCGTTTTATTAGCCTTCTCTTGCTAATCAAACATTTTTCTTACGTCAAACGCGTCTGGTTTTATCGCACTTGGTCAGGTATATCAAGCATTACGCAGAGCTGGGAAAAATTCTGAGTCGCGGAAGCAGTGCCTTGAACGTAAAATATTTCACGTAGAGTATGCCATATTTTCGGACGTAAACTTTACTATTTATGCGTATGCGTAAAAAGTGAAATTAAACGTCGGCAGTAAAAAAGTTCTTTGGTAAGAAAATTGTTTGCTTCTGCCAGCAGACTATTCACGAGATATGTAATGTTCCGTGTGAATATATAGAATAAGACGAGGTATCAACGTTAACCAGTCTGAATCCTCCAAAATTGATATCATTCCAACGTAAATATTTTTATCACAGCCGAATGTTCCTTTTGTAATACTTTTTAGTCAGCAACGAAGGACCTGAGCGTGCTGGAATTAAGATTTAATTTCCGAGATTAGCGCCCGTACGTTATTACACAGAGATAAGTTTTAGACGCATTATTACGTTATTACGGGTGCTTAAATCGTAACATGCAAAAGCTCATAATAATATACCTGTAAAAAATAAATTTCCCTCCTTGTTGCTTCCTTTTTTGTCTAACGTGTTTGATCGATAGAAAATTGCCGTTGATTCTTATCATCATGGCGTGTTATAGAGATCGTATCGATATTAGATGAAATTAATAAATAATGTACTCCCTCGTTCATATCGTCAGATAGACCGCGAATGTTCATAAAAATTCATATTTTCACGGATAATGACAAGAAAGTGATACTCGAATAAAAATATGTTTTATTACGTTTATAGTTTTGATATTTTGCACTTGTACTCGTTTGTGTCCATTTTTATACACGTCTGATATAAGTATATAAATATTCATAATTTAACTATCACGAATGACGATCAAAATTCGGAGAAACTCGAATTGCTTCCTTTCGTTAACAAAATTCTATAAAATAAAAATTACAGAAATTTACAAATTGCCTCGATGAAACTAGTAAGAAATTTCGATAGCAAATGAAAAATTAACCCACTCCGTTTCGGTCTTCGCAATATTTTTCTTTAAAAACATCCCCGTTTTCCTTTTTATCGGCGATATAATTTCGAAGATCCACAATATTTCTTGTTAACGATGCCACAGGTATGCGAATCGGAAAAATAAATTCCACGAAATCCGAAGTGTTTTTGACTTGCTGGCTGACGTAACTTTTATCAAAGAACTTTTCCGTTGTCATCTCTTCCGACACTTTCGACTGCATTTACGGTCGCCAGTCTAGTCGGTCGACAGTTTAAGATAGTTAGAGTAGCCTGCAGAAAGTAGCGGTAGTTTGGAATAGTTAGTGACCACGATGAATTTCCATGTCAAGCCGAGCCAATGGATATATAGATGCCGGAGAATGTCCTGGGAGAAGGAAAGTTAGCCACATCGGAGACAGACTGTGGTTTATTAAATGTTCAGCTGCACGGTTGTCCCTTTCTCGAGGACCTGCTTGATCTTTTTCACGCTTTTTTTCCAATGCCAATGATCCATCCGCTTGCAGGCTAAAAATGCCAAATTATCGTCTTTAATTCAATTTTTTATTCTGTTCCTTGTCTTGTTCTTGCTGTCTCTTTGATCAAATTTCGCATTCGAGTGTAATTTTAGCACAGTTCTCGTACTGCTTTGTACGTCTACGAAAGTATATTTTTCAAAAATATTAATTGAGGCGTAATTTTGGAAGAAATTGCATTAGACAGAAGTAGAGAATGTGTGGTTTGTTTTTTAACGATTTTACCGAAATTTTGTATCTTTTCTTTTTGTTTTCTGCAAGTGGTGAAATTTTACGCAAATTTTGTGTGATCATTTGTATTTTTATGTCTCGTGCGTATAAATTTCCTTATGAAGCATGCAAGATCCGTAATTCGTGGATCTTTGTACGGACATTTTACGTGTATCGGAAATTACCTGTCTGTGCTGCCTTAAAATTTCCCAAAGATTTTCGCAAGATCGAAGTTTCTCGCATGAACTTAACTACGATGTCACCAAAAAGTAAAAAATTCGAAGGCACGATTTCAACGTTTTCCTAAAGGCTCTTTTTATTTAAATCAAATAATTCTAACAATAACGAGAACTATATAAAGTGAATAACAAATTACAATTTATCTTCGACTTTTATTCGCTCTTCACACGAATCGCCTCGAGTTATTAACCACATAACATGAGAGCTACCTCGTTATCCAGATTATCCATACTTAGGGCGTAACAATTTCTCAAGCAGACCTCCTCAAGGACCTTTCACCCTTCGATACATCATTACATTCGCATTAAAAACTTTACACCATCTCATTGAATATATACATTCACAGAAGCTATAATAAATTATATTTTCCAGCTATAAAACAGCCATTTGCGCAAATTTCTTCTAAAATGTAATTTTCTTTCGTTCTTTTCCGCCCACGTATGTACGTAATTTTCAATTCATGATGCATCACGATGACTCGATCGAGACGAGAAAACGAAATTACTTCGAGGAATTACTCTTTGTTTCACGAATGCAAACTCGCCTTGACTAGTTCGTTCACAGTGGCAGACTTCACGTGTCTGTACGATGACTCAATCTCGCGGCATTCGCTGCAGCAGGATAGTTTAAGTGCTATAATTACTTGATACACAGAACGCTGCCTGCAAGGAGCCAAGTATATATGTCTTGTCTGGTCGTTTCGCGAATGATCGATTTCAGGAACGATAACGTTGCCGGCAATTTGTGATTAATTTCAACTGTTCTGAAGGGATTTGCTACGTTTCTTGCTATACGGCTTCCCCTCTGTTTTGATTTATGATTGTTTTCGCGTTATTCGCTGAAACTAACGCGTTCTACGGTTTTGAGAAGCATTTTCGAGAAAATAATTGTGACAGTTGTTTTCGTACGAAAGGAGAATGCTACTAACGCCTTCTAATTAATCGCTACATATTTGGAATATTTGGATTTCAATAGTATCGTTATTATAATTATACCGATGAATTAATCGTCGATTAAGCTGTATAAGGCGAAACTGTCTCCGCTATAGCCGGGAAGAAAATTGGCGAGGCGAGTCTATTTCTTCGTACATCTCGAATTCCAGCGGCAAGAACAAACTCGAGCGAACAATTTAGATAATTAACTCTGTTTTACTTTAATGAGCACCGGTCTGCTGGTTGCTTCCTGATTCTCTAAACTCTGCTACACCTCTTTAAAAACAGTCGCGCTCGCTTCATTACATTACAAACTACAACTGTTACCCACTGTTCTACGTTCTGATATAAATATTTAGAAAACGACCGTTCTACATTTGAGAAATTCAGCATCTCGGAATATGTATCGTTCTGTAATATATATATTTATCCCGTTTTCTTCGTTTGTATAATAAATATCAGAAAAAGAAGATGTCGATTGTTATAGGATCAATCTAAGTCGACTTTAGAATACAAAACCAAAAACGAATCTACAAGATTAATATAAGAAACTTTAGTTCACATAACTGTTTTAGGAACTGGAATCGATTATTCTCGATCCTTGAAACTTCGTGGAATCGTGTGTTTTAGAAATTTGGAAAGGAATTTACAAAAGGAAACCAGTCTCCATCAATATCTTTCTTCGTCACTGCAGGAAGTCAGAGACGAACAGTATCCATTTAAAACAACCCGAATGGCGCGAAAATTTAAATTGACTAATTCAGAATTGCATAGAGAACTGGCGCAATTTCTAGTATAAAGTTTCTCTTATCAAACGGAACAAACGTACCTTCAGAAAATTCACTCAATTCGGCTATAATATCATGCCACGTATATCGAGCCCGCGTAACATGAGGATTTTTATTAAAATTCATTACTGTTTTAATATCACCGTACACACGCATTTCCACCCGGGTTGTGTACCAAATTCATTCAACTTTTTCACGGCGATGCGGCGCGACGGACGTTATCGCGAAATTTCCACGAGGGTCACAGAATATGTTTGGGAATCGTTAGCCGCGGCCAGTTTCCTGACCTGACTGCCTTAACGTTGGTCAAAATATCTTCCGCGAACGTTAATTGGCAGGAACGAAGTGTGAACTATGCATAGGGTTATCGTTGTACGGTGTCAGAGTACTGGCGAGGTGTGGGTGAGGATGAGACATGATTACCTCCTCAATTACCGCTCAATGCTATCCTCTTCGCATAATTCATAACGTCATATATACCCTGAACGAGATTTATTCGCCTCTTTGCGGCCCGCAAAAGTGAAATTTCGCGGATATTCTTTGACAATTTCGGAAATAACCGCTAACTGGGCTTCTACTTTTGCACGAAAAATCTCGTTTCACCGTGCTGTTAACGTCATTGCCTGCTGCCGAATGACGTTAATATTCTGTATGTGGGAATTATGGCAAGCCTGACGCAATAGTATGACTGATTTGTTCCGGTGAAAAGCTGCGAGCCACTGGCAGTATAACCTATGTATATTAAGGTTTCCTTTGATTTTTCCTTCATTGAATTTTTACAGTTTCTTTGGTTGCTTTAGTTAAATTTGGATGAACTTTATTTGTGGCCTTAGATTTAGGATTGCTATATGATGGAGAATTATAGAAGAGTTCAAGGAGTATAAATTTGCTAAGTTCATAAAATATTGGCTACTTTTCAGATACAAATTATAACATTACAAATACGAATCACAGATAATGATTCAGTGGGAATTTTTATACTTTTGTTGCTTTTTATTTATAAATTTTAATTTTTTTTCTTTTTTTTTTTGTCGTATTATATTACATTCAGTAGACTTTGCCTAACATTCGAAATAAGAAGCAAACATTTTGACAAGATAATTTTTTTATGAACGAAATGATGAAACATTACATGCAATCTTTCAAAAGACAACTGTACCATATTCTGCTTACTCCTCTGACATACTAGAAGCTCCATAATATACGAATGCTTTTACGTTCCATTTTTTCGAAATTATGAACCAACGACAATTACACTGATTATCATAGACAAGTCTGTGGTGTGGATTAATGACGTTGAGTTGTTCAGCTGAAGAAAGTATGATAGTTCGAGACACCCGTTATATGGTTATCGTAAAACAGAGCAAAGCGAAGCAACGACGAGGGTGGGATGTTCACGCAATAGGAAGTGGTGGTGATTTCTAAATTATTTAGTCTAGACTAAAGTGTGTCATGATACGGGTGTAATCTACCGCATAACTTGTCTTCAATTTACATAGGGAATATTATGTACACTGCGTTTACGAACGCGGCGACGTCGCAGAAAATCTTACGTTTAGCAAGAAATTTTCTAAGATTATTTAATGGACACACTTGATTAATGACTTTCGTCGTAATTATATCAAGCCTCAAGAGTTATCGTTGTTACAAATCACGTTAATTTCTTCGTGAGCGAAATTTCACCTCGGTATATTGTTCTCCCTATTTTAAGACACCAATGGAATTAAGAATATCTGTTATTATCCAGCATGAAATGAAAATTGCACAAGCAGCAGAAATTGCAGTAATTGTGAATAACGTTCTGCTGATTGTTATATCTGATATTTTGTATCTTGGCGTAGTAGCGTGTAACGATTCAATTGTTAATAATAATTATCAGGTATGAAATACATAAGCAAAAATTAATAGCGGAGGTCTCAGCATCAGTGATTTCAAAATCTGATAATAATTACCATGGAAAATTCCAAAGTTCAAAACTTAATTGCAAACACAAAGATCATTTTAAAAGAATAGAAGATATTTATAGTTCTGCTGTAATTCATCGAATATTCAGTAGATTTGCATTAAGAATTTTACGTTACAATGACAAAGTTAAACCTACAAATTACGCTATTTTTCCACGAAATTTTTAACCTTCTCACGATTATGAATCCATGCACGATTCGGACCAGAAGAAACGTATCATACATACAGAGGAAAGGCTTCATCGAGGGATTTTTAAATGCACTTTCCACAAAAATAAAACTTCTCCAACTCAATCTTGTTACCGATTTCCTTACTTCGAGCAACTTACTCATAGAACATTTCTCATCCGCCCTGTATCCTGAATAAATTGCGGGTATTCTTATTTGTAATAAAAAAAGAAAATATATATATATATATAGGGTGGTTGGTAACTGGTGGTACAAGCGGAAAGGGGGTGATTCTACGCGAGAAAAGAAGTCGAAAATATAGAATAAAAATTTTTCGTTCGAGGTTTTGTTTTCGAGAAAATCGACTTTGAATTTTCGCTCGGTACGCGTGCACTTTATCGCGTCTCGTTATAACTAATCTCACTGTAGATCATTGTCTCGATTGACGTTATGTTGTTAAATACTTCCAATGTGATCGAAGTGTTTTCCCACCTATTAACTTACTATCCGACTTTTTTATTCTATATTTTTTTTATTCTACCTTTTTTATTCTATATTTCCGACTTCTTTTTTCGCGTAGAATCACCCCCTTTCCGCTTGTACCACCAGTTATCAACCACCCTGTATAATCTAAGTACACAACCGTTGTACTTACTATTGTAATATTGTAAAAGTTATTACATTATACTATTTTATGTTTTACATATCTGTGCGCGCGTGCATTCTATGCATTCTTGCGTCTTCGAATTTCCCATAAAATTAAGAAAATCCGCAGTCCGATCGCGAGTCATATAAATTCTGTGTATAAATGCACCGGTAGCAACTGAACAAACTTAATTGCCGCAGCATTCAGTTGTTAAAAACGAACCAAACGAATCTTCCGCCTCGATGACGTGTCGGATTCGCGAGTCAATTCCTGAAATAATTTTATAATAGCGTCGATCGCGTTCGAGGTTGACTGCCGGTGGAAGCACGCACTCGTTCTTTCTCGACGAGCGAGACAATTGACCCGAACAAAGTAAAGTTAATTAAAGAGCCCGTCTGGGATGGCCAAGAGAGAAGACAAAGGCGAGCGTGACGCGCGCCAGAGTAGAAGAGAGAAGGGAAAAGACAGGGCGCGCGTATTTCTCGCCCGGATCGCAGGCAAACGGAACCCGAGGGATGAGGGAAATAACTACGATCAAACGAAACGTTCGGAACGCGCGTATTATCGTTTTTTCCTTTCGAGTTAACCCTTGATTATTGTCACGCGACACGTCATGCGAGATAGAGGCGCGCGAGGGCGGAGCGAAATGATCGATACGCAACGAGCCTCACGAGGAAAAACCAACATGAAATCGCGTGCGTACATTGTACATACGGCGCCACGTAGCTGTTGTCTGGAGTCGAAAAAGCAGGGAAAAAAAGAAAGAAGAAGCATAGAGAATGTTGAACGTGTACGAAGAATGTATCGTGATGCATGAAGGTACGTTTAGACCAAGCGGCCGAGCGATGATAGTCGAACGAGCTGCTGGACCTATCTGCTTTCTCTTTGGTTCCATGACAGCGATTGGGTCGAATCTGCCTGTTAAATAGAATTTCGCGTAGAAAAATTTCTCTCCAATTCTATCGCTAATGAGGCATCGTATTGATTTTATCGTCTCCCCTTGGCGATATCGTCCAAACGATGTCAACTGTGCTTACCTACTTTACGTCGAGTACTTACGAAGAGAGGGGTCACAGCTATCCGGGCCACTGATTCCAATCAACTTTCTTTCAACAAATATAGGGAGAGAATGAACGCACACGTGGCAAAGAATTCTACTTGTTTTATAGCATTTGTAAAGGTACATTTGTAAGGTTAGTGTTGCAATCTGGTAGAGAAAAGCAACGTGAGCGAAAGTGTTGGGTCAATAGAATTTTTTCCACATTAATCATCACACATCCCTGTTTGAGTTTCTCTGTATATCTGTACTTTCTCCAACCTTTTTTTTTTTTTTTTTTTTTAATAAATGTCGCGAGGTATTCAGACTGAAGTAGTTAGTTACAGTTAAGTTCGAGTAGTGGATATCATAGAATTATAATTTCTCGACTATTGCAGATTTGTTGTATATTTATGAGTTAATGATCCTATCGATAGCAATACGTAGTTGAAGGAATATTAAGAGAGGCAAAAGTACGTGGAAGATTTATTATAATATAAAACAGATAGGTTAGACTTATTTGCAATTTACTCTAGTAATCTCGCTTCTTATCACTGTAGATCATCGTGAATTCATAAGTTTGGTACCATGTAAATCACACAAAACAAACTTCATTTATTCAGACACAGGACAGTTGATACATCTTTTAAGTACGTTAATACGGCTTTACATTTCGTATCTAAATGAACGCAAAATTAATATTACGTGGATCGTTTCCATTGAAGTCAAAACGCGAACGTACGTGCTCGTTTAACTGACCACTGTTATCGCGATTAAACTTGTTAGCCGAGGTTTGTAGAGAATATTAAAACGAAAAAAAAAGATAAAAAAATTGGAACAAACAGTATGCACGTTTCGTCGATATAAACTATACTGCACGGAATCGACATTGAATTTTCTGTACGATTTCTGACGTTTTGGATAAAATATACCAGCCGATAGATATCGGCATGCCAAATGGTTTTTCCTCGACAGCTGTTTTTCACGTTATCGAAATACCGCGGAATCCGTTCACGTTAATCCCCGATTGAAAAATTTTTTCAACTTGTTCGCGCTACGTTCTGCTTTGCGCTCTGATTTTTTCTCTCCATTGGAAACTCCACGCGATAGTTATCAAAGCTAGTTGTAACGTATGACATCGGTATTCAAACCTTCCCTTTGTAATCTCTGTGTGAAATTGAAATGTCAGTATTATGAGTTTCAAAGACGCCATATCGATGGAAAGTGATTTATCCGGCAGGTCGCGTTTTCATTGTTTTCCGGCTAGATACAGTTTGCAAGATTAATGAGTATCGTGCTAGATGTAAACTTATACAGTTTTCGTTACAACGTAGATTAGATTGCATGTCCATGTATGGTTCTTACTTTGCTCGTGAATTTTGTCTGTATCAAAAAGATCTTGGTCATAATCTAAGCTCGATTTAGAAAGTAGGAAAGTAGAAAATATTTTGAATGATTATATGAGAAGTATACCCTGCGTTACCTTATCGATTTTCATAAGAATCTTTAAATACTTTCTATATGTTTGGTTCTACATTTTTTAGCCTAGTCCAAAGGGTTCTTGCATCGGTATAAATTAAATTTATCTTAAATATAATATTTTGAAAGATTAATGACAATTATGTTCTGCATTACCTTTTCTATTTGAATCAAGGTGCTTAGATACTACACAGTGACAAGCATACAAATAGATATACGTTTCGTGTATTTTAGACTACTATGAGTAAGTACTTGGTTAGTTTTAGTTAGTTAGTTAGTTTTATAACAATCCCAAACAAGGTCGTGTTAAATTTAGTATAAGGACTTGGCCTATTTGTACGTTTCCCACCGTATATGTTTGATTCTATTAATTTTCTTGTTATCCACGGGAAATTCTCCTAATATTTCCATAACTTAAATTTAACTTAAAGCAGAAAAGGCCGATCAAGACTGTTCCGAGTTATCTCTTGAATTTTAATGGTAATCATTACACGCTGGTTTTATTTCACCAATTTGGATGTAATCCAGGAAGTCTTCTTCGAAGTTCCTAATCCAAGAATACTTTAAAATAGATTATTATATTATTTCGATGCATTATATTTATATTATATTATTATATTTACAATTAACTTTGTATAATGTTTTCAATTTCAACTGATAATTATTCTTACGTATAACTATATACGTATAACTAATATTTGTCAATTTTAATACTTTATGTCGTGTAAATAGTAAAAGACTGTACTATTATGTTCGTATCGTTAAAGAGGTACAAGTGGATGCATAATTTACACGTTTAATCGATAGAACTAAGGAGAGGTGTTTGTTAGGACAGAAATTTCGTCGTGAAGCAAGGCGAAGAGGCTCGCATAATTGTAGCTACAATTATCCACGCTAATCGTATTTGTCAACGGGATACGACGATTAATAGATTATTAAATATAGAGCTGCTATTCCACAACATAAGTCATGCTAAGTCCTTAATCAAGTTGCCGTGTAGTCCGATTACAGGTTACTTCGGGCCGTGCTAAATTTCTAAGCTTTGTACACTGAACACCTTACACTATTACGATACTATATTATTTAAAGCGTGTAGTATAGCATCTTCCCCAGGACAAAGTAGACAGAAATTTTTTTATCGATATTCGAAACCTTCAAAATTTTATGAATATTGACGCAAGCTTGTCATTAAAAACGATCCCCATTAACTTATGTTTAAGAAAAAAATAATATAGATACACGTGTTAACGTAATCGATGTAGATACGCATTGCGCAGTGGTTCGACTAAGTGAAATTCTCGCAAGAGTTGGATTCAAAAATTTGCGAAAGAAAATTATTGACTCTACCGCTTGATGATAGAAACATTATTTTTCCCTTGCAATTTCCATAATAGTCTTCAGATTTTGAGGGTTTCTAATAAAATATCGTTGATATCTATTTGTTTCCGTTAAAAAAGGGTTGAAGCAGTTCTTGAATTTTATAACTGTAATAAAGCAACGAGATATGCAAATGTTACAACGAAGTATTGATGCCAGTTTTCACGTTACATGCCAAATTATTACAAAGACGTGTCAATCTGCTTCCAGTTTATGGCGATAGAATACTAGGCACGATTACCAGCGGAAATAAAATTCTCTTGCAACGATGCAAATACAAATATAGAATGGCAAATTACCCCGAACGAAATTCGAACAGAGCATCATTAACTGCACTCGTATCGCGGCAGACAAATTACCGGTGTAAGAAACCGAACATCCTTGACGCGAAATTAAACGACACGTGCGCTGTACCAGGACCAAACAAATTTTCCGCCACTTACGATCTTTTCAGTGGGACACGAGCAATTCATCTTGCTCGTCTGACGCGAGATTATAAGCGGCGTAAATGGAATGGCACCTTTACATTGTTAGGAAAACCGTGGCGCGCGTAGTCGGTAGCATCGTAGTAGCGCGAGAGTAATTCATTAGCATTAGTTGAAGTTCACGGATATTGTGCATAAATTAACGGAGAAATGCGTCTGACCGCCAACCAAGAGATACATATTCGGCGTCATATTTCATCAGTGGATTCGAAGGAACAAGGGAAACACGTCCAGGGCAACGTGCAAGAAATAACAGAGAAGTTGGCTCTGTTGTCGCGGCCTCACCGGTTCAAAACCAGCGTTTTATGCAGTTTCTCGGGCATTCAGCTGCATTACATCGCACAGGTATTCATGTAACGGCCTGGTAAATACGTACTCGTTACACAAGCGAGTATGTGCTTTGTAGATGCTTCCTGAATGCACTCGTGCAGCCGATGATACGTCGGCTATACGCGAAACACGAACGTTGCGTCCGAGTGCAGCTTCAACGCATCGATCAGCGGTTTCAACGGTTTTGCTATCCTCGCGCAGTTACGCTGGCGAGAGAAATAATTCTTTATCAATCGAAATAACTCTTACGCTTTGAAGCGTCTTCTATCGTGAAAACTCGCGTTTGACGGGTGGTTTGCAATTCTGTTCGATGCACCATTTACACGTTATTTCTGTAAAGATTGGATGCAGGAAATATTTCGGCAGGATGCTTCATTCTTGTTAAAATCGTGTTACGATAAAATACAACAAAATACGCTATTAGAGTCTGACTTATGCTATAGTGTGAAGTATGAAGAAGATGTAGGAGGATATGATAGTTAATCAAATAAAGGGGGAGAAATTTATAGATTTCATCGATCCTTCGATCGTTATTGGCATTTCCAGTTCTCTGACACTATGCTTCTTTTTAGGAACACGATAGTACTTAATGTTATTTAGTTTATAAACGCGGAATGTGTAGTCAGAGGGAAATATAAAGAGAAATATAAGTTTCTAAGAGTTAAAAGGTTCAAGCGTACATCTGAAAATCAAGCGGCGGTGCGGCGTGTTGTTTCACGATATAAAAGCAAAAAATCATGAAACTTTCGAGAGACTTGAATTATTAGCGAAGAATTCGTGCGTCAGGTCAGTGCCTACAGATAGATTTTATACGAAAATTATTTGTCAGCACGTAATCAGATACTGAAATTCAGTCAGCAATAAACGTATTAAATTTAATTGTAACTTTCAATTTAATTTAAATCAATAATACGCCTGCTTGTATCCATGTGTAACACGATAGAATATTAAAGCTGCAAATACGTGTTGTATTCTATTTACTACTACACTTAATTATCATTCAGTTATCCCAATTCAGTTTGAATTCATACAATTCACAATTGGAATTGTTACTCATAGCTGGCTGAAATAATACATGCCACAGTTGAAATCGTGTACTCAATTTCAATTTGTATTTTATATTCTACAAGACATATGCCATTCATCGTGTATAAACGTAAAATATGAATCAGAACCAAGTATTCTACAATTAATAATTAATTTATTCCCATTTGAGGAATCAGGGAACTTTGTAAGCCCTCCGAAACGAGACAGACGTTTTTTAACACTGTGCATAACACGGAACAATAATAACAGTTAGTAATAAAGGAGATATTGTAGCAAATACGAAGAAACGTTACAATTTAACATTACATAAAGAATCTACTTTATTCTTGTCATTGCAAAATTCACTATATCCATGGCGAGTTTTCTTCTATGTCTCGTAACAGCTGTAGAGCACTTTACTTTTTACTAAGTGCTCCGATTTTTCCAGTCTTGTACCTGACGGTCGCTCTATTCTGTGAGGTAATTCCGCGAGATTTTGGCGCAAACTGGCGTACAAATGAAATAACATTGTGTTTCCACTAGGTAGCTAAGAGGATGATTGTAGTTTCGAGATTGCTAGTTATTTCAGTGAGATTAAACCGGCGAATTCTGCTCTTCTCAATTGATGAAACGTGCCGTTGTTTTCACCTGGATTTAATAATTCAATAGTCACTGTAATCGAATATTTTCTTATTCGAGTCGTATTTGCGTAACGAGATAAAACACGGGGAATTTGTAGCAATCAAATTTCCAACAGCCTTTTGTTAATTTAACTTTAATTCGCACGATGAAATTACCTTTGTTTTTAATCGTACAATGTGCCAGCTCACGCGTGTATTGTTCCGACAAATAATCGTGTCTAATAACGTAACAATATGTAATCGTTTTATGTAATACACGTACGTTTGCAAAGAGAAGGAAATCTTTGACTAGAAATTTTAACGTAAAAAATTAATTTGTTGAAAATATTACAATTTACTACAACGTTGGATGGTCTACTCTCCTTAAGCTCGAAATGCTACGTCTGAAATGTAGAAAGATATTTTAGAAAGAATTTTCGGCATAATCGATATGTAACAGTATCGTCTCTCGTTTTATTATATCCTATCGGCTTATCTGCGTATCGAAAAGAATCTTACATCGGTCCTCTTAATTTTTCTGAGACGCGGGTTTGCATTAATGCGAAGGAACCGGTCAGGAAACAGGAAAAAAGGGCATTTCGTCCTTGGGAAATCCGTTAATTTATGACCGACGAGGTCCTTAGGATCTTAATCTCAAGAACCACTCAAGATAATCTGGTAGTCTTCTGTCTATCACGCGTCTGATAGGTCCCAGACGTTTAAGGACTCGTAAAAACCGTTTAAGATGGCTTCTTTTTTCAACAGATGGTAAAGACACGCCTTTTGTACCATTCACCACGTTTCACGATTGAATCAAGCTTATTCCCATGGTTTCACTATCTTAATTGACGATTAATCTTCATCAAGTTTCTCATGTAACAAAACTGGCTATTTGAGAGTTTGCTATAACGGTTGCTGCTCTGAGAACAATTGAAGCCGAAACTGTTTGCGCGATATGGATGAGCGCATGAATTACTGTCCCTTCTTATTAATTGATCCTCCGCCAGGCAAGTTAAGTCATCGACGATAAATAGAAATTTTACCCTCAGAATTCTTTTCCCTTCGAACATTCACTTTTATTGGGAAAATCTTCGAATTGTGGACTTTTAACGAATGGTTGTATCGATAAGTGAACTGCTGATTTTTATAAAAATTTGTGTCTAATGTAGAGAAATATTACGAGAACTTTATTTGGATATTTCATATGTCTCTCAGTAATATTTTGCATATTACTTCATTTTAGCGTTTTGATATTTTTAGCTAGATTTCGCTATACGCAAAGTGATAGATAGATATTAGTGGTTTTGTGCGAAGTTTGAAAAAGAAATTTTGGTAAACTTGTGAAATTTCTACTTCCTATCCGATTTCAACGATGTCGAGGTATGTTGTAAAAGCTCAACACATTTCCAACAACTTTTCCCTCTACATATAAGTTGCGGTCGACCTTAGTTTTCGAGTTATACGCAAAAATTCCGCCGCTCGACCTTAGCTTTCAAACTGACCTGGGTTAGTAGCAATATTAGTGCGGGCGTCCAGCATCTGCTCAATTACTTTAAAGAATAATCGAGTAAATTCGTTAAATCGCAATTGCTTGAGAAAAGATAAGAGACACGTAAGAAATTCTAATGTTTGGGCGAGTTCGGAGCTCGAAAAATAAAGAAACGCCAGCTTTGAAACCTTAGGGACCACATGGCACGGGAAATGTCAACTTCAAAGATCGTAAAAAATTCCTTCTCAACAGGCGACAATGCAATGCAGGCTGTCCATCTCACAGAGATTTGTGTTTGTAAAAAGTAAGGCTATGCGTATAAGAGGAAGTTGTTCAAAATGCTGAGCTTTGCAGCATATTCCAAGACCATCGAAGTCGGGGAGGAAGTAGTCTTTCGACCAAAATTTGTTTTTAAATTTATTGCGGTTTCCGCACAGAATCACTACTATCGCTACGTTTCTCGATGGATGCTCTAATGAATGACACCTTTCTCACGATGATCCGTCATCTTCCATACAACGAAATCTAGCCTTATTTTTGCACATTTAAATTTCCCAAAATTATATAAAGACAAAATTATAGATTATTTCTTGAATATCACAGTAAAAATGACATGAAAATGACAATGATGAATGTGACAGTAAGAAAATTAGATTACAGTTAGGAGGCGATATTCAGTTTGTCTACCGATTGTGAACGAATGCGTATATTGAAATTAAAGTTGTTTCATTCGCAGTTTTCCTTTTTACGAGTTGCTCGAAGTTATTGGTCGATTAAGATAGACGTTGCTGTATGATAAACAAATTAGGAACTTACTTAGATTATTTTGCATTCAAGCCTGCAAAATGTCTACCACCTATTCTTCGTGAAACTTTCAAAATTTATAAACCAGCCACCAGCGAGAGAGACGCGTATTTTTTTTACCCGCACTAACTCAAGTTTAAAGGATAAAACTATCCTCGGAAGTTTCATGCCTCTGATGCTACTTTGAGAACCCAGCCGCATGCGAAAGTTTTTTAGACGAATGTTTTATGGCATTTTTGGAAAGAAGAATATTTGATGCATCAGTGGAAATGTCCGATGAGAAATCATTCTTGTAATTATTTTCGAAGCCATTGATATTTTTACGTTCGTGAGAAACCTACGTGCTCTCATTTATTTACAATCAGTTGCATTTATTCTTATTTTAGTACCGATACTGCACACGAATCGATAATTAATAACGCTCGTACGTTACGCATATAAAATGGACGATTTCCCATGTGAAAAAGGATAATACACAGCAGTCGATATTGTAAATTAACGATTCTTTACTATTAATTAACTATAAATGCGTGCTTATATATGCTGTAGATATAAAAACAAACTGGTGGACTGAAGTCAGAAGCACTTTACTTAATTTCGTTTTTCGATTTAACTTTAATAACTTCGGATGTAAGAGGAACGATGAAAGTTATTTGTTAAAATTCTTGCTTATTTTATATCATTCTCCAGTTGATGTTTAGCATTTAACTCTTTTAAAACAAATGCAACTCTCGTACCATTCCCAATTTACAGTCGTGCAGTATTTTCGTGAAAAGGTAGTAAATTTAATCGTTAGACACAAAGAAGAGAAACTCAGTTTAAATATTTTGTAGTACCAGTACTGTAAAAATGTTCTCCGCTCTTTATACTTCAAAGACTTAAAGTAAGATTATTATATGGACGAAGAATTTACCTTTTTACATTGCTTTCTACTTTATTTAATTACGATATCCTCGTTGTTGAGCAACTAAAGTGATAATATGAGGTACAGTACCATTTTTTTTCTTTTTTCTGTTTTTTCATTCGTTTATTCGAATGAGTGGCTATCTGAAGCAGAATATATATTTGGTAAGCTGGCGAATTTTCTGAACTTCTGCGATTCAATTTTAACGTTAATTTTTCAATAATGTATTTTTCAACTCCTACTGAGAACTTTAAAGGGATCTTAGCTGAAAGCAAAGCAAAAGCAAAATTTTAAAAATTTTCATAATTTTAATCCGAAGAAGTTCGAAGTCTCTCGCGTAATTCGAAAGATATTGTAACATTTGTCGAAATTTTCAATGATCAATATCTCGAGCAGAAAAGACACGAAAGGTTCGAGAGATGGAATTGTTTCACTTCCAACACCTTTATATCCCATTAAAACCTTCCCGGGTGTAGCTAACAGTTTCCAAGATCGCATCAAAGGGATCAAACTCGAGAGGGTAGTTTTATCCCTCAAACTCGCAAGCAGAAGAAACAGCCCACCCCTCTACTTTTGATTGCTCGACAAATCTCCGCAAACTTTCCTCGAAATTGATACCAGACATTTGGCAAGCGCCAAAACCTCGTTCCACTGGCGCAAACGTGTTTCTCTTGCTGGAATCGCCAAGATCTTATCGCAGCCACCGCATTCATTGCGTGTTCACGACAAAAGCACACTTTCGCGACTGCATACTCCATTACGGCCGACTATGTAACCTGTGAAGCCAGATTTTTCTTTTCCTGCGTATCATTTTTAGCCGCACGATATTCCAAGTTCCCTCTTCTGTTCCACGTTCTCGCGCGCTCTTGTGCAGCTTTTTTACGTCTCCGCTTATTTTACCTCACGCCAGCTTTTCCTTAGGCGCCATGTCAGTTCAACGCGAAGCTTCCATTCGATCGTCGGGAGACTAAGAGCTTTCTCTCAATCTCTCAATCAGCGCGCGCGAGCTCTCCCTTTTCGATTCTTCTTTTGTATAGTCTGGCTTGTCAGGATTTTAATTTTTGTCACGTCGGTGATTTTTCTCGCGATGGAAAATCACGAATGTTCCCGCAGCAGGATCGTAAGCTTCGCTAATAGGTCGACGACTATCGGATACTTGTTCGTGTGGATCGGGTATTCTTTGTGCTTATGGAACGTTAATAACTCGTTGAATTATCTTGAATGTTGATAATTCGTCGGGATATCGTTAAAATTCCATAGGTAACTGACTTGATAATTTTACTGTTTCCTTTATTTCATCGGGATGATGATGTATCTGTACTAGATTACGAACAAGGAAGATTTATTTGTAATGTATTTCTTCATTCTTCCTCCTCTCGTTCTCTAAGCGTTTTTCTTTCCATAAAAAGGTAAATAGCAGAGCAAAACTCGAACTAAAAAGTCTACCGCGGTCGAACATACATTTTAATGTATATATAACATATATTATATAATATTAAGCAGGACATTTGAGTTATTATTAAATTCGAGATTAATAAAAAAATATATATTTTTCTTTTTCGATCTGAAATTTAATAATATAATACTAATAATAAATATACATACTTTTTAATTTCATTTAATTAATTTAACAATATCTCAAATGTACTGTTTAATATTCCGCGTGTATATTTACCACGTTAGAATGCAGATCCTCTTAATAAAACATGACATAATTTTTTACGCGATCCTATAATTTCTCTCATAATTAATATATGCAAAGCACAACAAATTGTCAGTCTTTTGATGTTTCGTTTCAGTAAAATTCATTTTCTTTTAGCGGGAGAATAAAATCGGCGTACAATGGTCGGAGATTCGCATTGAAACGATCCGTGTAATTTATTTGCCAATTAATACTTCATGGTACGCGTCAAAAGTCCAGCCAACGTGTTCTTTAATTGTAATAAAATATTGTTTCCTGTGCACGCTGGCGTCACGTCGCTCGTTTCCAATTATTGTAAACGTAATACGATTATCTTCAGCCCCTTATCAAAAGCTTTATGAGCATTATTAACGTGCCTTTCGTCATTTTATTTAACAATGGTCGATTACGTAACGTTATCAATGAAATTAACGGAACGTTAAGCACACCTTCAATTCCGCTTCCAATCGTGGTCATACCCTTTTATCCTCTTAAATGCTTTCGAGTAAATTGTGAATCGACCCTATTTACCATCTGTTTACGGGCCACGGCTTTTCGTTTCGAATAAACGTTTTTATCGTTTCTACTCTTGAAATGGGTCGGCTTTAATCACTCGAAGGAAATGAGATTGCTAGGACGAACGCGATGCATCTTCGTCAGTAATTCATCCGGCGCGATTTTTCGCTTATTTTAATCGCCAACTATCTCTCGTTTTTATTCTCAATTTGGTATGCCGGAATTTTAGCATTGATGCATTGCTCGTAAGCGATTGATTATGTTAGGAGCGACAAAAGCTTCGATACTAAAAGCTGCGATTTTAAGAGAAACATAGCTCTGAATAAAGCGAACTATATTTATTGTTAGAATAAATTTTTTTTTAATTTTATAATATTCTATGTGATAATATGTGTTTCAAGGGATCTTAATTCCCATTATTCTTTTGATATGCGTTTTACGTTTACCCTCGTTAGGTGTGATATTACTTCCTTCGTATCTTTATGGTCTAATTTCGCAGTGATTTCAACAAACAGAGGGTATTTTAATGTTTCAATGAAAACTGTAATAT
This sequence comes from Bombus confusus, assembly GCA_014737475.1. Classification (NCBI taxonomy): domain Eukaryota; kingdom Metazoa; phylum Arthropoda; class Insecta; order Hymenoptera; family Apidae; genus Bombus; species Bombus confusus. Next base: position 699,658 of record JACXIV010000144.1, read on the forward strand.
ATAATTGCAGTGGAAGATCACGCACATTTAGAACGATTAAAATGATCGATGATTTTCTTTGTTCCGTGTTTTTGTAAACGTATTCAAGAAGTCGAGAGCGCTTTTAAGGGTTTGCATGTATACCTTTACTTAGGGACAACTTGTCGAGATTCTATGCTTTACGAGTAAATCTCACAAATCGATCGTCGGGTAGAGAAACCAAACAGTGAAGCCAAAGTTTCACGCCCTGACCTGTGTTATCTGGTTAAATTATTATTACCACTGTTTCTATAGCGGTTAATTTACTTAAATATTTAACTTCGTTTATGGAAGGCTTACAATTATTAACTCTCAACACAAGTAGATTAATTTGTTTGTTAATCCCGTAGTGATGCGAGAGAAGAGGAACAACAGAAAAATAAAAGAGAAAGAAAGGTATTAGATACACAAATACATATTACAATCGCGATACGTGTATATCCGCTGAGTCGAGATTTTCTTGATTCGATAAATTTTATGTGATTTATCTTCCAGATATTATTATCTTAATTTGTCAAAAATGAGAGAATTATTAGAAAGTTAAAAATACATAGAGAATTAATTTTCCATTACTTATAGATTAACGAATTATTCGAGAATCATTCGAACGTCCCTTGAACGCGAAAATGTCTCCCAGTAGCTTCATTCTAAAGAGGATATCGATCACCTCTATACGACGTCACAATTATTTCTAGTTACTTGTTTGCGTTTAATCGTAATAAACAACAAGCTTTATGCATTTGAAACTTTCAACCTCCTTAGTTTCGCCTTTCTAATTTAATTCTAATTCTAAATCTTAATTTTCCACTACTGATAGATCAACGAGTTATTTCGAGAATCATTCGAACGTCCCTTGAACGCGAAAATGTCTCCCAGTAGCTTCATTCTAAAGAGGATATCGATCACCTCTATACGACGTCACAATTATTTCTAGCTACTTGTTTGCGTTTAATCGTAATAAACAACAAGCTTTATGCATTTGAAGCTTTAATTCCTCCTTAGTTTCGCCTTTCTGTGCCCCGACGCTCAACTTCAAAGCGTCGTAGTTTATGTAAACTACTCCTCTTCCACTGCTAACACTTCGTTAAAACGGTTAATAAGTTTGATGGCTTTGCCAACCGAACCTCTGCAATTTAACCGGCGCCCGATAATTTGCCCTGTTTCCGAATCACCATCGAGGATAGGTCTTGGCTTTGTCCTGGTCGAAAAGTACAAGATATTGCGCTAATCAAGAATGCGCAGTGGAAATTGGCGGGATTATACGAAACAAGGTTCCTCGACTGGACCAGACCAGACTGAAGCCATTTGTATCTATTCCTTCGTCCTTAAGAAACATAACTGAACCAATAACCGGAAATTTTACGTTAATCGTTATCTATTGCGATGGAAAATAAGAAACGCGAGAAACAGATAGATCCCAGCATACACTCGCACGTATACGCAACGAATAGAAGCAAGTCTCGGGCGAAAAAGATTTATTCTACGCTTTTGATCCATTTTTAGAACATTTATCTTTGAAACAGTTGAAATAGAGTGGTGGAATAATTTATCTCGGCCTTAGCTTTAGTTTTTACCGTACAATTTGCCTGCAGGTTTTAAAAACGCTTGGTAAACGTCGAAAGTTTGCAGAGTTTAACAGATAATATTAGGTATTGCTTTCTCGTTTCTATCGAAAACTCGATTTAAAGTTCTATTCGTTTCTGAAAATGACGCCGCTGCGAGAATCTGTATTTCTGGAATCTACGTAATTAGAAATTTACATTTCTCGAATTTGGATCATCGGAAATCTTACAATTATTCGCGTTATTTAATTCCTAGTTCCCTGCTTATGTTCTGCAAAGTATCCTCTCGATGGTTAAAGGAAGAAGTTTAAGAACAATCCTAAAGACGCGAAGAATTGGCGAATCGAAACGGCCGAACACTAAAACGAGAGGAAGTGGAACGAGCAAATTTGTTTAATCCTATTGTAATTCCTCAAAACCCTACTATCTGCGAAACTACACCACGTTGCTTCGTATAATTTCCTTACCATAAATTATTTCCTTACGTAACCAAACTATGTATGATTTACAAAGTCGGTCGCATGTACCATGCGCATAGCTCGTTCCATAATCGATGGATTCGAAGTCTGCTTTATCCCCGACGGTCAAGGGACATAGCTCTGGCCGTCGAATACAAAGCGCCCATAAAGCGTTCGTGTGATGCTCCTACGAAGGCGAGGCAACCGCGAAAAATTTCCGTCAGTCGGATGTGGGTCGTCTGCAGCGAATCGATGAGCATTATACCACGGCCAGTCCGAGCTAGTCAGACTGCAACGTTCCCTGTTTTACGTATAACCTACTTTTACGAGACCATTGAGGCACGACGTGTCGATCGTGCGAAAAGTCTAACGTTCGATATTCAGACCTGAACCAGTCGAAAGCTGGAAAGTTCCCCGGTAGCCGTAGTTTTGTTTACGGCTGTCTGTTCTTTTTTACTCGTGGAAAAAGCATTGCCGAAAGAGGCGAGGAGTGGAATAACGGGCGAAAAGCCCGGGCCAGAAACTAATAAAAGGAAATTCGAGAAGGATCGTGACCGCAGAAATCAGGTGCGGTTTGGAGTCAGGTAGACGCGCACACATGCAGAGAAGCTTTGCTATGTTGGCAGAGTATCCTTGTCGAAAATCATCCAGAAGACGCCCTCGTTCGTGTTCCCGGGTTCGATGTTCCTTCCCGCTAAGTTAGACGGTTGCCAAGTGATTCTGGACAAAAGTAGGTCGATCGTTATAGGGTTATACTCTTTCGAAAAACGGCAAGATGTATTAGCTAAGTGGGTTCCGAATAAACGATGCTCTCAGTGGTTCAAGCTTAGTGTTTCTCGTTAGGGAATCTCGGCTTTTACTGTTAATTTCATATATGTTTGATACGACTTGTCTTACGTCGTTTATTCGGCTTATTGATTTTGCCTTTTCCTTTGGTTCTCAGGGTGTCGTTGAATTTATCGTGGGAAAATGGTACATTTGCGGCAGCCGGAGTGCGCGAGTTCCTTTCCTTCTCGTTGACTGGAACATATAGAAATTTGAAGAAACGTTGTACTTTTATTTTTCTACGTCTGATCATTTACATGCCATCGGGCTGTCTGTTTGTGTGACGAGTTTGAAACTCAAATATTCTGTAATTTTCTTAAAGAAGGGTTGTTAGTTAGTTAGCTCGGTTGACAGGAAAAGAATACGCGTCTGTCGATCGATTTATGCCTTACTCTTCTGAAGCACGTAGTATCTGAAATATTGTAGAGTCTGCGTGTTATTAACTCTGCCTTTTGTACGTAACCGGCATTTAAAGTACCCTCGATTGCCTCGTAACAGATTGGATAGGTGAAAAACTCACCGTCTCTGCAAGTACGTATAATCGTTTTATAGTTTTGGAGAAGCGTGGAATTTGATAATTTTTGAGAGAATCGGAATTTTATAATTTTTGGGCAACGTCGGAATTCTATAATTTTCAAGCACTTCGGAATTGTATAATTTCGCAGAACTTTGACGTTTTGTAATTTTATAATTTTATAATTTTTGGATATTTCACATAACTCTGTCGCTTTTTCTCATCGTATTAAACCTATGGTTTTATAAATTCCTCCAAATTTCTCTGGAAAACGAATGTATGTATATATTTTAAATGAGATGGGAATTATTTAAGTTTATAAAATTCCGTATATTACTGCAAGATATTATTACAAGAATAGATGGAATCACGAATTTTCATGCTTCGGGTGTAGGAACAATTGTATCTGAATAATGGAACAGGCATAATATTAGAAATTTATCGGGCCAAGTGACATGCGTGTACGCCTGTCCCTTTCTCTAGTTTGAACATTCGTTGTTCTACCGTACCATAGGAATTTTAGTTTATAGTGAGATTCGTGAGGCTGGGGATTTATAGAGAGACGACATAATATCCGAGCCATTGATTTATCTCGGATTTTGTGCATTGTGTAAACTTTGTTATATCCGTATACAACTGTGCAAATCGGCTTACTTATAAGAAAATTATTTGTTATCCGCTATTGCTAATTGTAAGTATTATCGAAGCTCGGATATAATTCATATTTTCTTTTAGAAAAATATTTTCCATTAAAATTTATCACTCTGTTTAATATCATATTAGCTTTGCGTTTCGGTGTACATATATATTTAAAAATTATATTTAATTTCAACATGTAAAGTTGAAGTATATATAATTGACATAGCTAATAATAACTAAAAATTAATTAAGTCCGGAGCGATAAAGTTAAACGCAGTTAAGTTAATAAACGGCTTATTTGTATAACATCGTTAAATAAAACGATACACAGAGAATGTACGTGGGAGTAAATTTTGGGTACGATTTTCTAGCATAATTTGAGATCGTATACTCTATTGCAGTGCTATATATTATTGTACAGAGTATACAGGTAATTTGAGCGATGTCGATAACACGATTGTACCGCTTCTTTGTTTGCCACGTGCATACACAGCCGCTGAATTATTAAATCGATTTTCTCGAATATGAAATTCTGCAGCAGAAAATTCTGTTCAATATTCTATGCTTATTTTGTTATGCAAAATCATGTTCTTCTTGATTGAACTGTCTGTTATGATTCATAGGCATAACTTTCTAATTTTGTAATTCTTTAATAAAAAAAAAAAAAAGTAAAGAAAAGGGGAAAAAGGAACGACCTACACATTTTCTAAAGGGATAACTTTATTGAACGAAAACCATCGAATTAAATAAAATGTATTAAGGATAAAAAGACGATTAAATTCTCTAGATTCATTGGTCGAATGAGATAGACATCCATCCATTCCATGTTTAATTTGAAAGCATTACAAACATTCGTAGCATTCATGGTACGCAAAAGTGCATCGGATTTATTTAATTTCAATTCGATAGTTAATGTTGAATGTGTCATTTAAGGCATTAGAAGTTTGGATTCCTGTAAAGAACAAATAATTTGTGCAAGACAGAAGTATAAAATGGGAATTATCATAATGATTAAGAAAACGACAACACCGATGTTAGTATAATTATAAAACATCCGTGAAATAAATTCCTATGATTTGAGAATTTCTTTAAATTACTTGTTACAGGTTAGATCAATAGCATTATTTTTTCATTCGCAAATGTCTCATATATTCTTATGGTAAATATAAATCACGTAATTCTACGCGATTTATTACGTCTAGAAATATAGTTTTGAAAGTCTGTCAAATCTTTAAAAAATATATGTACATATATCACCCATAAAATAAATCATGAAAAAATGTGTAAATCTTCCAAGGCTATATTTCATACATTCTTGTGATAAACGTACACCATATATATAACTAGCAAGTTAATATACATACATCCATGAAATGAATCATTCAAGAATTACTAAATCCCTCAAACTTATCTTTCATTATCTTTCTTCTATCTTCTTATCTCCTGTGATAAACGTGCATCGTATACAGGGTGGTCCGTAACTGGCAGTATAATTGTGTACTTGAATAATATTTTCTCACAGGACGAGTCACGAAGAAGAGTAAATAATGGACAGAGGTTACGCTACGCATAAAAATAAATAAAAAAAGTGGAATAAACCTTGTTCGCAAGATACTTCGTTTTCGAGAAAAATAAATTTGAAAATGTATCACGCGCGTGTATCAGGCCAATTCTTACCTAAACATACAAAAACATCATTTGTTTGGAAATGATTAAACGGAAATCTTATCTTATCTCACATTTTTTACTTACTTTCGCGTGTATAATGTGATTTATTAAACTGCTGATTGTTTACTCGTACTTAGTCGATACTTGGCCAAGTTTAAGCATATTTGGTCAATTATCAAACTCGATTTCCTCAGAAACAAAGCACCGTATGGAAACGTTTTATTCCATACTTTCGACTTATTTTCTCACCCTGTACTCGGTGAACTCACTCTGTAGCCAATTGCACTACCAGTTACCAGTAGACCATCCTGTAAGTTTCTAAATCGCAGTTTGGAAACTTTGTCAATTCCTTACTAAAGCATTGGAAGAGGCAACGATAGTTTATTATGTTACATCGGATAACGTTTACGCAGCTCGTGAACATATGCACGCCACTCTTCTCCCAGGTTCTTCCGCAAGCATGGCCCGTTCGTTTTAATAATATTTGCCATGGATCTGTCGTCGATGGAAATCAGTGTAAACACCATAAAGCGGCGGCAGCGTGTCTATATCGTGGAAACACGTGTTTCCTTACGCTTATCAAAGTATAGTCAATCAAGAACATCGCAAATATCGTAAAGAAACGTTATTCTAGCTGTGTGGGACGTGGATTTAGATGGCATCTAATTGATTTGGCATCTAACTGGATTTAGAAATGCATCGAATTTTGCATTTTACGGGAGGCGGTTTTGAGCGGCGAGGAGGAGGATGTTGAGAGTACGTTTATGATTCATCAATGTAGTTGGTTACTTTTGACGTAGGAAGCGGAATATTCAACGGAGCACGAGGCAAATATTTACTACGTTTTTCGGTGTTGATCGGTGTTCAGTTGTGCAAATTAATCTCCAAGTCAAACGTTTGAAACTTTGAAACGCCGTACGTACAAGGTACTTGCAAGGTACTGGCGAATCGTCCACGCATGAGTCTCGACTGCTTTGCGCTTTAAACATTGTTAATAAATTCAACGTTTCGCAGAGTTTACGTCTAGAGATTAACAACATCGAGCGATGCTCCAGCGTAATTAATCGTATTAGGTCGATACGTACAAAATATCGTTTTTTCTCGAGTACAATTTTAATCAAAGTAATTTCCACGTAATTCAATGGCTCTTTGCCAATCCATTAAGGGAATGCTGACATCGCGTTAACACAACGTTTCATCTGTAATTTTTCTCCGTCAATTTACATCATGGAAATTCTATTTTTAATATTGCGGCTACGAGAGAGCATCCCAAGGATTTGCTTAATATTTTTGCAGTATTTCTTTTACCTCGATGTCACAATTTTCTGAAATTTAATGAAGTCCAAATGTCTGTAACATCGCGACAGATTATTGCTTGATTCCTAATGGGTTCATGAATAATTAGTTTCTCTAATAAATACTTAGTTATTCCAGATTCGTGCAAATTATCAGTTGCAAAATTTAGAAATTCTTAGAATGGCCCTGTTACAGTTTCTTCTGAAGTAGTTTACGCACTAAAAGATTGTTTAGGTAAAATGTATATCTGGAACTCTTACTGAATACTCACTACATTTACAATACGCTAATACTCTAGTGTATTCATGTTTCCAGTGATTTCCTTGAACATTTTAGTCGTACAGGAAAATCGCACGAAATTGAAGTTCTGAAGTTGTTATTATAAATTTTCTTAATATTTAGCTCGTTTTAGAAGCAACGTTCTATGTCTTTGGGTGTATCTCCTTGCCTTTTACGATATCAAAACAACGCAAGTAACGTGCGATGTTGCGGAGAATTTATTTATTTTATTTAAAAAATGGGTCTCCTCTAATATATTCCTTTCACCATGTTTTGCAAATGAAAATTTTATACGACCGGAGAAACATGCATTTTACGGCTACGATCCTTTAAAAAACACAGATGCCAGATACACAGTGTACGCACGATATGAGACGCGTATCTTGAAACCTATAAAAAAGAAACGATAAATACGTTAAAGCTTAAAACAACTGAACTTCAACTCCATTATCTAGACAAAGATTATTAATTCATAAATTCAGCAAACTCCTAATCCTTATATTTATATGCTATGTGTACGCGAAGATTCGTAATATGAATAGCAGAATTTTCAGCAAACTGGCAGCGAATAGCGAAAACGTCTGAAGATGGAATCAGTTTTAAGATTCTAGTTCAGTTCCAAGATTAGAACTCACCGGGTAACGAATTCTTGAAATTATTTAAAGGGAGAATGGTCAATTGCGCGATTCTGTTGTCTCTTCCAAGGCAAATAACTTCGTTGAGAATTAAAAAATAATAGTTTGAGAAAGCAGCTAAACAACGCGAACGAAAAAGAGGAAAGCAACCAGGCGTTTCAGAAAACTAATTTCCAGGAACATTTTTCATAAAATACTTTTCCTGTTTGTGGGAACATCGCCTCCCAGCAGAAAACGAAACGCGAGTTGCGTTGTTAGACGGACAGATAACAAGCGACTGGTAAAATATATCACGGATAATTACAAGCACACAATATTCAGAGGCGTTTCGTTTCCTTGCTTCAGGCTCGATACAATGTTCATTTGCAAATGAAACATGCAACACGCTAAGAGTGTGTGCGATGAATTGTGTCAGATCTTCGCAGGCGCCTATTGCGATACAGAATTTATGTCCGCGTGCTTGTTAAAATATATATCAGCGTGGCTGCAATGCTCTTTATCTCGTTTTTATTCAAATGAACACGGCCAAGCATTTTCCTTACGTTACATCGACTTTAACGTATTTTAATACGATATTTTATTAAAGAGGAGGTTTCAAGTTCTCGCGTTTATCCCTTGTGCATTCTAATACCCGTCGTTTGCTATTTTATTTTATTATTTTAATCCTTTCGTCCCAAATTTATTTGCCTGTTTATTACGTGACGTAGCCACTCGTAAATATTTTCTGTATAAATATAGATGTACATATTTTAGCATACATACGATTGTTTACAAGTGGAACGAGATTCATTTGCCAGTGTATTGTTAGCTTCTGATGAGAGTAATACTTCACTTCATAATTCCAAATACGTATTTAGATAGACGATTAACTAATTAAATCGAGTTTAATGTACATATAAAACTTTTATCGTAAAATAAGATTATTACACGTTGCTGTATCATCCTGTAATACCTCAAATATCAAATTTATATTTCCAGCAACGTTCGTTATTCATTTTTCCCACTTTAAACTTGTGTGTATAAGAAAATCACATAAATATTCTGACTATTCGGTCAATAATCAATCTTTCGTATTTTATATATTTTCCAAACATTTAGTAACAAGAAAAATTTAATTGTTAACACCAAATTGAAACTTGGAAGAGACGATATTTCTTTCCAATGCAAATGCATTATTAGCAGGCTTCGTCTAACAAAATTCGTCCAAATCCAGGATGTTGGGATTTTTTCAAAACCGCGAATCGATTTGTAATTCAACGATATCGCCTATGAAATATGCTCTGGCAGTTTGCCGCAATTCTATCAAAGCTCCTAACGTAACTTAAGGGGAAAAAAGGTGTTTTCAGAGAGCTTCACCTTCGCGATGCATAATGAATAAATTTTATCCACCGTGTAAATCTCCGGTGGAACGTTCGGGAATATTATGTACATAGTCGGTGCAGGCGAAATCCCGTTTCATTCTTGCTTCTTCGATTTATGTTGACATTTTCGAAATAGCTGCCGCAAACCGCCAACCACGCTGTTGCTACCGCTGGCCTCTTAAACAACATAAAGATGGCGAGTTTTGGCGAAACGATCTAGTTCTCTTTATCCCATAGAAGGTTCAGAAAATTTATGTGTTATGAGTGTTTCGATACTGATATTTACCTTACAAGTTATGTTATAAGGGTCATGGATGATCGGTGGAAGTATTTTAACATATGTCGATCGGTATCGTTGAATCGTAGATGGTCTGAAAGATTTGGATTAAGTTACTCAAATTCAGAACGCTCGTTGTTCTTCACCGAAAACTTGTAATTGAAGATCTATAAAAATATAAAAGAATTATAATTATAAAATAAAATTTATAAAAATATAAAATTACAATTAAAGATATATAAATAATTAAAGGCTGCTTTTACAGAGTATGATATTAATATTTTAGAATAGGATGTTTAAATTGTTATATCGGTTACTATCGTCAGGATGATTCCAATTCTGCGAGATGTAATTAACGTTGCTGTTCGGGCTCTTTGAAGACGTTAGAATTACGAAAGTACACGTTCAACTCGCTAGTTCACTTCTAATAGAAAAATTCTCTCTATACAAGGCGCGATATCGTTAGATTGAACTGGCGCGGTCACGTGCCTCGCAAGAACACAGAGAACAATTAACGATCACGCGCTTCTCGATAGTCAGTCAATTATGAACTCTCTAATGACCTGTAAAAAATATCTCGAAAAGCATCGATGAATCTCGCCTCACCTTCCATAATCTCTTGTTCTCTCGATCTGCCTATCGTTACGAAAGTATACAACAACCATAAATTCTCCATGGTACATAATTACTCCTCCTGTGTATCTTCTACATGTTCACCGAAACATCACTCGGATCGTAACATCAAGAGGAATTTTCACCTGGCGTTAAAACTAATCGCAAGGACAATACGCGAGAGTGGAAAAGAGTGAATAATTCAGTAGCGAAGCTTTCGCCAGCAGCGTCATACTTAAGCAATTCCATCCTTTAGCCAACGATACGTTATACACGTCCGTATCTAATAACGCGAAACACTACGGCGAAACAAGGAAAACCACTTGGCCGGGTCCGCAGATAAGACGAAGGAAATTCTCGTTGTGGCGAACGCGTTAAGAACGAAGGAAAGAAGAGCGGCAATGATCGCCGCGAAGAAGGCCAGAAATCCTATTAAGCGATCCTAGTTTCTGTCTTCATCGTGCACGTATCGCGGCTGACGTTTGGAAACGGAGAGCGGCCGGAAATGGAACGAAGGCAGAGAGAAAGTAGAGGGTAGCGAAACAGCGAAGCCTGTGGAAAGGTGGAAAGGGAAGAGGAGAGGAGCGACGAATGAGAGAAGCGTTCGAAAACGGGCTGCACGTCGGGGGTTGGAAATAGCGGTGGCTAGTAACGGGGTCTTGCGAGGCAATGGCAGGATCATCGTTACTGGAACCCTTCGACCGGAAATCTTGCCGACAACATGGCAGAGCAATGTCCCTCCGCCTCCGTTTGCACGGTGCTTTTTGCCATGGCGCCATTCAATTTGCACTTTTTTGCGTTTACGTGCTCACCGATGTCATGCTGTTCGCCAGTTAACTAGCGACGAGACGTCTGGCCTGTAGCCTCTCTCGTCGACCCTTCGGATCGAATATGAAACGTCCGGCCAAGGAGAAGGCTACGTGGCAACATTGCAGCGTGTGTGTAGTTCATGGGGTTTAGATAGAAAGGTTTATCGAACGACCCTCTTCCAGACTCGACGAGTCTCGCTTCTATCAGGTGGATGTTTGATTGCGTTATTTTGTTGGGTGGACGGAATTGAGTGTTCGTAGAATTCTGTTCGGCTGGGCATTAGGGTAATTGAAAGAATTTGTGTAGGGAAGGTTTATTGGGCTTGTTGAAGTGGTTAACACTTCTAAGAAAACTCTACGTCTGATCTGTTTAGTTTTCTCAATCACTAGAGCCATCGACAGGCCATAGACAATAGACAGGCAACGATGGCTTCGGGGTTTTCAGTTACTAGGTAACGCCGCTAGTTTGAGGATCTGCACCAGCTCGAACTGTATTCATACTTGCATATACACTTCTTCGTTAAATATACTTTTTCTATCTTACAATTTATCCACGCGTTCCTCTATTCGTATAACCAATAACCACAACGGGTCTCGTGCATTGGTTTTGGTTGTATTTATATTATAGGTACATGGGAATTTTTGTTGAAACAATGGGAGTTGTTATTTGGACGAAAAATTGTGTATGGATCAAGTGCGTGAATCGAAGAGTAGTGGAAAGCGACGCTGTTGCAAACACTTTTTTTTAATTCATCTTAGAGTTTACCGTTACCTGTGTTATCTTGCGACGAATTAACTTATGGGAGTAGGTTATTTGCTCCTTGACAATTTAGCGTCAGTCACGTACTCGTGTAATGAAATTGAGAAACGAATAAAAATCCGTCATAGCTAATCCGTGTTTCGTGGATTTCCGGACATTTAAATTCCCGATGAATACGCATAAACAATCGAGTTTGCAGCTTGATCGTGACAAAGTGTGCAATGATTTTCGGTACTATGATTCATCGAAACGAATAGCTCGGCCAATATCTTGTCTCTTCCTGCTTCCGAACGCGCCTGCCCAACGTTCCACCGACCTTAAGAAATATTCCGCGTAGTTCCGGCGCGAAGCAGCCGCCGGAATAAAAATTTATTGCCACGGGTACATCAGACCACCGTTTTCTTCGTGTTTCTGTAAATAAATGTAGCCCAGAATTAAGTTCACCCGTGGTCATGTTGGCGATGCAATAAAGTACAACGAGTACAGCGTCGAACACGGAGGGTAAGGGCAGCGGGTTAACAAGCTTTACAATTTTACAAGTGCATTCGAGAAAGTCCTTGTGCCAAGCGAAACGAGAAAAGAGAGTCGGAAGAAATTTCATTACGGTAGATCACGCACTTAACCATCATCCACTTTTTCTCTCCTCTTCTCTTTCTCTTTCTCTTTTTTTTTCCTCTCTTCCCTCGTACGTAGCCGTCGTGTGCGTTCGTTGGTCATACAGATTCAGCACTTTTAACTCGGTCGGAGAGCGTAACGTTATTCGTCGTTGGCACAATCTTAATTACGTTTATTCGCGACCTAGCAACATGTTCCCAGTGTGAAAGTCGCGTGTGCAACCCGAAATCCTGTCAGAAGTTGGGAAACGGTTTTGATGCTCTTTGTAAGCCGCCGCCTTGCGCGAGAATATAATATTTTCTCCTTTTGCCAGAAGGAACATGATTTTCTTGCTTGGTCGTTATAAAGGAGATTTTTAATCTCGTGCAACGGGACCTCGTTTCTGGGCTTGCTCATAGAATTATCTCTTGTGTCTTCGTTTATATCTAATTTGCGGAAACGTGTAGTGAAGTGTGATTCGTGCGAGTGGCAGTTTGTTAAGGCGTACCATGCGAACAGGAGATACGAATTACTGTGATTAATTCGGTTTTTATTTCGTACGATTATCGTCTTTCGGTTGTTCTCCTTCTTCCTTCTGTTTCTGTAACTTTAATTACTTACCGAATCAGAATCTTCGTGCAGAGTGATAGCTAATATTCGGAATTTTCTAACGAAGTAATAACAGGTGTCTTAGTAGCATGATTTCTTGAATTTCACTCTTTGCTGTTTATCTGAAACTTTTGTTTCTCTAAAGAATCATGTGTATGTAGCCGGTCATAAAGAGTCGATCCTCCGAAAATGATTTTAATTAAAAGCACAAGCTTGTTGGGATAATATGTTCCATTAAAATTCCCCAAGATGATAAAATACCGACGATTTAGATGCAGTCAGTTATTAAAGCGTAAACCGCGGTTGAAGTCCTTAAAGCACGAGGATTTTCTTGCGATAGAAACTTCTAAAAAGCTAGATTAATTTGACTCTAATTTCACAACCAATTTTCTCCTACTGATCGTAAGTTGAATATTTTTATACATAAAAACACGATGTAACTTTGGTGAAAGATCAATTACGTTACAACGTAGATAGATTCATCTTCATAGAGATGATTAATCTTTCCTGTTAAAATTACGCATGAATTAACACGATGTCGTACGATTCTGCATCAAAAATTGTTCCTCGCTTTCGATATCTTTTTCACACAGTTGATGCGATAGTTAAAACTCGAATACACTCTTTGAATGGAATTTTTTAAAAGTTTTTAAACATATATAATCGTTTAATAGGACTCTTCGTTTTTAACTCGACCATCAAAACGTAATCGTTCGTAAACGTGAAAATTTGATTTCGAATATTTCCCCGTTGAATCCGTTGGTGAAATGAATTGGATCAATAAGCAACTGATCTACGTGTCAGGCGAAAAATGCATATAGTTGTTCATTCTGCAGCGTAAATCTCGTTAGAATAACAATCAAAGTTCCAAGAGGCTAAATATTTCGCCTCGGGTGCATCTACTCTTCTCCAGTTAACTTTGAAGCTGTTCCCTGGTAATTAATCCGGGCATCAATTCTCGTTACAAATCCTTTTCATCCTGTCTAATTTTGAAGAGAGGCTGGTGAAAAAAAAAAAGGAAGAAACGAAGGGGGAAGGGAAAAAGAGAGAAAAACAGGGCGAAAATGAGCCTGCACGCGTATAAGCCCCTTTGTATTTAACTGCATAATCTGTTCCTTTAAGCTCTCAGAGGAACGTAAACCGCTCGAAAAAAGCCTTCGTTCAGAGAACAGAGCGAAAGCAAGAATCTCCAATCTTCCGTGCAAAGGAATGAAATTCTCAGCGGCGCAGAGATACCATCCTCCAAGGTAAAGTGGATGATTTTCTATTTCGAAATTCATCGTCCAACCTTTTACGAGTACAGCTCATTTAAATTGTGTGCGTCAGACCTAATCCGGATCTTTGTTTCCAAGAGAAAGAGAGAGTGAGAGAGAGAGAGAGAGAGAGAGAGAGAGAGAGAGGGAGGGAATTCTCTTGAAGTAATTAATTTTACCAACTTGGAAACTGAACGAACGAAAATGCTTCAACTTATTCCATTTGATATTATCTGCGAAATACACGTATATTGGGCTGGGGATACCAGCGTATTTCTGGTGTAAAGATGAATTGTTTGCGAGTTGAAAAACACCATTTTCATCTATAAATATCTTCCATGTATTTTGCGACACTCTGTACAACGTGCACCTTGTGCATTTTGCGCATTGAAATTTTTCCATGCACTTGTATTGAATATAAAGAATGGTTTAATTCGACTACAAATATTATTCTCGGATGAATCAATTACGAGTGGAAATTAAAAAGAAACATCTGGAGTTGATTAATTTTTTACGAGATTACAGCTGTGCGAGACCTCGATATATCGATGAAAATTCAGCTACACTTATGTTGGATCGTATAGAATATGACACCGTTCCATATGATATCATTTATACGTTTCTATATCTCAAAGAAAAAAAAAAAAAAAGAAAAAAGAGAGAAAAAGTAAGAAAGCTTTCTAACGATAAGAAGTGGAATAAATTCGAACTGCGGAAAAATTATTCGCAGAAATTCATTTGGCAAAGAAAGATGAAAAGTTTCGCAATAAAGAGATCACGACGATACTCGATGGATGGCAAAAAGGTGACCGAAACGAACGGCGCATACATTACCCAGTAAAATGCTAATTCTGTGCAAACACGTTGGCTTTGAATTTCCCTGGAATTTCGCTAAAAACTTTTTAAATAATTCAATACGTAACGATCGATTCTCGCGCAGCGAGTAAAAAAGAAGGCGCGACTGAAGGGAAGAGCCGCAGGCAAGACGAATTTAACAGTGAAAAAGATAAAAATGGGACACGAGGACGAAGGGATACGCTGCAGCTTCTTACTGGATTCTCTCGTCTATCCTCGCGGTTTGGTTGCGGCAAGAACCCTCGAGTCACGTCTCTCGTCCAAGAACGCGAACCTCCGCGGGCATTAGGCACGTACAACATGTGTAACCTACATTTGGGAAGCTCAGCTCGGATCTTTGAAAGCTACGAATCCTGAAGGAGGATCTCCGTGTAACCAAACGTCGATCGTCCTCCTTTCGCCGTTCCCCAATGCATGAAGCTCGTCGCTGTCGTGTTCCAGACGGGATCCGTCTTTTCAAAGTTCGAATCGCTTGCCAACTTCTTTCTGCGAAGCATTCGCTGTCAGAGGAATTTTCCATATTAGGTTTGTCAGCATCGCTCGATGCAAGTAATTTATTCCATCTGCTGGAAATTTGACAATTTCGTTGTTTGGACAGATTTCAGTGAGACAGTCAAATAGTCTTTGTACATTGGACCTGTTAAGGGCGCAGAGTCAGACTCAGATTCTATTACTTGAACGAATGATTAGCACATAAAATTTTAAGCAAGAAATACGACCTATTTTCGTGAGACTATTTGTCCAAAAAATGTAATGCAAATAATCCGAGGTAAAATTCAAGGATATGAGAATTCATAAAACTGCAACGGAGAGTATACTGACGTCATCATTTTTCCATAGTTTCAACGATACAGCTTGCGTCTCCTTGTTCCTCGAAACATCCGTATTCTTTCCGTATCTTTTTCAATTTTTCTTTAAGTGCGATAAGAAGCGATGTAACAGTTGAACAAGATATAATTCTTTCGGTTAGAAAATAAACTGTCAGTACCTTGTTCCGCGCGCTTTCTCATTTCTCGGGCTTCCCTGGTCGGCAGCTACGGAATTCTGCGCCCCCTTGAGAATTTCGGAGCGATACGTTATCTGTTCAGGCAGGAGTATTTAATATCCTGGATATTAGAGACGTGAACTTAGCACGAACCGCGGCAGACCGAGGTGAAATCAGGATCATAAACGATCATTCTGCTTTCCGTGGCAGCGATTTCGGGTCGAAATTACAACCCCTGATAATATTTCTTTCCTTGATATATAACACTCGAATTCTCCGATTTCCGAGGAATGTGTACGGTTGTTCCCTGTAATATAAATCAGAAAAATTATTTCAAGTCTCTTACACAATTTTTCTCGCTCGTATCCTTCGTGTTTATGCAGGATTTTTTTATTCAAGTACATGCATTTAATTAATTTTGTATTTCCGCGTGTTTAAAGTGTCCAATGTATTACGAATGGTGTATGTCATATTTCATTTCAATAATGTCTACGAAAGAAATAAAAAAAAAAAAAAAAAATTGTTGCGGGTCTCTCATAGGATTTTTCTTCTATTTTTCCCTTTTATTGATATCGGGTTTTTTATTTGACTAAATATTTGTAATTAATCATAAAAGTCCATGTATTTAACGTGTTTAGAGTGCATGACCAATTTTAATTCTACAATCTTCTCCGCGAAATAAATAAACGAATTCCAACATCAAAGCTAGCTCGATCGTTTACTTTCAGCATACGAAAATGTAGAATTTTAATCGGTAGTACGATGGAAAAGCAAAACAAACATCAGTTGGAACAAAATTAATTTAACCAAACAAGCTTCGTTTTCAATTCACCTTTCGGCAATCGAAACTTCGTCCGTCGAAATTATTCCGGCGAATTCAATTTCGCTACACATCTGAGAAACCGTTCGCATAAATAAAAATATAGTAAAACCTTGAAATTCTCTCATAAAATACCTCCATATAAAGAATAGTACCAAAATAGAGGCAGTTATAAGTACGAATTTAAAGGAACAAATTTTCTGAACAAATGTTGATCACGAGATTATAAGAACGAGACGTATCCTTCTTTTTGATTTTAGATAAATAAATTTCCGCTTACGAAGAGTAATTATTAATCGATAAAATCGCGCCATACCGTGTCCAAGTCCTTTTAATGTCCTGTTTAATCTTACTTATTTATTACTCATCAGAAGATTTCCTGTTCGACCGATTCTATCAGAAAACTGATGAAACAATCCTCCCTGGCGTTGACAAAATAAATGTAGCGGCGAAAGGATCAATGAAACAATACCTAGCACTTGTTGACTTCGTACTTCTTCTCTTTGGCTAACTGAATACGTGGCTGTATCGATACTGACACTCACGAGTTCAGTTCGATATATTTAATGTTGCCGGCAACAACAACGATCCGCTAGATATATCGACGATACACAATGCATGGCCGTCTCATACGGGTAGTACCCGAGCTTCGGATCGCCCTTTCAGCTTTTATGTGGTCCGGTTCATCCTGTCGTTCAGCCCCTATATCGTTGAAACTTTTCCGTTGTTCCTCTGTCTGGCTAAATAAAGCTACGGCCAGCTGCGCTAATTGTAAGCATTCAAGCCAGAAACTCAGATTGAAATGTTTGTCGAATCGTTTCGAATATCATTTCGTGCTTTCGATATTATCAGTCACGCTTTCAACGATTTAAAGCGATGAGTTTCGACTGGTTTGGCTGCGAGCGCGATTTTTCGTAGGTCTCCAACTTTTAATTCGGCTTTGTTCTGTACAAATCGCGTTTTTACGTCTGATTTACGTCGTAAGTTTTCATATTTAATATTTTATACTTTTGTATTAGAAAATTTGTTAACTTGAAGAAAAATAGGCAGGTATAGTTATTGCTACGCGTGAACTTTCGTTTCAATTTGATAAACGTTCGCAAAATATCAGAAGCTTACGGTTCTTGAAAATGAAGTTGAGATGGTGATCTAACAATTCGAAATCCTTAATGGGGTCAAGTATTAACGCAGAATATAAGAAACTATGGTCTATGTGGTACATTCGTGTAGCTGAAGAAACGCGTGATCTTATTTTTGTAGCTTTTTAAACACTCTTCAACTGTGAAATATCTTTCAACAAATATCCATGATACGTATTGTGTCTGATATTGTAAATTTGTAGTAAAAATGCATCTCTGGTCGGGATCTGTATGCATATAAGCATCCGTATTTTTATTAGTGTCTTAAAACTCAATGTCACTAATTAAAATCTAATATCGTCGTGTGCTTTCACATATACGGGATGAACAAAATTTCCCTATTTCAGCAGATGAATTTACTATTTGAGTAAGGAGGTAAAATATGAGACTGGAAACAGAGGTGCGGAAAAACTATTAATGAATAGTTTTCTAATGCAAATAAACTATTTATTTTTTGTTTGTTCGCCCGCTATATAATTTTCACATTATCTCCTATTCGTTAATGATTATTTGATCCCTCGTGTTGCCAAATTACGAAAACGAATATCGTTGGTTTCCCTTGGTAAAGTTTTTCTAAGGTTTCCAATCGATGTAGTTTAGGAGTTGTGAACTTTATGGACAATGTAATGTGAACTCTTTTACTAAAAAAAGGCTATTATTTATTTTCCGTTGAAGTATGGTATTCTCTTTTTCGTGAACAATGTCTACGAATAAATTTCACTAATAAAAAGGTGAAATCGATGGAATAATAAAACTTCTAACGATATGACATTCTTTAGTTCATCCTGATTGCTCCGATAGCCCTAGTGGCGAGAGAATGAGTAACCTAATGCACAAAAACTCGTCGAGAACTATCGAAATATTTTACTACGTACAATATTAAACCATAAAGAGCTGGTTTCATCGAACCAGAACGTCGGAACACCGACGTTCGCGTTACGCTCGTAATATCGCGGTTAATGTTTCAAACCCAAAATTTAGCTTTTTCACCCCTGCCAACGTTTTCATTTTTTTAATAATAGAAATACGTTGTCTCCCAGGCTGGATGTCAATTTCTACGCTTTAACTCTAGCTTGCATGCAACGCGAAATTTAAATTACCGAAACGAGGACGTTCTTTCAATTTTTTACGGCACGCTTAATATGACATTATACGTTGGCACCGGTCCGTTTGAATTTTTTATATCGTCGCTGAAATTGAAATAGAATTTGTTCCGACAGTTTCTCGTTTCACCATGACCAACTATCTCTTCTCCTCTCGTCCAACCAATAGCTCGATTTTATTGAAAATTTCCCCCCTCTTATTCCATCTTATTCCATTGTTACAGTATTCTTTCGCGTAATCAGCGAATCACGCGAGATTATTCTGAAAGAATCCGGAAGATTTTTATCCAACCGTTTGGTAGTCATCGAACAGTTGCATAAAATTTAGCTACATTTTTATGTTTTTCCAATAATTATTAACAATCTAAATGGAAACGTTTTTGTAGGTATTTCGTATGTTAAATATTAACACATCTATATTGGAATTATGTGACGTTTTGAATGTTTAACACGAAGCATAAATTTCCAATCTATGTGCAAATTTGTCCCTTTTTTTGATATTTCGATTCGATTATAAAAATCGTCGAGACGGAAGATATTTATTTTCAATAAGTCTTTGCAAACGTACAATCGTTTTTACATCGTCGAATTTAATAAAAATTGCGAGAACAGAATATAATCGCAGTTTGCGAGAAACCAGCTTATAACTCTTTTGATGAAAAACCTTGCAGCCATGTTCGTGAGAAGATTATTCTTCAGCTGCACAATGTAGATGTCATGCAAGCCAAGAAACGATACATATCAAATGTTCAAGCTAATTTCACCCTTTTTACCGAGATAAGGTTAAATGGTACATTGAAACGTAAAATATAATAAATCGTATAAAATTAATTCGACGATAACAGGAACTTTGGACACGAAAAAACACATTATCCGAGAAAAGGGTAGTGGACGAGGGTGAGGAGTACATTGGAAATATAAGTCAAAACTGCATTAGTCTTTGAAAGTGTTTCTGAGTCGTTGGTATTTAAATTTTGTTCTCGCGCCGCAACGAGATAAATTATGGGGCAATTATCGCGTTTTTGTTCGTTTTCCTACGGAGAATGCTTCACGTTGTAAAAGTGCTTCTGAATTTCTAGCTGCAAGCATACCGTGGTGAATTTATTGTTCAACCAATCCAATGCTAAATGCCTCCAAAACAGAGATATGTAAACACCGGCTACAAATAAGCCCAGAAATATCGTCGGCCTAGCGAATGGCGCTGGATAACGTTAGGAAGTTAATCAAAAGACGGCAAAAATATAATATCGCCAACTATTAATTCATCGTTAATCCTGCTGACCCAATTGTACTCTCCGCGCGTCAAAAAATATTCAAAGTCGGAGTAAAATATAATTATAAATTAAAAGAATAATATTAAAAATCTGACGAGATTGAATTGTCAAATTTCTAGGATCGCAGCGAAGTTAATTTATACAACTTGCTCGAATTCCAATGTTATTATTAATAATAGAAACGGAGCGAAGAGTCCAGGTATTTACGAACGATAGTGTACTTTCCCGGCTATCCACCCCAAAACTAATACTCTTGGGCTTGAAAACGCTGGAAAATAAGAGTAAACTGCAGGTTCCTTAATAACGCATCCCCTTTAATCCAGCAGTGGAGCCAGTGGAAACGCAATACCCCTGGGCGTTACACCATATGACACCAGAACGACGAAATATTGCGGTCGACTTGGCCTTCGCCGGGCATCAAACACTTTCGTATATCGCATTAATGCAATATCGAGTTACAGGGTGGAGGAAAGTTGAAGTGCTTCCACGAGCTATGAACGAAGACCACACACGCGTCGCGACGTAGCGTCCACTTCTCTCCTCCTAATCTCGACTCTTGGTTCGCGTAAAGTCACCTTCCTACGTTCCTCTAGATCTGCACAGACACGCCTGCACTGTACGTGTTTTAATAGTTTTATCGGCCGACGACACTTCAGTCGTAACAGGTTTCCTATTGATCCTTACTTCGACAATCGTTTCTGCATTTCCTTCGTCAATTTTGTACATTCTTCTCGACGCATGGCGGAACTGTTCTAAGTTCTCTGGATATCTTTACGCCCACTTGCGTTCTCAAAATGAAATTCCAACAATGTTTTTCAGCACTGAAGCATTAAACACGCTGTGAGCTTGCTTGCTCTTGCGCTGTGAGACACGCAATAATTAGATGCTTTCACAGATGCTTCAAGATGCTTGCATTCGTTCACTATCTGAATTACAGTAACTAATGTATATGTTAGCTTGTCGCAAAAGTTTCTTTCGTTTCATAAGGAAATAATAGACGCACAACTCTTTATTGTTTTATAGTATTTTATTGAATTTCGTACGATCCATTTTCTTCCACTTGTATTGTTACGATCATACGTAATTCAATAAAATAATATAAAATAAAAAATGTTATGCATTCGTTATTTCCTTATAGAACGAAAGAAACTTTTGAGACAACCTAATACTTAAAATACCACTATATCCAGAGTAAAATTTCTGCAGAGCAGAAAATCGAAAACTTAAGAGGCCTCGTAGAGGAGCGCTTATTTGATTTTTAAATAATTTAACTGACTGTAGTATTGGGCTATCGTAGCCCCGCATAATTTTTTAATAGACACTGTTCACAACTATACTGCGGTGGAAGTGATGACTATATCGCAGAGATGAGAAAGTGAACATATCGTTCTATATTTCTGCGTATATTCTATGTACAAAAGAATATCATGAATATATTAAAAATATTATAGGTACGTATATACTGTAGATATACGATAGATGATAGTTAAGTATCTCACGCACACGCTGCAAACGTTTGGCTGTACGGGTCATTCTATTTCAGGCGTATCGAACAATTCTTCGTATATTTTTCAACGCAAAGCGCGCGAACCGAAACAACTGCACAATTTTATCACACACACAATCCAGTAGATCCGAGGACGCAGTGTGCACTGTGCAGCTATATTTTACAGGTCAACAGGTCACAGTTCTAACGTGTGTGTATATAGCTAGCTTAAGTTGCGACGAGGCGCCAACCATGGTCGCAATTTCCGGGGAAATAATGTTAAGCTTAATTTGCCGACGGTTCTGCGGATAACGTGCTTTCCTATTAATGTTCCCCCTTTTATCTCGCACTTGATAACACCACGCCAACCAGTTGAAAATATTCCACCCTTTTATTGAGTTTGAACGTTCGTTCTGTACGTGGCACACCTTTGTTCTTCGCGCAGAGATAAAGCTTGATTTTAGGTCTCCGCTGTTTCAAGTTGCTGTTAAGAGTAATGTTGGAATAATAGTGGTTAGGCGCGTTTTTATTACACGATAATAAAATGTATAGAGGCGGAGATATAATGTATAGCGCTGTTGTAAAATGTAGGACTGGTATTAGGTTAACCCTTTGAGGGCGAACGATGCTGAGTAAATGTATGGCACGCAAGTCGATATCTTTTTGCATGTTTCTATCGCAGTTAGATTCTTGTTCATAAATATTGGAACTGGTTATTTGCATCTCTGATAGATCGAAGAGTTTAAATGTAAAACGATGGGGACGCGAAAGAAACGAAAAATTATTCTTTCAATGGAAGAGAATGTAGATTGAACGCTGGATAAGATGTTAAATATTGGAAGAAGTGTTTCGATGATTTATTCCAGTCTTTCTATTATTTTCAGAATTTCGATAGGTTTTGCTTCGATTGGAGGTAATTTGCTTTATTCCACCGCGAAATATATTTACAAGCATATATATATAATAAATATATAATATATAATAAATATATAATATATAATAAATACATGCTTCTTACTTATGATGAAAATCTTCGCTTCTACCACTTGAGTAGTTTTTTAAGATTTCAATTTCTCGATTAATGTTGCACTTACTAAATAAAGTTGAAACTTTTTAGGCAGATATGTAGGTAGGTTTGTATTATACTAAAAATTACCTTATATCGTATAATAAATTCTCATTAAAAGTTTAATAGGAAGCTAGTTTGTCCTGTTAATATAACACGTGGATATATGTATTTCCATATGGCTTTTCCTGCAAAAGATCTCGACGTATTTTTCGATTTCTCTGCGATCTATGTAATAACACATCGCCCGTAAAGCAGATTCAATCTCGAAACTTGGCATTCGCCGAAGCTATCTGGAATTTAATCTTTCCTAAGAAAAGTTATTTCGTGTTTATTTAACGGTATAATTATCCAAGAAGACGGCTTCGAAAGGATTGTATCTATACAGAGAAAAGACAGTTTTAAGAAAAACTACTTTAGCTGCATCCTCTTACCCGGCACAAATTTCTTAAAATTTCATCTTAGTTCGCCGAATTAACGTCGTTAAAATTAACTTTCAGTTAATTGGCTTTCGTTCCGGGCATTTAACGATTCGTTAAACGAATGAAAGTAAAATTCTAAACTTACTTCGGTGTGTTGGAACATATTACTTTTTTAAAAAGTCGATAAGTCAGCCACGTAGTTAGTAAAAAGTAAAGTCCGCTGGGTTTAAATAAACATCAGATTGACTGGAAATCGATGGAGCTGGAATAGTGAATGAAAATACTTGCATTCATTCATGGAGCGTTCATAAATATTCATTCGTTACCTTAGTCTGTCAGGATTATCTAATCGGAATTCTTTTTTAATTCAAGCTTAGGCAAACAAAAAAAAAAAAAAAAAAAAAAATAGAAAAGAAAGGTTTCACAAAATTCCAAAGGAAACTTCCCAATTTCTTAAAAAACCTTTCGCAAAATTCCAATTAATATCTGATAAAATTTTCCAAGAAGGTTTCTCCACATTACCAGGATCTAACCCTATCCCTGTCCCTTTTTACATAAATTCAGAGCTCACACGAGCGACATATCGAATATCCTCGTTCCACGCGTGGTTCCGAAATTCGGCCGAACTTGCGTCCGGCAGGCGAATGGTGCAGTGGGTATCCCCGTTTTCTCTGCAGAGGTTCGTCTATATAACGGGTGAGCTTAAAATAGTTCAAGGCCGTTGAGTATCGATTCACGAAGACGAAGTTCACGGGGTCGGGTACTGGCTTGCGTCACTCGTGTCCTATAGCGTGTTTCAGCCTCGACACGGAAACGTTCCAACTCCTCAAAGGATCGTGTCCTCCGGAATGCAGGTTAATTTCCTGTTTCCTATATAGTCACTCGTGTTCGACCCCTCCCTTAATGCAGATGTAAGTAGGACTAGATCCACTTTTAAACTAGATTTTCGCGATAGAAGGGGGCGAACCAGACGCTCTGGCGTCGTACAGGCCGCGTTTTCTAGTACAAAGACTGGCTCACGAAGATATTCCAAGACTTACAATGAAAAAGCTTTTACGTGCATGTTATATGTGGTCAGGGTCGCATTTACCATACGGTGCATTAAGCCGTAGCTGTAGCCTCGCTCTGTATGGGGCCACATCGTAAAACTTAAGTTAGAGAATTAATTGAACCTCGAAACGATGGTGCGCCTAGGGCGTCCAAAAATATAAAGGCGGCCGTTTATTTTTTTTTTTTTTCTGGTATATGAGACATTTTAATGTGAAAATGTACGTAAAAATTAGTTATACAGAACGAATAGCATTAGTATTAGTTATACATAGAATAGTATTCGTATGGGATAGTATTACACAATTAATAGTATTACAGTAATAAATAAATGCAATAGTATTAGTTATACAGCAAGAACAGTCTTAAGCGTGTAGCTTAAGTCTTAAGTGTTAAATACAACTCCGCTGAATATGGAGATTCGTTGATATAACGAACAATTCACTGCTTAAATACTCGTTTCATCTTTGTAAAATACATGCTTGTGCCAAATATTTTAGTTTCTATATACAGGGTGGTTGGTAACTGGTGGTACAAGCGGAAAGGGGGTGATTCTACGCGAAAAAGAAGTCGAAAATATAGAATAAAAAAAGTAGAATAAAAAAAATTAATAAATAAATAAAACAATTCGGTCATATTGGAAGTGCTTATCAACATAACGTCAATCGAGACAATGATCTACAGTGAGATCAGTTATAACGAGACGCGATAAAGTGCACGCGTACCGAGCGAAAATTCAAAGTCGATTTTCTCGAAAACCAAGCCTCGAACGAAAAATTTTTATTCTATATTTTCGACTTCCTTTTTCGCGTAGAATCACCCCCTTTCCGCTTGTACCACCAGTTACCAACCACCCTGTACAATTTCAGATTGGTTCGGGTTAGGTATTTTCAATTTCAAACTCCATCAACTCCATCGCGCAGTCGAATCTCATAACGATGTGAATGAGATTTCAAAATCTTTCGTATAATGCGCATAATGTGTTCATAAAAGGTGGCTGCAAGCGCGCGGGAACTTTCGCGAATCTGTGTACAAAGTATTCTGGAAGAGCGACCCGGGAATTGGCGCAGAATTTGCGAATCAAACAGCGCCCGGTTCGACCGAGTTTCAGGCTTAGTCGACCTTGCGAGGCTTCCTCGAGCACGTAACAGCCTCTGCAGGATTCCGTGTTGCAATTTAAAGCTACGTCGTTGCAAATTCGGAACACGTTGCCGCTCGATGCCGATGATTACGTTCGCTGGTCCCGTGTTCCGCGAAAGCATTCGGAAACGGGTCACTGCGACGCGGCGCAACGCGACGCTTGATTCACAGTAACGCTCCGGGGACACGATTGTTTGAACGATGATCGTGTTTTAGAGGGATAATTCGTTTGGCGATTTGAAATGAGAGCAAATCGGTATAGCAGTGGCTTCGGTTATGATAAATAGAATTTTAAGAAATTCTCCACGGTTGTCGATCTTTGTCGAGCACATTTGCTCAGAGAAACAGCGAAGTATCTGCCCTTGTTTTATTTGAACGTTCGCTTTACTCAATCCAGGCAAACTATGCAGACATCGTAACATTTGTCTATGTCCACCTAAAACCTTGGATGACCATATATATTCTTCTTCCATCCTAACGTCACGCGATTTTCCCGACCTCCTTGCATCTCGAAATTGAAAATTCCAATTCCTAATCCTACATATTTATTTATAAATCCGTCAACTAAATCGATGACCCGCGCGGAATACATCTTGGAATTTCCTTATTTCTCGCGTGGGATTATTTCACATACATAGGATTTCGCTTGCTGGAATTTATCAGAGCGGTCGGAATGGCCAGTTCGTATTTTTCATAGAAATTTCGGTGGATTTCTGCGTGCGAATGGGTTTTTATCAAACATACGAGCAAGATGTTTGTTCCCTCTTTTCTTTGCGTTATATATTTTTTCCACGTATTTTTCATTTTAATTTCCTTCGCATGACATTACGCAAGCAGGATTAACACCGAAACTATCGATCTTCAACGTATACCTTAGGGAATATAACAAAAGTAGATAAGTTTAGGACAACGAAATATCTGACACAGCAAAGCCAAAGTAAATAGTACCGATCTTATCGATATTACACATTCTACGAACATAGTTTCGGTTACAATGTCACGTTGCTAGAGATAGCAGCAGAAATCAAGATTTATGCATCGTGGTATGTGTTACGAGAGGAAAGATAGTGGAACACGTAACCGAGAAGCCCGATGATGCTGAAATAACGAACGGCATGCTGTTTGAACGCTGGGCGTCGGTTAGTTAATTATCAACGCGTTTAAGCGGATGCCCTCTGTAAATATGATTTCACATCCTGTTTGCGGAGATTGTACGATGACGCCTGCCCGCTTGAACCGCGCCAATAAATTGTCGGTGAATGAAGCGGTTGCTTGTGTTAATTGCAAGCGATTTGCCGAACATGATCGAGACGCAAGCGGGTAAAAACATCGAATCGCAGATATAATACAGGGTGGATCAAATGATTTGTCCATTTCGAATACCATCTACAACCTGTATCCCATGTAATTCTATTCTAAATAGTACTTTAAACTTACGGGAACGTTAAAAGTTAATAAAAACAGTTCCACTAGGAATAGGTCGATTTTAATCTTCGCGAATATAAGTTTTCGAGAAACGAAGTTCGATATATTCTTACGGAAAATTCACTGGTCTGTTAAGTTTCGATGAGAAATGGTACGCATTCTGTTTAAGACATGTTTAAGGTTATCTCGATATTTTGCAAAAGATAAATGTTACGTCGAGACAAACGATGCTATACTAAATATAATTTATTTCAGAATGAAAATTCTTAATCGAAAAGTAAAACAACAAGAATCGATACACTTACCGCTTCTATTTTTACAATTATATAAAAACAAATAATCTTTTTTTAACTCGCGAGATTTCCTTACAATATACATTCTTGTAGATATATACTCTCTAAATTGTCCAGAATGGATAAGTTATGTGATTCACTCTGTATATCGTACATAGCTACTAGTTCAGTTCCACTAAAGGGCAGTAGCACTTTATCGACAAAGTATCAGGGGCGAAATATATGAATTTCTCATTGATGAGACAAATTATATCGGAACATTAACGCATGTGAACATTAACGATTTCACACTGAAACATTTCCTTGTTATGCATACGTTTTAATGCAAATATCCCACGTATCGAAGTAGTAGCAAGTGTGAACGAATTGAGATTCGACTTCGAATTTAATTATTTAAATTTTCTGTTTTGACAACGGCCGCGATATTCCGCCTACCGACATGTTAAACTTGAATATTGGAACGGCAATCACGAATATCGTATATACTTCTTCGTGTGTTTGTACTCCACTTCATTGCTCTTCGTGGAATCTATCTATGATTTAATTAACGTCGCACGCGATACCAATTCAATTAGTTGAACGAGCTTTACAATTATCAAGTAATTCATTCTAATAAAGGCGCGACACGAGCTCCCGTCGAATGCGGACTATTTACTCTTAGACTGAACGAAACATGCAAAAACTTGTTTCAGGTATTATTATTAGAGTATTGGAGAAGGCAAATAAAATGTTGGAAGGGGAACATATTTCACGGTTGGTTTAGGATCTTTCCGAGACTTCAGAATATCAGGTGATTCTTTTAGAAATACTTTAATTACATGGCACAATTTTCTACAATGTATTCAATAATTCAATCGTCTCTCTCTTGAAACAAGTACGTCGATTATATATTCATTCACCTTGCGGCTTAAAATTAGATCTAAATTAATCTCAAAGTGTCACGCGACATTAGTAACAAACGCGACAAATGAAACGACGCGACTTAACGTATGGGTCAGTAGCACTAAACGAGTGGCTGAAACTTATAGCCAAATCAGGTTACGCTATTTCTCATAAGGTAGCGTTCTATATGTATCGTTATAAGCTGCATTCATTTTTTCAAGCCACGGAAGCTTATCATATCAGAAAATAAAGTAAAGTTGTAGGTTAATAAAGCACAACGAGGCTGAAGGGATGATACCTGTAAGAACTGAAGTACGTGACTAAAATTCGCAAAATTCCGACTTACATCGCTATGAACTGCAATTTATAGTGGTTCTCTGGTAATCCCTCGTTTATAGGGTCGGTCGGCTCGAGGCATCAAAACTATAAAAATGTTCATACACGAAAATATCGTTTGTAGCTTGCTTTTCAAGTTATAAACAGCTTCGTTTCGCTCGAGAAATATACCAGTACCGATCGATCAACCGAGCAAGCTGTCTCGCTATCTTACTCACACCTCATATATATATTTCTCGCTCTAATATTCGCCAAAGTACGTTAATAGTTCCAACCCGAATATCCGGAAAACTTAGCTTATTCTTTCCGCTTCAGTTCGTCCGTGCATTCGTCGGGTCACTTCAGATTCGCATTCAACGAACAGAGCAACGCGAATATACGTTTTACGATGATTTAGAGAGCAGCGAAAAGAAAAAAAAAAAAAAAGAAAAAACGAACGGAGCTTCTCTCGATGGTCGTTGAAAAATTCCTCCCTCGCACGAATTCGCCCCATAAACGGCGGATCGTGCGACGTTCCGAGTCTCGATGTCACGAAATTATACGCTTTACCGCGTCTACGGAACTTCGGGAAATAATGGCGCCGTTTCGCATTCAGCCAGGGGTTCCATCCACCGCTGCGACGCCGCTGGGATTCTGCAGGATGGCCAGAGCCCGAAAACGTCTTCTTGGCCCTACGGCCATTTGTTTTCGCTCTCTTTTGGGATCATACGCAATATGTCGCGCTGGCTGGCACGTTTTGTCGATGCTCTCGAGGGGTGGAGTCGGCCGCAGGGGGCGAGAAAGGGGTAAGCCACGGATGAAGGACTGCGGCATTGGCATAACCGATGAACTGTCTCTCCGCCCAATGAATCATGGAGCCCCAGAACGACCTGGTCCGCCATACTGCGTCATTCTACGATCTATCGACGTATGCACTGTGTACCCCCTTGCGCAATACACTTATCCCGTTTCACCCTTTCTTCGAGATTGTCGATCGAACGATCCTCGTCTTGGGTTTCGTGGGAAAATTCTCAAACTATATTGAACGCATTTGTCTACGTATGGAAAGCAGAATTCGTATTTGTCACGGGTTCCTTGGGATTTGATAGTGACCATGTGATTGGAAACTTCTGGCGGGATTGGGATTGGAGTGTAAGGGATGGTTGATCGATGAGTTGTACGGTGAATATGTACGACCGTTTCTAGGCAGTAGGAGTTATTACTCGCATTTTGATAGTTTGTACGCTGGAACATTGTAACAAGTGTTTAAATATCCCGGACGATCGGCGGTAACGATTTTACCGAAGCCTGTATCTTTTAAAAATCAATCACTAAACTTGAAAAATCGAGTACCAAACTTTCAATAAAACGCAGATTGCACAGAAATTTTTGAAGCGGAAGATTCAAACTTTCGTTGAGAAATGAACTTGCCGAATGTTTCCACTTCGTCTTTCGATCGCCCAATAATTAATATTCGCATGTCTAAGAGAAAAATATAACGTCACGTGCTATTTACCGTTTCATTCTCTTCTGAAAAGCCTCTGTAACTAATGGAAGTGGATGTGGGTGGTGTATTGATCAAATGATTCCCAGGTCCGAAAGGATCCTGCGCCTTCCGCCAATTTCAGGACTATGTATTGACGCAAACCACGTCTTACAGCGTTGGTTACCTTGAACTAGTTTTTCATCCCTACACGAGCAACCAGCGAAATCGATGGCCTAGTGCATTCAAACGCTAGACAATACGGGGCCAATACTGCGACGAAATCGACGGCCTTTCAGACAGAACTGAATGGTGCAAACTGTTACGTAATATCGAACTAGTTTCCCGTATGCCGCCAATTTTTCTTTTTTTTTTTTATTACTTTTCCGATAATCGGTAATCCTACACTCTAAAAACGTTTCGTGAAATATTTATTGAATGTTCTTGATGGTTAGAACGATAATTAAAAAGTAATTTCATTCCACTTTGCTATTTTTGTTCGTACAATTCGGTATTCTCTGAAATGGAAGGCCAATTTGTTAAAATTAGCTAAAAATGATTGATACACTTAGACGTGGAATGAAAAGACAATAATATAAATAATAGTAAATATAGAATAATATGAAAGATAAAAAATATAAAACAGAAGGAAGTTAATTTCTTCTTTAATGTTTACGTTTATATTCGCAACATTTATCCAATGCTGAGAAAATTGGCAAAATTTTACGAATTTCCTATTTTTATTTCTAATACGATATCGATGTTCATTTTGGTGAAATCATTCGAAAGCTTTCGGTAATTTTATTTCGGAAGTACATCGAATGTACATTTGGCAGTATTTAATTGAAATCGTACTCGTAAACAAAAGTTATTCGTATTTATATAGTACTTTGCGAATATGCGTCCGGCTTCGTTGTTTCATTTAGCAGGGATGATTTTTATATTGCGTGTAAGTAAAGGGAAACTGTTTCAGGCCAAATAAAATCGGGGCAAAATGGCAGGGCGAAGGTAACCCGCCCATACGATAGGAATCTAAATGTACAGAATACGTTAGGATGGCTAGTTTAATTAAGTGTAAATTTCCTCCGTGTTGGCGTGTTGGAAAATTTACGAAATGCCTGCGCGCCGATTCACCAGAAATAAATTGAAAAAGCATGTTATAAAATGTTCGAAAGCAATATCACGATTCCGCGCATTTGCAAGGAGGATTTTCATTATTTATTTGTTTAGGTTTTTTTCCCTGACATTACTTTATCCGAAATAAAAAATAAACACGGGAAAAATTAACGGCTGACTCGATGCACTTTATCAATATTTTATTTCGTATTGTTTGCATTCTCGAGCCAAGTGAATAGAAACTGAAATGGAAAAGCTTTTTTAGCGTTATTTGCAGAAGTAACGGGCAATGATGGGATTGTGGTAAATTGTCGCTTTGTTTGGCAAACTTTACGTTTCTCGGTGATTTTATTGACCACGTTACGTCACGCTACGCTGTTTCGCGAATAAATCTTAGAAAAGAGAGGGTTGGGCAAAGAGAAGGGACATTTTTAAGCGAATTCAGAGTGAATGAAATATTTGTGCGCGTTGCAATAATGCGACCGCGCCAGGAAATTTAATTAACGGGGAACCCCTGACATCGCCTTCCTTCTTTCAACCCCTTACCATAAAAAATTTTTGGAATTTATCAGTAACGCAGCTTCGTTCGTTTTTCTTCCTTTCTCTTGCGACAGCGATTCTTTCGCGATTAATGTACTTCTCGCGAAAAGATTGAAATAAACAACCAAAGAAAATTAATCCTGCCCATAACAGTACAAGTTCGTACGATCTAATAACATAATTTGCCAGTCGTCGCATAAAATTCACATGTAAAATTAATATCAACATAAATTCCCTGTTGGTTTTACAAATAGCGTAGAAATCCTGCGCATAAGAGAACTGAACGTATAAAACGATAATACCGCTTCGTAGCTTAATCAGTTTCCTTTCTCTAGTCCATGAAAAGGTTGAAACAGCCGAATCACAGAAAATTAACCCGATCCGTGACAGCACAAATTCGCGCGACATAATTTGTTGGCAGATCAAACGTTCACCGAACAAACTACAGCGGGTACCGAATGTCGAGTAGGATCTCCAGAACGCGAAATTGAGGTTTCAGGGCGAAACTCGGCCTCACACGAACAAATTAGCGGATTTGCAGGTTGTCGATGCGTTTTAAAGCCCCGGCTTATTCAGTCGGCGACCAGTCGAATGCACTATTTCCATGATACCGGGCCGCGTTATATGTAACCATTCGGCGTATCGGTCTCAATGATCCCAGAAAATTGACATCAGGCATTATGCCAATGAATGCGTTTACTCTAGCGTGCGTCGAGGTTTGAACACACAAGCCCCGAGGCCTTTCCAACCCGTGCACGTGTTCCACTGATTTCGTCCCCCTCGACTTGTCTCTCTTTTCTTTTTTCTTTTTTCTTTTTTTTTTTTTTTCTCGTTTCCACGTTTAAGTCCGGTATCATTTTTGCGATAGCATACTATTCACACTCCGATCTCACGTGTTATTCACTTTTAATCGGGTTTCAATGGGACGCGAGGCTGGATTACGTCGAGTATCGACGACACTGTAACGTGCCTGTAGGTTTTCTATGGTTCGCAGTCGCGCACGGAAGGTCTGTGCTCTTTGAAATTGAAATTTATGTTTCTTTGTGTAGAGCGGCGGGATTAAGAGCTGGTGTGTTGGTGTTTAATGCAGAGGATTAGGAGTTGGCGTTTCATAGAGGGGATTAGCTAATTTGTTGTTGTTCGAGTTGTGAAAATTGTGGATCGGGCAATTGGTTTGTATAGGAATTTTCAAGTTTGCGAGAGCGTAATTGTTTGCGTTTGAAATATATCGTTTCTGTTACGTTTAGGAAGATTTCGATTTCGATTTCACTCATCTTCTTCTTCTTCTTTGGAGATTTGTATTGCTTGGCTTCCAGTTTTGGGTGAAATTCCTCCTTTTCTTTCTTATCTTATCTTCTTGTATCGTTTAAACGACGATTTATCTTATCGTCGTGTACGACTATTTGGTTATTTTTTGATTCGGTAAGTTGCGAACTTTATTATTATTTGCTGTTTTTATTAATGAAAATATCTACGTTCGAAAAACAAACATCGAATTTCTTGTAATAACGTAAACGTTGCAACGAGCTGTTTAAAATATCTAGTCGTTCAACTAGCTCTATAAGTTAATTTATTAAAATGTCGCTCAATTAATCCCTTGATCCTCGTACTCATCTCTCATACGAGTGCGTCTAACGTACAGATTTATGCATGCTCGTCTGATGTGGACGCACGATGCGCTCCTTCAATTACCGCGTAAAACAGTGATTTATTTCATGACCCTGTTGTGCGGAGGAATCACTATACTTACATTGCGTGATAAATAGTACCTATTATACCTTATCACTACCTCTTCAAGATGCAATATGCTAGTTCAATTTTATTCAACTATTCAAGTGGTAGAATCGACGAGATAATCCTCAGACTTATAAAAATTAGCACAAATTTGTATCTATTTCGTGATCGAAGAATAGGATGAAATATTTATTACGACTCGGAGAATGATTCGTTTCGTTTCATTTTTAACCACCTGTATTTCAGATGGAAAATTTCGATTTTTTAACAGTTACTCAGGAAATTAGTAGACATCCTAATACACCCTAAGCTATGATAGACAATGAAATATCTGTGGAGCTAGCTGACTGTAAACTCGCTTCTTGAATTTTCCGAACATTCACTAACGACATATGATGATATGATTTATGACTCAGCCGAGTTTGTCATTCTCCTAAACAATGGATCGTCTCTAGAAAAATCGCGTTAGGCGGAAAAGAATCAGTTTACAAAAATTAGAAATTCGATATGGGGCTAAATAGAAAAGCCCTTAAAATCGTGTAATTTTAAAATAAAAATTAAACCTCATCATGCAGTATACGTATATAATATTTCTCTATATGCTGCTATCTGGCACTGTATTAATACCAGCGAGAACTCGCTAAACAAATCGCGGAGGAAAAGGCAAGGGACTAAAAAATGACAGTCTGCGATAGCTTGCCTCGATTGAAATTCCTAAATGGACCGCTTCTATTGCGCACGATTTGGCTCGATTGTTCCATCGCACGAGAAAGACGCGACACGCAGAGGAGAATTTCATCCGTGACGCAGATGACCTAACTGCAGCCCCGTGACGTAGCCGCAATTCGTCGAGACGCAATGCAGTTTTCGATACCGCCTAGTTGGCATGGCGGTTCGGCGTCAACTTGAAAATCGATATGTTACTCCCCCCTATCACGTCGACCGGTTGAGATGTTACGTGAAAATTCGTAATTGCGGCCATTGATTCGATTAGCTGTGACGCTATTAAATTCGCCGAATCGTTACTGTTCCACTCTGACCGGCTGCGAGTTTAAACGTTCGGCGGCGTAACATCGCCGCAGTGATTAATGGCGGGCCGGGGATTTGTGAGTTACTTAATAGCGATGAAATCGGAGAAACATCACGCAATGGCGGAAATATCGCATACCATGGATGCGGGCGAAATTTAAACCGAGTTCGTCTTTTGTTTCCAATCAATATTCGGTTTTTGGTTTGCCTGTAATAAATTTCCGGATTTTTCATCAACGCGATTTTTCGATTGTTCTCGCGATAAATGGCTCGTGACACGATTTCAGTGTCCGCGTAACGGCGAACAACGACCAAAGGTTTCGTATTATTCTTTATATGGATTTTATAAACCGGATTTCATTTACTAGGCTCAAGTGTGTCGGGCCTCTCTATTTTTCCATCTCTTGTGTTCTTTGTTTTCGCCGTCGGTTCTTTCAGTTTTGAAACGGACGTCAAATATTTATAGAATTCCTCCCTCCATGGTTCTCTATTTTTCAAATTTTTCACCTTTTGTAGTTTAGAAATCCATTATACGCTTTGCAATATTATTTGCTGTTTATTCGCTGGCCCCCTGCCTTTCGTAATTTCATTCCCGCTGCGATTATGAATTATTTTGCCTAACTATCGCACATAACTCTTTCATCGGCAGAAAAACTCGTAGGATGGATATTTCTTTGGGAATGGAGATCCGCGGCGCGTAGTGAAACTTTGGTTTTATGGATCAGTCGTGAAATTTTACTGCCTCTTAGGTTTTTTACACGGTTTAAACTTTCGTGCTCTCCTGTTAGTCAACCATAAAATCTAGCGACTTAATTCCCTTAAATAGCAGTTTCGTTGATTGTACACGAGGTGAGATTAATCTATCCTTTTATGGTCAATTCTTAGATCGTCGTGTCATTAATTAACAGCTAATCGTTGTGCCAGTTGTATAATCACTTTGTAAAGTTATCACCATATAATAAGATCTTTTACGAAGTATGAAAATAATCTACGTTATTAGAAGTAAGAATAGAATTTTATGTCGTTCTAAAAAAGATTGGTCAGAAGATATCAGCCGACGTTACCGATAGAAATAAAATGTAATAAATAGATGAACTGCAGAAAATGGGAAGATATTGCTCCCATGAAAATAGATCGATTTGATGGAGAAAACTTGTTATAATGTCCGAGTTCATCTTCGAGTTTCTATTGAAAACTTTTCAATTAGTATCGTTATTGAATGGAATTGTTTAAGTTTCTGTTATTGCGAAACATTCATTCCAAGTTAGAACTTTTAAGCTACAAGTCCACGTGTTCGATAGCGTTTAATTAAACTGGAAACCTTTCACGGAAGCCACGATTCTCGCTAGTTTCATACCCTTGCGACACGCCAGTGTTAATGAACACCTCTCTGTCGAGCCGTGAGCGATAAATCCCTACATCAGAACGCGATGGACCAGCAATTGTACCTAGAAACTGTATTGTACGTGGTCCGGTAACACGATAATAAGATCGTCCCCCTTGAGAAACGTCGAAACTTGTCTTTCTGCGAATACAAGATAGATCTTGTTATTCGACGAACAATACCGACATTTACACTGACGAATAAAAATATCAGCATACGCTAGATTCCCTAGAATCAGCTAAAATTTAACTCGATATTTTTGTAAAATACGAGTAGACTAAATTACAATTGTAAACGATTTCGTATCTTTGTGGAGAAAACCGGTAATTTCTTGCACTTGGGATAGTTTATAAATTCTTGTATATTACGCGCATTCTATGCATTTTCGCATCTTCACATTTCGTAAATATCCGTGGTCTAAATACGACTGTCGAGACTAAAGTTTATTGTTCGTCGTAATTCGTTATTATGCAGCAGGTATACGATAGAAATACTTAATAAAAAATATATAGATAATAAACTATTATCGCTATTATAAACTAAAATTGTAAAATTGATACGAGATTTCGATGCACGGGACGATCGTTGAACCGATGTTTGCTTCGCCGCAGAGACGATCCTTAATTTCCTGGGACAAATGGAGGAGAGATAGGAGGCAAGACAAATATACAATGGAATATAAGCCGGGACAACTGTAGTGCCTTGGTTCTGTTAATACCAAAACGTGCTTCTTCGTGTATTAGTGTTCGTGGTTTGCACGCGAGAAGAGAGCTTTCTCTTATAAAAGTTTCTTTATCACACCACGCGTAGGTAATGTGTTTATGTAATGTTTAAACTGGACGCGATTTCCATTTTTACTCGACAGCTGTTAACGCTAAGTGGGGCCACGATGAGATATTCAAAGGTAAAGTCTTCATCGGGGAAAGAAAGGAATTGTCACGATTCCTCTCTTTTTGTATGAAATTTTATTTATATAAAAAGGCACAAATATTAATATTAATTATATATATTAATTTTAATTAATATTATATATATATATATATAAAGTTTCTATTTTTCCATATTTGAATATTTTATTCCAAGTTATTGACTTTCAGTCAAGGTTCTGTCGTTGCTCACGTTATTTTGTCACGTTTATTTATTAATGGAACACTCGTATATTAAACGCGAAGAGATTATTACGATGCAAATTGGAGTGTACTGCTAGGGAGTACATAGTGTGAGAACAGAATGGTTAGGGTCTAGTAGTCGGTTGCTTCATCTGTAAACACAGATAATTGGTAACTATAGGAATTTGAGGAATCGCGGAGAAATGCCAGTAGAGAATTAGAGGCCCGTGAGAATGGAATGATAATTGGAAATCGTGTTACTCTGTCTGAATGACAAACAGCCAACTAGACAGGCTGCGTGCTACTATATCGTAAAATCGATCAGATATCCAGGTTTTCGTGATCTATATAAACATCTAAAGTGCTCGAATCTGTAAGCAGCAGCAAAATTTTAAAGACCTCTCGTAACTTGAAAGAACTGCCATCAAAATTCAAGATTCAAGACTAATCAAGATCTGCAAG
The DNA here is from genome assembly GCA_014737475.1 of Bombus confusus. Lineage (NCBI taxonomy): Eukaryota > Metazoa > Arthropoda > Insecta > Hymenoptera > Apidae > Bombus > Bombus confusus. The sequence continues at coordinate 736,936 of JACXIV010000144.1, forward strand.
AGTTTTACGTACTGGATCATATTTAAGATAATATCAATTTCCATAATTCGTATACTAATATTGCTTCATTTAATTGAACCGTTGATTCTTCCTACAGGTCTATGATTTTATATTCATACGTATATAATAGAAGTTCATGTTGAAACGATTTATGTTATTTTGTCATAACTGGATTTAATTGCTCGTTAACGAACAACTCCATTTAAAATTCCACTGTGATCAACATAATACGAAAAAGCAGATTACAAGACATTGGAAATGAAAGTAAGCTTATATAAAAATGAGGATACAGCACAAAAGAGCTGAAATGAAAGGTTCAATTGACATTTTCCAACTATGATTCTCCTCTTCTTGCTCTCCTTACAAACTCTTATTGGATCCTCAGATCAGAAAGCCTGTACGTCTGTAATTTCTATAGAACTCCAACATACCCTATTGGAACTCTTCGATCTCCTGCAAAATTGGCATTCAAACGTAAATTATTGCCTGGAAGCTGGGTCAGGGCTATATATAAAGCGTTCCTTATCTTTGGTTCAGTTTACACCAAAGATAGAGTCGTAATGTTCCAATATAGACGTCACATATCAATCAATGTCGTCTATCGAAGTCTTAATTTACGATCCCCCTGTACGTAATACAAAGTCAATTTTAATTCATCAAAGCGTCCACCATCCAAGAAACCAGTCTATTAGCGAGCACAGGCTAATATCTGTGCCGATATAGCACATGCAGGAATAACCGACGGCGAAGCATCTGTGGCCGCAATTTGCGGAATTATTGCGCTAATTGCGTTATCTTACATCGGTTGTCTATCGTGGTCGCTGTCTCGATTGGCGTCAGTCTCTATCAAGAATTTCGGTAGATGTGCAGGGTAACCGCGCGATACAGCGCCGCTTTGCGGCCTGGAAAATTATCTGGCTAGGTTCGCCGCCGTCTGATGAACTTGCTGCAACCGAGCCCGATTAATTCGGAGACAATTTCGCCGAAAATGCGAAAAATGCAAAAGTCTCCTGGGATCGTTCGTGTCGAGAGTGGCGTCGCAGTTGTAATCAAGCTCTCGGCGGTTACGTTGATTTTTCGAACAGAACGCGTTCATTTGGCACGGATACGATTGACATTGACGACGAGTGAATTGTTGGTTTGTAACTGGTGTGCTTAACTGCCGGAGGTTTCGAAATTTTAAAACAGCATTTAAGGCAGCAAAGAAGGATTTAAGTATTTAGAACTTAGAACCGAAAGGTAATTAGAGGTGTGCATGAAATTGTTGTTTTCTGCGATTTAGCGATGCAACTCACGAAGTTTCTCAAAGTAATATGAATAAGAAATAGTAATAATGGTAATAGTAATATTAACAATAAACGTGGAATATTTCCCTGCGCTTTTGAGTTTCGTTTCTTCTTAAATGTTAGTTCGTGTAATTCTGCCAGATGATATTAACAATCATCTGCTACTTGCAGGTTACATAGCAGTCAACTCTGTAACTTCGTGTCTTTTGAAACGGGATATTCGCATTATTCTCACAATTAACTCTGTTGTATAAGTAGTGTGTTATCGTTAGAAATTAAATCTACGCTACGCGTTGGACCTAAAATTGAAAATTGTGCAAAGACACAAAAGATCTGAACCGGTCAGTTTCAGGACTGTTCATAAATGCTGCAGAGGAAAGTTGATGAAGTAAGACTTAAAGAGTCGACTTAAGTGTTAGATGAGTTTACCAAACGTTCTTTTGGATAATTGATAAAATGCACAATGAATTATACAAACGAAATACCAGTATGCTAGTTCTCGCGGAAGATCGGAGGTTTTCTCTGACTGAAAAGGTAAATGTCAAGCAGTCGATTAAGGAGGGACGTTTTCCAATGAGACTAAAGATCTGTGACGTTGGTTGGAGGTGTGCAACGGTCCACGGGAATCTCTTGGTGGAAAAATACGGGAGAAATTGACGGTGAAACCTCGGGACGCACGTAGAGATGCGAATTGCCTGAATTTTTCAACCGCGAGTCCACAAATTGAATTACTAAGTTTCGAAAAGCCGTACGCTTGTTTTAAATTCACAGTGCTCAGGAAGTTTCCCTAACTCTCTCTCTCTCTCTCTCTCTCTCTCTCTCTCTCTCTCTCTCTCTCTCCCTTTTTCTCCCTTTGACTTCCACTTTTCCTTTGAATGTCGGCGATTAACATTCACTGCGGTCCTTTCATGCCCTGTTCGTCTAGGTAACAGTGTGCCATTTTCTGCGTTCACATGCCATAGTTTATTTGTCGAGTAAATGTCGATGAAATGTTCGCGACACTTTCGTATTGGACAAATAAGCTGTAGATTTATACAGAAGGCTGAATAATTAGTCGACCGAATAACTGGTAATAATTTGAATAAATATTATTTCTTGTTTTTTTTATTTCATATCTTTTTTTATCCTGCCTTTCGTTATGAGTTGTTCTGAAAAATGAGTGGAATACTTGAATACTACAGCAAGCGATCAATGTATCATTAATTAGCGTTCATCTCGTACGAACGTGTTATTATCTCATTTTGAAGACCATTTGAGAAACAGGGAGCTACTGATGCTTTGTTTTATACAAAATTTCAAAGTTCGGAAATGACTTCGTTCTTAATCGGCAGTGTTTGTCCAAACGCACAGGCTATTGCCGTGTGTCTTCAAAAATTACAAAATTAATAAATAACGAAACAGAAGCGACATTATTCGAAGAACGAGATCGAAACTTATCAATTTTACGGACCTCGTATATCACACGTACAATATCTTCGACTATCGTATTAAAAACTGATGAACAACTGCGATTACCACTTGATCCGAGTATCACATCGATCGATTTCGCCCGAGTATAACATGACGAGATCAGTGCAGCCTCGAATCCGTCAATGTTCCTCGTTTTTCACATCCCGGGGCGTTCTCATAAATTTCGCAGGGTCTCGATTTCGACGAACAAGGATTGATTTACAACAGGACAATGCGCCGGGAGTGAGAACTAGGGCCGGAAACTTAACCGTTTCCGTCGACGAGCTGCACATTTCTCTTCCCGGTTTTCGTGTTGACGAACGACCGACCGACCGACCGAACGATCGTTTCGTCAACGAGTGAGAAGCGAAAAAAAAGGCCAAAAAAAAAAAAAAAAAAGAAAAGGTAGGAAAAGGAAAGAATTCGGTAATTTTCACGGAAGACATCCAACGGCGCGTCGTTTGTAATTTCATTGTCAACGTCTGCTAGCCGGCTTCTCGTCGCTGTTCTCTCTTTGTCCACGCTTCCGGCGCCTCCTCTTCACAACCGGGATTTGTTGCGGGGCACATTATTATTGCAGCCCTTGCCGCTACCATCCAGACACCTTTTGCATTGGCGCCATCCCGTCACGTAGCAGCCAGAAGGTGTTTTATTGTTTCTCGCGGCTTCCTTTCTCTCCTTGGGGCTCGCCAGTTTGTTCAATTTTCCATAAAATTTCCTCCTCCGCAGCAGGAAAACCGGCCAGCCGCGTGAAAAATGCTCGCATTTTACAACCCTGAATTACCGACGACAGCCACCGGTATTACGTAATCAACTATTTTCTCGATGGTTATCCGTTCTGACTACGACGTTACGTGACGCTGGTAATTGTTGGCGCTGACGATAAAAGGATTTCGTTTCGTTGCGTTAGCTTTGTTCATATTTATGGGACGTTGGTTACTTTCTTCTTTTTCTTTGTCCGCCCCACCGCCACCTTTTTTCTTCATGAAGCGGTGAAACGATGAGAAATATTATACATTAAAGTAAAGTGGCAGTTGTTTTTATCATTTTCCTATTACTTTTACTATTTCTTCATTCGCACATCGTTTCATACTTTTATTCTCATTTTACGCTCTTCGTTTAAATCTTATCCTTGTATGTAAATTTCGTATTATCGTTGAACAATATAATCACATTTTGTGGAGGCTGTATCTTTTACACGCTGAATTAATCGTTAACGTGAAAATAATTGTAACGTGCAAGCTATTTGTAGAAATCGTTATACATTATTCTTGGTTATTCGTTTATTTACATATTTGCTGCAAATAGAAACCAAGCTGGTTGATTCTATTTACGTTTGACCTGATCGCTGCAAAATTAGGTATATCGATCGTATGCTCGTCTCTATTATAGTTCGCAAAATTCTGATCAGTCTGACTTCTGATTGATTGTTCAAAGCAATTGAATTGGATGTGCTTTGAAGCGATGACTCGACATAGAGACGATAGACCGTACAATAATTCGTAAATAAACACCTGAATCACGAATGAAAATATTCAGAAAAATCGTATCAACTATTAAGCATGGAGACACTCAGGATTAAAACGATAGAACGTGTAATAATTTGTAGAAATATCTGAGCCAGTTCATTCGCAGATCAAAGGAGTAAATCCGTCTTACCTTTTCAAAGATCACGAATCTTCTTACTTCAGAAATCTCCATCTGGAAACAGTGTAAAAGATCTTCTAGCTATATATCAGACGCAACAATTGCTGCCTGAAATTCCAGCTTTCGCACCAAGGGACAAATCTTCTGCCTATTAATGTCTGCAAGCAATCCGCGTGATGTCAACTCTAAAAGTTTCAAGTTATAAAGCGACACCTACTCCTGTACACCGACTGCGACTCATCTATGATTTCATTAAATATCATTACAGAGAAGCAGAGAAGATAATTGAGAATTCCAGAGGCTTGCAAAGAGCCTGGCTTGAAGAAATTGGGTCGCTCGAGGCGAACGAAGGCGGATACAAGGGCCTCGACGTGCGCAACGTTCGCTCGCGAGGATGTTTACACCTGTGCCTGTTCAAAAGGCGCGTTTTCACGACGGAAATGAGTATTTTAATGGGATACGCTTGACGGAGCTCTTTTCGTCGGCCCTTTTCGATACTCCTGGACAAAGTAATTTTAATTATCACATTAACCTCGACGCCTGGTCCCATAGGCATCTGAGAAGCGAGACACCGGTGGCATCGAGGGATTTTTATCCTTAACTAACGGCTCTCGCTGAAAAATTTAATTAAACGGGCCGAGCACAAGGAAATGCGTCATCTCCTCCTCGATTCGCAGTCTTCCTTCGGGTACTCTTCTACTTCTTCTTCTTCTTCTTCTTCGTCGTCGTCGTCGTCGTCGTCGTCTTCTTTTTCTTCTTCATCTCCCTGAGCGTACTTACAGGGACTACGAGACTTTCGATCAAAGTTGACTGTTCTGTGGACAAAAGAGGCGACGATAATTGGAGTTACAGCCGCCAAAGAGCGCTTGCAATTACCTGGACACACGCTATAGAGAATCTTTGTACCCGCCTGGGGTCGTCGTCGACTTTTTTTTCTTTCGCCTTTCTTCGATGTCGCGATGTCCGCGAGCCAACCAACTTCCTCCAAGATTAAGACCTCTCTGACTGCTTTATCGCAATAATCGCGCGAAACTTTTTTCAATTTCACTTGGTAACCCGGTCCCTGCAGTGCAACTGCGCCGCTTTGATCAGCTCTCTCTGGGCTCTCATTCTTTCTCTCTCGCTGCAGCTCGTTAGCCAGACACGGAGATATTCTTTCCACGGCATTTCGTACTTTCGCGTCGAGATCAACTCCTGCAGTAATACTTTAATCAGTCCACTTTTCCGTGAAGCATCGCGTAGAATTTTTAATACCATTGTTATGTACCTTCCACCGTGAAAAAATGTAGCCTTCTAACCGGCTTAAATTGAAGATTAAGGAGTACTTTCAGCAGACTGGACAATTGGTGTTTCGAGGAAGAAACAAGTGAGAAAATGGGAAATACAACCCGTCTTGCTCTTAGTGTGTTATCTTTGTTTGGGTAATGGATTCGCGGCAAAGCTATCTAACAAGTATATTCTAGGTTCGCAAGGTTGATCTGTTTGAATAGATCGACGGTTAGTTTCGAACTTGCGGCAGACCGGGATTTTGCGATAGAAGTTTGATGGAGGTGCCGCCATGCTCTGTCTGAGCTATAATACCAATCCTTTGCGGTTCAAACGGAGTTCTGCCGCGTGTATCTCGTTCGTATCGCAATCTCAAGTTATTTTTATAATGCAATATAAATATTTGTAAATATTTGTACAGATACCTGTCGGATATACAAATTAGAAAGGAGCAAAGGATAACAAAGAAAATGTGAATTAAACGACCGCTACTCGTGCTTTCCTTTCTTTATATCGAAGTTTACTTTAGAACAAGTCCTTCCACATATGCCGAATTCTTGCCGCAATTTCCAGTTATTTTTGTATAATTTTGCATAAAACAGACGTGGCAGGTATTTGGTAAACATTCAGTAAAAATAAAAATAGTGAACTTACCGCAATGTAGGTACGCGATTCTATTATGCTGTGCAGTTTGTTCTGCATAATCGGCACACGATAAATAGAGAAATAGCAACAGAGCAAAAATGTAACTAAGTAAAAGTAACAGGTGAAACTTGTTAGATTAAACTATCCATTCAAGTTCTTTTTTCGCACTTCATTAAGTGGCCAAAAAAATATATAAAAGAAGGAAGAAAAAGAGAAAATTAAACGGTGTATTCTTACGAGAATCTCAAATTACTTTTACTTAATTTGCAGATAAAAGATACTCGATGGATACAAAAATAAAAAAAAGGAACAAAATGATAGCCAAGTAAAAATAAGAGGTGGAAGATTCCTTTTTTATACTATTGATTATTTTGCGAGGAATAACGTAGGAGCTGTCACAGAGGGCAGCGTACCTGACGCATGACGTTTTAAATAATTTCAAGCCCTTCGCGAAGTTCTGTACGACTCTTCCCCTGATGCAATTGGACAACCAACCTAGCTGCTAGCAAGCGTCGCGTCGCCTCGCCCGATATTTTTAGATTGTATCATCGTCTCTCTGTGTTCATTGCATTACCGTTGCACGTAGCGGTCTGCCAGTGGATTTTATACCAGCGAAATATGCGTCAGAGTCGATGAAACAAACATGAGAACTTTCGTGAATTTTCTCTTTCCATTGAGGCTGCAGTTATAATTCTTTGACTATAACTCTTTGCCTATTTTGGTTTGTCTACTTTTTCTATAATTCATGCAGGATTCGGAAATTCAGCTATTTGAGATTGAACCCTCCGCATTTTTTAATATTTGCGTATAGTAAATCTTTGAAACTAAGTTTGAACTAAGTTTGACAAATTTAAAAGCATTTTGAGATTCTCCTCGATGTTTTTGCCGAGTCGTTCCATGCAATTGTTCGTTAAGTTAAATCTTTGAAACTTTGTCCAATAAAAATAGCAATTGTTTTTGAAATACTTCATGGGTGAAGATAAATGGAAATAGATATATTTCATTTTTAAAATAATGACAATTTCTGAGTTAATTTAAATGTTAGTTAATATCAAATATTAAAGACTTCGAATATTTATTATACATAGTATGTACGCACGTCGATAATTTTCATGGAAAATATTTTTTACGAGTAAAAGAATCCTGTATCTAAAAAAAAAAGAAAAAACAGATTGAATGGATGTACTTACGTATATAATTATCACTTGTACTGAAAAATGCAAGAAGTAAGAAAATGAATATTTGACCGAGAATTTCTGAATATACGAGCGTGAAACGAGAAGGCTATAACTTGAGGAAGTTATTTTTAAAAACCAACGCGTAGCGCGGCATTCTACCAATTTAAAATGAGAAAAGGCGGAAAAACAATTTCTCGGTGCATTTGAAATCGTTTCCTTTCTGCATAGTGAAAAGTTCCTTCCGTTTCTAACAGCCCAGAGCTAATGGAGATGTAATATCCTGTAATATTGACGTTCTAAATAGCCAGAAGAATTTTCTGACCCACAAATTCTCCTTAGTTATTTCAACGATATTCTACCAGCACTTAGCGCGAACTAATTGAAAGAAACTGAACATTCAATTAATTAAGTATGCACGGTATGATTATATGGTAGAATACTTCTTAATATGTTTTCGTCGAAGGTACGAATATGATATTATTCACTTAATGATATTATTATAATAATATTATTAATATTATAATATATAAGGTTATTGCATGAGTAATGCTGTCTTCTATTTTACATGTTGTATTTTCAAGATAAGATTAAACGGCAGCTACTGCATTTAGTAATTAAACAGATTACACACACGTACAAATAAAGTTAACGTATAAACGATCTGTAAAACGATATATATATATATATATATATATATCAGTAAATCGAAAAGAAATTTTCTTCCATCCGAAACAAATTCTTCATCAGAAACAATATTCGACGAAATTGAAAGAGAATAATTAGAAATTACTACGTGGACTATATGTGTGTCGTAGACTTTCCAATCACCACGTTTGAAAATTAATTTTCCAAGTTGCGAGCCGAGTATTTCCCGCCAAAATCTGAGTAACCTGTCCCATATATATATCATCATATATATATGTATCATAATTGCAATGATTTATCACATTCAAAAATTTCTACAAAATTGTCACGAACATAGTCGTAAGAAGAGCAGCAGATAACGAATTGTTCGTTAATAAGCAGGATCAGATTTTTAGACTGCAGAATTCTTCGTTATTGAATTCTTTATTATTATTATTAAATTGAAACTAGACGTGGACGTTATCAATGGAACGATTGAATACTTAGTGCGAAATGAGTGCGTGCACGGAATTTTTCTCTCAGTAGAATCCCACCGATGTTGCTCATTCCCCATTCAAATAAAGTTTCAATTCCGCCAACATCCGCAACAATGCATCTTTTGGCGTTCGTTTGATCGATCAAATGGAAGGAAGGGAATTTCCAGCTCTCGGGCCAATTGTTTCTATTGGAAGTTGGTCGGTGTTCTGCTAAGGCTTGCAACATAATTCATTGGTTCGAAGATCAACGATTCTCCGAATGCATCATTCAGAGGCGCATTCATCGAGTTCATTGTCCACCACGCTCTGCGTCACTCATTCATGTCGTTCGATGTATGCTACGTGACTGGCGAAATTTCTGCAACTCGACTCAAAAATTTCCTCGGTTCTATGTCCCTTTCGTGACTGCTCTTATATGAACCAGAATCATTTACTTGACGCATCAGAATGTGTTTTCCTGAATTTTCGGAGAATTTTTCATACGTATTGCACTACCATATTGTGCTACTCGTTCAGGTAGATTCACCATCTTTCTGTTACTCGTGTTGAATAATATTTTAACTTCGCGTAGATATGTATATTTATGAGATGATGGTGACACGAAGATTTTATTTAGTAAAAATTTATATGCGTCGCTCTATAAAATTAATTACATAGCAACTGTATTACTTTCCACGATTTTTACAAGACTATATTTTTGATTTGAAAGCTAATTGACAGTGGTACAAAAATTGAACGAACACACGTTGGGAAATGATACGATTTCGAGAAGCAGATTCGGTTATATTTGGATTACTAACAAAATATTTATAAAAATACTGCAACAATTCGAAGATCGTGGGATTAGTTTTATTGTTACTTTTATATAGGAATCCTAGAAACATCTGTGGAAGTTGAAATGATTCAGATTATTCGGCTTCTTTTATACGTATATTTACGAGAAACAAAAAATTAAATTTAGAAGCAAAATATGAGCTTTCTCGGTAAAAACAGTGATTACAATTTTAAATGACCGTTATTTCGTGGTAGTATATTTTTAGAATCGGCTGCGTCAGAGGCTGAGACCGGCACAAAGATTCTTTTCGTCTACTGTAAAAATGCCTACGTTTCTCTGCATCGAAGGAAGGAAAAAGAAAAAGGGATCGTTAAAACAATTAAAATAACGAAAGTACTTGTACTGTTGTACAAATCGCAAACAATCTTTCCTTCAAAATCTGCCTATCCACCAGAAATATATTTCTAGAGAAGAGAAATTCTTCACTGAGCCACAATCTCCTATCATCTCTGACAAAACGCGTGTCCCTCCCTTTAATTGAACTTGCGAACAGTTATACTTACGTATCACTGACAATACTTGTTTTGCCTAACTCTTTGACGTATCCAAGATGTATTCGCGTACTTACAAATTTAGAGAATCCATGCACAATTCCTAAGAATCAATTTGAAAACCACGTCGCTGGCTAACTAGTCACCTGTCGAGGCTTCGACTTGACGTGGAAGAAATCAGTGTAAGTAGAATCGGAGTTTATTTCAGCGAGAGATATCGCAGCTTCCTGCGGAAGTTTAATTCCGTCCTGGTGTCAGCAAGATCGTTGGATGTCTTTCATTTTTCATTTTGCAGAAGTTTTGGAGGTCAAAAAAGTCCGTCTGTGCGCTGATCTCAGTCGACTTCCCGCTTCACTGTCACTTATCGTTTCTGCTCTTTCGCGCGGCAAGGAGGTCGGCCGTGTCACGCCATCGTCGACGTTCTAGAAAACGTCCGACCTCCGCAGAGCGATATCGATGTAAACTGCACACTTTGTCATTATAACGCCATCGATGAGCGTCCACGCCAACAAGATCGAACCTTTCGATTAACGCACACCGGCACAATCATCGTTTTCCAATCGATGAAACTCGCGCTGTTTCCTTTTCTTGGTAACTAGATTTTGCTTATGCATTTCTTCCAAGAATCCACGAAAGACGAGCAATCAAAGTTTTGAAATTGCGAGTGCCGAGGATTCGACCGTTCGAAGTTTGCGAATTTTTCCTCGAATAATTTTCAAAGTTTTGATTTAAGAGGGTAGAGGGATTTGAAGAATCGCGCGATGTTTGAAGTATGTTTGAAAAGATCGTGAACGAGGATTGGTAGGGATTTCTCATGGTGTTCCCGACCTCTGTTGCACCAACACCAATACTTTCAGTTGTACGATCGCTGTAATAGTTACGTTTAAGTAGTGAAATTACTGGCGTCGCGATATGTAATCATTGTAATGTTTAAAATTAAATAATTATTGTACCTTTTCGTAAGCGTACGTAGATTATGATACATACGTAGTAATTTATTTCAAAGTATTATAATTTCTGATTATTAGCGATTCCAGGCTTGATCTGACTTTGCTCGAAAGATTGATATCATTATTCCAGAAAGCTGTGGTTATTTTAACACTAAACCTTCTTGTACATTTATTGACCGCTCGCGATGGGCAGGACAAACTACAAATTTTTCTTAGAAAAAAAAAAGGAAACTAGAAATAAATACCGAAGGATGTATAGTATGCATATTTTATGAAAAGTCATAGATTGGGAAGCGACTTGATAACGTTTAAATATGGTAAAATTTGTGTAGAAATTTTCAAGCTGTCAATTTGACCGCCGTGGTAGGTTTAGTGTTAAACAATCGCCTGATATCTAAAATACAGAGACGTATCTGAGAAAGCTACGAAGTAACGATGATAGTTAATCATTGATGAAAATCAAAAGTTTCGATAACTACAACGACTTTGTGTGAAACCAAAGAGATATTATTTTCTGTTTCACAGCTCTTCGCGTACCGGAAACATTTTTTTTTCCAATTTCGGTTCAAACTATAGGTTGAATTTAAAAACTGGCACCGTTTGGTTTAGAAATTGTCTTGCTATACAGAAATGGCACGCTAAATGGAGCAAACATTAACAGTGGCATTCAGTTTAAACATTGGTACACTGTTTCGATGCATGTAGACGTGGCATCGAAATTCCGCCTAATTTGTAATTGGCAAATCAGGGTAATAATGGAGCAACTCATGAAGAACGGAGTGATTTCGTCGTGAATATTCATGACTTACGAGGCCAGGTACAAATTTGCTGGATTTCTCTGTGTCCCGACTAATTGCACACAGCGATAACTAATAATAGCTGCGACAGGGAGCAGCCCAACATCTGGCGGCCAACCGTTTCGACCAACCAAGGCCGCTGTTTCACTATTTGAAAGAATTCCATTCTGTTTCCTGGAATAGACATGTAAAACCTTGATTTATTCGAAACAACGTTCTCAGATTTTCTTTTTTGCTATTTTTCGCTCGTAGAGATGTTCACGGGAAAACAAACATTTCTTCCACTTTGCATATACACTGTATAAAGCAATTAAACAATTTCTAAATAATTTATCTTCAATTGGTGTCAAACGTTTTAGTTAGAATTGTTCGTTAGGTTGAAATTATTCGTTGACTAATTGGTAGAGGTTAACACCTTCTCTGACGAGTATAATTATTTGCAATCTTTTGGTTTCATGAAATAGAGTGTTTTATTATTGTATTTAACATATCAGCAGATTAACTCTTCTCTATTTTATAAATGATAAGAACATGGTATATACAATATTAATTTTCAATTTTAGAAGCTACATCAAATTGTTCGAGGTGTGATAATATTTCTTGAACAAATAAATTGACGGAACAAGTAAATTTAGAAAAACATCCAAAACTAACATTTTTCTAGCAAAATACATCAAGATCCAAGGTTAAAGAATATATTTTTAATCTTTTCGTTTCCTCAAAGAAAAAAAAAAAAAAAGAAGAAAGAATCACAGAGTATTAATTTGTTGAAAATGCTCGTATTTATTCAACATATATCATGCTCAGGTAATTGCTTGTAATCCTTTTTCTAAATGACGGTCTCTTTGTTGGAACATGGAATTATGACACTTCGTAAAACGAGATCTATAACAGTCGACGGTAATAAAGCGAGCAGACGACAAATCGAGTGACGGCAATCGATCGACGAGATTAAGATCGATGCTCGAGAAGAGAGAACACTGGGGACGTGGCTGCAGTTTCCAATAAAATCTCGAAACATCGACGAGCTTACTCTTCTCGTTCAGCCTCGACTATATATCGTTCTTAAGCGAATGAAACGCGACACCTTCGGAAATCGTGATAAATGATAAGAAACGGAAACGAAACTGTGATCGAACTAAAGACAACTAAAGGAGGAAAGCGAAGCATCGTTAATGGATCCGATATCTAAAGCCCTCGGAGAACAGGTTTCAACGATTGGAAATTAGTAGTACATTCAGATCAGATACGAAGCTAGTTCTCTCGCTATTTTTTAATTAAAATCTTGATACGAGTCTTTTACTTTACCTTCTTTGTTTCTCGAACAATTTAACGTCTTTTTACTGTTTTTTAAATTAGAATTTCGATACGCGTGTTTTACAATATTTCGTTTAATTTTATTTGTTGGTAGGAGGGTTCTGCGTTTCTTTGCCGTTTCGCAAATTAAAAGTAATACGATTTCGCCACGTATCTCTAACTCTATTTCGCTCAGTTTTATCTATTAGAAGAATAATTCTGCGTTTCTTTCCTATTTCTAGAATCGAAAGTTTAATACAGGGTATCTTATTTTAGCTTTCGCTGCAAGCAAATTTTATTTATTTCCAGAAGTTCCTGTGTTGTTTTTTGAATTAAAATTTCAATACACTCCAAAATTAAATCGCAGGAAAAATATATCTACACAAAGCGGCAGCAAACCGAAGAATATTCTCTTATCGTTAAAATTTTCACCGCTTCAGACGACGAAAAGAGAAATCCTAGTTCACGCGATAAAAGGACATCTACTTTACATCATGGTAGCCATTTCGTCAACCAGCCAGCAGAAGCAATTGCCAGATTCATTCAACTCCTTATCATACCGAAGTTAACAACGATCAAGCTTCGTTCTTTCTGCTCGTGGAAACACGATGCAGGTATTGCTAGTCGTAATTTCAACCCTGGACCACGTAGAGTTCGGTCACACTGGCTGCAGAACGCGAATCGCCGTGCAAACTTATATTAACGATACTTTACGATGCGGGTCTTGGGGTTTCAAGCTGCGCTCTTCCTATTTGCGGACGGGAAAAGCGGGCTGAGACAAGGCCGGAGAAGCATCCCAAACCATACGCGATACGCTATGCAAGAGATAGGGTTGCAGCGGAGATTGCTATGGCAATATCGTCTTACGACTTTGTCTTCCTTTTACCTGCATGACTACATTCTCGGAGACGCAACATCTTCCTGTCACATTTTTCGAAGATTGAAACGAATCGTTCTTTCATTGAATATTATTTTTTATATTTAACGCACGGAACTTCCCCCATTTTTTATTTTCGTTCAATGAAACTGCAAAATTGAGAAATAGGTTAGCCAAGATCTTTGCATTCAGAAGTCTGAAAAAACGATCGAGCTTTTGGTCTTTTTCTACTTTTACAGTGTAAAGGAGCGATGTGGGAGAATTTGGAAAATTAACAACACCGCGGAATTTTGAATAAAGTAACAGAGAAGCGAAAATGTTTCAAATACAGTGAAGTTTAAAGTACATCGAATTATTCGTTTACTTCCGTGTTGTTCCCATTTACGTAAAAAGCGGAGTTTCTATTGTTTGCACTTTTTTAGTGCAAATAAGCAATGCTTGGGAATTTGGGAAATTTACGACGTTGCAAAAATTTCAGTAGAACGGGGCAGGAGCAAAAAGGATATACCGAATCCTCGCTTCATTCTTATATTCTTATACCGAATCCAACAGACGTAACGTTTCACTCGCAGTTCCCAAATTCTAAAAACGCAATTAATTGTAAAATATCACGTGTAATTCTTAATTATCACGAGAGATCATACACCTTTGCTCGACGCAATCCCAATACTACACCAAGCCACGAAATAACGATACGAATAAACAAGCTACTTTGATTGAATAAAATTTATATTTAACAAATACGAGACTAGAAAATACGAAATATTGCGATTAGAAAGCGTTACGATGGCTGAACAATTTTTCACGACAACAGCACAAGCTTTCCTCGCCATTTCTTGGTTTCGTCCTGTCCACATTTTATCAGTCCAACGCCTGGCGTCGTGTTGCGGAGAAATTTTCTTCGTTCGTAGGATTGCGGAATGGTTTACCCCGATCCCGTGTGTAATTTAGCTTCTTGCATTCCGCGATGAACGAAGCCAGACGAAGGACAGCGACGACGAAGGATGCGCAAGTGACGCCTGCATTCAGCCCGAGAAAAATAAGAAACAGGAGACGAGCTGTGGCTGTTACACGGGCGGATGACAAATTACCACGGATTACGTTACTCCTTTACTGTGTTTCTCCCTTCGAGCCCGAAGTTCAGAGAGCCAGTAGCCACCCTTTCTCGCGACGTTTTACCCTAGGCACGTCGCGGCTACTGAAAATATTACCGAGCGTATCCCGTTTCGTGGTCGACGGTGCCTAAGGGGCGCAGTCCTCTGCGAAGAACCCAGAAAGTGGATCTTCGCCAGCAGCGGTCACCTCTTACACTCCGGTTCATAAGTAGACCACGGATTTACATGCTTTTTTGTGCAATTTAAATTCTTCGAAAATCTACAGAAATCTACAGAAATAAACGTGCAAGAATGTAGAAAATATCCTTTACTATAAGTAGAGCTACAAGAGTATTGAAATATTTAGCGGACGAAGGAAATTTCTATTTAGAATATGTTTCTTCGGTCATGTTTATGAAGATACGAAATCGCGGAAACGTTTGTAGTCTGCTTGCAAGTTTAGTCTAATCTCGGTAACTGGAGTCTTTAAAGAAGAGCAGAAATCTTCGAATTATGAAGGTTTCCTCTTATCGAGTTTTTCGAGAGAGAGAGAGAGAGAGATTTAAGAGACAGAAATCGACGTAAAGAGTAATAATAGATAACAGTGTACGTTGGGTAACTTGTACGAGGGCTAGGAGCGATGCAAGTTGAAACGTGAATCTAGACGAGAAAGAGGAGACTCGTTCGATCGATTCATTTGACAAAGGAATTTAATAATTGTAAGTATTATTATTAATATCACGAGTATCGAATATAGAAATTCCTTGTAACGTAGGGTTTCAAATTAGATAGACACTCTTGATGATTTTAACGGTTTCTTCATGGTCATTTAGATTTTAAATTAAGTAGGCACGTGTCAGGTTCTGACTTTATCGCGATACTTATGAACGGAGGTGTATGTGCTTATGCTGAATTAGTTCGCTGCAAGCTCCGTTCTTTTCTCTTTGTTTCTCGTATTATTTCTTTCTCCTGTTTTCTTTTTTTTTTTTTTTTTTTACTTTGCTTCAACGCCGTTTTTAGATTAATTTTGTTTTAATACTCGGAGAGACTCGCATTACAAGGGATGACGAGGCCTGGCATTTTTCACGTTCACCTTGCATCGTCGACTGAATTAAGAGGAATTTTTCAAATTACACGCGTCGCTTTTGTTTTCTTCCCTTCCTTTGCGAGATTCTTCCGCGGAAGAAGAAATTCGCGAGACAAATTTTTGCATGTCTCGCCTTTAACAGCGACTCTTTGTTGTTGTAAGACAGATCTTGCGGAAAAATTCGAAGAGAGTTGCAGCACACGCGGTTATTAAATCGAGAATAGTCTATGGTCTAGGAGTGTTTGAATTTTATTTATATGGAATCCTTTGATTCGCTTTCGCTTTTCGATGAATTCTGTTCGCGTTTATTAATTGGGAAACACTATACATATAACGAACAGCTTTGTTTGTTAAATACGATTAAAATGGTCAATTTCTACTCACATATAAAAATGTTTAAAATTCACTCGTGATATTCACCGACATTAAAGGAATATATTATTCCATTCTGAACAACATTACATCCGCATTTTCATTATGCGGTATCTTAAATATCAACTGGTATTAAAACGTTCGTTAATATATATAATATATTATTCCATTCTGAACAACATTACATCCGCATTTTTATTATGCGGTATCCTAAATATCAACTGGTATTAAAACGTTCGTTAAGAATAACCAAAATGTAAGATCCAATGTATTATTAGCATAATTTGCTGTATCATTGTAATTCTTGCGAGTAGTTTTAGCGAACTCTTGCCATGTAATAGAAAATTCCGGTCGATTAATGTCTTCCTGCAACCTCGCATTAATTGCCACGCTTCGTATGAAATTAGTTCTCTCGAAACTCGCGAATAACAGCGTTTAAGAAAAGCGAAGTCCTATGAAAATAGACATTACGGAGCAATTCGATCTTTACTCCGCCATTCCCTAACGTTACGATCCATTTAAGAGATTATCTATAACCAGCATCAACCGTATACGAGTCACTCTGTATTTGTACGAGCTCCACTAAACCCATAGCGATCATTTGAAATCGATAGTTGCATCGTAACGCATCATGTCCCAGGAATCTAGTCCCTTTTTACGACGTTCTCGCCACACATGCGTTCGATCGTGACAAGAGGTTGGCGAAATGGATGCAGGGATTTGTTAGCAGTCGCGGGATTACCTCGTTCCCCAACTTCGTTCCCTGTCGCACGTGTTTTATAGAGGAAGCAGCTATTTCCAGGCCGCCGACGCGGCACACGGAAAACGTGTAGAAATGCACCGAGCGTCTCGAGAGGTTCCTTCTGCTTGATTTCCTAGCGGTACCACGTCTGTGTCTATGTATTTGTTGATGCTTTATGGGAGAAGTTTCCATCACGGGCTAGCTACCACCTACATAGTCGTATCAATTGCATAACGCGTTGCCAGCACTCGTGCTTGTAGAAATGTTTTAGCTGGCACGAACTCTTCGGGTTTGTTTTCGTTTTGTTTCATCAATGTTCAGGTCCCTGGCCACTGACGCTATGATGGCTGGCTGACGCTACACCGGCGCCACGAGACTGTTAACCGCGTCGCGCCGTGGTGTTAATTGTCAGCGTACACGTATTTATTTATCTGCTCACGCATTCCCTTCATTTATTACTTTTAGCTCCCCGCTTCTCAAACATTTCACGTCACCGAACATTCTTGTGAACGTAAGGAGCATGCTTTATTAAATTTTCACGTGAAAATCGTCGTTGTGATCCGAGGCAACGTTCGTTTGGCTAAGTTCCACCGTAGAGCCATCGCGGTTTCGGCTTTCGACGAAGGATATGGGACATTCGCATTGAAAAGATTTATGAAATGTTATCAACAAAGATATGCTTGGAATAAATTTGCGTGGCGAATAAAATTTCAAATAAAGTCTATCTTTAGATTCGATGAGATATTTGAACGACAAAGAACAGCAATACGTTGGCGATAAAGCTCGTGATACTTTTTTGTAATTTATTAAAAAAAGAAAAAAGAAAAAATTCTGGCGAAGCAACGACAAAACTTATGAAACGATTTAATATTTAGCAGGATTGTGGAATAACCGGTGGCTGTAAAGGGGATTGAAATTTTAATTTGGACAAATCTCGAGAGCGAAGAAAGTTGGGAAATCGTCTTCGAGATGCTCCTGAATTCCACATCAGTTCTAACGGCATATTCCATGCAGATATTAAATAAATTTTCTATTATTCTGGTTTCTTGGGATTAGGAAAACGTTGGAATTGGTCAGCGGTTTTCCCGCGTTCTCATCAACTTTGTGCACCTGAAAAGTAGAAAATCTGGGACGCTCCACCGTGAAATTGCATTACGCGAGAATGTTTAAAGGCTCGACGATTTCCAGCCAATATAACTTCCTGATACAAACTGAGAAACGATCGAATCGACGCCTAATTAAATTTCATCCAAGCGTCAAAATTCATCCGCATTGGCATGCGTGTTCAACCTGAAATCTTCAAATACCAATATGAACGTCTCGAGGCTCTTCTCCCAACCGCAAGAATTAATATCCTCGTACGATCTTACGAAACAAGAAAATTGCCATCGAACGCTAGACGAACAGCGCGAGCGATTTTCAAAGTGAAATTTCATGGGACGTCGACGGCGACAATCATCCATTTCCTTTCTGTTACTTGGTGAACGCGATGGAATTCGTAGTTCCCCTTTGGAACTTCGTTTCGCACTGACATGCCTGCGTTTCCACATAGATTCGCCCATTGAGTACAGGATCCTCATCCTCGATGGAATTCATCAGCTTCGAAACATGTTCCGCGAGCCACATATTCGTCGGTTCTCAGATCGCGAATTCCACAGCTTACGCCGATTATACCGCGCTCCTTCCAAATGGTTGATTCGATCCTTTTGACGACAGTTCACCAGGCATCCTACGCTTGGTCCAACGCGACGCGACGTCGCGCCGCGACGCTCCAATTCTATCGAAATTGTACGGAGCTAAGATGTCTGCTGCCTGGAGAAGTTAAGAGAATACTCTCGCACGAACGATTAGACCGAGATCCATTTACGATAGATAAGAAAGAAGATATAGAAAGACGTAGAAATTAATTTGGTGTCTTTATGTCGAATCACGTTTCGAAGAAGAGCTATGAACAATTTCCGAACTTGCAATCGTGGTTTGAATAAGTTAAGAGCGAGGTGTTTTTCAACGCCTTTATTTCTTTTTCTCTTTTGTTATTAATTGACCAGGCGAAGGAAATTCTCGTCTCACTGAACAATTTGGCGATGAGAATTTAGTTATGTGTGATTAAATATCTGGCGAATAAAATAGCTAGCGTCGTATAGGACAATTCGGATTGTCTTCCGAAGAAATAAATGGTAATTCCTTTGTGAAAGTCTTGCGTATCGTACGTATTTCGTACGGATATATCTTCATCAGGTTGTAAAATTGACAAGAACTTGAATACTGATTCAATGCATATATGAATATTTTACGTAGGATAAGTTTTATAATGAAAATTCAGGCTGAAAAATTAGCATAGTTGGAATTTTAATACGTGACTCTCGCTTATCTTTATGACTGCAGTGTACTGTGTATTGTACAATGGTGCACGAATATATGGAAAATATGAAACTTCAAAATTTTGTCATGAAACTTTTAATAATGCACTTCGCCCGCAGTATACACTGCGCGAAAAAGTTCAGTTAAATTATTGTTTCGAATAGAGTTCGAGCTTTATCAGTCTCTATTGGCTTTCGCATAAACATCGCGATGTCCATACGCGAACTTTAAATAGCACGATTTACGTGCATCAGTACTTTTTAATTTAGCGACCTTTATATAACCCGGATGATCACCTATTTTAATTTATGAACGAATAAAAATTCTTTAAAGAGAATGTTTTATTTTTACCTCGTTCGACGAGCACGTATACTTTAGAAGGTTTGTGCAATTTATGTACCGAGTGTCTCAGATTTTTTTCGCATAATAGTGCTAGAAAATTCTATGAATAAATGTAAGATAGAATAAGAAAGTAAGAAAGAGCAAATGAAAGGGGAGTAGAGAAATTATGGAAACTGAGAAAAATCGTCACATAAATCATTTTTACGCAATTCGTTATCAGTTCTTAACAACATAAAATATAACACGCGTTTATTCTAGCAGGCCTTCGACCTGCCTATCATTCATGTTAATGTTTTAACTTTACGATTCCTCACTATTACATCGAACACGAAACATATCTATACCGCTATTTGTTATTTTTATTACGGCTTTCTAATAAATCATATATGAACTCGAGTTTGTGCAACATTTCATTTTTATATTTGCTCATAAAATATACTGGAACACATTCCGCGGAAGAAATCTGTGATACTTCGCATTTATTATATAGTTCGGACAATATTTGCAATTTATAAGAGAAATACGCGTTTCAATAAAAATTACCTAACTATATTTGGATAACAACGTAGAGTGTAAACGTCTTTCAGCAACAAAATGTCTATTAACAACATTTTGTTTAAATTCGTTCGGAATCTTCAGATGAAATACGCATTGACTTCCGTTGAAAAATGTTGTTAAAATTTCTTTTCCCATTTGATTATCGAATAACGTCGATATTATACCTTGACAAATGAAAATATAAACGTTCCAGCGCGTAATCAGAAATTGAAGAAGTGTAAATTGCACTAACCTCTAGGTTTTGCCTCTTCATTCGTTGAATCGCGATTGAAATCGATTTCCCGGCAATATCTACCGAAACGACCCCGTGGTACTTCAGAAAAATTGCGCTCCTCGAGGTAATGGCCACGCTTGACGAAAATTTATAAACTCTTTTCGTTTTTGTTCCAGGTAAGCCGCATGGGTTTTCCGTGTTTTCATAAATCATGTCGTGAACGTGCTATATCGCCAGGACACGAGTGCTTTTCCTCCCTTCTTTCACGTAAGCGATGCATCCTGAATATTATTGATATCGTCTTTATACCTTCCAGTCGAGTCTCCAGCGTTTCACTTCGAATATGTGTCGGCTGTTTATTAAAGTGACTTCTGTTTGTATTAGGTTGTCCGAAAAGTGTCTTTCTTTTACAGACACGTCTTTTACAACAATGCATCTTTGTATGAACAGGAAACCTAATCTGTCGAACGTTGTGATCTTTATCTTGATAGAACAAAATGGATCATACGTAATTCGATAAAATAATATAAAAGGAGAAATTATTTCCTTATAAAACGAAAGAATCTTTTCGGACGACCTAATGGTTTAACGCTTGAACCGGAAGAATGTTTAGAATGATAGGTAATTTCTCATAGAAATTTCTTTTGGAAGAACTGAAGAACGATAGAGCGAAACACTTTTAAAGCGATTATATTAACCGAGAAACTAACAGTTCGGCGAATTTTGAACAGAAAGATCGATAATCGTAGATTTATAGAATATCTCTACATAGGTGGAAGAAGCGAAAGCATTGCAAATTTCCGTACAAGTTTGGCATTAATTGTACGTTGAATTAATGTTACGATATATTGAGATACGTTGATCGGAGACTGAAATTGTTTCAGCCTGCCGGCACAGTCTCAGTTCTATCTTTCACAAATCATACGAATAAATTAACGAATTCAATCGAGAAGATGTCTTCTTAGAAACGAAAATCACTCGATGCTTAATGAAACATGTACCACAGAGTAGAAAAGAATAAACAAAGGAATGTTTACACCTTAATTCGCAATCAGACATGAAAGAAGAGTAACGACGCTTCTGAAAGTTGCAACGAAGTTTCTCAGACACCTAATCCGTGAAAAAGAACAATAACAGGGCGAAGTACCATAAACAACTACAATCGCCATTGTCCTTCTAATAGCTCCGAAACAAACATACATAATTACTTTCTACATGGAAATGTATCTGCGTTGAAAAATTTGCCGCCACCGGATAACGACAAGTAGGCGCAGTTTCCCGACAACAAGCAAAACAATAGCTGCTCGTTAACCGAACCTCGTTATAAACAGCGCCTGGTTATCTTTAATTACACGGTGCTCGTTTCTTTTATGCTGCGAACGAGGCGAAAGGCGACGGGGCCGATTTTCCCTCCTTGGCTGGCGCGTCAATCGAAAAACTGTTTACGCTCGATTGGTCGGTATAATCGAGGCGCGAAGGGTCGAACGTGAAACCAGAAATTACCGCTGAAAATTGAAACACGGGAAGTTGGTGAATCGGTTCCGTCGATGGACGCGTCACCTGCCCTTCGTTCCTCCGATGAATCCCTATTATTCATTCGCGATCCAGTGAACGAGGTAATACGAGTGTACACTTGGCATTCTACCTTTCCAAGGTCGTTTTGCAGAGGTACTTGATGCCATTTAATTGTCACCACGCCGTCCAAGCTTTTTAGTTTTCATTCGTGTCGAAAGAATCCGACGAAAGGATTCTTGTTTGCGCTTCAGAACGCTGGTGAATATGTTCGCAGGTGTATTCTGTGTTGAGTTATTAGTAGCTGTTGGAGTACTAACCGGTAACTGAATTAGTGATTTCGAGAAGTCTCGTGGGGATATGATAAACCTTTGTGGCCGTTGATTTACAAGCCACGTAACCAGAGAAGTTAGTATCAATTTAATGGAGATACTAGATTAGAACGGTTCTTAAGTTGTGACATTCTTCTCGTTAAGTGGCATAATTTCATTGGGTAAACTGATGATACTTTCATCTTAAAACTGGTTCATTTTTAGAGTTAATTGTTGCAGATACCTGAATATTAGTTATCCATTGTGGTAAATATGGATACATCAATTTATAAACAGATTTAGAGAGAATCTAGTCGACGATAAATATAAATGAATCGAGATAAAATGTGTCTGGAAAACACTTTTATTACTATTGATGTACTCGTCTTTTGAATTGTTTCAGTAATGTGCATTTGATGCAGTTATTGTGTCATTGCCTTTATCGAGTATTATAGAAGTTTTTGAACACGATTGAACGTTTGCAGCTTACCAGCGATATTTGTTTGGGAATAATTGGAATTGATCAAAATTATATATTTCGCTATGCAATCACGGCAGCAACAAAATTGCGAGATAAACTTTGTTACTTTTGCTTCCTCATTTCTACATGAACATTTAATATATTCAGAATTATAAGGAAAAGGTAAATTTTTCTCAGTGTTTCTCATAAAAGCGATTCTCGTGGTATTAATACGAAATGTACAATCAGAGAGCTGTTTGATTAAATGACACGAATGCAGAACAGACTGATTTGAAAGGTATGGAACGGAGCAAAATGACGTGAGATGAAGTAACATGGAAATGAATGCTAATTACGCTGATGAATAAATGGGAAATTAACTCGACGCGTGTCAAAGAATACATTTGAAATATCGAAAGCTCGTTTCCTTCCAGCAACGTTTCCCGTGTGTTCCGTAGCCAACGATACCGATAAATAAACTCTAAAAATGTCTGTACATGAACACGAATAAAACGATGAGAAACTGAGTGATTTAAAAATGAGTTTACAAATATGAGCATACGCTAAACATTTAAAACTAGTTGACCGAACAAAATAAAATACATAAATATGTTATAAGTATACTTTATACCCTCCACAAATATTAAAGTGTGAAACGAAGAGATTTTACGTTACGAGACATGAAATTACATCCTGTGACACAGTTCTACGTTAAATTTATGTTTAACGTACCTGCAACATCCTAACATTTGAAAACATTTTTAAACATTCTCGTTTATTGTTCGCCACAGTTTATAGGGGACTGTGTTTATGAAGTGCCCTTTTTTGTTTCAAACGTGTTTCGCGTTCTTTGTCGTAGAAGCGTGATTACAAAACGAAGAAAGAAGAGATGATTATAGTAGAGCTTTATTTGTCTGAACTCATTGAGGATTAAGCTATTCTCGTACAATTCATACAATTGAAGTTCACGCATTGGGTTATTTAGTATTTTATACTGAATTTAGTGGAGATAGAAGAGAATTATTTATTATGAACTACCAGATTATAGAATATCGGCTTTGGACAGATATTGAAAAGAATCAACGAGAAACGTACAAAATTGGAATTAACGAAAAGGATTTCGTTTTTTAATATTATGTCACTGGTCCTGATTTATCGATGAAAGACAGGCAAGAAATTTTCAAATATTCACTCTGTTAATCGTATTAATCAAATACGCCATAACTTAATGACAAGTAACAATTTATTACAATTCTTATGAGACTTATCCACTATGGAGATCTGTGAAAGTTAAAAGAATTTAGTTCGACAAAAAGAAAGAATAATTTTTGAAAAAGGGGGCGGCTACTCTTGAAGAGCTTCTATCAAAAGAAATAAATGTTATCATAAGTATTAGGACACCTAAAGTTTATTAGGAAGCTTCGCCAAATGTCACTTCGTCTGGTATTTCATATCGTCAGACAGGTATAACGGCAACGAAGCAACCGATCTGTAATGAAATATTTGTAAAATTCTACTTTATAAATTACAATTAAAATTTAATAACATCAATAGGTGGCATAATGATTATGCACATCAATATCGCTTCAAATTACGCTATGAAACATTGGAGCAATCGAATTTTCTGTTTTCCTCGTTATAAATAGTGCTTCGTTCGTATAATAGGAATTCGTGTTCAAACAAATTGATTCAATCGACGGTAGTTCATTTAAGCCATTAATTAATGCACCAGCTAGAAATTCGTTGATAACGCGGTAATAAACACGAGAAATCCAGCGCTGGAAGGAAGTTAGTTTCACGCGATCCAAAGTGAAATAAAAGAGGATGTTTGCAGGGGAAAAATTAGATACACGTGTAGAGATGCACCGACGAAAAATTGTTTCCTTCTCGTCAGGAAAACAAGACAATAGTTTGTTCCGTTTGCAAACGTATAAAACGGTAGAAATTCTTAAATTACGCTGGCCACCGACGAACAAAGCGAAACGAGATCCGTGAGTAAATTTAAATAACGACAGGTGGCTGAGCAATTAGCGGCAGGCTGCGCCCAGGAAAACGCCCTTCCGACGCAAAGAACCGGAACACGCTACGTTTACCTTCAATTCGTTCGGTATTATTCGTTCGAGCGATCGGAACTTCGATCTTTCAACGAGTGTCGTCGTCCAATTAAAAAGTGTCTTGAAAATTCAGGCCACTTTTAATTAACAGCAAATCCTATGAGTAGCAGAGTCAGGTTTGTTTTGTGACGAGAAAAATGGCCACCGTGTGAAACGTTCAGCTGCGATGAAGAGGTTTTTAAGTAGATAGGAAGATCTATTTATCTGATATAATTGGCGAAACTGATGCAGTGAACTTGTAAATTAAAGGATTAGGTTAAATGGTTAAATCGATAGATTTCAACAAAACGTAGAAAGTATTCGAATTTTAACTTTTAACTTCTACCAGACTAGAAGAAACTTGGAGGAAATTTATTGGATTGCTATAATTTTTCTCTGACTTATCGGCACCCACTAGGATTCCGCGATGAAATTAAATTAATAAATGAATCTTTTCTCAAAATTCTTTCATACGTATTCGATACGTATTACAGTTGGTTTGCCGTATTGCCGCGTTCGTTGGTGAAAGAAAACTTCGATAATTTCCAAGCTCTAAAGAGTATAAATATAGCTATTGTACTACACACGTACGTACTAATGGAAAAGTGAGTTAATGAATGAATTTATTGAAAAAATTCAAGTCTCGTGTATGTTGTTTCATGCGCGAGAATTTTGTTGCAAATTTGTACGTATCATTTTTCTCGCAAAAGACGGTTTTCAGTATGCATCAATATGTTAAAGCATCCGTCGCGAACATCGTTATTTCCGCGTGTTTGATTCGTGAAATCGAATTTGAAAAAAGATGTATTGAGATATCCAGGGAAATTTGTATGACACCTGGAAACGGTTCCGTACGTAGACGTATACATTCTCTATGTAAACGTTTTGGAAGGTTCAAGCTACGAAATACGACACCTGAACACGAACTACGCTCGAGAACGATACTTTGGTTTTATCGATGACGATAATTTGCGAAATGTCTTTGGAGTATTTTTTGCATATTTCGATTTAACCAAGATATTCATACGGAAATTTAAGGATATATTAGAACAACGTTCTTTTCTTTTATTCGTTCAGCCACGAACCAATTGTTCAAAGCTCTGGTAAAGTAGTTGATTTTTCTCTGATCGCAAACCTTATCGAAATCAGAAGTTAGATATGAAAATGCGTTATCAAACAATTGTACGAAAGATAGTCGTTTAGGGAGCAAGATAAATCACCTTCGCGAGAGATTTCGTTGGAAGCGTGTGTTTGGTAGATAACGAAGCTACACTGTGCCTTTTTCGAGGTTTCCAGTTCAACTCGTTACTCGTTGGCCGGAAGTTATCAGCGTAACTTCTGCTTGTGGACGACAAAGTCGAGTTGGTATAGCTGCCGCGGTTGGTAGTCAGCGACATGGCTCGTAGGTGAATATATGCTAATGCTATGGCACGTTGTCCTGATGAACTCGAACCATGGAGAACGCTGTAGCGATGCATATTTCTCGCGGTGGTCTCAACTTGCTGCCTATCTGCCTTTGATAAAAACTCTAAACCGCCGTGAAACCAAGTTTCCAACTAATTTAACCTTATGCGTAGTTGTTTGACCGATGACTGGTAAATTGCGTGAAAGTTGCTTCTTTCCCACGCTGGTCAAAACAAATTGCAACCCAAATTGCAAGATCATTA
Source organism: Bombus confusus (assembly GCA_014737475.1). Taxonomy (NCBI): domain Eukaryota; kingdom Metazoa; phylum Arthropoda; class Insecta; order Hymenoptera; family Apidae; genus Bombus; species Bombus confusus. The sequence goes on from JACXIV010000144.1 coordinate 763,587, forward strand.
ATGTAAACGATTCTGTGTTGCTAAAACAGCCGGATGAAAGCAGCCGAGCAACTCCACTTGTCATCAATTTCTCAATTTTATTACATAATTGATGTTCTCAAAAAACAAACTACTTACTTGCAAGATTTCATTTATTACGAGGCAACGTCACATAAATAATGGGGAATTCCAAGATAAATTCAAAGAATCGCGTTTGCAATATCACTTTCTCCTGCTTTTCGATTCATGGACTTGATCAATGCCAGCTTCTCAGCTCCACTCATATTAGTCGTACGATACTACGATCAAGATTAATCGAAGAAAAAAGAAGTAGGAACGAACGGACACAAGTTCGTGTCTCTCCTCTTTATCGTCTCTTCGTTTGCTCAGCTTTGCCCGTTTCCAGCTTTCGAATACGCAATTTACAAAACATTGTTACCTTTTAAAACACTGGTAGAGCGAGTTTGTACTTAACCGGAACACTTAATTAGCGCCAGTTACGACACCTCTGAGCCGTGTCGTCACCTATCGATCCATATTATTGTCCCCAATTCCCCAAACGACATCAGAGTTTCCCCGGAAGTGTACGATAGCAGAGCCACCGCACAATGGAGAACGGTGTTTACCGAACACAGACAGCCATATCAGAGCTGATTAAGAGGCATTCTCGTGGGCAACCTTCACAAGTTGGAAGGGATGAACGTCTGAAAGGGATAGCTACGTCTCCAGAAGACGCGGGTCACACTGGGGACGGTGATAAATTAAGGCAGCATCCTTGTTGCCCCGCACGCGATTGCTCCTTTGCTTTTGAACGGGACACACCCTCCTACTGCCTGTGGCTGTCTCGACACTCTGCTTCGAGCAATTCCCTTCTGGATATGGCGCCACGTGTTACGGGGGATGATATACGAGAAATCGAGCGGCAAGTGAAATATCTATGGTCCAACCAAATGCCGGAGCTCCCGACAAAACCAGCGAAATCTTCGCTCCGCTGCGAAGTTATCGTTCACTGCGAGCTTTCGCCTTGTCGCAGTTTATTAGCGCTTTGTTTGCGTAGGTTTATCGCGCGATCCAAACGAACATGTTTTCAGATGGAAAAGCACCGGGACATCGAAGGATATTTGCAACGGTACACCGAGATAACGTAACTTGTCCGCATAGTTCAATTTTCGTGATCTTTGGAATAAATCTTCGCTCGTTAAAGATGGAAGTTTCGTTTCGTGTTCGTTTGTAACCTTTTTTTTTTTTTTTTTGGTCAATTTGCATTATCAGATTCTATTCACGTTGCAATTGCGAGCAAAGTTTCAAGAATTTGCTTCTTTTTTCTTTATTGTTCCTTCCTCCGTTTGGATCCTAGGAGTTTGTGAAATTCGAAGAAATTGAAGTATTTTATGATACTATGTTAAAGTGTCTTTTCCAAAGTATAGAAATTGCTGTTGTATCTCCAGTTTGCGTAACAGGCTCCTACGGTGTGTCTATTATTTTATGCAATACATTGTTTGCAATTTGATAAAGCGAAATCTTCCTGCATTTACGTATTACGATAACGTTGCGTTTGTGCAATTTTTACGTATTATTTCATAATGAGTTAAAGGGGAAATTAAATTGAAATACGTTTGTTACAATAGCTTATGAAAATATCGGAACACGCGCAGAAAGCTTTTACGAACGTGCGTGTTGTACGAGACATTTTGAGATTTCATAAACACTGTAACGAGATACGCCAATTATTCAATGTATTTATTCATTTTTTACACGAATACCATACATTTTACATATCACATTTACATATCAAATATCACGTGCGATGGTATTGAAAATTTTGTGACAAATGAATAAAGATGTAGGATTTGCAAATGAATGTTAATCAGAGTATTCTCTGGCTGATGTCCACGAATTTGTGATGATACGAGAATTAGCGGCGGAAATCTGAGCGACAAATATGAATATGTCATGGTGAGCAAAGTTTGAACTTTCCGGCACAGCTGCGACTGACGACTTATTTGTACTTGCTAGACGATCATGGTTTCCGCCGCTTTTGTGCCCTCAGTAGTTTTACAAAATGATACCGGGTTCGTTATCAAAGCACTTCATTCGAGAAGTAGAACAAATTAGCTTTGTCATGCGAATTGGACCAGTTGAAGTTGCTTAAAAGACATTTTTGATATCATTACTGTCTTGCAAAGTATGTCCTTTCGGATAGAACAGAAACTTAATTAGGAGGAACAAATCTTTACACATCGAACGCTTTTGATGTTATCATTGATATGGAAATATCTTTGCGAATAAGGTAAACAATTAAACGAAGTGAATAATCTTTTTCCATTAAGATAAAGAACGATTTTCCTTTGTGAAAATATTTCTATCGTAAAAATCAGTACAAAACTAGCAGTCGTGTGTCTTTTCTTTTTCTCAGGATGATTCTTTGTCTGCTTTTGAAACTTCGGAAACCTGTAAAATGAAGACTTAAACCTACCCTCCTTATTTCTAGGAATAAATATGCTGTATAGTTACTGTTAATTAATTCCGCCAATTTATCGTACCTCGTCTCGCTCTCGAGTTACCTCGCTGGTATATTCGATATGAATCTGGTACCGCTGAACTATTTTGTTGAAACGTCAGGTTACACGATGATATCAAATCCAATTAGATCCATTTTATTACAAATGCTAAGACAAATTTGTTCGTGTGTTTTTGAGTTGTGAATACAAATTATAGTATGCACGTGATGATGTATATATTAGAGGAAGATTTTCAGTTTAACGTATCAGCCGATGCAATGTTGTTCAAGATAGCGTGCGATATCTTGCCTTTTTAAATCTATTCTCGGTATTTCATTCTAAATTCCAAATTGTCTGAGAACGAAATCGTCCAGAGATGTGCTAGTTTTTGTGCCAATCATCCGAAACGAATGGTTGCTGCTAATCAGCGAACGAATTTTTCCAAAATCGATCCTGACGACTTCCCGACTCGGAATGTTTTTGCGGATTTCTTTCCGGTTCACAACTACTTCCGTGTTCATGTTGAATCAGAGGTAGGAACTAATCTATCATTTGCAGGAGCTTTCTTTCGACGATTTCCTTGTGTACGCTCCACCGTGATGAAATTGAGACTCGAACAATTTTTACATTCGAAGAAGCAGTTCCACTATGCTGAACTTCTAGAAGGAATTCTAAGGAAAAGAAAAGCCAACTTTTTCAAAGAAACTCTAGTAGTGAACGCAATGGTGCCGAGGAAAGAGTTTGTAGACATAAAGAGAGCAATGCACGCTTGCAAAAAAAGGAATTACAATGGTAGAAAAATAGCGCCAAACGAAAGAGTTGTGGTAATAAAAAAGACGATGTACAGAAGACTGCGCGCATGCTGGCAATCGAAGTAACAAGCAGTGCTGTGGAGGGGAAAAATAGAAAAGCGAAAAAGGAAGCAACGAGGGAAAGTATAAAAAATAAGTTTAGAATAGAAGACATAAGGAAACAAAACGAAGTTCCTAGGAGAAATATAATATACGTTTTTGAAGAAAATTTTTCACGCGAAAGTTCCTCTAGCATGGAAACCTTTCCTTTATCGAGTGCCAAAGAAATTTCTATTATCCAATACCCCTTCAAAGAGGATTTCATTAAAATTTCGAAAGCTGGTGAATTCTATTTCTCGAGATATTCCCAGCAACGAAATAACCGCGTGACAGTGATTTTACGTCTCACGGAAAGAACAGACTAACTGAACAGCCAGTTCCGCCAGGCCACAGATGAGAAAATATTTATGTCTTATTAAGTTTGAACGAGTAAAACATCGTCGACTGCGTGTGTTGCTCGCCTCGTTGCTTATGGCAGCGGCAGAAACGCGCGCAACTTAGGTTTACGATTCGGTATGAACTGTGGATTTCGAAACGTATGTAACTTCGCTTCAGCAACCATGATCAACTATGAGAAACTGGGAATCTCTGCCCTGTTGTTTCCGAAGAGAGAAAGCAAGCACAAAGCGTTGCTGCAGATGAAATATGTTCAGTATTAAACAAATACAAAGTCTGGAAATCTTGCAAATTTAATTCTATCGTGTTGATGAGAAATAAATGATCATTTTTATTCTTTATTTGTACTTCAGTTAAGAAGCATCTTTTAGAATCTAATCATTTAAATAATCCTGGTACATTTGAGTTATTAAGTTCGCTTTCACTTCCATTGTCACTAATTTCGTGTCAAAGCTTTCCCTACTTCAAAAAATGTGCGATTACAGGAAAATTGAAAATACAATAACACGTAGGAATATATTTACGCACAAGTCTAAAGAATAAATGGGAAGTGATAGCACCTCTAAAAAATGTGGAATTACTTAATTATTATTGCTTATATCGAAGAAGTGCTGCATCAACCTAAGAATTTGTCTTACACAAAGATAACAATAATAATTATTATTATATAGTATTATAGAAAAATTATTATGCAAAATTATTGTAGACAACACACAATGCACATCGACATATTTTTTCACCCGATCGTTTATTTTGCATCAACTTAATAATGTAACATATATGGACAAAATTTAAAGAAAGTCCAAATTTAATTGCTCTTGAAAAAGAATTAATTATCTAAATTCACTGACTATATTATCTCTTAAAGCAATGTGAGAAAAGACGGCGACGAACGAAGCTAAAATACAATTGACACAAATTGGCGAGTTTCCTTCGTAACGGTCCAGCGGACTTCCTTCACGATGACTAGTGCTCAAGTATTTTTTAATTAAGCTCTCGCGTCTCAGCTTGGTATTCTGCAAAAATTATCGGTATCTAGAATGGAAAGGAGTGGAAAGTCCTTTCGATATTTCCGATATCTCGCTGGTATGGCCATTGGCAGACGACATTCCATGGTCCACTTTTGCCTCGTTCTTGTCTTTCCGTTTTGACACGCAACGTTATTAAAAGTTCGTCGATAACGAGAGATATCAAGAAGTCTCGAAGAAGCGGTCGCTTCGATTAAATTGTCGTTTCTAGAGCTTCTTCGAATTCTTTCGTTGCCGTAGAAATTACAAATTATAGCTGCTAATCCTTTGGTTGATTTTTGAATTAATTTATTAAAATTGAAACAGTGTAACAACGCGCAAAAGGTGTTCAAGTGTAAAATTATTAAGCAACGCGAATAAAGTAACTTAATTACTGTTTCAACAAATTTGTTAAAATGACAGATACTTTATACGAGTTTACAATTCTAATCGAATTCGCATCGTCATTAATTTTATTCCTGAGTTTTGATTATTGCTGGCGATCGGACTGTGATAATTATCGAGCTAGAATATAACAGAATACTCGTTTGATCGTTTAAATGTTGAAATTAGTGCAAATTGGAAAGCAAATGACAAATGTGAGAAAACAAAATGGTGAGAAATTGCAACATAGAATTAAATCGTGATAAAGTTGCCGCGTATAATGTGAATTTATTCTCTGAAGTAGTGTTGCAACACGGGGGCAATTGTCTGGAAAATTATGTACATATTTTTAAAAGAAATGCGTTTTTTTGTCCACCTTAATTAACTTTTACGATAGTTTTGAAGTTCCATACTTTTAATGGTATTCTCTATGCAAAAACGTTCAACAACTGCTGCAAGTTGGCCGTGCTATAACAAAATTTGCCTTTAAAACTCCAATGAAGCTATCGCGTCTATAAAAACATTTTTTTCAAATGTAAGAGGGAAATATTCGATTTGAATGTTAGGTTTATTCATATTTCATTTTCATCAAATCACGTTGCTATTCGTTATTGATTTTAGTGATAGCGCAAGTTATAAAATTAATAACGATAATGTTATCTTCAACGTGAACGATAAAATAGCAAAACGAAGCAAAAGTCTTCGAATCGTTAATTATTAAGAGATCATGCGATTAATCTGAAGTTGCTTCGAATATAATTCACTTTTCGATAGGTATAGATCAAAATCTCCGAAACAGTAACATTAAAAACAACAAAGTACATAATTTTTAGATATCTATAAAAAGCAGAAAAATATTAATAATGTACGTATTAAAAACTAAAGAAATTGAAACAAAGAAATTTAGTCGAAGAAACGTATAGCTACTGAAAAACATTCTAAATTTGAACCAATTGAATCGACCATAACCTACTACAAGTATTAATCGTAATCCTGCAGAGAACACAATTGATCTCCCTGAATATTTTTAAACGTTCTCACAGTATGATTTTCCAATAAAGAACGATTATTACGTAATAAATCGTCAAATTAAAATTTCACCTGCTTTCAACCACTGATAGTACCTACATATTTATATTCTGTAATGGCAGAATGGCTAAGATCGTATCGATTCTGTATATCCGGTAGAATTTTCATTGAAACTCTCTACCGTAGAACGTTGTCAGGAAAATCTGTACCACTGATCCACGTAGCTCGAAGGTGAAACATAGTAAATTGCTAGTGACAAGCGAACGTTCCGGATTAACGTTCTATTGGCAACGTTTCAATGGTCTTTGCAGGTTCATGTTCAGGCATCCAGGTTCGAGGGAGCGTTCCTCATTCGCTCGTAAAACGCGGGAGCACCAGGGTCTGGAACAAGCTCGACTAGTGCGTGTCCCGTGCTTCGTTTTGCGGGTCACATGTGTCGCGAAACGGTGATTTCCCAAGCGCCATCGTGATACACGCTTCCCTACGTCGACGATTATCCAATTATGACATTCCCGACTGCTTCTCTTTTTTGTCTATCCACGATTTTTTTCCTCTTTGTTTCTCGTTTTCCCTCTTCCGCTTCTTTTTTGTCGTTACATCGTTCTTTATCCAGCCTGTCGGCCGAAAACGTAGCCAGCCGACCGGTTATGCGTGGAATTTTTGATCGCAGTTTTTCTATGGATTTTGCAGCGACAGTCGATTTTACAACGGGCTGAATAACAGAAACGAGCGATGTATGCATTTTTCATAACGTCGTTTTCATGTTCGTCAGAAAAATGACCGACGCGAGTAGCGTCACGGCCGATAGAATAATCTAGAATAATAACGAATAAGCAGTTACGCAATTAAATGTAGTTACGAGGATGAAATGTCATCGTCGATTATTTCGTGCAAGTATATTTCGTAGGAAGCGATCGACTTTTTTTTTCTTGGAGATGGCAGAGACGATGGGAAAACGTAGGTAGAAGTGGGAATTTCGGAGAAATGGAGAAATTCAAATGAATTTGTTTCATGAATATACATAAGCGTGATGACTGTCTGGAAAGAATTCGAAACAATGTTATAATCAAAGGTTTTCATACGAACAGTCGATATTCTGATCTATCTCGACATTCTAAGAAGAAGCATTCACCCTACCAAGGACCATTTTCATAATTATTATTTTATCTTAATCGTAGAATATTCTGATACTCAACGAAAAATTCACTTATATGCTATTACTCTCGAACATCGATACTCCCTGTAACCATCAGCAGAAACACGATCAGCCTGGAAATCGATAATCCGTGGAAATCCTATCAAATTTTATCCGCAAATGCCAACTCCAATTATTTCCAATTACAATGCATTATAATTAATCGCGATTGGCGTTGAGCAGTCGCTGCACGCAGACAGCAGCAAGTGTGCCAATTTGTAATTAATAGTTTGACCGTGTCATCGAAAAGAGCGGGGTGGCAATTGAAGCAGTGGCAGCTGGCTGCCAGCGAAAAGTTTCCAATTTAGTCAAATTTTACGCCGTACTGTCTATCTATTTACTTTTCCATACGCCAGCTGGTGCACCAGGTATAACGGGTTTACGTACCGTTTCCTCCTCTCGCTGCCGTAATACCGGCGAGTGTACCAAATTAGAGCGGGCACGATCGTCCACGCCGAAACGTTCGAAACTAACCCCTCATTTCCGTAAGCGGATTTTCTGTTACTCGTGTGCCCCTCGACCGTTTTCCCTTGTGTGCGCGCGTCGCCTGATACAGATTTGGGGGCGTATTCGGAGAACACGCGTGTACACGCGCGAGGACCGAAGCCGGCAGGACGATAGACTCTGGCCGAGATATTCGTTAGCGTGGCAAGGGTTGTAAAGAGAGGTATTAAACGCCCGGGTATCAGGTGATCCTAACGAGCCGAGCGATTTATTCGTCGATCGAACAGTCAGGTGAATTACTATATCGTAAACCGGCCAAGCACGTTAACCGCCTTTAATTATTACCCAAAATGTGATTTTGCTATAAGGGTGTAATAAGATTAGATAGAATTTTGGGGTGGAGAATGTTCGTGAATGATGTAGGAATCTTGTTGGATAGGATATGATATCTTTTGGCAGCTATCGATTTGGGGAAAATTTTATAGTTTCGTGAGAGGGAGTAAAAGAAGTGAGAAGATTCGTCGATCAATTTATCGAGAATCTTTTTATGGATACGGTACCCTTGCTATGGAAGCGGCGCGATTGGACAAACTTTTTTTCACGGTGGCTATTTATTATTACATTTCTCTAATATTCAATTAGGGCCAAGTATGTTAAATTTCATACGAGGATAAAAATTTGATATTATGAAAATGAGACGTAGCAGCTGATACAAAAGATTTGAAGCGTGTCGTTTGATAGAAAAGTTTATTGGAAAACAAAGGTACGTGCAAATAATTTTGGTAGCCACTGCGTGAAAATGACAAGATCGTGCTTGATTCTGTTTCATGAATAGCCGCTAGCTTTCTTGCCGGTTAGTCCGATTGATAAAACATCGCGTTACGTGTTACGTTCGAAGTTTCGAATTGAGTTTGCTCGCGTCTTTCCCTATTAATCAGCTTTTCCTATTTCGTTACTAATTCCCTTTACGCGTAAAATTACCATTTATTGTCGCATATGAGGTACATTGGAAACAGTAGCATTCACACGTGGATTCGAAAGGTATAGTAGAACATGAGATACATTTCATTTACTATGTAACCAGAGCAAGCAGGTGTTCGCTATGAGGTAATTTATGTGCTAAACATCGGCGTACCTGCGTGTCGGCTCGTTACCTGTATGGTCCAGAATTAACTGAGAAATCAGTTGATTGGCTAATTTACCAGAGCCGCAAAATCAATTGAACAACCATATTGGTGTACCTAACAAAACCCACTCATCCCAAACCTTTACATTTCGCTTCGCGATAAATGCTGCTTGCGACGCATAGATTTGTTTGAAACTCGTTCATTCAAACGCAATCATGAATATTTCAAATTATCGAGAAATTTTTCGAGGTCGACGCAGATTTATAATCTTTCGTAAAAAGATATTTTTCAAACATTTTGTATCATCGGTTGAAGTATTTGAATTTTTTCTGCGAAAACAAATTGCCCGTGATAATATTGGTTCCTGAATCAATGGGAAAGATTATAATTTATAATAAAATATAAAACGTTTGATAGATATGTCTGAATGTTTTTAAATATTTATATTTTAATATTTAACGATACGGTTCCCAATATTTCCAATGTATTTCATAGGTATTTTTTCGTTTTACTTTTGGAAGCTAGAGCAGCTAGGAAGATAGAGCAAGTTCGAAACTATAAATTAAAAATATAATAAAAATAAATAAATAAAGTATAATAAAAATAAATAAAATAACTATACGAAGGAAAAGTTAATTATGCTATAACGATAAATCGAAACTCACAGCAAAAGACACGCTGATCGATACGAACTTTTGCAATTTTACTTATTCGACCTACGATCGAAGAAGGCTATTTTTAGCTAAAAGTTGCTTATCCGCGGCAACATTTAAGAGATCTACATTGAAATAACGGTAACAAAGCATCGACTGAAGCGAGGCAAAAAGAAAAGAATATTTCGGTAGAGAAGACAAAATTCCGGACGGTCTTCTATCGTGGCACGAGGAAAATCGACGTCTCGACAATTGTTTTCTATCGCCCGTGTTCACACGGTTGTTCGTGACAAATGCACGTTCGAGAGCTTTTGGTGGTGACGCCACACACAGAGAGACAGCGAACACGGTCTCGCGCACCTGCCACGGCAAAGTTGATTTCCATGGAGGAAATTTCGCGTCACCTTGCTCCTTGGTTCGCACAGCTTGTCCGAAGTGTCAAAGATATCTCAGCAGAAGGATCGTACGGAATCGTCAACGCGACGAATCGATGGAAATTTCTGCACGCCACGGAATATTTCTCGCCATCTTCAATCAGCTCATACATTTATGTAAGCTCGGCTATCTCACTCCCATACACCAGATATTCGTCACTATCTGCTTCTTTTCGCCATGATTTCTCCTCCATAACGAGATGTAAATGACGAAAGGATTTTTCATGAGATAGAAGAAATTACCAGATCATACAGTTTCTTCTCAGTTAAGATTCTTCTTGGCTGTTGGACTGTTATAGGTCTATGATAATATTTATTATCAACAGTATCTATCATAGACTTTCGTTAATTATTTTACATAAATTATTGGCAAGTCTCTTTTCAAGATTATCCTCATTTATAGCTATACGGTATGTATGAAATCGATTGTTTGAGAATTTCTAAATAAAACGCGTATTGTCCACATTTTATGAAAGTTTTGCCCGTGTTTTTGTTTTCATAAATGTTCTCAATGATATAATGATCGAAGTCTTTTACAAAATACTATACATAGCGTAATATTCGATGTTCTCGCGTTTGTAGATTTTACATAAATTATTGGCAAGTCTCTTTTCAAGATTATTCTCATTTATAACTATGCGGTATGTATGAAATCGATTGTTTGAGAATTTCTAAATAAAACGCGTATTGTCCACATTTTATGAAAGTTTTGGCCCGTGTTTTTGTTGTCTTCATAAATGTTCTCAATGATATAATGATCTAAGACTTTTACAAAATACTATACATAGCGTAATATTCGATGTTCTCGCGTTTGTAGATTTTACATAAATTATTGGCAAGTCTCTTTTCAAGATTATCCTCATTTATAGCTATACGGTATGTATGAAATCGATTGTTTGAGAATTTCTAAATAAAACGCGTATTGTCCACATTTTATGAAAGTTTTGGCCCGTGTTTTTGTTGTCTTCATAAATGTTNCTCAATGATATAATGATCTAAGTCTTTTACAAAATGCTATACATAGCGTAATATTCGATGTTCTCGCGTTTGTAGATTTTACATAAATTATTGGCAAGTCTCTTTTAAAGATTATTCTCATTTATAGCTATACGGTATGTATGAAATCGATTGTTTGAGAATTTCTAAATAAAACGCGTATTGTCCGTATTTTATGAAAGTTTTGGCCCGTGTTTTTGTTGTCTTCATAAATGTTCTCAATGATATAATGATCTAAGTCTTTTACAAAATACTATACATAGCGTAATATTCGATGTTCTCGCGTTTGTAGTCCCATTCATAAATACTTCTATGTACCCACTTCTTTCGCGATTTCGTTTTCACTTGATATCGTTTTATATTCTCTTTGAGCAACTATCGGCGTCTCCGATTTCCTCGCTTCGCCCGTTACTCGTTTCGTTTTTCTCAAACAGCTCGCAAAAGCCTACTTACCGTAGTCGATGCTGTTGCAATAAGCCACGTTTAGAAGGGTCTTTCTGCTGAAAATAATTCGTGTTTCTGTTTTCATCGTTTCGCATAAACAGCTCGACATCGCGACCAAAGCTACCCTCGAGATATAACACGATACCTGTTCAGTGGGACCGATTTTACGCGGCCGGATATCGAGACGGGCAATTGTCGAGAACTCGTTATGAAAACGCGTTGAAGAGGGTATTTGATTAACGACACTCGATATTTACCATGCTGCTCTGCCGTGTTATTCGATCGGGTTTTAATTTACTCGTGAAATCCTAAATCACGTCGGCAAACGTCGACTTTTAATGATATTTAAGATTAATTAGCGATGCAGTCGATGCGATAGTTATTACGCTTCTATTTGTGTTTCTTGCTCGTTAAAAGTATTATTTACTCTATCTGAAAGTGCTTGAAGGGATTCTATAACGTTTTTACCTCGTTAATTTCTTTATTGTCATATATCTACATCTACGGTGGACGTAAAAAGCGTCGAACTTCTCGGACTCTCCATATAATTTGTTCGTTCGTCGATGTCTCTGCTGCGTTATGCAAGTATTCGTTTTTCATTTCAAATGCTTGAAATCTTCGTCGGTAAGAATTGTTGTGGTTATGGGTTATATAGATACAGAGAAAAACGCGTGGATAAATTGTCAGATAGTAAACTATATTTAATAAAGAAATGTTGGTATAATATGAATACAGTTTGAGCTTTTGTTGTTGAGAACACCGAAGCCATCGTTGCCTGTCTCTTGTCTTATGGTTGCCATGTGGTTGTCTTTTGTCTATGGCCTGTCGATGGCTTTAGTGAGTCAGAAAATTAGTCGGTACAGATGTAGAGTTTACTTAGAAGTGTTAACCACTTCAACAAGAATAAACATTTGAAAAGAATTATCTACGAAATCGAAACGTCGCTTGTTTTACAATTAGCTTACGATTCCATTACTTGAACAAACTGCAATAACGATCGAGGCCTCGCCAAACGCGCAATTCCAATAAACTGTCCGCGAACAAAAAGCATTGGTAAATTTCGCTCGATCAAACGTTCGCGTTACCTTTCGTTACATTTAGAAATAGCCATCGTTCAAAGTACACGTAACTTTCTGTGCGCGTCTTTTATCACGCGAACGAAGAGAAGAGAAAGAACCGCGCGATGGATGAAACGCAGCGATATTTCACGTTTCACCCACGCCACCCAACTTTCCCGTCTCAGCATATTTCCCGTGCAAGCATACGTTAAACGACGCCACGTCGAAGCTTGTAAAGTCTGGAGCCGAGAATTCATCGTTTCGTCAAACGAGAAAAAGGGATGGTCAGGGGTCGCTAGCTCGAAAAAATTGTCGACGCCTGTCCCCAAAGAGGCAAACCGTCTAGCTCGTGATAGGACACGACCAGCAGATCGGAAGGGAGCTCGGCTCCACTGATTCATGGGAGGGAGGGGGAGGCTGGATGCGGTCGTAAGGGTGGCGACCAGCTACGAACAGAGAGTCGAATGCAAAGAACACGCGAGGTTGCCTGAAAAGAGTACACCGATTGCCGTTCAAAAGCATTCGTCGTCGCATTCTGCCGATAGAAACTACGCGTGCACTCGGTCCGCTGGCTTTCACCCCCCAAAGAGCCTTCGAGTGCCACGGAAGAAAGTGTCGAGGGCTGCCACTTCTAATCGAGCCCTGAATTTCACCGCCACGATACACACACCCTCCCTGTGCGTTTGCCTGTTACGGCTGCACAGAATATATTCGTAAACGTTATTCACCCTCGAGTGGCATTTTTGAACTTTATTCGTTTCAAGAGCGTTGTATTCGTCCGCCTGTGAATCTGTCGTTCGAACAGTTACCGCCTTTGCCAAGTCGTTTCTGTTTGATTTCGTTTGACGGTTCGACTGCTGGTCACGAGCTCTTGTCTGGTATTGTTTGCTTTCACGCGTCGAACTTCTGAAACCATCTTAAATTCATCCCGAGTCTCTCGCCGGTTGAGTTATTTCGTTTCCAAGGAACGTTTTATCCTTTGGATTTGCCGGCGTGTTTCTTTAACTTCTCGCGAACAAACTGGCTGGTTTATGATGTCGCAAATCTTCGAAATAATGGAGAAGCTAGGAATCGAGAAAGATTATCGACGTCTTTACTGAATGCTATGTTATTTAGTAAAAATCGTACAACAGTTATATAAAGCTATAAAAATTATATAAAAGTGGATCGTCAACAGCTTACATAATTTAGATAACGTGGCTCGTAATCATGATCGTAATCATTAATTACTTATGCAATGCGATTGAGAGTTTGATTGAATGTTGAGTCGATCAGTTTGACTTGTGAGAGGCTCGTATCAGCGAACGTGTTGCTATCGTAGAATAGGAATGAAAAATTTAACGATATTTAATATTATTATTATTATTTATAAGAGACTATGAAATATAGAAGTTGCTCAAGTATAAAGCAATCACGTTCTTCACTATTAAATGAAAACTTGGTGTCGGTATATCATATCGAATCGATATTTGTCTTCGTCCCGATTGTTTCGAGAACCACTTGAGTGGAATTCAGCGGAGTGTGCCGAATATCGGCCTCCGTGGTGCAATTCTATATCCCGAATGTTTTCGTCGAGAATAGAACACCCGCTATAACTGGGTAGCCTCTTTTGTATCGAGGAAAAGTATAATGGCGAATGCTCGCAAAAGTCACCCCCGTGACAGGCACTCGTTAGCCTTCTTTTCTACGCTTATCGGTTGTGTACGGTGTAGAAAATGTGTTGCACGGCGAGTATCATTTTCCTTAGAAAAATGGACGACTGTTTAAAGAGGAGCGTAGGATTAACTTAAAGATGTAAAGTTAGTACAGGATCGTTATCTTAATAACATTATCCATATAGCGTGCGACAAAGGACAGCTGATATTTTGTGTCAAAGATAATATTGTTTTTATCTCGATTTGACACTCGATTTTTATATCAAAGTAATTGTTGCATATACAGTGGCTACAAAAATAGAATGCAGTATTCTCTTATCATCTTATTATTACATTTTTATAGTAATTAAATTTTCCTAATTATATAAAATTTCTGCTAAATGATACAAAATTTAATATCATAATTAACTGGTGTATAAATGATACAGGAAATACAATGGTGTGCGGATACTGTACATCTCGTAAGCGCAGTGTATAAAGAAAAGAAGAAAATATTCGATTGTAATCTCAAGTTAGATGTAGTCGTACATTTTCTTAATGTAGACGCACAAATACTAAGTCAATGTACATATCGCAGAGAATATCATACATAATAAAAATTAAAGCAAACAGTTTCTCATTTCCAAGGGGATAATTATACTCATCTCGTACTATGGAATTCAGTAGACAAACATTCTACAGGACGATCAAAACCGTAATGATTTCTCATGTAACTGACTGTTCACTAGTAGAATGTTTTACTAGTAGATATTCAGGAATTCCCAAAATGCACGTTAGTGCATATGCTTCGCATACAAGCCTTCAACATCAATTTATCTTATGAGGAGGATTCCGTGTGAATGGTACCTGACCGTATGATAAATTATGCAGTCCTGAAATGTTGGTGAATACGTTGATACCATAACGTTAGCGAATCCTTTAGAATGCATTTCCGGCTTCCGGATGCAGATTTTTGGATTAATTCGCACAGATTAGGAATCAAAGCCTTCGTTGTTAGGTGTCACGTTTATATTTCGAGGAATCATGCTACTTATTATTATTACGTACCTAGATTTAAAATCGAAAGATTATCTAAGGATTACGAAGAAAGAACAAGCAATCTTAAAGTCCAATAATCAGTTCCACGGTACGAAAACAGTATTTCATTTGATTGCGAATATTTTGTAATATCCTTGTTGGAACAAAACCATCTTATCGTTCCACGTCTTTCCAAGATTTCTCGCTAAATACAAAACAAGTATAGAATTATGATACAAGCCTATGTTGCTCTAAAGTTTGACAGTCGGAGAAATGACTAGTTTCTTGTAATAAAACCACGCCCTTATTGTTTCGTATATTGACAAAATATTTTCATTAAATGCGAAGCGAGTACACGAAGCTATAATACAAATCTATATTGGTCCAGAATGTGACAATCTAAGGGAAGACTAGTTTCTTGCAACAAGAAGGGTTGGACATCCAACAGTTCCATTCATCTTCTAGCGTTCACGTATTCCGAAGCGTAGTTTCGTTCCGTGAAAGGACCAACGACGCGACTGTAAAGCTTTTCCGGTTACGTGGTGGTTGGCTTTGTCGTTGACGTGGCCGACCCCTCTGCTTTCCTCGCGCACGGCTCGTCGACGTCCTCGTTGTCGTCGATTCTCTCAGTCTCTCCGTACTTCTGTCCCTGGAGTGCACTCACGCCTACTTAGTGAAACAAAGTTACCCGTCACGCGAAATCCCAAAGTCCCCCGTCCCGTTGCGTCGCAAGCGAAACACTGATCTGCACCATTCTACATCTTGATTGATCGCGGTTTCATCGAACGTGTACCGACGTATTCAGAGTCGGCGATCATGCGAGTCGCCCGACACGTTGCTCGAGATGTTTACTCAGTTCACTCAGTTTTCCAGTGTGTTGGTCCATTGTGCCGCGGAACTGAATATATTACTGTGTACGCTCGTAAATACGCTCCTAATGGTTCAATTTCGCGGCTTGCTTGTCTAAAAGAAGACAAATACTTCTCGTTTCTAACGTAGATGATCTGTTGTTTAGCATATTGACCGTCGCACGAGTTTCATATATTTTCCTCTGGCAGCCGCGATAGACCGAGACATGTTACACCGTGACATTTAAATTTTGCAAGATATTACGCAGCATTTGTGCATCCTTTCTACGAGAACGTTATTTGAGTCACTTACGTTGTTGAAAGTCTTTTAGTCCATGAACTTTGTTTCTAAAAATTATAGTAAAACGTGAATCATTGATGGGCATTCTACGCGTTGATTATTGTGCACTACTTGTATTATGATTATATCTGCTTAAAATTCCTTGTTTTTTTAAAGTAGTTTCGAGAACAGATCCGAGATCTCGAGAAATTTGACCGACAATGCGTAACATTCGTCTGTGTCCATTTTTACTTACTTAGTTATCGCGAATTATCGAGATCGTTGCCATAAACGTGTCACCGATTGAAAAGACTAATTTGTAAAAGTCAGATAGATATATTGCAGCAACAAAAAGCATAATTTCTTTCCGGAGGTTAATTCGGCTATATAAGATAAAAATACGTGGTAACTGGACACGACTGGTTTCATTAATCAACAACGATGCTTGGCGAACGATAAGAAAGAGAACTTCCCATTGCGAAAGTGGCTTCGTGAATTTCGTAGACTTATCGGAACGAGATAATGGTAGTTCGTGACACAGAACTGTCTAGGAGGAAGGCAATTTCGCAGTTCCTTCCGTAGTACATACCTGAAAAGCGTTTTACCGCTTGGATTGACCATGTCGTTACAAGAGTAATGCAATGATTGTTTGCGTGTGTCTTCCTACAATCTCTTTCCCTTTTTCTTCTTCTTCCTCTTTATCCAAGTGATCAAGTATCATGTAATCGACGATGGGATTAAGTTCAATGTGTGCTTGTACATGCAAATCAATCAGGCTACCTGAATAGTGATTTCTTTTTCGCATTTTTATAAGGATCTGGATATTATTCACGTGAGAGGCAATGATCGAAGCGTACCAAAAAAAGTCAAAAAGACACTATTGTTTCACCGGGTTTCTATAAATTTATAGAAAGATTATAGAAGGCGAATGATGAATTAATTTATATTTCTATCTTGATTCTTGCATTTGCGGTTATTTAAAGGGAACACCTAATTTTCGATATTTCATTTGTTGTTTATAGTATATCCGGATTTTGATCGTACATTTTTAAGCAAATAGAGATACAGATATAACGTTGCTGAGAGAATTGAGAAAAGGACAATAACGGTATTCAATAGGTAAAACAAATCACCATTTATATTCCATTTGATACGTCCATAATAACATGATTTTCTATAATGAATAATGATATTGATGGAAAGTCAATAAATTTCTCTCGGATTTATTCAACTACCACATCTTCCATTATCCAATATTACAGACTAACATGTATATTTCTGGCATTTTATCGAGGAACGAGTCTGGCGCTCGAAATATACGTAATTGGCACAGTAATGCAAACATAATGTACGAATACGATGATATCTGGCGCCATCAATCATCCGGAATTCCCATCCACTTACACCCTCTTCATACTTTTTTTCGCGATATATCGAGAATATACATTGGCTCATGAAAGCGTCGAACACTTAGCATAGAAAACTTTCATGTCCGTCTTGCACGTATTACATAAATCATTTGGAAATTTCATTAGCATTGTAACAATACACGATTGTCATAATTACATTGGATATTTGAAAATGATTGTATGAAATTGCCAGATATTTACAGTAACCATATATCTACTAAATAAATAATATGCGGCACGAATAGCCATCTTAAGCGTGAATAAGCGTTAAATATGGTTTCGCTGAATATTCCATTTATTAATATAATGCGTTATAATACATTTAATGCGTTTAAAATACATTTGTGATCGCTGCGAAATATCATACGTATACGTATATTCGCAGTACATATCTTATAGCTTCTGTGCTTCAAACTTTACCGATCTAATCATCATAGTCGGCTTTCGTAACAATGCTAACGAAATTTCTCCAAATATTTCGTGTAACACACGTAGTATATTCGTAAGAGGTATTTACAAGTATTCGAATACTTTCGCCAGCCTTTACAGGTTCACTCTTCTACTATAGGCAAAGTATTCGGCTTTCTGTACGATTTCCACGCCGATACCTCCGTGTAATCCAGGGAATACTATTTTCGGTGTCTGGCGTGGCTCCTTTACTTCAGGCATAAACACAGAAGCAAAGGAGAAGTCTGTGCCTTTGTCGATTCTACCGTGATTCGTTTTCTGCCAAGCAGCCAGTCGTTTTCGCAGCTTTATCGAAAAATCCATCGAACAACGGAAGGCTTCCTTTGCGATTCGCGTCCTTTGGGACGTTTCCTGGACCGAAAACATTCCTCGAAAGAAGCGTCCGACAAAACGGCGTTGACGAAGGAGAATCGTTCGTGTGGCGATTCCGTCCACTATAGAATACGTACTTCACGTTTATTTTATCCCCAAGAGTTCGGATAACCGATGCTCCAGATTCTAGAACATCGTTGCTACGGCGAAACCGTTCGTTCGTCGTTTTTATCGTCATTACGTACAGTGTCTGACGAAAGTATCGCAACACTTAACGTAGATCATTTTTACGAACGCATAGCGTGTGTTATATGAAACTCTTTGAAATTTCATTAACAGTGTAATCAGACACGACTGTCGCGATTGTATTGGTAAAGTCTGAAAGCATTTCGAAGATGTAAATCGCAGATCATAAGCGTAAGGACGCTCATGCTAACACGAACAATCATTAGGAAGTTATTAAAACCTTTAAGAATTGTCTGATTTGAAATCCTGCGCGATAAAGAACTCATATATTCGATGTTATAACAATAATCAAATGAAGTTTCTTTTTTGTGTAGTATATTCGCTTACGTCTCCCGACAGCTGCTTCAATCAATCTCCGCTTTCTATGTATTTCTATATGCATCACTTTCAGTTTTTCTTTAAATCACATTTATCACTTTCTGCTTTCAGTGATTTTATAAAGCAGATTCGACGGTTCAAATTATTACCATTGTGTCAACTGCAGTTTTTCTCATCCAATATTTAGATATTAATATTTCGAATATTTTGAAGAGAATTCAGGATATTACGAATTATCGGTTGAAGTTTCGCGAGCTACTGTAGTTTTCAAGGTTGGCGATCACTCACGATTTTAGATAGCCTCGTCACGCTATCCAATTTATGAATTGTTATCGTCGATAACGAATTCCACGCTGTATGGCTGTATCACGTTTTATAGGGAGGAAAGCGAGGCAAGTCTGAATTGGATTTCGTGCCGGATTCGATATCTCGTGACACCTTGTCAGGACTCGGTATGACGAGCCAGATAAACGCACCTCCTCCCTGTTGATCACCGAACGTTCGCTTTATGTAAAATTTTATGACGTAACGGGCGTCACTGGGTCTTGCGCCGGTGACCATAAATTTCCCCCAATGCAATACCGATAGCGAAACGAATGGTTAACGGAAGGATTCGATTTATTTTTCTTCGTAACGCGGCTCATATGTTGGCTATCGTCGGGAATACGAGACGAGAACGTATTTCCCAGAGAAATGTACATTTTTTAGATACCTTCGGTTGGATGGATGATTGTGATTATCCAGATTTATAATTGGTAATTTCTTATCGGAATATGAGGCATACGTTTTA
Organism: Bombus confusus; assembly: GCA_014737475.1. Lineage (NCBI taxonomy): Eukaryota > Metazoa > Arthropoda > Insecta > Hymenoptera > Apidae > Bombus > Bombus confusus. The sequence continues at coordinate 783,428 of JACXIV010000144.1, forward strand.
AGCGTAAAATAATTAAGTTGTGAAGCGTAGAGGAAATATCTACCATCTGAGTAGGCAGTTGATAGTTTTAGTAGAGTGATTTGAAGTTCAAATTTCGAACATTATGATGAAGTGAAATATTTTATCGAGAGAGATGGAAGGATTCATAAATATAATATTGACAAACGAATAATCGTATAAGAATGGACGAATCAATAAATGATTACAATGATACTCGATATAATAACGTCAGATATAACATATAAAATACAGCATATAATAAGTACTAATATTTATTGCTATCGTAGAAATGATATTTACAGCACCTTCGTGATATATGGTAGAAGTGATAGACATCAGCTATCCCTGATATAATAGACACGTAGACTCGTGCTATAGTTTTATACATAAATTAAAATATATTGGATATTCTCTTACGATAAAACTTACGGCAAATACGTACAACTATCACAACGCGAGGCTTCACCAGCGTCGCATTCTTTAATTTCTTCAAACCAGTCGAACGATACGCTGAAATTGTCGTATTCTAACGATTAGATGTTCGTGTATCGATCAGGATCATTTTTTAATCGTATCTCATCTCGTGATATATGGTAGAAACGATAGACATCAGCTATCCTCGATATAATGGACACGTAGACTCGTACTATAGTTTCATACATAAATTAAAATATATTGGATATTCTCTTACGATAAAACTTACGGCAAATACGTACAACTATCACAACGCGAGGCTTCACCAGCGTCGCATTCTTTAATTTCTTCAAACCAGTCGAACGATACGCTGAAATTGTCGTATTCTAACGATTAGATGTTCGTGTATCGATCAGCATCGTTTTTTAATCGTATCTCCAAACAATCAAAAAAAGAAAGAAAAAGAGGAATCTTTTAAAGAACTCATACTGTTATAGATTCTATCCGTGAAAGTCTTAAAGTCTTATTAATACCTATAGATACACAATCCGTCCCATAAATTATAGGTTCAACCTCCTCATGTAAATGTATACTTTTACTCGCCTATATTCAAATTCATTGATATGCACTGGTTTAATATATACATCCCCTTTTTGGGGGGGATTTAAATTATCCCTTGCTGGAAGGAGAACAGTGACGTGCGGCCATATCGGTATCGAGGGGAAGACGGTGTTCTGTAAAAGAAGGCGTTACCAGTGTTTTGCCATCGGAGGTATTGACAACCCTTAGTCGGGTTTTGGGGCGGTGCCTCTGGAATCTCGTGCGGTTGATATGTGGGGTAGAGCAGTCACATCAAAAGAACCGAATACTCCAGCTGGTTGATGCGAGACCTCTGTTGACGGAATGCGCGACAGCTGCATCTCTAATTTACTGAATGAAAATCAAGAACCCTGTACACATTGTACGGATAACAAGGAATTCGAAATTTGCACAGTGGCTGGCTGCATTTTTCTTTCTTTGCTGCTGCTCTTTGATCCCTGCGACAGGGAAACTTTTTTTCAAAACGTAGCTCAGCCAACGAACGAACAGATCAGGTTGATTAGAGTATTGCGAAGAACGTCGCAGTACATGGGACGACAGAAACGTTTCTCTCGGTTAAAATGTACAGATCCTTTTATACGAGAGTCTTACGGAGATCGTTGTAATTCGATGGACAACTGGGATCGCGGTTGAATTTTTCAGAGCACGAATTGCAACGGACGAATACGAGTTAACAAACATGTAGAATTTCTGAGTACAGCGGTCGATGATCCTCAAGGTAGAAATCGGAGCAGCGGTTACGTGTTTCCAATTACGTCCAACGCTTTCGTTCGATTCTTCGGCGCGCCTAGACGTGCTTGACCGTTTCAAACCGAAATAACGTCGAATCCGTGTACCGTAGTCTGGCACAGGTGCGGCAAAGGTGCGATTTCTCTGAGAATCTCTGAGAAAGGTCGATAATAATCTTTCCTTTCTTTGGTATTCTACTTGCGAAAAAAATTGAAACTATCTACCAATTACCAATCTCTTTGTGCGAGGAAGATGATTTCACGTCGAGACACGACAATACCCACGGCAAACGCGAAACGACGTTTGCTTGAGAAAATTAAGCGATATTCCCAACTACCACGTCATTGTGAGTAAGGAAGATCGGTGGGCAGATTTGAAAATGGCCGCCTCCCTAACCCGTTACATGATCGATCGCCTTAATAGAATAATCTAGAAACCGTTGAAGCTCCCGTGACCAGTATTGAACTCGCCAGTGTGTCGCAAGCTTTTGTAAACAGTGGGCTTCCTTCGTCGATGACATACGACACGACCAAGAGCAACGGTATCCTGCTTTACACGCAACCGTTATCTACACCCTGTAACCGTGCGCGGTGACCGCGCAGAATACGTCCAGTGTACACAGCCTGGCCAATCTAAAGTCTCCGCTCGTTTCCTTGTATACAAACGACCTGGTACATTGTACTTTACCGGCATGATCTTCGGGATCGACCACGCTACGTTCCATTACTACGCGCTTTTTATGCTTCGACGTCATTGTGCCCCGATAATGCTTCCAACTGACCACACCCCTTCTTGATCCAGCGAAAGCTGACAAACGCGACGTACTATATCGGGTATATGGGGGGAGTATCGCTACGCTCGTAGCAGTATTATTCAACGTTAAAGCGGAATATCGTAGCGAAGTTTAACACTGAGGCTGTTGTATTGGCAAAAGCGATCCACTTATGGTTAGTTCGTAATTTTTCAGTGCGATTTTAACAGTTTGCCACGATACGTTTGGGTCAATTGAAATGGCTGGTTAAAATTATCATTTCACAATTATTCATAGATATTTGATCGATTCAGAAGTATTTTTGGAGATTCGAGCACAGTTTGAAATTGTCGATTCATAATTATTCGTAATCGTTTTATCGGATTTATTTTACGACGATGTATTTTTGGGGATTTGAACGGCTGGTGAAATATTATCAACTCGTGATTATTCGTAGTTACTTTATCGGTTTCTAAAGATATATTTTGGAAAATTCCAATGACTGGCCAGAATTGTTGATATTTCGTTATTCATAGTGATTTTATCAATTCACGACGACATTGTTTTCTAACAATCGAGTGTTTCTATCTATCTATTAGGAAGTTTCCTATGTCTGAAGACGGTATAAAAGAATCGCTATCGATATGTGTGGTTCTTCGTTTTAACGTTGTGCGAAAAATCTTCTTGAGATATTAAAAGTTTATTTTTCGGTGGAAAAGAAAGCGAGATTGAAACTTAAAGAATTTAAGGATCGCGATTTGTTGGATAATTTCAAGATTGCTTCTGCAAAGAAATTTTTATCCCTTTCAACAATGAGCAATATTAACTCATAAATAACTTGTAAAGATACCATTCTTGTCATGCTCATGAATAAGACAGCGCAATTTCGTGAATATAATTTTACGTAGTTGTTTTTTAGAAAAGAAACTTTCTTACGTAATATGGCAGACCTATTTTCCCGACATGAAGAACAACCGCGGTAAGGCTTTCTAAGTTCAGACGCATGTAGCGCAGCACGTCCAACATTTTGTTTTCCCGGCTTAAGCTAGGAGGATTTCTTTTCTGATTATCCAGGACACACACTACTCTATTTTGTTACCCAGCAAGATTTAAGGCGATAAATAAATTTAAGTCTCTGGGGATAAAAATAATGGTTGAGGTTTCTTTCAACTTAAAAAGAAACTTTAATAATAATCATTTTATATTAATTAATAAGAAATTGTTATTTATTCTATGCCAGTATCGCCGGTATAAGAAAGTAGTTATTTTAACGAGAGATTCGTTCGACTTCGTTATAAATAAATCGTGAGTTAAAAAAATATCTGAATTAGTGAACGACGTATACTTATTTAGAGAACCTATATCATCGCATAATTTCCAATTCGCGAGAATTATATTCGTCGAAAATTTTAATAAAAGACCAATCAACTGTTCACCCAGAGACCTATTCCACGTTAATAATGTTTGTTACTAGCGTATATGTAACAAAATATACCACAGTTCAAAAGGACCTTACGGTTATACAAACAATTGTAAATCGATTTTCTTTACGCTCGTAAATAATTGTAAACATTTCGCCTCTTGATTTCTGCAAAATAATAAAATATAACATTCCATTAAAAGCGTCAGCGCTATATTCACCGCCTTTACGTAAAACGTGAAAAACACAAACGAAGAAAGCAGTAGTTATATCGTAAAATATTACCGTTTGAGATATCAATGACTAAACACAATATTATGGACGAAATATTAATTACGAAGTTATGGATGTTTACACCAATTTACTTGTTTCACTAACAAACACAAATGCATCCTTTCTCCATAATCATTAGTCGATCAAAATTCTCCACGACTTCGCAAATCTCTACAAACTTTTCCATGCCTGCGACTTCAGTGAACATGGATCGATCAATGCAAATTAGCCAGGAAACGTTGAAATTTCATTTTTCCCCTTTAGTAGGTCGAACAGGAAGGACAAGTATCAGTTTTATACAACGAAGAAGCAGCCTCCCCATAGAGCAGAAATTAATCGATGCCACGGTGGTTTCACGCAGGTAACCGAGCCGTGACTGAATTTCATTAATGCATCGACCGATTTCTGCCCTGACAAGCCAGAAAGTTGTGTTCAGGTCTCTGAAAACGATCGTCGGCCTTGTTCGTTCGCTCCTTCTTCCTGCGCTTCGAAACGCTTCTTCGTAGAGCCCTTCTCGCTTCTAAGCAGCCAGCGTGGACAAACTTTCGCGAAATTAACTTCAGCCAATTAAGCCTTCGTTTCTTAAATCGAAGTTCGAAGCGCGCGCTCGGCTCTCGTGAGACGCGTTCGCCCGGGGAACAGCTCGAAGGACAGAAAAGAAGGAAAATGAATCTTCTCTTTTGCCTTCTTACGTTCGCTTCTTTTACTCGGTTCCTCGTCTCTTAGACGCTTGATCCTTTTTTATGGGAAACGCGATCAACGAACGCGCACGTTTAATCTACTCGGCTGCAGCGATCGAGAAACTTTCCGAAGTAATTGATCGTTCGCTGTTTTTCTTTTAAGCTGAAAAATGTTGATCTCGTTGCCGGGGTAGACGAAGGGGAAATAATGAAGAGCGACGTTGTCCGAAGAAACATTGATTTGTTTCACGATGCAATTTGCCCGGTGTCGACACGAACATTGAATATTTCGAGTCATTGAGTAAAGTCTGAATCAGTGCTATCGGTTCGCTATTTTTGCGTTCGAGATGGCGCCCGATTTTAAAGAAAATCGAATTCTGAACAATAATGATACAGTGAACGATAATCTTTGGTAATAAAACAGATGAAATTTTAGATGAGAAATTGTCAAATGGGAAAGTGACAGGAGCAATTTACGTACGTATAACGCGTAGCTTGTCGATTTTCCGATATTGTTAAATGAATTATTATGCAAGAGAACCTAGGAATAGCCGAGCATCTTAATAAACGTGTCAGTATATAAATATTCCTCTACTGTATTATATAAACATTGGTAATTTGCATCTCTAACGAGTGTATCGATCATAGACGATTGATTAATTTCAACCACGTACGCGACCACAAACACCTCTCTTGGATCGCTGAATTCTGATGCTCGCTTAACCGAGTAATTATACGGTTAATCGCTATTGTCATCGAACTGTTTATCGGTTGGCGCGATACGGTCAAACCACTAGGACGAAACGTCGAAGATTATTATTTGATAGGAATGTTGTTTACGACGTACATAGTGTTGTGGGAGGCTTTTAGTCATTACTATTTAAGCACATTCGTCCGTCGATAAATAATATGGATAGCCAGCAAATGGCCGGATGTAATGGACATTCGAAACATTATCACCTATATACTGTACACAACGTTATACAAAATATTATCTCGGTTCGATTGAAGTTGAATATCATATGGTGAAGCTAGTTTTTGCCCATTTTCTTTTTACTCTTGTGCTATCTACTGGTTGAAATATCGGTTAGAAAGAGGAAACAATCTATTAGATTCAATATAAGCTTCTCAGAAGTGTGGAAAATTCACGAAGTTTTGTCAAGTACCACGGACATGCCTAACGTTGGAACAGTAAATATTCGATACCACTGACAATATATCCTGTCGTTGCTTCATACATTAAAACTATTTTAAAACTGTTAAAACCGTTGTGCTGTGAAAGGTAGAAAATGTAACAGATCCGATATTTGCCTTGCGTTCTTCGTTCTATGTATATACATGTTTATCGGTCACGGTAATAGGTAAATATACTAGTCAAAAATATGCACTGTGATTGCATTTATATCGCGCAATGAAAAATACAAACCGTGTCATACATCGAAACCCGTTACAGACCTACCTTATTGAATCTTATATTTGAAACGAGGAAGTGTCTCGTGACTTACGGATAGAGTTTTACTACAGACATGTCTTTCGAAAATCTGCATTTAAAATTAGACGTCCCTTGACTCACAGACGGAAGTGTACATTAACACTAAACCTACCGACGCTTTTTGTATACTTATCGACCGCTCGCGATAGGCAGGACAAACTAGAAATTTTTCTTAGAAAAAAAAGCAAACTAGAAATAGATAGCGAAGAATATATTGTACGCATATTTTATGAAAAGTCATAGATTAAGAAGCGATCTGATAACGTTTAAATATGGTAAAATTTGCGTAGAAATGTTCAAGCGGTCAATTTGACCGCTGTCGTAGGTTTAGCGTTAAGAAACGAAAAACCTTACTACGCGATAATCAGGTTCGCGCTAATAACAACGCAGGAGTAAAAAGGTATATTCCCATAAAAACGAGTATCAATGCAGCAAATATAAAAGCGTAGTAACGATCGCGTAATAAAGAAGAGGAAAAACGCGACGCGGCGTTGATTCTGACCGACTTGTTACCTGGCAAACGACGCGGCGTAGAGCGTAGTAAATCACAGTGATTCGAATAAATCACGTATTATTTCGAGTAACCGTGGGTTATGGGTACGCGAATGGTGCAGATATACAGCTGTACGCTAACTCGCCGCAAAACCTAGCCTGTGTGTTACATGGTCAGCCACTGACGCGTGTTTCAACGACGAGAGAGATGATCGCGCAAAGCACCCGATCAGATATGGGCTCGCACATGCGTGCACACGGCGGTTTACCATAGCGGTTGCAGTACCAAGGGAGAAAGAGCCAGAAGCCACGGTGCACCCCTTGATGCGTCTGCTTCTCTGCTACCCCCGAATTCCATGAATTGATCCACGATCCATAGGGATTTCCCTATTAGCTATGGTAACGCTAACCTGACCGCAACGATGTTGACCTTTGTACAGCATCGATACCAGTGATCTTGCTTTCGGATATTTGATTTACAACCATTTGACGTTCTTCCACCGTAAGGGGTCTCACACTGATTCTGACAACCGATTTTTGTAAATCTGTATTACATTGGCGTCGCTTTGACGATACGAATGGGAAAATTGAGGTACTTGCGGTGATAAGGAAGCAGCTGCAATATTGAAATTGTATTTATTGGAAAAAATAACGACATTTATACTTAGAACTTTCATGTTCGAAAGTACAAAAGTTTATTATTATTGAGGCGTTAATTGATTGTTTGAAAAAGCCAGTAGTTTTCAATCGATTCTGCGTTGCTTTTTCTTAGTCCACTGAAGTTACTGCAATTGGTTATTTGGTTTTGTTCGGAATGAGAAATGGCTAAGGGAAATTATGGCTGTCGTGGCGAGTACGAATATTGCCGGTGCAAGGAATTATTCTACAGTTAACATACGAACGAGTGAAATGTGTTAAATCGTGTGTTTTACGTACATAAAGCACACAATTTGTTCTTGTTGTGGTTATTGGTTATATGGATAGAGGAACGCGTGGATAAATTGTAAGATAGAAAAAGTATATTTAACGAAGAAGCGTATATACAAGTATGAATACAGTTTGAGCTGGTCCAAAACCCCGAAGCCATCGTTGCCTGTCTGCTGTCTATGGTTGCCATGTGGCTGTCTTTTGTCTATGGCCTGTCGATGGCTTTAGTGATTGAGAAAACTAAACAGAATAGATGTAGAGTTTTCTTAGAAGTGTCTGATCTCGTCAAGAACGTAGCAGTCGTTCTAGTTGGTGCATCGGTTAGGACTACATCCGTAAAAATAAGGTGTGTAATTCGAAAAAAGATCGCTCGACGAGAACCGTGGATCGGATTCGAGTCACGCGAAGAATCGATGCAGAACCTCGAGTCAAGCCCTGTCACAGGACACGTTCTGCCGTGGACAGAAGAGAGAATCCCTTTAGGAGCGACCTAATTTGTCAAGATCATTCGTATTCGGTGTAGACTTTGGGTTGGCGGCTGTCCCAGCTCGTGATAGCCAGCCAGGAAAGAGAGAAAAGGGAGGAAGCTCATGGAAGCCGGGGTCTTACCGCGTCTTGTGAAAAGCGAGAGCTCGAAAGGAAGGAAGCATGTTGGTTACGAGGTCTTCTATGTAACTCTCTGGCATCGTTCGCTGGCATGGTCTTGGCTACTTTGTATGCCAGGAAGAAAATCCCTTCTTGCGACACTGACGTGTTCATTTCTCGACAGTCTGTTTGGCCAATTGCACTCGACGCAGGCTCTACCATTTTTAGAGGTTTCCTTGGACGCGAGACCACCACTCTATCGAGGTGCTAAGATCCGGAATTACAATGGACTTTTCCGTGACTTTTTGATTCCGCGCACCTCTATTCGATTTATCTTGTATTCATGCGTGCGAGAATCGGAAGAATTGTCAGATATCTTGATATTATTCTGTTAATGTGATATTGTCCTATTGCTTTCGTTGGGTTGGAAATCTACATTTAATCTATACTCTATAATCTTAATCTGTACATTGATAGAAATATACGATAGGAAAACATAACTAGATTAGAGTACTATAATTCAAGAATGTCACGCTAATCGACTACGTGAATTAGAAAGTAAAAGAATCGGGATGATGTTGCTTAAGATTTTGCTTAACATGTCGTAGGCAAGCTAGTTTAATTCCACTATTCGAAACTTGTGAAAGATTTGCAAAAATTCTATTGTGTCTACTTATCCGCATCTATATCATATTATCTAATTATCGTTAAGTCCAATATCTAAATCTTTTCAAATAAAAGTAAAAATTCGAAGGAAAGACATGAATTTTGCTCACCTACAAAGAGTTAAGCAGCATCATTTATATCATCTATTATTATTGTTAAAATATGTGGATCAAACGAATCACTTATTTTTTGGAAACTTTTCTATCGGTCACTAGGTGCACGTGTAAGGAAATTGGAAAATTTAATAGCGCTTAATAGCGAGTCTGTTTGATTTCTGACAAGCTTATTTATCATATACCTAGTGATTACCCTGTTAAAGAGATTAATTATCGTGAATTAGCTATCTTATAATTTATTACACTGCTCCAATTCTTCTTTAACATGTCTGGTCGTTGCCACTTGTTTAGTTTCCTAATTGGTGCTACAGAGGTGTTGCGGAACAAGAATTTCAATCTTATCGGGGCTACTTTTCAACGATGTTCCAGTTAATTGGTACCTGTTCCTCTCGTACCAAATATAATTTATCCGTAACGTCACGATAACATTATCGAATTCTAGGGCAAGAAAGCCACGTTCGCGTGCTCGTCCTGCGCGTGAGAAATGGATAAAGGCGAATATTTATAGTTTGAGTTCTCGGTACGGTACAAGGAACGTACATATATCAGGTGCGTGGATGTACCTTATGCCGAGTTCTCACGTTATCGCGTGGCGGACAATCGAATCGTCTTCTCCAGCTTAATATAGTTTTCACTAAAATGCTTTCACGAGGCATACATTGAATAATTTATCATTTGCCTACGCGTGGCTGGAATATCTTCAGCTTTATGAGAGACGTATTACAGATTTGTTTTTCGAGATAGCCCGTTATTCTTGCAGCTATTCTTAACTTCTTTTTAGGTAAATAAAAACGCGAGATTCTATCCTTGAGTTGCTGCACAAAAGGAATTTTTATTTTTATTCGAGAGACTTTCAAACGTTTGTCTTGATACTTCGAAGTTCGAATATTTGATATTTCATTCCAGTTGTTTTATATTCAACAAGATATTTATCCGTTCATAATTTGAATAAACTCTTTCTCTGTTTTCGTATTTCTCATGAATTTCCATATTTTCCTTCTACTTTTTTTTTTTCTTTTTTTTCAACCTTTTAGTTTCTCGACCGCGTTTGTGATTTTGTAAAGTAAATCCCGTAAACTTAAAAAGTATTAAAAACGTTTCTGTGTTTATTTGGGAGACGTGTAGCCATGAAAATGTATTTAAATCAAATGAAAGAAAAATTAAATTTATTACAGTGGAAATAAAAATGTTAAACATTAACGGGAAAAATTGTATTTTCTTATCATTTAATTTATTTCCATTCATTTTAATTTTAATTCATTTTAAAATAATCTCTATGGAGAAAAGTTTTGCCGATATGCACGCGTTCCTACATAGGTACACGCATGATTGCGTTTCATAGCAGCGCACAATTGTGAACCGGAAAAGACACACGCTGTGCCGCATGACACTCAACAGTGCGTTGTAAAACGGGCGTGAATTTCGTTGGTTCAATATATTCCGCGAACAATGCTGGTTACGTGTAGTCATTCATCGGACCAATATGCGAGCCTCAAATTCTTTCTGCAGAAATGTAAGAATTAAAGATCAATTGTAATACCTAAAATCTAAACGTCTGCGTTCGAAGCAATACAGATATTCATTTTCTGTTGGTAATTATTTTCAAATTAGTTTCCAACTTTACCAATATAGTCATAATAATCGAGTTGGAGGGAAGAAATTAGGGGGTTGAAATTTTGCTCACCTATAGAGAGTTAAATAGCATCGTGTATTATATATTCTTCTTATTATTAAAATGCATCTTAAAATTTATAATTAGTTTCCAAAATCTATATTGCCAGTCATTTATTTTTTGAGAATTTTAAAATTTCGAGATGTCGTGCAAAATACACGTAACGTATTCGTAAAACGTATCTAGAGGAGCGTTTAAATATTTTCTCGAGCCTGAATATACGTGTACGTGTTATATATCAATATCACAGTTTCGTTTACCGAATTTGAACAATAGTTAACTATTACGTTATTAATAATTTCCTATTATACATTCTTCGGTTTGCTACTAACGAAAAGCTTTCGTTCGTTTCTCTCGACAATTGGAAAACAGTTTGCTAATCCTGTGTCTAATACATAATCTCTCGATACGATACGATATCTCGTTACTTGAAATGAAATGGGTACGAGAGCCACGTGTAAATCAAAGCGACTGTAGGGAACATAATTATAATTAAGTAAACGTGCACAACTGTAAACTAACGAACGAGCAGCAAGAACAAACCGCGTACAATGCGCACCCCTACTTGTTTGCAAGTTCAAGTGGACGTGCTTTCTGCACAGTTAGTTAGAAAAGTATGGAGGCAATTAGAATTATGCATATGTCTGCGTGCTCGTTTGTCTTCGCTCCTTTCCTCCAACGCGTTTCCGTTGCTGTACTAACGCTACGAATTTTTATGTACCTCAGCGATTCTTCTAAGGATTCCTTCTTATCTTTCTATTTTACGTAACTTTATCCATTCTTTTTTCTTCGTCTTTAAATGCACCAATGTGGATTATTCGTAACTGTATATTTTTCGCTACTTTATTCTGTCTGATTATATTATAAAAAGTAGTAAACGTCGCTTGTAACTATCAATTCATCATTAATCTGTAGATTTCGACGAGGTTCGCATATTATTCGTACAAATCGACCAAGGTTTTCGGATGCTTACGAACGGTAATGTGGCAACCGATAGAAATATTTTATTACAGATTCTTTACATGCACGTTCTGTAATCTTAGAATTACAAGAGAAATCAAGAATAATCTTCTAAACTGATAGAGATACTTGTGACGTTAATACAATCAATGATATTTAAATAGCAAATGTACGTAGTTGCATATAAAGTACAGTGAAATGAAATTATTGAATCGTTGCTATGCTTTTAACAGGTAATTTACATTTGTTTCCTGACGATTTCACGAAGACTTCATAAGTACTGCTTTCGATTACTAACTCCTCGCTAATTTGTACGTTCTGATCAAATTCGCGTATCGCTCGAATTAACGGGATACTCGCGAGCAATAGCGTGTATGTAAATTCTTTTCGTTACGCATCACAATTGGCAAGAGAAGGCAATTTCATAGACCCGCCGTCGTAAATCAGAATTTCGTTGAGCGAATTCACGATAGATCAGTCACGTCCAAAGGAAGGGAAAACTTTTCAGTAATTCAATTTGCCACCAGGGAATTTCTGTCCTGTCTGGCCCCCGGTTGGTACCCATGTTCCTTCAGCACCTTTTTTCGCTCCTTAGTCTTTTCGTCTGTGTCGGTGCTACGTGATTGCGCCATAAAGCTCGCCTAGCAAGGGTAAAAGAATTTACGAAGAAGTTTTCACGGGCGTGACATCACGTTCACGAGGTGCACGCCACTCAACAGGAGCCATAAAAACATTGCAAGCCAATGCTCACCGGTTTCTTTGCAAGGCTCACGTAGGAGACCGAGCTGCCGTCGTTTTCGAGGCTTCGTTGTTAACTTACTTGCGTCCCTTTATGGCTGTTGCACTTGTTTCTAAGGTGTTTCCCGACCATAATGTCGCGTGAACGTTAACATTGATGAGCGGTCGAATGCAAGCAGATGATTTGTATAAAAACGTCGTGCAAGTAGATTCGAAGCGCAAACGATGAAATGATGAAATATGAAAATCATGGGGGAAAATATGAGTCTTTTTGGTGGTGATAGGGAAATAATTTTAGGCTCGAACGTGGCTAAATTGTCGTTTTCTCTAGATTTTGGATGAAATATTGAACAAGTTAGACGGTAGATTTATTAATAGTTTAGATTTGAAATATTAGTAAAATTATCTTTTTAATTTGGACATTAGGTAAATATTTAGTATTTTCAACACTTCCTTAAAATTTAAAACAATTTTGTTGGATTTATTTTTCATTTAGTTTTGCTTCTCTGTTCTACCACGTTAGTAGAATACCTCGAATATTTATTTCTGGTCGTGGAAAAATAAAATTCCGATAAGAAATCGAAATTGAAAATCGAGCAAACGTAGACTCATCCTGTTTCTACGAAATTGTCGTTGTACAGTTTGTTCCATTTTACGAAATCTCAATCGTATCTATCGGATAATAGAGTTTATCAAACTCAACGAAATGTTCCTTTACTACTTTCCTTAACTTTCTTCTAACTCGCTTTAAAATAGAGAAACATATAGCTCGATCGAATGACATAAAAATATACTTAAATACACTGAGAATAGCTGCTGACAAAACGTATATATCGTAAAAAGAGCATCGGGGCATCAAATTCAAGCATCAAATTGATTTCTACATATGACATCATTCCCCAAGCTACATTTCTGCCCAATAGTCGTCGAAACTGGCTTACTTCATACTTTATATGATCGAAGAAATACCTGCTGATATATAAGCCGCTGCCGTGTATAATTCAAATTTCATAATCTACGTCAAATATTGAAACTTAAAAAAGACGAAACATATTTTGAAACTTCCGAGCGAGAGTGTACATGATTCCTAAGTCCTTTGTGCAATGCGTCAAAAATTCATCCCAACACCAACGCATTAGCGAAATACGTCACAATCACAGCGAAATAAAACGAAAATCCGTAGTGAGACTTCATACTTTATATGATCGAAGAAATATCTGATATATAAGCCGCTGCCGTGTATAATTCAAATTTCACAATCTACGTCAAATATTGAAACTTAAAAAAGACGAAACATATTTTGAAGCTTCCGAGCGAGAGTGTACATGGTTCCTAAGTCCTTTGTGCAATGCGTCAAAAATTCATCCCAACACCAACGCATTAGCGAAATACGTCACAATCACAGCGTAATAAAACGAAAATCCGTAGTAAGACTAAAGCAGAGCAGCATGAAAAATTGAAGCGATTTAAAGAGCCCTGGGCGCGCGCAGCTTGTTGCAAGCGCGTAACGTCTGCGCTGCAGAGGAAGTCGCAATTGTCTCCGCAATCCATATACCATGCGGAACTCCGTCCTACAGATCTGTTTGTCTCTGTTGGCCTCTGCGTCTGTTTTTCTCCTCTTTCGCTGCTCTCTTTTGCACACCCTTTGCGACCATTCGATCTAGCGGTTTCCCTTCTTTCTCTTCTTAACTAGCACCCTCGACAGAGCACGCTTTGCGACGAGCTCGTGAGCCTTGTCGCCCGTTGCCAGAGGCTGTGCCAGCTAATTTCGGCAATCAGCACCATTGTGCGGTGCTCGATGTCATTTAAATCTAAGCGATTCGTGCCTTCAGCCTCGCTCTAGTCTTTCCTTTCTCTTTCTCTAGCCTCTCTGCTTCGTCTCATTGCATTGTTGTCCGTCGATCCACCTACTTTGGCCGAGCTCTTCCTACCCGGTTTGTTCGTTCGTTCTGCCATGGATCGCGTCCTCTCTCGCCGATTTCGAATTACCAGAAATTCGTCGTGGCCATGCCTGAATTAGGCCGCGCGTGAATTGCGAAATATGAAGCGAGGAAAAACCGCTCGCGATAGGCAGGCTACAAATTTTTCTTAGAAAAAAAAGCAAACTAGAAATAAATACCGAAGGATATATTGTATGCGTATTTTCTGAAAAGTCATAGACTAGGAAGCGATTTGATAACGTTTAAATATGGTAGAATTTGTGTAGAAATTTGTAAGCGGTCAATTTGGTTTAGTGTTAAGTCTTTCGGAAAATCACTGTAACGTTTATGCGAATTTACATTTTCGTAAATGGAACTAAAAAGAATAGAACCTGAGCAGATATTCGTTTCACCCGTTAAATATTGTAAGGAATATTATACTTTGAATATTTTATATATTTTTAATGTTGTGTTCTCCGCGTTATAACTTCTTTTAATTTCTCATAAATACATATACTTTTATATTATGGCCCTTTTTTCGTTTCATGTCGTTTCTTCCTCCAGACGTGTTTAGATATTTGTTGCAATAAATAATAACTTTTCGTTGTGACTGTAACCATTTTAGTTGAGAACTTTATCGGCTAAAATAAAATATTGCAAACTGCCGTGAAGCGAAAAAAAGTAACAGCCTGCATAAACCGGTCAAAGTAGTAAAAATTAGCAGTATTTTGTGACACGGTTCGTTTAGGCATTCCAATTAACCGTTTCCTAAAAAATTTGCGCGTTACAAGGGCCAACTACCTGTACAAAATTCAGGTGTGTAATTGTTACGGTAGGTTAACCTTTTGCAGTTGCGTTTCAGTGGAAGCTACGCGGCAGTCCGAATGCACAAACTACTGTTACTTTATAATACGTTTAATCGGCTGCAATTTTAATCGTACAATGTGGTTAACCAGTAAACGCGTTGGTTATCGCCCTGGGCAGACGCAAAACGTCAAAATATGCGGAATAACCATTGTGTCTATAGCCTAAACATTTTATCTGGTTTAACGAGTATATACCCACCAGCTGGAGTTTAATGATAAGATAAACAGCGGAAAATTAGCATTCCGAATATTGCATCGAATATTATGCATTTACGAATGTACTGGCGAATGTTTAACGTACTATTGTTATATGTACTTGCAAATTGCCATCTTCGCGCTCTCTCAAAATAAATTTAGGAAATTAGAGGGCCTATGAATCGACTTATGTGTAAAAAGCTGTCCAAATTTTTTTTTTTTTTTTTTTTAATTGAATCGAGAAGTTTGAAAAGTTTATGTTACGATCAATTAGAGTAATTTAGTTGTTTTATTAGTTTCTGCCTGTCGGCTACAAAATAAAATTAATTTTACATTGATTTATTACTCACATTCTCGTGTAAGATTCTTTGTATGTATACGTATATTCAATCATCTCGAAGCTGTTTGCAGGAAAGCGCGTGTGATTTTGGAAGACTAGCAGAAAAATGAAATTACTTGCGAAAATTATTTGTCAAATTACTCGTTAAAACAGGATCTTCTATCAGGTTTATATATTCAATTATTTTCTTGAATATCTTTCAGTATCGTCAAAGAAAATATTTCGTGAGAAAATATTTAGACATTCGGATTCTGGCGCGGCAATAAATCCTGTAAACAACGAAATCAACAGGATGTCCGTACATAAAATAATAACTCGTGTATTCATAGAACGTATAACAGCTTCGTTTGAATAATTACTACAATAAATACTAACGCTTAAATTTTAGTGCCTAAAGTTTTCGCATAAGAACTGAACTCAACTAGAGTTGGCAGATACTAAAAACGTTATACCGCTAGTCCAGGTATATCAAGGTCTCCTTTTACTCTGATTGAACTCTATTTGATGTCACTTGCCGCGGAAGATAGTACGATGTGTTTCACATATGTATATATATCGAGACGATTGTCGTCTACAAAGTCTGTCGTCGGCCAGTGAAACAGTTTCGCGTCATTACTAGCACGTGTGCCCCGATTCGCAGCTGTCGGCCCTGTAAAAATGAAAAAAAGAAGAAAAAAAGGATCTATACACCCCGTAAAAATATTCTCGAGCCCTGGCCCAACGTTGGCGGGTTTATTCGCAGACTTTTGTCCCGACGTAGACGCACACGAAGCCAAGGAGACCCGTTGAATACATTACGATCCCAAGATGTCACGCAAGGACACAAGTCAGACGTCTTCTGGATCGCTTGGTCGGAGATGCTTCGGGGTACGAAGAGGGGAACATGTTATCGATTAGTTTCGTGATGGAAGCAGATAAAAATTAATGCATAAATTAATCTTGTATCTACAAAATCCACATAATTTTTCCATTAACGCAACCTTACTAATTCAGAGTGTTTACATCGTTTCGTTTAATCTCGTTAACTTTGTAGACATCGTGTATATTCGGTAGAAAATTAATGTTTTCTTTCGAAGGGTGAATACGGAATGGAAAGTTTGTCATCAGCTTCTTTGAGATATATGTCGTCTGTGTGGTTTGAATTAACGATACGCAATCTGTAACCCGTTTGTTGATATAATTATTTATTTATAGATATTTCCATTCGTTCGTCTTACGTATACATCTCATTTGCATGTTAAATTTATACGTGTCCTAGAGGGGAAAGAAAATTCGCGAAGTTACTTGAAATTATATTTGAAATTATTCGAAGATTTGGAAGTCTAATGTTTTCAAGAAACATACCGATTGACAGAGTTGAATCTCACCTCATAGGGTAGCCGCTTTGACTAGGGGGAAGTAGAAACTAGTTAAACTTTCAAACAACCCCCATGGAAACCTCAATGGAGCGCTATTAACAAGCTGGACCGTAGAGACGAAGTTTGTTGTTTCAGCGTCTCTGAAACCTATGCCACGTTCTCGTGACATTTTCGTACCTACTAGACACCCCTATCTAAACCCTTATCACTTTGATTTTCACATATTTCACTAGTTTCTGCTTCGCAATTTCAAATTTTGTTCAAATCAGCTAACTCTCGATAAATATAGGGAAAAAATACATAGAAAATATTAGTAGTTCGGGATACACCTGATCGGAAGAATGGGTCGACCAAAAAAGAAAAAAAAAAAAAAATTAAACGCTTCATCCAAAATTTGTATGTGTATGGAACATTGTAATAGATACACATCTAGTAGAATTTCACCAGTGAGAAACTCGAAGGAAAGATTTTTGGAAATTGGAACTGATTGCAAAAACGAACTTGAAGCAGCTTCTTTTAGAATGATTTATAAAATGATTATTAAGTGTTCAGATAACTTTAAATAATTCATTGATGTTGTAATTTGAAAAGTTGAAGCCCTCTTCTGATTGTAAGCAAATATGATATTGTTAGAGAACAAGATAGGTTTTATGCTTGGTAAAGAAGAACTACGGGTTAACTCGATAAGAAGCAGCTATCGTTTTTCGTATGAAACACTTCGTCGAATGCAAGCTTCCAAGCTGCAGCCCTGCGCCGCCTCGTTGGTAACTTTTTTACTTGATCGATCCATCTTCTTGATCGAGTGTCTGGGACTACTAATCTTTTCGTATCACCTGTTTCCGTTCGAAAAACGTATACACGCTCCAAGGGAATGAACTGCTACGTAAATGGAGAAAAAGTTGACTCTGGAGGTACTGAATTTCAAAGAGATGAAATATCGATTAGTGGATTAACAGTTCGCTTGGTTAATATAATAAGCGAGAATTTTTTGTAACTTCAAAGTTACATCTCTTCTATGATTAATCTATAATTATATAATAATAATATAATCTATAATTTATCTGACAGCATGTGCTTGTACTTTCAATTATATAAGATACATATTATAGTTATAGCGTAATATTTCTTATAAATTAATTATAAAAATGCGAGAAATAGTCTTGTAACCATTAGTAATAAATAAACGTTCCACTAGATATGTATTTGCTTTCAATCTAAAAAATTAGTCAGCTTCCAAAAGAAATTTTAACGTAACTTTAAAGTTACATCTCTTCTATGATTAAATATTATAATTTATCTGACAAAATGTGCTTGTACTTTCAATTATATCAGATACATATTATAGTTATAGCGTCATATTTCTTATAAATTAATTATAAAAATGCGAGAAATAGTCTTGTAACCATCAGTAATAAATAAACGTTCCACTAGATATGTATTTGCTTTCAATCTAAAAATTAGTCAGCTTGCAAAAGAAATTTTAACGTAACCCTGCTTCGTAAAAACTAGGCACATAATACTGTCGCCAAGTCGATGTTTCGCCTCATCGACTATCAGTATATAATATTCTGTCGAATAATTTTACGAAGAAGAGACAATGCACTACAATTCGAAACTGGTATATTCGAAGCTTCAAAATAATTTTTACGATATATGTCGATTTTAACGTTTTTCACGGCCATCAAATGTATGACGATTACTACCAGATTACCTACGAGTGATCCAAAGAACATTAAATTTTATTCCAATAGATATACTACTAGCAGAAAAAATCAGAAATTGACGCACATCATAAACAATACCTAACATCTCGGTCATCGCAGAGCGCTATTATTTTTATTCGCGGAGGTTCGTTGAAAGTTTGCCATATCGAAAGATTATCCAAGCCAAGATAAACTGCGTGAAAGGCACATAAGCACTCGTGTTGCTTGTACGTATGCAGAATGCAGATGCACGCTGCTAAGTATCAGGGGAGCATTTGTGCGTAAATCTGTCAAGACGAGCCAGTGGCGCGCATCACGCGCATACACGCACTCCATCGTAGCCTTAAACTTGCCCTCTATTCATAGTCATGTCAGCCAGGACCCCACCCACGCGGCAATAATGCACGAGATGAATGCACATCCGCAGCCGGGTGCAACGTATGCCCCCGACGTGGAAGGCGCACTCCACGCGCTTCTCAACGCGTGCATCGTTGCGGATGAAGTTACACGATCACTCTTGATTGACCCATTGACTCGTGCGTGGCTTAAAGCGAACGGAAGAACATGACGTCGATGGTTAGCTTCGTTCTGTCCGGGTCCACGTAAAATCGCATTTTTTCTGCGAAACTTTTATTCGACGAATCTACTATGATCGTCGTTGCTAGGTTTCTATCGCTACGTGTGATACAATATGCTGAAAACGGTAAATCGCACGACACGATTATAGTAGAAATAGAAACATAATTTTGGAAATTATTTTGCTTCTTTTTGTATCTTCTTACTTGGAAAAAGGATTAGTTGTCGGATAAATATGAGTATGTGTATTGTAGTCCTTTTATAGTATAGTATATAGTTAACCTTTAAGTCTACCAGAGGTAATAAAATATTTTGGAAATGCTAAATTATTTGACACGATAGCGCAGAAACATAATTTCGATGTTTCTTAGTAGGAACAGGTTCAGTTGTCGGAGGATTAGACAGATGTGAAGTGTACAATAAATTAGAAAATATGATTCGTTCGTTATTCGTTTATTAATCCGCTCCGCGTTGTTGACTGTACAATATAATTTCAAAAGGCTTCGATAAATGAAATATTTTAGGAGCTTTATTTAAAGTTTAACGAAGGAATTCGTTAGTAAAAAGGTTTTTTATTCAACTTAATAATCATTTTATAAATCATTCTAACAGAAGCTGCTTTAAGTTCGTTTTTGCAATCAGACTGCATTTAATAATTGAACGTTGATTACCTGCGTATTTTTTGAACTATCTTTCATTAGCCGATGCTTTTCGGTAATTCTCATTAGAATTTTCACTAATAAGAGAGATATAAAAATTGTCGACTACAAATGTGTGAAAATAGAATAAAACGAAATGAATTTTAGATTTATTCCTGAGAAGTTCTCGCAGGTCGAAAGCTGGCGCAAAAATATTAATTGTAAAACACTTTAACCGCAGATGTGCATATTCATACTGGGCGAGTTGCACCGTCGAAATGCCTTTTGCGGTGTATTCAAATTTTCTCGGAGGTTGCCGGTTTTTGTTGGTACGCGTCCACTGTTAGTAGCCTCGCGTCCACTGTTAGTAACCTCGCGTTCACTGTTAGTAACCTCTTTGCATAAATTCTTGCAGTTTTTCCTACTAGTTCCGGTAAAGGGCGTCATCTAATGAATAATAAAATTTTCTTTCGTACTCGTAAGTGATAATACAATAATATTGAAAACTTCGATGCTGTAATAACGAAGTGCGAAAATTAGTGTCCTATATGGAACAATCACGTTATAACGTTTAAATAAATGTAAATGAAATGTAAATGTTTAAAATAATGTGTAATTTGAATAATGTTGCATATACAATGTGGAAATTCGTCGAAAGTAATGCAAAAGCAAACCTTGTATGTCAACAAAACGTTAACAATTAATCATATTAATCGAGACGCAACAAAAATTCTAGATTGAAAGAAATAATTTTTGTCGAAATGCCATATTTCATTCTTTCAAAGCATTTTACGTGTCAAAAAATTCAATTCATCGTTAAAGAAGATAAATATCTTCAATAAATAGTGAAAAATCGTTTACACTCTACGTAAACATGTTATTTCTGTGTTCCTGTTAAATTTTGTTACCAATTTTTCAAACAACTATATAAATGCTCCTTTATCCCGAAACAGTGACAACATTAAGCGTTTCAACTTGCTGCCAAGATATTTGTCACGGTACAAAGAAAAAATAAATAAATAAATAAAAAATGTATATTGAAACCGCGTTCAATACTTGTTCTTAGCTCTGAGATAATCAATTTAATCATAAAATTAAAAGACGCGCCTGAAGACGATTACCGAGATCGTACTAGGCCAGAGTCTAGAAATGTTCGAAGATGCAAAATTGTACAAAACGCGGGTAACGTGTACAAATACACAAAATATCCGTAGTAAAGTAACGTTCATGATACTCACTAGGGACGAGACAAGTCTCTAATCAATTTCCTTGGTTATATCTATAAAAACGTAAAATTGTAGCAAACACGTCCAATTAATAACTGATAACGCTAATTAATACAACGAATAATTCCTACCGTCACTGCTGCTATTATTTCAACTTCTAAAATATAAGTTATACGATTATACGCAATAATAGCTTGCGACGGGTAAGATGCAAGAAACAGGCCGAAGAATCGCGTCATTAGTAATGATAATTTGCTCGTTAATAGCATCGCATTTAACAGTCGCGCCACGTTACGTTTCCTGGAGGATTGCACGTCAGAAGAGGGTCTAAAGTGTGCTCAATTACCATATCGTTCTGCTCGATTTGCTGTGCAATTACAACTCGCTTACAAAATCCTGACAGCGATCGTTGAAGAAGGGGGAACAGAAAATCCCGGCGGGATTTCAGAATGCTCGCAGGATGCGTTCGAGGAGGCGTCTCTCTCCTCGCCGGCTTCGCATTCAATTTCCTTCTTTGGCAGGAGTTTACAGAGCCGTTCGCGTTATGTCGAGCATATTAATAGGCTATCCTGTGCACATGCTAACCACGTAGAAGCACGAGGACGTACCTTCGCCGCTAAATACTCCCGTGTACATGAATGGTCGACGCCGACGCCCGACGACGCCCTACCGCTAACACTTTGCTACGCCATTTAATTACGCAGCCCAGGAACTCGGTATAATTGAAGCAATAACAACTTTTTCTCTGCAATGATTATTCGGTCGGGTTGGAACGAAGAAACGGAATTATTAGATTGCATTTTGACGAATACTGTGGCTCACGAAACTTTTTACGTCCGTAGTGTACGCGTTAATACGAAACATTTCGAAATTTTCACGAGCGTTCCAACGAAACACGATTACGATTATGGTGTTCAGATTTGAAACCGATCCGAAAATATATATATACGGATCACGAGACATTTATTGCGAACACGTATATTTGTTAGAAGATTCGTATACGACTGTATGTAGACGGTATAAAAATTAGCGAAATGTCTGTTGAATTGAGTTGAATAGAGAATTACTAAGAATAGAGAGGAATAGAGAAATATAATTATTATAGCAATTCTTCCAACTCGGAACGTAGATCGGTAAGATACAGGTATGGACTAAAGGAGATCCCTGGATTAGATAGGACCAGACATTCCTGGATTACTAGGGATACAGAATTCTCTAATGCCTTTCCTCTTTCGATACGGTGTTTTCTCGGTTGTATATTCAATTATGTCCGTGCTGTATTCAAAACGTTAATTTTTGTAACGCTTTTCACGTTGAATAGATACATGACGCTTTTAACAAGCACGTGCTCCTCATATTCGAAAACTTAGAAAAATATTTGTTAATAACACAAGAAATAACGAAGGAATCGATTGAGAAAGACAAGTTAACTGTTCGTTTACACATAAGTGGCCAATATTTTTTGTATTATATTTGCGAAGATATATTTTGTGTAAACGAATGATTGGGTACAAAAGGTTGATTATTTTCTGTGAAAAGAAAGAAGGTAGATGAAGATGGACGAAGGAATAATAGCGACGTCAATTGCACTGATATATCATATTCTTGACATTTTACTTTTTGTCTTATTTCTTTTTTAACAAATCCTATTTTATTATTGGGAAATAAACGCCTAAAGAACTTCCCTCCTGTATTTCGTAGAATATATTGGATCGATATAATTATGTTAAAAATAAATTACTATCGTGCTTTATATTTAGAAGATTTTTTAGAAAATACTACAGGATGTGAAATACGTAATACTTACAATTTTTCTATGAAATATATATAATTCTAAACTGTTTCTGTTTCAGGTAAAATTCTACTTATCCATAGTAACAAACACTTGCATCGAAACCGGTTAAGTGAGTAATAATTTTAACTGATTTGAAAGAATCTTACAGTTGTTTGTAGGCTGCGGATTTTTATGCATTTACAAGAAATGCTTTCTATAATACTCGGGTAGGGAAAATAATTTTTCACCGAGGTTCTCCTTCTTTAACTACTTTCTCAAAAGTATGAATTTGCATGAAAATCCGTAGTCTAGTTATCTGCAATTATACACTAATAATATTGCAACAATAAGAATGTTGTAAAAAGTATTTTACTTCTTGCTTTGATAGTAGAGTATACACGCACAAACAATATTTTATAATTGCCAAATATAAAGGCTTTTAGTTAAATTGTTAAAGAACAGAAATATCTTCATCAGCGAATTGATAATTCACGAAGTTAATAATTGTTCTATCTGAAATCAATTTACTTTTCTGAATTATATCACTCGTCTAGCAAATCGATCATTTATATTGCTGTTATATTACATTTACCGTTAGAATGAACAGCGATTTGAATCCATTTACAGATTTTAAAATTATACCCTGCATATTCAACCACTTACTCGGAAATTTGCTGCTATCGCGATTCCACTCTGCTCCCTTCCATTCCCGCTAAATAGTAAACTACTTTGCATGAATAAAATTCAATGGATTTTCACTGTGGGTGTAACTTGCGGCTTCGTGTTTCGCACAATGTGTAAAACAGCTTCTGTTTCCAGATATATTTGAGTTCGAGTTGTTCACAATTCTAGCCGAGCGTGTCCGGGTCGCTCGGTTGAAATTTGCATTTCTCCTGGGGCGCTTTTGCCAAAAGAATTCAAGATCAGCTGCGCTATATCTGAGCGCTGTACAGATTTTACAGCTTTTCCTCGTGCGGTTATAAATATTAACACATCCGGCAGTTTTTCGTCCTGAAAATGTACATTTCAAAAGAGAATCACTTTTCAAAAATGGATACATTCCCCTACTATATTATTTCTGTTTTCCTTTGGACACAAATTTCCTTCGATTCGAGTTTACCTTGAAGTTTAATCTTCTAGAAGAAACGTCTTTAGAAGGTCTTAAGACTCGTGTAATATTTAGTGGCAATTACAATACGAAGCAAGTCGATACGTTAGTATTTACGAGATTGTCGAAAGAAAACGATTTGATCTAAACGTGACAATTATTATTAGCTGATATTTCTCTCGCTGGAGTGGAAAATTGTTGATCGTAGTTGAATTAGATATTTAAATAGTATTCTGACAAGTTAGAACCAGGAAAAGGATATGAAAGAAGTTTCCATTCAATTTATTCTGACCATAATCGACTCTCCACACACGGTGGACAACAGTCCTACTAGAATCTCTTTTATTTTCAATTACAAATTCATTTAAGTTGTTTGCGGGCTGTGCCACTTTCTAGTAATTTCTATCAATTTATCTTCTACTAATTGATTTCGAATGATTCAGCTGCGTATATTCAACAAAATTTCACATCGATTTCGACGATACAGAGGCTGAATTATTCACAGATGATTTTACGCTATAAACTTGGAATATTATTATTTTTATATACGTTAGTCGTTATAACGTAACGATCGTGATAAAATATATTCTCTTTATACGTTCCTGTATATACTTACTATCGTATGTACTTACTATTTTCTGTCTACTTTGGGCACGAAAAAGCAACCAACTACGATATAAAAAATTATATTTATTGAACAATAAGAAACGAATAGATTTCATATTCACTGTGAAGATTCATTAACACGAATATAAGTTGACCACAAATTTATGGCACGTTCGAAACAGCACAGAGTTTTACTTGGTTTTCGCTGATTTACTCGTATTAACCGAACGTGAATTCAATTGTCTGTGATTGATTCTTTTTTTTTTTTCAAAACCGTAAATCTACATCGTCTGTATCCTCGAGTCGATAAACCCTCTTCTAACGCTTAGTCATTCAATTCAGATGTGCAACGGAATAGGTTGCGTCACGCCACCTACCATCGTACCTTTACCTCGTCAAATTGCTTCGTTCTCACCTAAATTTCCAGCGTTTTATTTTATATCTTTCCGCCGGATGGTGGCAACGACTGTAGCCGTTCCACGTTCTGCGTGCTATTAATTACACGACAATTCGTAATACACGAGGCGTGAGTAACTGGTGAGCCAGAGATAAGCTGGATGCCGACCAAACAGAAACGATGTAGAAACGAGGCGGCCTGGAAATTCGCAACGAGAGCGGCACGTACCGCGTAACGTAACGTTTGCAGGATATCTGCATGAGTATCGGAATACCTGGCACACCAAAAGCTACACAAGAGGGCTGTAAACGATCCGTGTAAACGTTGTCAGTAGATGGAACTGATTGCTTCTCTCGTCCTCGACAAGGCAAACACATATGAACGGAAGCGTAACGCGTGACACGCAACAACGTTTCACGCTGCCTCTGTTCCCTAAAGAGTTTTACACTCGTAAATTAGGTTAGGCTCGATGCGTCACCGAGCACCTGTTTGCTGGGCGAAAACTGTTTTTTTTTTTTTTCGATTGATTGTTCGCAAACGGTTTTCCATCGACGCGAAAGAAGTTTTCAATCGATCGAAAGGTAATCGATTTAACGATAAAATCTCTGAAAATGGTGGCTTTCAGATCGTTTGCATTCGTGGTTGACAGAGATCTGCAAGTGTTTTTCGCCAAAATTAATACGATTTCCATCGACAGTAATACAGAAGCTTCTTAGAAATCGACCAACTTCATTTTTTATATTTTTCTCAATTTTAACATACTCAGTTTTGTTATGGATAGGCGTTTGGAAGTTTTTCAGAAACCGATCAGTTCCGCTTTTTGTATATTTCTCAGTCATCTAGGTACGTGACTAATGATCGAAAACAAAAGATTTGCTTTCATGAGTTTTGATTTCGTTTGTTACGAAGAAATTGCTTAAGTAGCGGTGAATTTCGGTGTTTTAAAATCTTCTGTTTCTAATCTTGGAGTTGATCAATGTGCCTCTGTGTAAGAAACTCGCGTATACCTATTTATTCTCATCGTACAACTGTAATCTTGATCAGACTTTAATTCAAACTCTGATCATCTATATATTGGTCGCTATTTATTTCTTCTTTTTTTTTTTTTTGGTTCGGTACACGTTATAGTTCAGTAGTTATACCGTGTAATGAAACTTCAATGATCTTTAATGTCATTTATTAAATCGCCCGGGTTGCTTCCTTTCTAGCACCGTAAATGCTGAATTAACTATACTTACGATTCCATTCACGAATATCGTAAACCAAACTAATGTTAGGCAACTGTTTGATTACGAAGAGCAAGTGGCGTTTGAGAATGTTTAAATGTGTTTGCATGATTAATTCGAACGACAGATTGTACGCGTTGTTGACCTGTATACTGGACTGTTGACGCTTTGGTGGTAGTTGCATGATTGTTCTAAGATTATTAATGAAAGGCTGCATCGTATAACTAACGTGCAACGTTTATTGGGAATTTGGAATGTGACAAATGACGAAGTTTGATTCGACGTTGAGGAAATATATTTCCAAACAACAAACAGATATATGTAAGTATAAATGAAATCGTAAAAATGGGAAGCACGAACTATTCTGAAAATAAGGTTCTCGGGATTCAATTACTTATAACTAGTAGAAGAAACTGTAGTTGTCGATATATGCGCGGTTAGTAGTTCTAGTGAAATTAATTTATGATGCTCTACGTGACTCACTCTACCGATTTAAGATTTATTCGAATATATGTACCCCCTGATACCTACATACGTGACTCAGTAAAAGTCGAAGAGAAATAAATTTAATGGAGCAAGAAGCTTTATGACTACCTTTCTTGGTTTTCTACGTTGCTTTCCCAGATAGCTCCGCGTGCACGAAAAAATGTAAAAAATGTGAAGAATGAGACTTTTGCCAGTATCCATAGTACGAGCTTGCTGGAAACTGTAACAGAAGTTATAAAAGGTATACCAACTAAAATATACGAAATATAGTAAAATATATCCAAAATATGCTAACTACGACACGGTGAAATTTTTGTTTGAATAAAAACCGTCTTGTTGCGGAACGCATTGTACAAAGACTTTTGTGACTGTATACGAGCGCCATTTCATTGCCCTTTTGATGTTTCGTTGTCGCGTCCGCTTCATCGCGAATTTCCTAAAACGTGTTGGGAAAGTAAACAAACCGTTTGTCGTCAGCTCTGTCATTATTTCCACCCGCGCGCAGCCATTCACTTTGCAAGACAAATTCATCAAAGTCAAGAGAAGAATTTCTCCCTCCTCTATTTCTCGTTCTCGCTGTCATTTCTCATAGCCTTGAAGCCAAGCCTCCAACTTAATAAACTCTCGACGTGGGTTCAACTTTAATCGTCTGGTTAATCGCTGCGAAACTTTTGCCGGTGCCGCTGATGATCGTCTTCGTGACTAACTGGAAATTGCTAAATATATATGTATATATTAAATATACTGAATATTAGATACTATTATTAGATTCTATTAGATTTATATATTTATTACGACGATTTTATGTTAAATTAAGTAGCTTCGATGTACCGTGCTCGCTCATTGATCTTTTAGCTACAGCTAGTTTTAAAGTAAAACACGAATTGCTATTTCTAGATCAATAGATGATATATGTAAGTGTATCGTTGCATTGTGAACAGCTATCACGACAATTTCATCTACGATTATTAATAAACATACCGTAATTAATAAATACGTACGTTTATTATATTATACTCGTGATTAATCGTTTTACGAAGATTTCAAGATAAAGATGGTAAAGATAAAAATATAAATAATCTGCTTTAGGATATCGTTCTCAGTGTGACCCATTGTGACTAATTAAAATAGATACAAGAAATTTTTTATCCTCAGAGAGCTTGACAGTCTAACTACATCTGTTCATCTAATTATTTTTAAACTATATAATTTGAGTAAATATAGTATCCAGAATATAGTAATTATAAATGTTAAATATTAAAGTGTCTAGACAATACATATCTATCTTCCATGGATGAAATACGAGCAAATTAGAACACATGGAAATTAATAAACTCTAATAGCAACATTCACTGAATATGGGATTCACGTTTAAAAAGGAAGACCAATATTTATTACCTCTAAAAAAGACACTAAACTACGAAAGTATTAATAGATACGTTCAAGATTATGAACACCTCCGTCAACGGTTTTTATCCGTCAGCGTAACCCCTTTTTACGCCCGGCTATCTGTCAGTTAAAAAAAACGGGAAATATATTGGACACGCGTAATTCAGTGAAAGCTGGACTTTTCTACGCGACAAACCTGCAAACAAGATTGTCATTGTCGATAAATATCCGACGTTAAACGGTTCACAACCAGCGAAACTATAAATTATCCCCGTGGTGGCACGTGAAACTCCCGTCGTGCCATCGGAAAAGAAACATAATGTACGGGTCCGATGGGGAACTTCGTAGGGTCGAAGGAACAAAACAAGAAGAGGAGAGAAAGGTAACGATGCTCCTTTGTAAGAATCGTTTTCTGGCTTCTCGTTCTTTTTTCCGCGGAAAAATCGAACGTTGGTATGAAAAACGGGGCGACAGATGGCGAATCGTTGCTACTCGTATCGGTAGGCCGCAGGAAAAAGAAAAGGGTTGTAAATAATGTTACACGCTTATACGTTTTCTTCCGCTGGTTATTATAGGTTTCGTTTTCCTGGACGCTTTGAATTATGTGCTGCAAACTGTATCGTTTTACTTTGTACGACGTTCGTGATCGCTCTAAAGCCTCTTTCGTGCTCGCGTCCTCGAAAAAAGGGGCAATGGCAACTCGAGACTCGAGAAAAATCGATCCCAGTCGAGCCGCAAGGGCTTCGCAGTCTCGCGCGAGTTCTAGAGAATTCATTTCTAAGTAAATTGTATATAAAGTAAAATATTTGCGTTGAAGCGGCAGATTGAGTTGCGGTATATTTGATTTAGAACACGAAGAATTTATTTCTAAGTGAGCCATTGTTTCTAAATTAATGTTTATTATAATAAATCATAAATTAAAGTTATACTTTATTTAGATCGTTAAAAGAATTTATTTCTCAATTGGAGAATTTATTTGCTGATTGTATGAAAATTGCAACATCTGAATTAAGTATAACATATTGGATAATAAAATCAGAAGAATATGTTTCTTAGGATTTAAGATTGTTATAGCAGAATTGGTATTGTAAAGTAGAGACAAATCTTGTCTCTTGAAATATTCTTTGGTCCTCTGATCGTGACTGTGCTATAAGAGTATATTTCGCAGATGATAAATGATTTTTGATTATAGATATACTGATCGTTTTGGATGAAGAAAAGGAATATAATGGTATAATAGGGTTTCGATGACTTGCTTTTTTAGTTGTATATAAGATTATTGTTTTAGTCCCCTTATATTTATATTGAATGTTTAGATACTATCGCTATTTATCGTTTGTACGATTGCAATTAATTTGATTAATTTACAATAAAAATACTCTTTGTTACATGTGTGTGTCCTATTACAGAATCATATATACAAACATTAAGATATTTATCGAAATCTTGTAATAAAATTAAAGCATGTAACACGGAGAGTTCATTGGTCGTAAAGACATGTTAGATTTGTAAAGTTTTGATCACATTAAACAAGTAACAAACTTAATAAAACGAATTGTGCGCATTGTTATTAGTACATTACTTTAATCAAATTTTTATTCCGAGTTAGCTTACCGACGTAGTCTTTAGTCCTCGAGGGTAACTTAAAATAGTGACATAATCCGGGAAAGTTGATCTCTTAAGAGCATAACGAACGAGCTAAGAGACTTTTCCATTGAATTCGTTTTTTAGCAATTCCCATAAGGACCAATGATATCCGCCGAGAAAGAACGAGCTCAGGTCTTAGCGAGCTTCCTTCAAGTAACAAAATTTAAATTCGATCGATAGGATGATAGATTTTCTTTGAAATTTTAATTCTTAAAGGGAAAGGGAGTCATTTATACAGTTTTGTTTATTTTATTATGTCTCTTTAGACGTAGAAATAATATACGAATAGTAAAGAAGCAAATCTGGCGTTAGTGATATCACAACGAAATTTTGAACTATTGAGATATGGCAATTATTAAATTATGTAAAGCGTTATTAAATTACATAACGAATTAAAGCAGTAACTATTAGAAAAATTACTATATGGGAATATCTTTATGAGTAATTGCGGTAAAACTTTGTCGATCGTTTAAATTAATTTATACAAACAAATACACTAGTCTTTTTTAAAAATTCTATACTATATAATTAGATACTATTAATTAAAGATTCATATTTGAGCACAATATAATATATATTTATACAGTGTATTATATTCATAATACTGTACATTCTCGCTAGCCATTGTAATCAACCATGATGTGCACCGAGCGCCTACGTAATTATAATAACTCATACCAGACAACAATGTTTACAACGAATAGGTAGTTATAATCACCCATACTATCCAGCGAGGGCTCAGCGAATATACTACGGGTGATTATAGTTACATGTAATGTACACTGATAATGAGTGTAAGTGCTTAATGTAAACTGACAACGTCATTCATGGTATAGCTGAATATATATAATTATTAAAATATATAATAATTAAAATAAAAATATATATATAGTAAAAAAAAAATTATCAATAAAAGGTAACAGTCACCTGTGATATTCAATGAAGATGTAGTGTCAGATCATTGTAATCATGTGTGTTGTGTAATTATCTATCCTATCGTGTACTTATCTCAATTATTCATAATATTTGACAAATATTCAATATTGGGCGATTACAGTAACATATAATATATCAAGTTGTAACATGTAATTTCATGTATGTTCCCTTTTTGTCCTTTTATATAATTATATTCGTACATAGAGAAACAGAACAAATTTGAGTAACCATAGTCGTCTATAAGTTACAATATAGTATCCAGTCTTGGTTGATGACAATCATCTCTAATATGCTATTAGCGTCTGGATGGACTTATGGTGCGTAGTGTATTGCAAACAGTGTGAACGAATGAAGTCATTTCTAGCATAACAGAGCGCTCAGCAGTGAGCGAGCGATTATCATCAACCGTAGTATCCGGTAAAAGCTCGATGTTAGAAGATTATGATCACCCATACGTCACAACGTACATCAAACTCCCCGCGCAACATCATCCGCGCTATTCTTCAAACACTGGGTAACCATAATTACTCGCGGTACATCGCGAATACTCAGCACTCAGTGTAATAAGCATAGTCACCCATAGCAATCAAACGGCGGAAAAAGAAAGAAAGGCGGATTTTTCAAATACATCGCCAATGGTTTTCGACTTTTCAGCGGTCTTTATATTCAATGCCGGACGTTCGGTTGACAAAGGCGGGTAAAAATTGCACTTTGATGAATGCCGTTGAGGGATTTTGCTACCTTTCTGCGACAAGCATAGGCCGATTCACAGCCGCGCCAGCCACCAACTACAATAGGCCCCGTTGTACGAAAAAATTATACGGTCATCTCGGTTTCACTTAATGTAATATGGCGGCTGGCACGCTGTCGCGACACCGTCAATTTCCTGTCGGTCACCCTTAAGCTCGTTCCACGGTAGCGAACACGAGATTGCAGTATTCTATTATACGGCCGGCCTACCAGATGTCACGGGAATGTCTAGAGAGAGTGACACCGTGACCAAAGTCGTTAATGTGTGAAATACATCTGCCCGGAAGGACGTAGCTTAACACCCCTTCCGTTGCTGTTCCTCTCGTCAGTTTCTTTTCTACACTTCATTGTATGCCTCTGTTTGTATTCTAGTTCTCTTCTATTTGTCGTTTCTAAAGCTTCCTCGTATGAGTAACACTTGAGCGTCCGGGCACGTCTTTCTTACGCGTCGGTGCGTAGAGGATGTTGTTTTTCCTGAATCGACGATTAGAAGCGATGGGAAATGAGTAATTCTGGTTTCTCTTTAACTTGCCAATTACTCATTGCGCTCTATTTTTAACCAACGTGTTCTGTTTAGAATTGCAACTAGCTTGTCCCTGCTTCGTTTTATTCCGCAGTTTGTCACAGACTACGAGAAGATATTGATGCGATCTACTGATGCGCGACTTTACGAATCTATCACTTTATTAATTCGCGAGTTCACTCACGCGATAAGAGTTCTTTTCCGACATTTCGAATTAGACATTAGAGAGATTTCTATTGCGAAATCTCCGATACCTCGTGCGAAACACGGCCCAGCATGCGTTGTCTCGATATCGCGATCGGATTTGTATCGAATAGCAGGGAGAGACAATGAAAACGAAAGAGGCGGATGGCAGTGGAGAGCTTCTATACTACCTTTGAGTTAACAATTATCCGAGCATGAAGAGCAGGATTGTGCCGAAAATGGTGGGTCTTTTTTTCCCCGGAGTCGCGTGTCCCATGCCCCCAGACCAACGTCGCTCAGATGAATGGGGAGAGACAAGAAGATAGAGAGCGGAGTCTCTTTCATCAGATTCTTCTTTGCCTGTCTCTCCCTCCCCTCCCTGTCTAACCACCAGGCCATTTCACAATAGGAATCACGAGATTCGGATGGGAATATACGGTTCATTAGTTACCAACGTTCGAGAAGAACGTCTGTGTTCGTTTTCTGTCCTTCCTCTCTGGACGATTCTTTCTGGTCTTTATCTTTTACAGCGGGATTCCTTTCTACTAAATAGGTCCGGATCTCTTCTCTCTCATTGGCTGATTAGCTTGCCCTAGCAAGCGTAATCTTGGTAACCGAGAATCGTTGCCGCTACGTACAGCTAATAAGTACTTATTCTCTTTTCCTAACCGCAATTACGCGGTCTCCGGTCTCCTCCGCCCTTCTTACAACTCTTTTGCCTTCTCCGCATTCTTGCCGCATTAATCCCCTCTCCCTCCATCTCTATCTATCTATCTATCTATCTATCTATCTATCTATCTATCTATCTATTTATCTATCTATCATCTATCTATCTATCTATCTATCTATCTGTTTCTCTCTCATTTTCACCGGTTTTCTCGGACAATTTTCTTCGGGAGTCAGTTCCATATTTTTTGATACCAATGACAAAGTCGAGTATATACAGATCTGTCGTAACTGAAACGATGATTTAGAAGTACATTTCGTTGTAGATTACATTGTGAGGTTTTTGGTGAAGATTTCATATTAGGAGAGTTAAGCGCGAGGTATTACAGACGAAGGTTGTGAACCGGAAGGTAATTTCATACGAAAGTTTACTAGATATGTGGATAGTACTAATATTTATTGAATTAAGAGATGGGAAAGTGAACGTGATGGTAGTTGTTGTATTATGTGTATTTCTTATTTCGTACATTTTGCAGTGCAATATGTTTTCGTTCCATCGTGCACGTACGTATATACACGCATGTAGAGAAACGTAGAACGTGATTCGTTATACGTCATTCAATAATTTCTATAACAATAAATCATAAACTTTTAGGTACTTTACTCATAATTAATTATTTCCGAAAGAAATTGTTTCAAATGTCTGTGTTTATTGTTGAATTCAAACTCGTGCACACATATGGAATGATGGATTCAGACATTTTTGACAATCAGTCCTATATTTTTAGCATTTGGAAGCATTCAATCATTTTTTGTTGGAAATATTTTCAGTGTCTTCTGACGTACTGTTCATATCATATAACTTCATAGTCCAAAATTAATGGGAGCCCTCGATCAATGTATCGAGATATTTTTCAATATCGATTCCGTCTGAAATAAAGTCACAAATGACGAATCTTCATGGCACATTGTCGATTTATTTTATGCGCTATTACGTTTATCGTGCATCAAGAAGTCCGATAGATTTTGCGAAGTTAATTCCCCAAATAAAAGGAGCTAGTAAAGGAAAGTAATCTACATACGTTGAGTACATATCGATTGTAACTTTGACTTTTAACTACTCAACGTCTCAAATTATGCATTATTATTTTTTTAATTGTTATAACTTCACATAGTTTTATGGAATACAAGCGTAGAAATTTAAGATCATATTTTCACGGCGTGACGTTTTCAAGTGAAAATATCGCCTCAAATAAATTAATATCAGTTGCAAAATGATCTAGTATTCAACACCATCTTCCTAAATAACGTATATAAATTGTGTTCAAACATTCTGGAACAAGTGTATCTTCGGTGGTACGAATGATACATTCCCCGTCCCAGTGCGACTCACAATTGATAAGGATTAATAGCATAGTCTCCTTTGTACACCAGCGCATAGATCTTGTGCCTTTCTGCTTAAGTTTAAGCTGGGCCTGTAACTTTTCTGCAAGATAAATCAACGTTAACCTGATTTATAACGATAGTCGAATGTTTCGGGCCACCCTTTCGTTACTATCGATCTCCTTTTCTCGAACCTTTTCGATGTACTGCCTTCTTCCTTTGTCTGTCTAATACATATGTACATGAAATCTATGTGTGTGTGTGCGTGTAATCCGAAGATATTGAAATTGTGATATTTTTCCACGGTTCAAGGATTTAAAAACGCTGCAGGATTTTATATTTGTAATTTGCTTAAAATATTAAACATATCGTAACACGTATCCTAGATTTTGTCTCAAGTAATTTAATCGATTTTATTGAATATTGAATAAAAAATTGAAGAGAAATAACAATAGTATATTTGGCGCATATGTCACATCTGCGTCAAGTTTCTACTTGTTGTACCATTGATTGTGCAGACACTGGAAATCAGAAAAACGACAGGACCTTGCGCCGCAGGATATTCCTTGTCTTCGCGTATAACAAAATTTCTATCCAAAACCTACCAAGACGTCCAATAAAGATGCTACTTAGTCACAGCGAAGTCCCACATTAAACGACACTTCAATCAAACAATAATCATTCTCATCAGGTAAAAAAGTACTCTATAGAAAACGAGTCGAAATTAGATAGAGTATCTGAAAGATAGTGCGAAGATCGAGTACACGTGAAACGCAGTTGCGATGTCTGCTATCTGAACAGCTTATGAAACATTCAGTATAGATTTCCTGCAATAAGCCCAAAACCCAAAATTGAACGACGTACAATAATTCGATCGAAAGATGTTGGATAAAAATTATAAAAGATATTCGATGGAAACCATCTAAAGAAGGTGTTACGTTTGAGAACGCATGGAATGCGACCGGAATGTCTCGACGATATTTCAGGCAAATAAATCCAGACTTTCATATCCAGAGGTGGCTATAGGTTGGTGGTTTCGTAGCTCGTGCTCCTAAATTTCCTTAACGCGACGCCCGTATATTGTTCGTTCCTGAAGACGCGTGAACTTTTGTGCGGGCCGCCACCGTTAAAAATACCACACTACGACGACGACGACGACGACGACGACGACGACGACGACGACGACTAAGAAGAAGGGGGCAGTATCTGTGGCTTGAAAGGTAGCTGCCGGTGTAAAGGCATAGGCAGCATATACCGAATATCCTTTGCGGAATCGCGTCTGCCTTTGTAACGGCGTTTGCAGCGCACTGGCTTGCCAGTCCAATCGTAGAAAAGAGAGATATTGAATCGATAAAATCCTCCTCCGTCGAGTTTTACGGCACGATCCTTTTCCGGGACAATTTACGACTTCCGCTTTTTCCGCTCGCTATCCGTCGTTCGTGCCGATTTCGTCTGCAGCCATGTCTCCTTTATTAAATCCGCACACCGGCCGTCTTTCTCGCACCGATTCGATTTCTGTTGGAAACGAAATCACGTAGAGAATCCAGGTTACATGTACGTATCCTATGGATAGATTCAAGATAGTGTGCCGGCTTATATGGCATCGTGTGTTTTGTGGTATCGCTCCAGGAAGCGATTTTATATCGCAAAATAGCTTGAAAATGTGGAATGAATTTATTTCTCTTGAATTCGTCGGTATTGGGAGGAAGTTTTTTGGGGGTGGTTGCAGATGTATGGGCTTGGCGGTGCAACATGTTCCTTTTTGGGCGACGTATCGCGTGTAGTTTGTGAAAGTATGGTGATACGGATGTTGTGATAGGAAATACAGATTTCTGTTAATCCCGTTATATGTAATCATTTGTATCGCTTCTAATGATCTTCCAGGGTATTTCGTTAGTTGAGACAAATCGTTCTAATAATTTTCTAACAGTTCCAATAATTGCTGCTAATAATTTTCTATAGAGTTCTATAGGGTAAGGTGATCTTCTAAGGGTATTCTCTTAGTTCAGGAGAAAAATGGTATAAGTACATTCTTTCTGAAACAAGATAAACAGAAGGGACGATACATGGGACCTATATTTATTGAGAAAGGTGTATTATTAATATTATTAATATTTTTCACACGTTCATTCCAAACCACGTATTTAAAATCAAAACCAAAATCAAACAGACAGAATGTTCCAGTATAGAATTGATTGTCAACGCATTGAATTTAGAAATGTCTGCTATTACAGAAGGCGAGAAAAAACGTTAAATCATTTTCTACTCTATTCTTCATTGGCTTCGTGTATTTAAATTTCTCCTAAACATCCATCCAGTTTACCATTAACAGGAGAAAAAGAGTTAGATCTTGATGATTTAACGATACATTAGTAACGATCCTAGAAATCCAAACACGTAGTTGTACCTTGTTCTCAAGGGAGCAGTCTCATCAGACATCGACGAGGAAGGGAGTTATCGTTATCAACGTCGTATATTTCCACGAGAAAAAATGGCAGAATGTGTATGGCGAATGGATTCTACATTGTCGCGAAATTGCCCCCGATTCGAATCTTCTTAGGAATGTTAGCAGGCAGACGATGCGTCTTAAACGAGGAGCTCGCGTGGCTGTCCCTCGTATAGCCGAGCTATTACGGTCTACGCCCACTTCAATTAGATTTCCACATTGCTATCGTTGCCGCATCAACGTTGTCTTCTCCTTTGGAAGTGTAGGGTCGAGTATAATCGACCTTACGACTGGGCATTTCCGTCCCTAGTTAACATGAATACCGAATAACGGCTCTGTCCGCCACGGCTGATAATCTTGGTTAAATATTGTTATGCGTTTGAGCGGTGAACGAGATCGAAAAGGCATGCTACTTACCTGCGAGATTCTTATCTGCAATCTTGTAACGCGGTTGAAGGTTGTAAAAGCTTGTCGAAGTAATTTGATAGTATATCAAGCGAATCGTACGAATTTAATAGGATACTCATTTAATAGAACAGAGGAAGTTGATAGTATATTCATGTGGCATAGCGTAGTAATTTATATGGTACATTTGATACTTGAGAAGAAAGATTCAAGAGAGTATTCTACTGTATGGGCCTTAGAAAAAATTAATTTTTTATTTTTTTATTTTTTTTTTTGGTTTGCTGAGAGAATATAGATTTAGAATTGAATTTTTGTATCCCCTGTGTACGTAATGGATCATTTAAAGAGATCGTTGAAACGTAGATATGATAATTTGGAAATCATTGAAAAGATTGGCTAATCGATTTTAGTTTTATATTCTATTACACATACATGTACATAATTAAACGAGAGTGTAATTTTGTGTTTGTTAAACAACATGCTTGCTAATTGCCATATTGAAATATTCGCTTGAAAACACAGTTGTAGTTCTACGGAGGAAAGTGAGGAACACAACTTGATATTATTACTCTTCCTTGGCGTGTTTACGTATAAACGTGGATTACTTGTAACTTCTCATGCTAATCAAGTTATCCAGTGAAGTCGAGACTCGTAATAATGATGATGCACTTAACGAAGATGTAAACCTCGATGGAATAGCAACTATCTTGGCTTCCACATAACGATATCCCAAGCAATATGCATATAATTAATTATGTCTCAATTAATAATTTCCTCGTAGAGAATAATAAAATTGTAGAAATATTAAATCCCTTAAATTACAGTTTCAATTTTTGCATACTACATGGTATCAGTGTCCTTTTAAACAAAGCTTTATGGATGTTATAAATGTACGAATAACAAGCTAACTTGACAATTTCTTATTAATGACTTGAAAATACCGTAAGTGTGATTCATCATCCTTTTTCTTTTTCTTTTTCAAAAAATAGACCTTTAAAGAAATCAACACAAAATATAGACATTGAAAACGTTTATTTGATGAAACAAACTATTTCTTTCGTTAACCTCCTCACTCTATGAAACCCTCAAAGAATTAGCAACAAACATTAACAGCAGTTCTACAATTATTCTTTCCAGTTCACTTATCAATTAATTTCCTGAACGAATCACAGTTGCCCGAAATTAATCTACATTCAGAAGATCCTCTAGTCGCCTGGCAGGCGAGTGACGTCGAGCAAATTATGCAAAACGTTTTCTAGCGATACATTTAAGCCCCACGTCTTTCGAATCTCTGTTCTGCTCCCGGGCCGATGTGTTCAGGCTATGAATTCCGTTTTAACCATGTACGTCAGTGGTTGCATGTGGGCAGGCTGTAATGTAATTGGAAGTTCGTAGTCTCGACGACACAGGCGCGCGTGTCTCTATTGCGCTTAGGGCGCCTATCCCTTTCGCCAGCGTGTAGCAATTTCGTTTAATGCTCGCATACGCGCAGCCTTTCCGCGCGGAAACCCGATATCGCCTGGCCATGAAAGAATCGCGAAATTTATGGCCGCACTTGCACGCGGCTGCATACATATCGTCGTTTGCCGCGGGTATCGACCGGCCACCGAGAAAAAAGCTCGATTGTCGAAGCGAAGAGAGCATTAGACGGTCGGATGATCTGAAGTAAGTACAGTAAAACTCGATTTATCTGATCCTGTCGGCGGACAAACTGCTTCAATAATTGCGAGTTCACATAATAGCAACCTGCCGATTTTCTTCGCTGTCTACCATTTTCCGTTCAAATAACAGCAGTTCGCGTTCAGATACAGTAGCGGACGAGGGAAACTTCAAATATAAGCGATACAGAAAATAGTATAACTTTACAAGACAAATTGTACCTGACAAGAACAACGAATAAATATAATATGTACTCTACACGGTCAGAACGATAACTCAGCGAAGCTTAAACTTCGTTTTGTCGGTAAGCGAATGGAACAAGCAGAAGTTGACTTAATCAGGAATTAACTATTTCGTTCCAATCAAATGGAGCTCTACTGTGAGTTGATCGTTGCATATAGGCGTTGACGTCGCCAACGATTTTATTACCTCTGCTGTGAATTTGGTCGGATGGATGCATTGGCTCGTAAAAGGATAAAAAGGGTTCAGAAGAGCTTCTTGCGGCTGGAAGAGTCGAGGCGGGGTCGTGTGGTAGCTTTTACGATGCAGCAACGTTCTAAATTAAGAGTTTAATGATGGGCTTTCATGAATGGATACATTGTAATGGACAGAGAAGAGATGGAAGGGTTTTAAAAACGAAAATTATTTACGCTTGAAATAGTGTAGGATCTAGAGGAATTTTAAGGAAGATCATATTGTTGGGAAGCTTGGTTCCTCTATTTTACATTGAAATATAAATATTTTATGTTTAGGAAATATTTGATATCGCTCGTAATATCCCTAAACTTTTAATCAGAACTGAATCAAAGCTTTAGTACGTTTCGTAGGATTTTATTTCGAGATTGGTGACGGTTGTGTTCTCAACTTTTTGTCAATTCGTTCGTCGAAATGTTGCGAACGAAATGTTCATCGCAAGCGTATAAAATTCTACGCCTGGTCGATGTTACGACCTCGTTATATCGAAGGGGTTACTACCTACATCCCTGTTGAACGAACCATTAAAAAACAAAGTTGCAATATATTCCGCCTCGTCATCCTCTTTGGGATATGGAGCTGGTGCGTTGCTTTTTGAAGTACAGTAAATGTCCATTTATTGGAACATGTCGAGAGAAAAAACAGCTTAAACAACTTGTTCAGTCATATAATGGCAGGTTATTCTGATTTCCTCCACGATATAATGTTTAGGTATATATTTCTCGTTTTTTGGAACTTTGTTTGGATAACGTACTTTTCAATGTACGTTTGCGAGCGAAATTTTAATCGTTCATACTAAATAGAATTTCGTTTCAATAAATAAAAGTCTACCATTTAACAGCAGCGGTACAACCTGAACAAAAAGTGAAGCAGAATTTTATCATCGTATTGCACGGATAAAAAATTTATTAATCTAAAGCAATAAATTAGTAGCTGCATTAGGAAATGGAAAAATTATACAGAATAAATGATGGATGATATTTATCTTATAAAGACTACTCGTTAAAGTCGAGTCGAAGAGACGCGTGAATTCATTACAAAAATGTACTATTTGACGCGTTCTATCGACCAAATCACAGAATTTGAAACATTATTATTCCAATGAAAAAAAGTCGATATAAAGATAGAAGACCTAAGATATAAAAAATCAACGTGACCATTAAATATACTAAGAAACGAAGCAACGATACCAAATAAAAGTTGGCGGAATTTCTAATAAAGAAAGGAAATTCTGTAGCACGGAGGATCGAGTTACAACCGCGTTGACATATTTCAACAATCGTACCAAAATATATGCATCTCACCTTAAATTCATTCTATCGAATTTTGCACATTCTACCATTACAGCATTGCCCTTGATACGCAAGTATGTTATGTTTAAACGCGGTAACAAATAGCTCTAGCAGGGAGTAGCCATAAATCGTGGCAGGAACTATGCAGTTCTAGAGTAACCAACTAACTAGAGTAACAAACTACCATCTTGAGCAACGGAGAGGGAAGCACAGAACGCATCTGGTGGTTTCACGAAAGACCAAACGGCATTTCACCGAGAATCTTGCCAACGAACTGTGTTGCAGTGAGTTTAACACACCCGCCTTTGTTCGGCGAGTGCATCGAATGACTTTGAAGCTAATGAGCAGCGAAGCCAGCAGAAAAAAAATTAACGAGATTAATTCCAATAAAAGTTGGTCACTGCGGGTTCACGCTGAGTGACACATTCACGGCCGATGAATGCCGATGACGAGGGGCAACTACAGTTCGAACGATGATTCAACCTGCACGACAATTTAGTCACAGCTCGTGTGGCTAACGTGATTGGACGAATTAAACGTGGCCACGACGAGCTTGCAACGTATATAAGGTCGCCGTTGCACAAGCCACAAACGCCTGAACGTGCCTTCATTAGCTTCGACGTACGTAACTCTGGGCCACGCCAAAGGACATTAGTCCAGCACGTGATAGGCCAGCACTAGGTGCATCAGTGATTATGTGCGCAATAATGTACATTCATGTCAATGTGTTGTAGTCGCGTCTGTATGTACTTATTGGGTGGAAGTTGTGAAAAAGAGTGGCCGAGTCAAATGAGAAAAATATAGCTTTGACTGTATCAGCTGTATTTAGGAAAGATATATACAGCGACTCAGAAAATTTCTATGAATATGTTGTGTGTATCGTACGAAACTTCTAGCAATTTCGTTAGCACTGTAACGAGACGCACGTATCGTGATTATAATAATCAAACTTGAAATCAATTCGAAAATCTATATAGAAGCTACGAGATATTCATTGCAAACGTAGATTTTGTACAAAATTAATGTACGCTATTAATGGTAGTCTCGAACATAGCATTGGATGGAAAAATCATACTCCAAAATCAGCTAATAAATTCACCTCATCGTATAACGAGGCCTCGATCCCTTAAAAGTCAAAGGTTAAATTAATTATTATCGTGGAAATTTGGAAACGTTTCAATAACCGAGATACGCTATCGTCGAGCAAAGCGTAATTAGAATAAAATTAGGCGGGCACGTTCATAGATCATAATTGCAGTCTAAACGAACGCAGCACAACAATCTTCGTGCCGGGCTGTGCTTATTATGTATTGAGAGACGCGTAGCGAATCGATCGACATTCACTCTCGTCAGACACGTGTTCAACATCATTAGCCTCGACAGGCGACGACATTAATTACACGGAGATCGAGTAAAGTAGAGAAGCACCGGTGTATCGGTGCAGGGGCACCCTGGCTGTTATCGACTCGTTCGAAGCCGAAAGGATGGCTTGTGCCCTGATTGTCATATCAACACTTTCCATTATCGTACAGGATCGCTTTCAGGACCGCCCCCCTCCTTACTCTCTCTCTCTTTCTCTCTCTCTCTCTCTCCAGGAAGAAATTCAATTAATATTCTTTGAAACGTACTAAAACTTAATCAAGTGTAGCATAATAATATAATAGTGAAGGTAGAATAGTTTTATGACAGGATGAAGTATGAGAAAGACAGCCCTACGTGATCAATATGAAGAATTTGTGTGCAAAGATGGAATTGACGAGTAGGATTTTCATGCATTTATGCAAAATTTAAAGGTGTAAAAATGGATAGAATGCACATGGAACAATATATATATATATATATATATGAAATAAACAAAATAGAGTAATCGTTATATTTTTTAACCGACGAACAAAATTATTTAGAACAAATTTATTTAGATTCTAAAGTTGAATTGAAATTAAGATACGAAAATTAGAAAATTGTACACTATAAACTGTAAACACGTAGTTATACGTAACATTTGTATAAAAAATGCGTTGCTATTAATCACTACGTCTCAAATTTTGTGTTACTATTACGTTATATAATAAAATTAAAATCCCTGATATAAGACGCAATTTTATATTAACGAAAATTATATACTCGTATGAAGCTAAAAATTTGACACGTACAGTCGTCATAAGAAGGAATGGGAAAAAAAGCAGTTGCAGAGCTTATTAACGCAAATATTCCAGTAAATGAAGCTGTGTAGAAAGTATGACAAACACGACAGCGGCGCCAGAACTCGTTAAATATTAATTCCAGTCGGCATGAGAGTTAGATAGTCTGTTTGACTTTTAGAAGCGCTTTTCGTATTCCGCCAGCGCAGCGTTATGAAAAATTATAATTATTGTAACGAAGTTCGTATGAAAACAATTTTGCGGAAATTAAGAAAGTTGGAGGAACTGCTACTGAATTTGTATTAATTATTATGATAATAGCCTAGAATTGTTCTCACATGTGAATTTCGTTGCTTTGATTCGACACGAAAATGTACCTTGTCGATGAAAAATTTTTGTACTTCTAATGAAGATACTCCAAGCTACATACTGCGAATGGACAGTTAAAAGAAAAATTTAACCGAGCAATAAGTGAACGTAAATCGTTAAACAATAGTTTAAAAATTACAAATTAAATAAGTAAGACGTAACTTAAATTAAACACGCACGTAAGTACTTATAAAACATAATTACAAATTGGCAACTAAAGTGCAAACTGACACACAAAGACACATAAAAATACATCTTTCCCATGCTATTATTTAACATGTAGAAGTATGTCGTTTAATATGTAAAAAGAATAAAAAATAAGAAAATATTTCCTCGGAAAATAAGAAAATATTTCCTTGAAAAATAAGGAAATATTACTTTAGGTCAAGGATTTAATCTCGTATATGATTACCTTGTTTTTCCTGATCGCATAAACGGTAACACCTACTTTCGAGAAATTTCCGGCACGTTGCCAGGTACCTTCCTGTAGACACGAGAGTCTGGCGTCAATGGAGGGTGTACGGTACCGTTTCTATTGGTTCATCCATCAATCTATCGTACCGAATCTACAAGGTCGTTGGGTGTTCATGGTTATCGATCAAATCCCTTCAAACCTTGCTGTAAAATAGCTAATAAATTTTACTCGCGCTTAAAATCATGTTCTCGTAGAAGTGGCGAACGTGGCCATTTTGAAACAATACTTTTATTTATTAACCCGTTCAGGGCCGACTTTCAGCTTAGCTAGCGAGGCAAATTACTTTTTATAAGTTATTAAAAGTTATATATTTAAGTATATATATATATATATATATATTATATAAACAATACATAGAACACATTTTTACAGAGAAAATATAATACAGCAAAATTTGTTCGTCAAGTTCTACCGAATATAAATGCAATATTGCGCGTTAAGCGCGAAAGGATAAAATTAGAATGTCAGCTTAACGCCATTTATCAAAATTCATCGATGATGCAAGAGTCTGTCTAGCAGCCTTTTTAATTATAATTTACATATGTCTAAAGAGATAATAACAATTAAATTATATATGAAGCTTCAGTTAATGATAAGTAATGCGGGTGTATCCTGTGGAAACGAGGACGTTCCAGGCTGGACCAAAGAGGAGAATTAAGAGAAAACGACATCAGTGGTGGGCGTCGCGTCGTTATCATTACGACGCGACGCCAGCAAAACGACGTCCTGGGACTAACGAGCCACTTTAAGTCTAACTGCACTCTAGAAACATAACTTTTTTCTTTTTATCGTCAGCGAAGATCAGAACTTAAATTACTTGTCAAAATCAAGGTATACATATCTCGAAGGAAATTACGATGTAAATGAGAATAAGAAATACCGTTTAATTGCTACTATATCACGTTATGTATGGTTATGCGTTTGCTGTTTAAAGGATGTAGGCTGGTGCT
Organism: Bombus confusus; assembly: GCA_014737475.1. Lineage (NCBI taxonomy): Eukaryota > Metazoa > Arthropoda > Insecta > Hymenoptera > Apidae > Bombus > Bombus confusus. The sequence goes on from JACXIV010000144.1 coordinate 828,049, forward strand.
GGTGATACTAGAGTGATCTTTCTTACGGAGTTTTAGTAAGCTTCATCATATCGCAGTAGGGAATCAAAGCAATATTTATTCGCTAAAGAAATTGCCAAATTAGTACCTAGAAATATACATAGAATGTCGTTCATAAATCACTAGATAATTGTTTAAACATAAAGTTTATTAAGTATTACGGGTCAACCAATTATTAAAAATTTACGATAAGATTTTCAGAACATAATATAACTCTAGTTTTTCTTTTAATACACACGGTCAATAAATGTCCACTTTGTATATTAATTACAATATTTATCCATTCCTAATACAAGATTATCGAGTGTTCAGAGATCCACGAAGAATACAGAGTATTGAAAGTACGCAAATATTACGTTTAAACAAACTTAAGTTGGTTCGAATATTTCACATATAATGTTTAGTTTACAATTCATTCCGCCAACTTTTATAAAATCAAAATTTATACATTATACTAAGGGCATTAAAACGAACGATTTCATATTCTTTCGTAATTTCCTACTTAATTGCTAAAATGCTATCTTTAAAAAACTGAACTTTCTAATTCTTATTTCTGTAACAATTTCACAATTTCAAAACTTTCAACTTTTGCTCAATGTTTTGTTCTCGAAGCTTCTTCCGCTCGTTCAGAGATATTCTCCGTTAAGATCCGCGGGGGACTTTTATTTATAACGATTAGATGAAGCAAACAGTCACGGAAATAGACGATTCGTCCGGGGTGCATGCTTCCACGATTTTTCTCTGTCGGATGAATCATATCCGTGTCGAATAGAGATACGAAACGAATCGGTTGCGTCACGATCAATTCGTGTGTCTGTACCGTAGGCAACTGACGGACGACGAATCGCAACAACGCTTCGTCCCGGCCCTTTTTTTGCCACCAACTGTTTCGTCATACGCGATTAATCATCGCTCGGTTTTCGATACCTTCGCTACTTTAGTTCCCTCGCTTGCATATAGATTCGATATGACGAAACGACACATAGAAAATATTTGAGAGCTCCAAGGAAATACGCGATAAATGTTGCATGCTGCCATTAACGTTTACAAAAGTAGATATAATATTAAAGGTAAATAAAATTCTATATAAAAATATGCAAAAATGGGAATCGTATAAATAAAGTTTAAAATATAAGGTGCGAGTGAATTTTGCATAATAGTTATTGTTTATGACTTTTGCTCGATGTTTAATGATTAAGTATCCATGACGTTCATAGATCGATTAAGAATTTGGAATCTTTAATACCTTCTTTCTGATTGTTATTAATACGTTATCTTATATTTTGGCTTAAGTAAAATGATTTTAGTATATCATCCAGTAATTTTATCCCGTAATATTCGTAGTAATTTTTATCCCGTTTTTACCCGTTTAGAATCTTCATTTCCAAAGATCCTTTCTTATCCCGTGTCTATGTCATAAAAGAAGTACACTGTCCAAATTTCATCTTTGTAGATACAGTTTAGATTAGAGTAGATTACAACGTGACCATACCAATCTAGCGCAACTGCTGTTGCGTTAGATTGGGCTACGTAGGAGGTCATTGACGAGGTTACGGAAAAAACGCTTGTAGCTGAAGCGGCGTAGGTGAAGGTACGTGAAGAGGTTGTCGAATAGGAAATTCGTGGGTGTAGAGGACTTTGATTATATATATATGATTTACGATACTATTTGGACAATTGTAGGACTCGTATCAAAAACGATTTTTGTCTACGTTTGTCTTTCTGCATGAAAGTAAAAGAATATTCTAACATCTTTGATGTCTGTTCAATTTATTTCAATCTTCTTAAACCAAGACATTCACTGAATTACATAATTCCTGTAAATGTATCTGTAATTATTTGGTCCATTTGCATAAGAGAAACCCATCTGTTTCTCTTGCAGAGGTAAATTACACCGAGGGTATATAGTGAACATGATTGGCACGCATAGTTTCGATGCAGTTTCTGTCACCGTCTTCAAACGCAGTCTTGAAGTAAAAGACAAGCTCCTCAGCAGCGTCGAGCTCGTAAAGTAATTTTTGTGTCTCCTCCAAGAAGTATTTCTCGGTACAGTCGTTTGGGCTGGGCGTTGAGTGAATCACTCACTTTCGCATTTTATACATAATAATACATAGTACATACTTATATATATACATAGGGAATTAGTGAACGGTGAATTCAATTGTAAAATTGATCTTATATAAGAAACACAAAGTGTGTCATTAATTTACTACACATATACTTACACAGGGCATATGTATTCATTCAGTGTCATTTCTAAATAAGATACCGGCATCGTGGCCCGGCTTTAGTTAACAAATTACTATCGTGTAATACAACCTTTATAGCCTAGAGGATCGAACCATAGAAAATTATTAATGCAGTATTCGTCATTCGGAATTGGATTTGGAATCAACTATTCGGGTGTATTTACCCTTGAAATATGTATGTACATAGGCATGTATACAGCAGTAGTATAGTACTATAGATAGTACATATATAACAGCATCTCCTTAGAGAACCAAAGGGAACACCATTCCCCTGTGACTTCCTTATTGACGTTCCGCGAGAGTGGCCAAGTATGGGTATGTTGCTACGGGCTGCGCAGCCTGCGAAACTTTTTCCCCAAGACGTCGCTGGCTTATTACATTTTCATAACTGGTGGAGAACGGAACGTTCGAAGAAAGTAACGGGCCAACTTAGGGAATGAAGTTCCATTTCGTCGCTTTTTCGTTACCGTAAATGGACGCCTAAAACATTGTGTCGTATGACAACCCGGCGACAATAACGGCAATGGTATATGGGCTTGGAGGAAAGTGATATCGGATGGCGTAAAGGTAAAACTACGCCACTTCTAAACGGAGCTTCCTTTTTTTTTTCCTCCTATAAATCTTTCTTCTATGTTTCTTTGGAACGACTGGGTTTGGTGTCGAAGCGGTTCTTTTTTTTTTTTATTCTAGACTTTTTTTTAGGTATAGAGTGGGTTACGAGTTGGGTCAGCGCATTTCGTAAACCGAAGAGTTGACTTTATTTTGTTTTATTGGCAAATTAAGGTTTATTAATTTACGAAACGAACAATTACCGAAGATTCGAAGAACGAAGACTCTAATTTATTTTACCGCAGGTTAACACGTTCGCTGCAACTGCTGTATTTTATTTATTACGTATATTTGGACAACGTGACTTTGAAAAATAAACGGCACAACGTCAAAAAATGAAGAAATGTTATTTCTTAAAGTACAGACATTTCTTATGAAAGAAGTACAACGTTTATATGTAACGACTTCGCTATATCTTTTTTTGTTTCACATTTATTATTAAAAAGACAACGTCTCGTGAAGACTTCAAAGCAAAACTCTGAAAATCTACAGGAATATACGAGGCATACTATACATATTCTGAAAATACTTATAGGAATAATATTCTGAAAATTTCAAATATCAACTTCCTATACCCTTTGGCAAAACAATCTTGTTAAGAAGTTAATTTATTTAGAGTTACGATTCTATAGTGGGGGAAACTATGTCATAAGGAAGCTCTTCGTGAAAGACGTTGGCAAGAAACCCTCGTCGCGTTCCGTACAACTCATCCACTATCTCAAGCTACGGTTTTAGTACACGTATCTTATGACGAACTGTCGTCCTCGTGAGTACGCGCAAACTGCTCTTCACATGGATGTGACGATATTAAATATCGATGAATTCTTCTATTTTAATGACACAGTCATAAATCACGAGATATTTATTCGAAACTTTGTTCGTAATAAAATACATAAATTATATTACAAGGTTTTACTATACAGTTTCAACAAGAATTGAACGACATATTGCTAGTCCAAAAAGGCATAGCTTTGATAATTGTGTGATAGCAAAGTCGACTAAACAATTATTTTCCAATTAATACCAGTGTATTCAAAAGTCGCAGATTATGTTTGTAAATTAATTGCAACTTCCATTTGTTCCATTCGTTTTATTACTAAATTTATTGCTTTTACACAACAAAAATTTATGAACTTGTGACTAGTAAAATTTCACTGTCGAATACATGATTGTGAATTGTTTGTGTAAGCAAGGTATTAACTTGGAAAGGAAGAAATAGAAGGTCTACAAATATTATCAAAAATATTCTGCTGTATTCTTAAACAAAAAATATATCTGTAAATATGTACCTCAAGTGAATTGATCACTTTTTCAATATCCATTACATCAAATGGCGTTAACTCTGGCGAAAAATCAAATTTGTTCAAGCGCATTGATCAATATGCTCTCGCGAATTTGTATTGTATCTGACGAATAATGCACGTTCGATACATTCACGTCCATAAAAGTTCATTTATTTGATTGTTTTGGAACATTCGCGAAAATGCTTTCAAGAATTGTACACTTAATTTTTAGTTTCCACAACGGTGACTTTATCTTATTTTTGATATATAAAAACAGGCTATTTAACTCGTTATTGGTGACGCGATAAACAATAAAATATATCGTATTTTCTTAAATTTTCTTTATTAAATAACGAGATCTTTGTATACCAGATATAAAAGCGTGTTCCTGTGTCTTCTCCGTTTTTTTTTAGATTTAAGCTTTCTACAAATTGCGTTTAAAATCTCATACACCTCCAGAAATAGTAAATTTACAATATACGAGCGTTATGTGTGTAAAATTTAATATAAAGCCATAAAATTCTTTTGAATTTTTTTTTGGGGGGGGGTTTAATAAATAAAAAACATGTTGTGATTATAATATATAAAATATATTTCACACGAATGTAAAATTCTAAACGGTCGATCATTGTCTTGACAATCGAATGTCGCGTTTCATATTACGCAGTTGCAATTTTATGCAATTACGTAAAACCATACAAGTTTATATTTCTACGAAGATAATTTAAAAAAGGGAAGCTACACGTGCTAAAAGCGCTCTACTTAAAAAATCCAATCTAACTACACTTTTACATATCGTATTCTTCCTGCGGTCTTTTTTGGAATCTCAAATTCTGAAAAATCCATAAACATCCGCAAGTCTACTTATGAACGAAGACATGCTTCTATCTACTCGTATTTCGTTATTTCGTATCCTGACGACAAGATACTCGAGCCGTAACGACGTCGATTGTTTTGTCTTCATAGGAAAACGTCGAAGTCGTAACCCGGTAAACCGATTGGCAAGAAGTTTTCACGGTGGTGACTTCACCCCGCAAGAAAGTTCGTTCCGCCTTCAAAGACCGGATACGAGGGAATACCAGATCTTCTTTGCTCTTTTCATCGTCGCAAGAACAACTGTAATCGACTGCTGGGCAAATAAAACGTGGCGGAGGAAGTCGCGGCGCCGTGATTCTTTTCCTTGTTTTGAACAATGCCCAACGACTGGCATTCGGACCAGGGACCCTCCATCTGGAAATGGAACAGTCGCATCCGTTTTTGCACGGAAATCATTGAGGGACCACCACGGCCGACCTTTGAAAAGAGAGAAATCTCGCCGATAAAGCACGGACCCACGGGTTTTCTCTTATTTCCTACGTCCACTTCTTTCCCTTTGCCCGGAGATCGGAGATCTTCACGGTCTAGAATCTTAAATTTATTGACACGTCCTCCACCCATGGTTTAACAGCGCCATAAATTGTTCCGCACTTTAGAAAAATTATATGAGCGATATGATGAACAGAATTCTTTCGATTTGCGTAATTATTTAATAGTAAATGTTGGGTTGAGTGTTATTTAATGTTATTTAGTATTAACTGTAGTACTTTTTATTTTTTCGTTGTTTCTTGGTAAATAATATATTTATTTTAAATCAAATTGTGGTCGATAATTGACGACAGTCGAGTTGTCTACCAAATTGAGATTTACAAACAACATTTCACGAGAGTATTAACTAAACACTATTAGTATAGGTAAATCTTTATCATTCAATGGAAAACAGTGAATTCGGTTAAATTTCCATCGTCTTACTCCTGTTTTGTTCGTGTTACGCGGTCCACTCGAAAACAAAGTTGATCGCCGCAACTTTCTGTCAGTTTTCCAATTTTAGTACCAAGCGTGTGATTGATGTTTAACTTTTCGGGAAGCAAATGGTTACCTATCGTCGATATACTTGGTCAATTTAGTTTCGGTATAATTAAAATTTAGTTCGATTTATTTCAAACTCGGCGGTTGTCCTGCATTGGGAAAACATTTTACTTTTATGATAAGCGGGCGAATGTATTGAATTTAGACATTTAAAAGTCGAATTTTTCATTAGAAGAGCGTATTTAAATCCTACATCTTCCTTTTTATTATTTTTTTTAATTCGTATTATTTTAGTGATAACTCAGAAACATAGCAACGTTGTGGAAAATATATAACAAATTTGTTAACATAATATAAAACATAATATACAAACATGTATTTCATCTATCTCTTCATGAACTGATCTTCCATTCCGTCTTTTTTTATTAATCGACAGAAAATATTGCGATAAGTTACACAAAGTTTTCTTCACAAAGAATATGCGTAAGAATATATCACACATAATACAAATCTATAACACAGTTTCGATACACTTGGAGATTCCTTGTTTCATAAAAATTTACTTTACGACCGTTTTCGGTTTTGATCTATGAAATATCTCGTGTCGCTAATTTGTGCTTACAGAGACAAGCATAAAAATACTACCGATAATTGAACTTTTGAAATTATTTTTTCTTGCATATCTCAGATATATTTTTACCTAAAACGCCACAGTATTCTTTGAATATCCACTATAATAACCTTGCGAATATTTAATTCCATATTTCACGCGAGTTACGAAAATGAAACCCGCTGCGTATAAACAAGAATTTGAACCTACGTGATTTATAATCGTCACATATCATTCTTTATGCGGCTAATAACACATGCGATCGATCGATATCACCATAAATAACGAGAAGAAAGAAACGTTCCTATTTTACACGCTCTCCGCTGTACAAGCAATAATTGGTTAAATAGCGCTGTATTACCGATTAATCACCATGCAAAATCATTCCATAACGATCTTTTCTTGCCATTCGCCCCCGACCCCTATTTCATACAAGGCGAAGTAACCGTTGTAGTTAATTGAATCCGGGCACAGGGACGAGGTTATCGCTTCCTTCGAAGGAAATACGTGTAAGTTCCTCTCAAGATCCATGTACTTCCTAATTTACTTTGGTTGGCCACTTGAACCAGTTCCAGCGCGGCGTAGCGTCGTGTCGCTGCTATCTCTGCTATTCCATTAGCCCTCAACCCAGAAACACGAGCGTCGATGTTTCCATTGTTGGTCGGGATTAATCTCGATGATCTTCCCATCGGCGATGCAAATGATACGAAATCCGCACCTATTGTTAACAAAAATACACGGTTCGTGAGACAAGGGTGGAAAAAAGAAACTCTAGCCCCGTCCCATTTTCCCCCCCGAGATACGTACGCGGTGTACGTATGAGAGGGGAAGGACGCCGTCACCCTCCGAAAAACCGCAAACCCCGACCGGATGTGCACACGCAATGTTTAGATTCTTCATCGCGGTCCACCGCATACACGCGTTGCATGCGCACACGAGCGCGTGCACAAAGGCTTGCGGTAAGTATGCGGGGATCAAATTTAATCCCTGGTAAACGCCCCTTACCCCTCCCCTTACCCCTTTATCATCCAATTCCCTTTTTCCACCTCTCTGTTTGCCCAGGGTCTAACTTCCTCCTCTTACACTGATTTCTTCCATTGTGCTCGTCTTTTTGCGCATGTTTGTATGTCTACGGATGGGATGTTTAGAAACGATGGCTAAAACAACAAATTTTCGGTATAAATATCGGAAACACGTTGCTCGTATTGGAAACATTCCTCGCGTTATTAAACCTGCTGTTTTCTTCGGATCTACGTAACCCGAAATACGTGCATCATTTCGATAGAAATTATCAGACTGGAAATAGCTTTTAAATATTTCGTGTTTCTACTCAATATAGTGTTACCGTCTTTTGTATATTCTACGTATTTATTTTTCTTGTTTTTTTTCTATTTTGCGAATGAAGCATTCCAACAAAAATGGGAAGGTGTCTGAAGAGAAAGCGCGAAACGCGAAGAGAGAGCGAGGAGAAGAGCAGGATTAAACGTAACTCGGACGAAAAATTCGAAAACCTAGCAGCCACTCCCAACAAAAGACGAGGATTCTTATGTAAATATGAAAAGTATAGCGTCTCTCGCATTATGCACATTTCCAAATTTACTCGACCTGACGCTAACAAAGAACCCCAAACTCCATCATTTCGCAACGAGAGTTTCAAACAGACCCGGCAACAAAGTACAACATCACGTACGGTCAAGCTGTCAACGATCCAGCCGTGAATTTTTTCACTCGTGTCACTTTAAAAGAGCCAACCCTTATTCTCACCACGCGTTTCTTCCCTGTCCTATATATACGGATTTGCATTAGATGGACGATGTTTGGCCAGGGTCCCCATAACCCGAACAATCGAAGTTGTCGTGTGTCAAGATTGCACGGGCAACCCGCAAATCTCGTTACCACTGTTTACCCTTCTGTCATGCAAATAAGTGTGACAATCGCACCTTTTCCACCCCACGTTGTCCACAGAAAACGATGACAAGGTTGTAAATGCGCGAGGTAGCCGTGTTGCACGACTGGTTTTATAGGCCGCAAAAGAGGGTCTGAGGCAGTGGTTCTTAACCGACGTACTTTGCAGCACTAGCTTCCTGCGATCTCGTTTCCAGTGTCTCGCGAAATGCACACGACCGCTGTGGATCTGATTTTCATTCCCTACAATGTCAATGCTGTATTCTGACGAGTAACTCTCGTACGATATCTTACTTTGCGTTCACAACTTTACGCGTGTGTTTCATACGAATTACGCTGCTCGCCGGAAACATTGCGCCACCTTTGAGCCATTTGAGTATTTAAGGGGTTGCAATTTTTTCGCGACCAGCGTATTAGGAACTCTTCTTATTCTTTCTCATAATTTCGGGATTTTTAGCGCTCACGTCATGTTCGACTCCGTACGTAGACCCAAAATCTCATAGAAACGAATATCGTTGCGATCGTATGTATTTCTTTGTTCTGCCAATTTAAGACGTCTGCATCGAGCCTGAAAGTATGTACGTGCTGTTATCTGATTGCGCGGTGAACGTATTAAGTGTTCTAACTTTATAAAAGAATTATTTCAGTTACGGTTTTCACGAACATTATATCTTTCTCTAACCAACGTTTTCTCTTTTTTACTATATTTATACAGTAAACTGTTCATTACAGTATCATATCTAGTGTTTTAGCGTTATGTTTCTCTTGCTAGTTTTATGACCTTAATGATGAACTTTGCTGTTTGGCAAATTTGTAATCGGAAAAGTGTTCTGTCGCTCGGAAAACGTTAAGAACCACTGGTCTAAGGTAATATAGGACCTATGGAATGGAATGGTTCCAACGTATTAACGGTGACATTTGGTGACACGGGGGTATTTACACAGCGCAGTCGTATTTGGCGCGTCGGTAAAAATTTCGCCGTAATGTTAACACCCCGTCGGCCGTCTGGATTAACGACGACGTATACAACAGTGTTTGTTGAGTGCTTCTGTCCATAATGTTAGCGTCGGATGGATTACATCGCGTTGCACATTTTCTTTGAAAGTAACGGTCGCGTTGCGTTACACGGAAAATTAATGAAAGACATCGCTTCTTTTTTTGCAAAAGTTTTTCCACTTTTAGCTTCTTTGTACAGCAGAGACGCGGACAGAATTTTATGCACAATAATCTTCTTGGATGTGATGCTAGTTTGAGGAACCCTTTAGCAAGCACGGCGAAGGTCTGAGAGGATTGAATTACTGGAACTGTGACGATTTCTTTTTATACTTTGTTATTTTGTGGTTAGTTTTAAAGAAGTTTATCATACGACGAATGACGCGTACTTGTTCAATGGCGAGGAGAGTAAATGAATTGTGCGATGCAGTTCTTCGCGAATAAAATACAGAAATAGAAGACAATAAGCAATTCGGTTGAAAATATTCCTTTCCATTGTACAAATATTAATTAAATTCCACTGCAGAAATATATACGATCGATTGAAAGTTTCTTGGTAAAATTCGAAACTTTCGGAAAATTTCAGCTTAGAATTCCATTAATTTGCAACACTCTAATCGTATTACAAAGATTTGCGTGTACGATAGATAAAATTTCTATTAACATTTATAGTACTGATCTCAAATTAATGACAAAGTTACCCTGGTTTACTTTCCACTATTTAAAAACTACACGTATATCGACCAACTTGCGTGGGACACTGTACACATGGCGTCGTCAACGCGGAACATGTTGAACAGTTAAATCTCTCCGATAGAAAAGAACGTAATGTACATAAATTAAGTCGCGCGGAGTCCTTAAATTAAAATTTCATAATCCAGACGCTGTAAAACCCGGGGATAATTCCGTCGCCGCAAAACTATGGTGGCGGTAGGGCCAGGCGCAACCATAATCTTCTTCTTAGCGCGAATCATGCCCATATGCCGCACTGCGCCACGGATAATGTTTAACAAAACGGTCTCAGCCTTGGGCTGAGGGGATGAAATGCAAATTTATCGCCTCGGGGTAAGATAAAAAATGGTCGGAGAGGTTGGCAACGGGCGGAGAGAGCACAACGGAGAGGAAAGTGCAGCTACAGAGGGGACGAGTAGGCCGAGGAAAGCAGAGAAAGACCGGGTTAATGCCCGAATATTAATTATGGCGACCAGACCAGGCTTGCGGATTGGCCAGTGTTTTGTTTCTAGCTACATGTTTTGTTCGGTTCCGCGAAGCTTTGCGGTGGCATGCTCGTTTCCCTGCCACCACCTACTCCAAAACGCTCAACTTCCGGCATTGTTCCATCCACGGACAACCAACGAATTTGACTTGACCCATTAGAAGCTTGTTACGCTCTCTGTTATTAGGATATTAATTATTATTAATTTCACGACGTGGGAACAGGGATATTAGCGAAGAAACGTTGAGGGAAATAGCTAATAGACAAAATGGAGCAGTGGAATGTAATATTGAAGGGCTCATAATTGAAACTACGCCTGTCCACGTTTGGCTTTCTTCAGGAAAGCTTCTTTAATCTTCTCTCAATTTTTTTTTTTTTTTTTTTTTTTTGAAGAAATTAATCATCACGTTATAGAGCTTTTATGTCACAGGAATGTTATGTCTAGTGAAGTCATGAAATTGTGGGCCATATGAGGGTTTTTATGGACGCGGTTAATTTTTATTCGACAGTATATCAAAAAATGGGCCACTTTTTATAATATCGGATGTATCATGACGTGAATCCAGTTCTGACCACGGAAAAGTATTACTATCTAAAAGGTAGGAAACTTGGCGATAGTCACTTTTGTCACGAGCAAGTCTACTCGTTCATTTGCTTGTTTAAGGGTACGAGCTCATTGCAATATACAAGTTCGTACATAAATAGGAACTTACGTAATATTACATTTCATTCGGTGTATATTATAACGAGTGCTATGGCTATTTCATACATCTTTGGGTATTATACGTATTATTATACGTTTAAAGATATGCTACCTAAAATTAACAATGAAAATAATGGAATAAGTAATTAAATTAGCTACCTAAAATTAATTTTCTAATAGAATCTGAATAAAATTCTCGAAGAGGATATACAATCGATGGAAGATGAATGCCAAAACAAACTCTGATAACGAAGAATCGGGGCACGCACACGAAGTTGTACGCGTGGCCATACATTCTGATCGCAACATTTTCTTGAGCATATGTGTATTCCTGTCACCCTCTTCTGTTTGAGCACGTTACAAGTAAATAGAAGCTGCGACGTGTCCAGAATGACAATCAGTAGCTTGTCAAATTGAAATACTGCCGATCAGGAAATTTATTTTACGGCTGGATACGTTGATCAGCATTCACATATGCCGTAAATCCCAAGTGTTTCTTCTCTACTTCGATATTTCCTCGTGTTTACCTCGAACAAACTTATTTAGTATAATTCATTGCGAGAAGAAAATAATTTTCATTTGTTAAGTTTGCCATGGACAAAGTAAACGATTGTCGATAAGCATAACAATGTGTCGCAAATTGTCAACGTATTAAGGTAAAATATTTTTAAGAAATGTCGACACATCTATTTACTGACATATTCTTTATAAATTATGATTTTTGCTTATTTCTGATAGAATATTCGTTTACGTAGTGTACATCTTATTTACATAATTAAATGTTTGGGTTTACTTACTTTGCTCGTGAAATATCACAAAATTACTTTACATGTGCGTAGCATATTCCTATGAAAAATCCTTAAACTAAATAGCAGAGTTAAATATGCAGAAAAATAGCATATTCAATTAAATAAATTCTACACTAAATTTACATTATCACTATCATTGTCAGATTTATGAATCTGCTTTTCCCAGACAAAAAGAAACACTTAAAATCTTGTATCCTTCATCATCTTTTATCTGTTCGTGAGTCGACAAAATTTTCATTTCATCTCTCATTCTTCAGCTGTGGATGTTTCGTTAATCATGCTCAAGTAAATAAATAATTACATTCCAAAGATTTACCAAGTGTAGTTGCAGGCTAATAGGTCTTTCCTATAATATTTAGCGGGTTAATCGTTCATGAAGTTTTGTCAAATTGACGAATACGATTAACAGAGTGCAGCCAGTCGCAGAGGGTGTGCATACGCATCCGGATTAAACCGTTGCTGGCAAAGTTGAGAACGTACAGGTTGAACAAACGCGGGCTGGAGCAATTATGAATTCCCTCTTTTGGCGTGGTGCGCAATAGTCGTGGACGCTATTTCAGCAGCTAACCCCTTTTCCTGCCCACTATCCAGTTAACTTCACCCCTTGGTCGTCGTTTCACTCGAGGCCTCCCTGTCCGAATAGTTAATTAGCACCGGGAAATTTGCATTTGGGGCAAGTAGCCATATCTCGTCCACAGGAAATTGGCGAAAACCCCCACTGGTTTCTCTGTTCTTTCCTTCTGTGAGCTACGAGAACCGGTCCGTTTTGATATCGAGCATTTTCCTCGCCCGAGTTCAGAACATTGTTTCGTACTTTTGCTTGAAAGTGTTGGAATTAAATTTGCTTTTGTTCATAAAGCGCGATACGCTTCTCCTTTGCTGCCACGTTTAATAGTTTCCTTCCAGCAGATTCTTTTTTAATCGTCCTTTTTAATTAGTTAAGATACTGTGTGCAATGTCGTCGGAACGTTTGTGTTCATAAAAAATTGAGATATTAAAAGGTGCACAGGGTATACAGGTATATATAGTATAAAAAGATTACACAGGATATTCAAACTTTTTATTTGTGTTCTATAAAGTTCGTAATCATCTAACTATTGTTAATGGTGTTCAAGCGTTTTCTTATTCTTGCAATGTAGTCTAAATTACAAATAATAGCAATTATTTGTAATTGTTATTTAATTGTAAATATTTTATAGCTGTATGTGAAATCGATTTAGTGTCCGGTTATCTAAAAAAACTCCATATATTTACGTTACTTTATTTCTAAATTGTGAATCAGATATAAATATATGGACAAGAAGGTTCGTTTATATAATAGAACAATATTATAATTAATTGAAGCAGCGATATCCGAATTCCCATGTATCTTGTATTTAATTTTACTGCATTAATGGCTGCTGTAGTGCCGTGTTTACCTAGCTATAGTTAAAGTGCAAAGCCACTAACCAATGTTTATTGTCACAGTTATTTTATAACATATTGAAACCATGGAATAATAACGATCAATAACGACGACCAAATTACCTGCAAGATATATAATATACTCGACCAAGCATCCAGAATCACTAGCCTAGTTGTAACCACATACATATATTCTGTGTAGTTTCCACGTCTTCTGACATCGAAATTTATTTATCAGCAACCAAGTTACTTAACGAGAAATACTCCAATTTCTTCGCAATCAACAAATTTGCACCAAGGTTCGTCGATTTTCTAGTTATAAGAAACTGGTTTCGTTTTCCACGTGGAAATCGACGTACCTGGCGAAATTGCACCTCTTAAGAATTGCGGAACTCAACGCGGCAAGGTATCAAAACGAGTTATTGGCTTTGCCCTCGGTGTCGATTTATTGACGTGCCAACTTATTGCGGTGCACCGAGTCCATAAATCACCATTGATTGACGGTCCGATCACGAACAGAGGCTGTGAACTAAAGCTCTTGATCAAAGAATTATTGTTACTTTGGAAACGATTGTTAATTCCTCGTGCCAGCTCGTAACCTAATTTCTTCCACCTTTTCATCTTCAATTTCATTATTCAAGTACCTACCCACGTTATTGGCGTTTAAAGAACACGTTGTTAGTGTTTACAAAGAACAAATGATTTGCTTCTATAGGTTTATTTATCACAAGCAGCCGACATAAATAATCGCGAAAACATTCATTTTAATAAATAGTGTCTCCAGTATCATCACATTTCTGTATTTTTCAACTTATCAAATTGATCAATGTGTCTTCTGAACAGTCCAATTAACAGTATGTATTATGTATTGATTGAATGTTTCCATATTTTTTGCAGGTACGTGAAACAATTTTAAGTACCAATTAATAAACGAATGGAGGAATGAGCTTGAAAGTAAAGGCCAGTCGAAGTAAGTACGTTGCATCGTATAATGGAATTATTTGATAGTTTCTCGTGCATCAATTGCTCTTAAATCAACTTCTATCTTTAAAATGCAAATCTCTACGCGCCAGATCGCTCTTGTTTTCACTGTTTCCTATTTTTATTTTTCCACGTTTCGTTTTCCTTTTGTTTCCATCTGCTGTGTATACTATTTACTGTTTTGTCTACAAACTTGTCATCTAGCACAAAAAATATTAGCACTTGACCATAGATTTATTTATTTTTTGTAGACTCCAACGAATAATGATTTAAGAGAACTGCGCTTGAACAATATTTCAATGGCCACTGATTTTCGCATTCTTCGAACATACAGCGTCGCGTGTATATTTTTCAGACTATATTCTCCGACAAAATATAAAGAAAGATCGATTTTTCCCAAAATCTACAGTGGAATATTCCTTAACATTTTTCTTGTTACCACTGCATATATTGCGACGCTTCAATTATCTAGTAATATCGCTGTACAAAAGGATAATAGCCAACAGACAGTGTGTTGCAACACTACAACGAACGTTATTACTCAAAATAAGTAAAATGTATTTCTAACGTAAAAATCGTGTAATTATAGAGACGAGATAGTCGTACTTTTGCGAGGAACGAGTTTGTCAGAACGCTATGTCGTAACAATAAATTTCATTATTCTATTCAAAAACTCCATTGAACAACTAAAACGCAAAATTCACCAATGGAAAAGCAGGATTACTTGTGTAACGATCTGGCGTTAAATTTCATTGTTGTACGAACAACGGAACAAATTAACGGTTCTCATTCAACAACTTTCTAATTTACGAAACATCAACAGTGGAAAAACAGGATTACTTGCACGACGATGTGATATTTGCTTCAATTTCGTTAATTGCGGTCCGTATTCGATTAACAAACTTCCAACATAACTGTCATCGTTGACCATCCAAAGGACAGTCGTAGCATTCAACATAAAGGGGAGGGGGGGGGGCAGAAATGGAAAAAGCGGTCCCGGAGGTATTATCGAGCGTAAACAGCTATCTAGATGCAGAAGGCAACTCGCCGGAAGCGATTCTCATTTGTTTCCCGCTTTTTAATCTAGTGCCTTGTAAGCATCGGGTCTCTTTATGAGTGGCCGTGCCTGCTTTCCGCGATGCTTTCTTCTCGTGAACGAACACGGAAACGCAAAGCTTGGTTTATTAAAATCTCAACGTTATCCCAATTCTTCGTAACGAACACACCTTCTTCTTATTGCCAGGTTGCAGGCCTTGGTTGATCTTGCGCTTCTTTGCGTTTTGTCTTCCACTGCCGTCCACGACCCATGTTATTCAGATTCATTGCGTTGGAGGCACGTTTGAGCAAGTGGAAAACATTTCGAGGCGGACTCGTTTCAGTACATCTAATTGTTACTGTAGAAAAGTAAAACTACGTGTGTTGGAATGTTACTGTGCAATAATAGATGTCATCTTGCATTAGGAAATCAAAGAGCAGTCGTCTGTAACACTAAACCTACCGATACTTTTTGTATGCTTATTGACCGCTCGCGATAGGCCGGACAGACTATAAATTTTTCTTAGAAAAAAAAAAGCAAACTAGAGATAGATACCGAAGAATACATTGCATGCATATTTTATGAAGAGCCATAGATTAGGAAGCGATATGATAACGTTTAGATATAGCAAAGTTTGTGTAGAAATTTGAAAGCGGTCAATTTAACCGCTGTGGTAGATTTAGTGTTAAGTACGCAGTATCATCTTCATATATAATACACAGAACTGGGAAACCTAATATCCTGGGTATGGAAATAAGAGGATAATGGAATTCACATGACAATTGTTCCTTAACTTTGTTCTTTTTATCTGATGAAATTACTAGAGATAGTAAATATATGTGTATATATATGTGTCTGTCTATAGTATTCCAAAGTAGCATTCTGAGTATCAGAATTTTTTGTATGTTTTTTCTTTGTTACTTTGACGTTAACACATTTTGCAGTTATTAAAAAATGATGATCTAATTCTATATGAATTCCAATTTTGTCGGATATAATAGGATATGAATAAAAGAAAACACATTCTATCTATATACTTCGTTAACTGTAAGATGAGTTTTCTTACTAGTCATCTAAAATTATTCCGTACTTTCGATCAAACACGTTAATTATTGGAGCATGTGAAGATCATATTCTGTACGATTGGGTCTTCCTTCTTTATCTTTCAATATATAATATTCTATAATGAATAAAAATTCCATGAAATCGTATTTCAAGCACGTGTCTTCAATCGATGAACATACGTGCGCTTAAAATTATCGCTGGTGTGGTTCTAAGTGGGGCGAAATTCTCTGGAATTTGTGTTGAGATTAACCCCCATGTGACGTGGTAAATTTTTGTGCACGAGTTATAAAACACTATGTAACAGTGCTTCGTAATCCCACCTAATAAATCATGTAAAAGAATGCTCGTGCAGAAAATATCAGGCTTACACCTCCGCTTAGCGGTCTTAGGGTGTTCTTTATATTTGCACCGACTCTGAAAAGAATTAAGTAGGTAATATTCTGTATTAACTTACGTGAAACTAAATGCTTAAAACGATTGCAAATATAATGGAACATAATTTCAAAGAAGAGAATTAAATAGCGCCATACGTTTCACATTTTTCTATTATCTTTATGTAAGTATATTTTATGCTGTAGTTGCACATTCTCCTTTTAAAGCGAATTATATTATTTTTGTTACACAAATCATACGCTTCTTCTTATTATTCTATTCCTAAAAAGCGTAAATGTAACGACTACAAGATAAAAGATAATTCACGCGTGATACTCGTGAAATATGGCATATCCAACTTTCTTACTGAACGTTTACTTTTCCGCGAAATAAGATAGATATACCTATTTGCGTGAAGCTTTGTACGTTACGAATTTGACTAAAAATTAAGCATAACCCAGAGTACACAAGAATTTAATTAAGAACGCCAACCTTCCAAAGACTTTTAAAACAGACTGGTCCAAGTCACATACGTTCAAACAAGATTTCCTACGTCTCTCTTTCGTAACCTCCTAACCAAACTTCCTTCTCGTTCCACTAATCTGGACTTCTCTAAACTCCCATGGAAAGAACCACCTGCATTTACAAACAGCGCGTTTAATGATATTCCATTTTCCAGTAAAAATGTCCTTTGCCGAGCGAAAGCCGTGCAAGGAGCGAGACTCGATTTTTTGACCCAGTAGTCCCCATACCGGTACAGCCCCGGGACAGGAGCTCGTCGCCGGATAAAAGTACTCGGCATAAGATTTTCTGCTTCTCGAACTGTGCGGCAAAGCCGGTTCATCGATGTCGTCAGGGGTTACCCCGGTATCTCTGTTCTCCCTCGAGGCTCCGCCAAAAAGTAACGTCGTAAAGATCGAGATAATCCGGGCCACTACGTTTTCACGGTAACCCGGTTGAACCCTCGATATCTGACCCGGACAATCCTCAACGTCCGCAGCCGGTAAATATCTTCCAGCGTCGTTTAGAGTCAGCCGTGGGCCGGAGGGTTGCATGCGGAGGATGGTGGCGGTCCTGGGCCGAGTTAAGTCGCCCTTACGATTCCTTTCGACTACCCTTTCTGCATCCTTTTTCAGCTTCATTGCTATCTCGGCGAAACGCGGTTTCGATCTCGTTGCTTCTTTGCGTACATACATAGGATTCTGGGTCATGTCGATGAGGTTTCTTCTGCGGACTTCCGCGCACGAATTTCTTTCTATCGAAATGGTCAATAGCGTCGAAATGGGTTTCCGTTGTTACAGTGAACGGGCACGTAGGTTTTTCAGCAACTTGGCTACCGGTGTGATAGGTTGGCTCAAGCTTATGAGCTTTTGATTACCGTTTGGTAGGTAAGTCGATTGTGAGTATTTCGAGGTTCGTGGGAGATTTTAACGCGTGAAAATGTGTGGAGTGCAGTTAACATGAAAAATTAATGGAATATATCTACCGTGAAGTTTCCGTGGTTCAATATTTAATAAACGAAACAAATTTCTGCTATAGTTCTGTATTCCTTTGATTGTATGCAACTGTCAGAATATATATCTATATTAACATGTTGTATATATATGTTACTTTCTATGAGTTTCTTTCATTTGCATTTTGATAAAAAAGATTGTAGCAACATGTTCCATCAAATGCTATTTTAAGTATTTATAAGTGTATATTTAATAATGCATTTTGATTTAGGTCGATACCTCAATTGGTTCCGAAGATACAGCACCAGAAAGTACGATATAATAGACGTGTCCAAAGCTATAGAACTATAACTCACAGCTTGCAGCGGTTTGACCCACATTTTTTCCAGGAAATGCGTACGCTTAGTAGTGATAATATTAAAAAAAAAAAAAAAATGCACACGCTATCTGTCATTGACCGGTGCACTGTTAACGAGGTTGTCATTGGTCTCTATTGGGCTGTGACGTGGTGCGAGCGTGAGGTCCGAGCGTGCGGAAGAGAGAGAGAGAGAGAGAGAGAGAGAGAGAAAATTATTGAAAATTCGGTTCTCTTCAAACAATGATATATCCGTAGCGGAAAGTCGGATCGCGAAGTTTACTCTTTTTGGCGACTCCAACTGAATTTAAAAATTTCCATTAGTTCTACAACAGTAATTGTTTAAACTTTCAGTAAATTTAATAGTTCCTCGTATGTTTAAAGTTTATTGGGATAAACGTGTATGCTTTTGAATAATGTTGAATAATGTTTGTAATGGCATTGCTAATAGTTTTTATACTAACTAAAACGTCAAACTACGTGAGTTCTGAACAATTTCGAAGAACAAAATTTGCCAGAAAAGAATAACGTTTGATTGATAGATTCTTGTGAATTAGATAATTAGAAACGAGAAAAATGTTCCACTGTATGTAGCCTCACAACTACAAATTACTCTTCACGATCTAAACAATAACAGCAAGGAATGACAAACACACCGATTAGTTAACAAAAATCGATAGAAATGTTCAATTTTACATGATGGTCTACTCGTGAATTATTAATCAAACTGCAAATAACAACGACAAACAAGGACGACGTTTGATTGATAGATTCTTGTGAATTAGATAATTAGAAACGAGAAAAATGTTCCACTGTATGTAGCCTCACAACTACAAATTACTCTTCACGATCTAAGCAATAACAGCAAGGAATGACAAACACACCGATTAGTTAACAAAAATCGATAGAAATGTTCAATTTTACATGATGGTCGAGTCGTGAATTATTAATCAAACTGCAAATAACAACGACAAACAAGGACGACGTGTACGAATATATATTCCTTCATATAGTTCCATGCTACGTACAACAGGATCCACGTACAATTTGCTTGAATGGGAATGCAAACTCAGCGATGGACGCGCAGAATATACAGGAGGAAAATGCGAAGGATAACCAAGTTGGTCTAGTAAAATAGGAGAAACGGACAAGGAGGGAGATAGCAAGAGAGAGGAGTAAATCGCACAATCGCCGGACCTAGAAGCATCCATCAACAAGATATATGGGTTTCTAGAGGATTTGGCCCCATCTCAGATTGTCAATGTGTAGGAGACGTTACCCCATAAGTGGCGTTTTCGTTGGATCTCGCCTAACAGAGAAGGCAAACGAGGGAGCGAAGGAGAAAGGAAGAAGGAGAATACCGAAGGAAATTGCTTGCCTTCCAGATATTCGTTTTTATACTTGTTAGCTGCACTCCGAGTATAGACAAAGAAATACATTAAGGTAACTAAAGTAGACTCGTTTCTTTCGGGGTTTATGTGTAACTAGTATTTATGGTCTGTTTAATCAGAGGGAACATTCTGTTAGATGACGTTTTATCACGTTTACTTTGCACGACAAACTCAGTTTTCAAGCTCGGTACGTGTTGGATTAAGAGCGAAGAGAATTAAGGAGGTTTGAAATTCCAGCCGAAAGTTGCCGTGTTATGCGAAACGTTAAGCTGTTCGAAATATCAAATAGATTTAATCATTCGATCTTCGATTATTACCAGCGATGATTTATTAGGCATGGAAATTTCTGGGAAGGAAAATTTCTAAACTTTACCTACGAAGATCATAATATACGCTCTCAAATACAAAATGACGTAGCATACGATCAGTTTCATTTTCATCCTATTTATTACACTAGGCTGAATTTTAACCAAAATATTCAGACGTTCACGCTTATACATTTTTCTTGCTAACCATCTATGTTTCGATCTATATATATATATATATATCAAAAGTGCTTTTACTTCTTGAAATATCGTAATAAAGAGTTAACAAGATATACCAAGCGAACGAAACGTATAAATTGTACTCTCGCAAACTGGTAAATTAACAGTGATTGGTATTGAGTTAGCGCGAAAGGACGACGAACCGGGCAAGAGGATCGCGTTGAATACCTCTTTGTGCCTTGAATACCTGAAGTTACTGGTTAAAAAGCGAGATCGGCGTGAACTTTTAGTGTCAAGACCTTTTAACGGACAATTCAGCCGAGTTAATTGTTCCATCCTGCGGAATGAGTCAGAGCTTCGTGGATCCTTCTGTGCAAGAGAAGGGGCAATTCACATTGCTCACTTGTTAAAGAGAGACAAAATCGCGGCCAAAAGACGGCTACAGTGGAACGGAATAGAGGAAGACGCTCGTACTTTCTATTCATTCGTCTAATGGATACACCGTCTAATCTCATTTTCTGCGATTTAATTTCGTACGACGGAAGTTATTTTCCTCTCCAATACCGAGATACCGGGACAGATCCAAACTCTTTGATTTAACTGTATAACATTCCGCTGCTACTTAACCACCCGTCAAACTATCCTCGTTAATTTCCACCTAACGAGGCGTGTTCCTGTAATCTTGGTACAAAGTGGTTCTAACGTTAATTCCGCTTAGACAATTTGTCGATGAAATGTTTCTATTACTCGTTCAAAGCTGAAGAATGTCAGTTCGTTTTAAGGGTAGCTAATTTTATTGAACATCTACTGTAAAATATATTTCTAATACATAATGATTCTATATTTTTAATAGAAATATTGTGTAGTGATATGATACATTTGATCGCGTGAAACTTACAAAGTTCGAGCATATGTAAAGATTTATAACCTAGCGTAAATCAATTTTAATTAATTTAACTTAATTTTTCCTTCCCTTTTCAAAGCACTTGATATTATGATTATGCAAATTTCTAAAAATAAACATTGAACCGAGCAAAACGAACGAGGAATAAATAATTTAGTTTTCATTACTGAGACAACAAGTTCGATCGACACGACGTGTGGGATATGCAACAGGTTCTTTGTAGTCAAGTACAAAGCATGAATTTTAAAGTTAACACGTTCAAGGCTGGCGGTGGCACGTATACATTTTATAACAGTGATATTGTAGTAACGATAACCAACGACACCATGAAAGCATCGTGGAAAGGAATTAATATCACGTCAAATTTATTAATCAAAGTAATTAATTCGATTAATGTTACAGTCATTATAGAGGAAGCTGTGAGCAAAATAATATCATGCAAAAATAGACTAATAAAGAAAGTAAAAAATAAAACAATATGAAAGAAATTACTACATGTAAAAATAAAATGAAGTTAATATTGATTTAAAAATTATTTCATTCAAAATAAAATATTTGACAGATTTATGGAAAATTAGGAACGTTGGATTTTATACGTCATTTATGCGGAGGCTAATCCTCTTCTATCAGTCCCATAGGTCTGATAAAACAGGTGATCGTGTGACACTTGATACAAAGACCAATTTTCATTCACCCCTATTTTACACTCTGTCGCATACTCTAACTACTTCTGCGTCTTATCCTATGACTAAATTTCATTTTATTTCGTTTTATATCGTTCATAAGTACCCGATTTTACACTCGCTAATTTGCTAACAGGTTAGTGAATTTGTGATAACGATATACACGTGGAGTGGATGTAGTTAGCATAATTATAAATTTAGATTATCTATGAAAAACTTGGCAGTAAGCGAGCAAGCGAAGCAGTCCAAAAAGAAAGTTTTAAAACAGCAAAATAATTTCACGATCCTTCGCGACTAATTGCTCTGTCGTATTAAAGTTAACAGTTCATTTTATCTTCATGATGCTTTATGCATAGCTACGATAAAGTTCTAAAAGATAAAGTCATTGCAGATACCACGCTGCCCTAATCAAACAATTGCCCAAATACTCTCGAATAATACCATAGCTGAACAAATTTTAAATTTCTCTGATCCAATCTAATCGTGAAAATTATCGTTCCTTCCTCGAAGAAGTTCCTTCGAAGGAAACACGTATCCGGTTTGAAACTAGCGGTCGAATAAAATGAAATACGAAAATAGATTACGGCTCGAAGCATCGGTTCATTCATAATTTCACACCGCAACGAAAGAGAGAGAAAAAGAGAGAGACAACTGGCTGGAAAGTTTTTCCTAGTCCTGACAGTGAGTTTATAAACGTAGCCGCCCGTTTATCATTCCGTCACCCCTGGGACATCGACGTAAAAAAATAAAAGCTCCGGAGGGTAGAAGGGAGGAGAGAGAAGAGTTTGGGGCGTGGTTAATCGCAGAACTAGGGGTGCGAAGGTAGGAAGACGACAATCTCTCGGCTATGAATAAATTTCATCGAGAAGTCTTCCACGAGGGCTGCTCTTTCACTTTATACTTGTTCCCTTGCCTGCGTATCCCTTTTACCCCTTCTGCTTCCTCCTCCTTGAAGATTATCGCGTGTAAGGAACTCTCGCACTATGTATATCTGCCCTCTCGTTCTCGTATTACCTTCTGTTTACTATACGCCACTGTATGGAATTTTTGTCTTTTTCCATTTTTGCACTTTGCCTGCAAGCTTCCATCGCGTTAGGATGTTACGAACTTTATCCGATAGTAAATGACAGGAGGGATAGAATGAAATACTGCAGTGTCCCAGGAGGTAACCAATATTTTTCTCAAGTTAAGGTTATTGGAACGAACGGACGAACGAAACTGTGAAGTTAAAAACGATGGAGTATAATGCAGGTGTTATTGCAATTAGCGTGGTTTTCGTTCTGTGCATTCGGATGATTTATCGGTGCAAATATAGTAGTTCGGTTTGAGAGGCGAGTTAGGTTTCAAATTGCGCGATGTTTTTTGAGATACATGTTAACATTAATAATGGGGAATTAATGGTAATTTATAATCAATATTAGTATACGATAATAATAAGAGAAATTTCGGGTAAAGTCAAACATTTATGGTTTAACGATGATGCAAACATCACGGATTACAAATATTATACAAAAATAATGGAAATAATTATTTTTTTTTTAATCATACTGTCATTGGACACTTCAATTTTTTAAAGTCCATAACACAATTACTCTATCGCGTTAAGATTTAGTAAAATATTTGTTTAAGCAATTTTCAGTTTTAAAGGTGATAAGATGATCTCTATTAAGGTGAGAAGAAAAGGTAGATTAGAATGTAGATGAATTAGAGCAAACATGAGTTTAAGGTAAAAGTATGTTACAACATTATTCTAAAAAGTTACTACTAAGTACAAGTCATGTTACTAAAAGCTACAAGAGAAGTACAAAACAATTCATTGAATTAAATTTAATTAACAAGCAGTTTTTCATTATTCCCTGTCGTATTAGTCAATGTCCACATACATAAGAGAGTAATTAATCTACGTATTGGCGTGAATCGCTTTCCTTATCTTTGCATTTCCCGCTCATTTATTTTCGACTCATTTTTCATTCTCTTTCTACTCCTTCACCTTTCTCGAATGAAACTTTTCTGGACGTATTTCACGATGCATTCTTCTTCATACGAGTGAATTTGTTACAAGATGTTCTCTTTTATGGTTAAATAATCGAACTAATTAATAGTTCATAGTTCTTTCAGTTCATCATAATTTTGAGTTGTTATAATTTTATTTTATTGCAAAACCGAAGTGAATTTAATGATTTTTATTCTACCACATTGTGGTTGAGCTTAAGAGATTCCTGCCGGACATTATACAGCACGATTTTAGCTCACTGGGTTATTATCTGTTTGCAACAAGCGCATGCGAGAATTTACGCGCACAAAAACCGTGGTCGACACTGGGAAAACTTTTTCGCTTACCTTTAACATACGGCTTGTCCCGTAAAACGGTTTCCTTCGCCTTTAATTTCACGTGCTTGTGACCTCCGAAAAACTTTTTCTCCCTCCGTGCTAGTTAAAACACTGTTATCTGTCAGGAGTGGACGCTCGAAGTATCTCAAGAAAAATTCAAATAGATGATTCGTATTCATATTCAACTCGAAATGTTTCTCTTACGACGATATCACAGTGATATTTTGCACAACAGTGATACATGATAGTTATAGCTTTACTTTTGTGTACAACTATCTCTTGCGCTCATACTTGTCCATTAAAATTGTAGATAAATGAAGTACAAATAAAATTGCCAGATCCAATGAAAGAAATCTTGTTCTTTATGTCTCCAGATGTATTTGATCGCAACAGGAATATAATAGCATGATCTTCGCTAAACATTTTGACAACTAGACGCTTCCTTTCACTGTACATAAAAACAACAGTTTGTACTGTTCCCTTTTAGCCGGTAACAGAAATACGGCGTCTGATGTACCGCGAACAACTACGAATCGTCCCGACGACGTCTTCATCTTTCTTCGTTTTCTTCTTTTTTCGTCGCTTCACTCCTCTACCTGTCCGCGTCTGCTTCAATTTTCTCAAGAGAGTATCTATATAGTTGGTGAAACGACCGACGAGGATATTCCTTAAGCACGTCGTCTATTTTGTGCTCTAGTACTTCTTTTTCCTGTCTCAGCGAGAAAAAAACTTTTTACGTAATTGCAAGTCCTTGCTGACTTCGTACGAGCAGGGAATTCCGAAAATTTCTGTTTTTTCCTTGCTCTATCGTTGTATTTCCGGAAAATGTGCGGTATTATAGCGATATCGAAACTTTGTTTCGTCGTAAGCATTGGGACGAACGATACAAATGTACGAGAGAGCCGGAATTATATAGTTTACGTTTCTATTTATATTCTGGTAAAACCATGTGGTAAACCATTATGGTAAAATAAAATGAATGGCTGGTCGTTTTCATAAAACAATTCATAAGATAATCTAAAATCGAGCAAAATTCATTAATTCTCTAAAGCAATTTACAAGCTAATCGAAAATTTACAATGATTCATTAATTATGCAAAGTAATTCACGAGGTAATGGACAATTTATTAAAATTCGCTAATTTTGTAAAGCAGTGCCGCAAGATACCTAAAATTTATCGAAATTCAGTAATTTTGTGAATCTATCTACAAAATAATCTAAAATTTCCTGTACACGTATTGTATGTAAAACGATATCGTATTTTTTAAAGCGATCTAGAATTTACTGTTTTCTAACTTCATGAAATAATCTATAAAAAAAAAAAATCGTAAATTTATCTCTAACTTTGTAAAACAACCTCTAAGGTAATAGGAAGATTATCGAACTTTTCTTTAATAAAATAAGATTGGAATTCAATTTTATAATCTGCAAAATCACGAATCAGAATGCAAGAAATTCCTTCGCGTCGTACTTCGTATTCAGTTTATAGTGGAATCCTAAAACATTGCGGTGTTTCACAAGATAATGCAATTGGTCACGCATAATTTATTCACAATTAGAAGGTGGCATTAAATTGACGAAACAAAACATACTAGAAGTAAGAGGTAAAAGTATAACTGGCACTTTAAGAATAAAAAGTTGTTGCAAGTTTTAAAGTGAACGTCTCTGAATACGTCGCTGTGAAGTGTACATCTCGTGTCGAGCGAGTACCACCTGTACCACATAAGATCACTGTAGTCTACTTGGCAGTGATGAATAGAAAAGGAGCGAAATAAAAAATTACTCGAGCAACATGCCTGGGAAAATATGAAAGAACTCTGCTACTTTCTAACTTGTTGGTGTTCGCAGATACCTTTTCGTAAACGGGAATATGCTAGCCTTGTATTTTTTTTCAACCAAAAAAAAAAAGAAGAAAAAAAAAGAAAAAAGATAAAAAGTTCAGCTTATAAATATAATTACACTTTCATCGTTAGGATGTTCTTTATATCTTTCTGTTTGCGATACACTGCCATTCAGGAAAGCATTCTTTTTATTCAAAATAAGTATCTGCTTACTTTCGACGAACGTTAATTAACTTGGTAGGATCATAATTCAGCATTTCATTCGATTATATCTTTCTTAAGACACTGAATGCCAGACGTGTCACTAATTTTTTGGATCAATCCAATAATATATTCGTAAACCGATTAAATTAATTTTCGATAGTTCATGTGCAATTATAAAACTGACGTTTGTAATTGTCAAGTCTTATAGAATTATTTCTTTATTTGATAAGCATACCTTCAGATTCTTTCATTTTTGAACAAAAACCGACTGAGGAGGATCTACCAAATTAATAGGACTGTTAATATTAATAGGAACCAGTATAGGTTCACTGAACCTTAATTAATACAGATAAGGTATACGAATAACAAATTTATATACTGATATGTGTAGTAAATAATGAAATGTATCATTTCTACGTTTTTAATAAATATTTTTGACTTATATTCTAACGATTCCATAAGAAGGTAATAAGTCGTTTCTTATTATTGTACTAATACATCGTTAATTTGTACACTTTGGTAAAAATTATATATTATTACTAGAAATCGATCAACGAATTTTATGATACTATTACATGATATATGATATGCTATTTATCCTCCTGCATACATGGACACGGTATCTCGTGACTCGTCGTGTAATGTCATTTATGCAATACTTTGTCGCGACGTTATGTTATTCATGTGACGCTTTACACGAGATATCTCGCGTGTCTGCTTCCTAATATTTACAACTGAACGTCGTTGCATGTAAAAAAATTGTTGTTTCAAGGTATAACGCGTCGTACACGTAGCATTGTTAGCCCTTTCACATCTGCAAACAAGATATCTCGCGACATTGTGTAGTTCACGTGACGCTTTAGACAAGATATCTTACGTGTACATTTTCCTATGTTTACAATTAAATGTCGTTTTATGGAGGAAAAAAATTTCTTTCTTAGTATTCTTTCATAGTATAACGTGCCCTGTAAGTTAGGTATCTCGTGAACTTATTTTTACTGCACGATTCTTTCTAGAATCTTTTGTAATTGTAATGAAAAATGTGGTATTATCTTCCGAGTTGCACCTACATTAATCTCGAATATTATTTCACTCGACTTTCACAAGAGAAAGACGAAAATCACATTTGATTATCCCTTTGAAACGAGAATTAGGAATTACAATGAATAAGTCGTTTAACCGCAGTGATAAAACTAAATAATACAATAGGAAGTATAAATACATAGATATACATAGACTGGTGTATAAATCGTCGGATATTTAGTAGGCGTAGAATAATGATTAATTAACTTTAGGTATCCTTATAAAACGAAGTTGTCACTTGTCAACTGTTTGCATTATAAAGGAAGATAAATTATACGACTGTACTGAAATCACTAGAAACTTGTCTTCATGACTGTTTCATTTAATCGGAAAATTTAAATCACAATTTGCCCATGCATAATTATTGTTAGTACGTATTACGCAACAGAGTTGAAAAAGAACACGAGATGGAAGCAATTATCGTATGAACGATAATTCCGGCGAACCGGTACAAAGGAAACAAGTGAGGAACAGTGACGTGAGAGCATATAATTGAGGATTCGGCAATAGATTGCGACAGGAGTAAACTATGGACATGCCGGGAAGCTTGTCTACTCGGTTAATAGCTTTGCAGTGTCGATGCACACGTTGTATAACCAACACATGGATAATTGCATTCTCTGCTCGAGCTTTTCTTTCCATGTCCTTCATATTCTTCTCACGTATTGATTTCAGCAAACAGCATCGCAACATAATAAACGATAAATGATATCAATGCATGAGAATGGAAAGAAACGCGTGGTCTCTTAATTTCATTTCATTTTCATTTAAATATAATCTTATTATTCTATGAAAACAGAAACGTTTCTCAAGTTTTTGTTCTTAAGCTTTGCTACGAATTTTTCAAACAACCCAATATGAAAGATTTCCAACTGACTTGGTAGTAGTCACTTATTGTTAGCAACATGAATGCTCGAGTGATATTGGCTATGGTAAAAAAAAATACTTTCTTATTTTAATTAAGTATCTTAATACACCGTAGAACTACAAAGACTAAGAAGTAATAATGTAAAGAAACTAAAGTCAAAATACCAGAAAATACGTCAGTGTATCAGCGATTGACATCCATTGATTAATCTTAGTGAAACATAGATCATGGAGTACATTAATAGTAAATAACGGTGCAAGGTAGTAAATAAAAAATTAATTTTACCGAGAAATTACAGAAGAAATTACAAACTTAAGAAATTCTTGAGTTATCCATAACTAAATACATTTTAAGGAAACTTAAACACAGAAGCTTGAAATTTGTTCGTAAGATAGAAAGTTTCATTAAAAAGTCTGCGATGTCTATTGAGAGAACTCGAGATCACGTGTGATTAAAGGAAGAGTGTGTAATTGGAGATGATATAGGATCATTTGTATGATGCACGGTTGGAGCACAATAAACGTGGACAATACAGTATGCCGGATATGGTGTAGAACAGTGACGTAGGCACAATCGAGGATCAGACGATAGATCGCGATGAAATTGGACTATGGACACGGTTTCTGACGCGTCTCTTGGAGTATCTGTCGAGGTTAATAACCACAGCAATAACGCATGCGTGATGTTTGCAACTGTTTGACCAACATCTCCTCGATACTGGCTGAATAACCACCATATGTTATCTGTGGCAATCTCTTGACGTGTATCGACCATTCAATGCATATTTTCAATGTATAGCGTATAACAATACACAGATTGTTCGACATAACAGATTTGTCTAAATAACTTTACGTTAAAGTGCATTTACGTTCTAATTAATAGAAGCACATTAATAAGTATTGAATGGGAGTATAAAGAAAAATTAAAAAAGTATATAATATAATACTGTAATATACTTTTTAGTATCATTCGTTATAGAAATAGTAGTAACTTATGATTGCATGGAAGTAGTATAAAAGAAACTAAAAAAAAAAAGAACGAAAATTCAGCGTTAGAGAACGCAAAAAATATTCAAAAATGCTTGTTTGAAAGAAATACGATGAAACAATCATTCAACTTAGCCCAGAAGTTTGAAGAGATCTTCAAGATGATCTTTGAGATGAGAAATCATGATCGACAACGTTTTTTAACGTTTCCCTCAAACTTATGAAACGCGTTAACAACAGGAAAACGCGAGTGAGTCTAAAATAATTCACAGAACGTATTAGCGTCAAAGAAAACACAGATGTTATCGGATCATCAGCGATTAAAAAGTTCCTCCATGAATAAGAAATTCAGATTCGCCTGGAACGAGTACGATGAAGCAATTAATCAACATATCCGAGAACTTTGAAGAGGTGCTCAGTGATGGTATTGAAAGGAGATACGAAATACCGGAAATAACAAGAACGAAGGGGAGGTAGGTTCCATAATTGAGGGCCAAGCAATAGATCGCGTCGGAATTGGACAATGGAGAGTTGGTGGTGCCGTTAGTCCTGTCTCTTCGAGAGGCCAGTCCGAGGTTAATAGCTTTGCAGCAGCAACGTGGCCAGGGAACGTTTGCAACTGGTGCTGTGTCCTTTCTGTTTCTCTCTCTTTCTCTCTCTCGCTCTCTCGCTCTCACGCTATCGGGCATAATCCTGTACAATTTCGTAGGGGATATTTGGCATTAAGGCCTGTTCCAGAGACTATATTACTGCACAATGGCAGTCCATACGCGCAGCCACGTGTACGATGTTTCATACTGACAAATTGACAAGCTGTGTGTAACTTTGTTATCGGCTGTCTTTTCCAGTTGTCCGACGCTGTTTGTATTATGTATTAATATGTTCGAAATTTTGTTTACAGAAACGTCTTGTATCACAGTCTATTAGTATAATTTGACCGTTTCGATTAATTTTCCAATGGAGACAATATACAGCGTGTAGCGCAAAGCACTGGTTTGGATGTTTCGCAAGTCATTCAAAATGAAGAAGGTTACGTAGATTAAAGACTTTACTCCTTTCTTTCATCACCGTGACGAACTATGGTATTTTCATGGTAGGATTGGAGATAAATGATTTCCATTCGTAAAGGCAAAGATTCCTGAATTTTTGTCGAAACGTCTGGTTTCTTTTCCAGCAGAAATAATAATTTCTGGCTTGCAGAGTACATTTGCCCCTGTTAAGATTTTGACATAGATACTGTATAAACATCTGTAGTCGAGTAACGAGTGGAGGATCGTTCTACTCGACAGACATCCTCTTCCATCCAAAATTTTTCTATAACTTCGCATAAATTAAGTTTATATTATCTGAAAAGACCCTCGCAACGCATGTTGAACGTAATTTTCATAAAGATCCGAGGAAAATGCTGCGCTAATGAAGTTACAGCAAGTACCTGTAATCTAGTGTTGCACATCGTGTTCTGAAATAATCAGCGAGCCCTTGTTCTGGTCCTTAGTTCGAGATCCAGCGATATAAGCGAGGAATTTCATTTTCCACATAAAGGTAACTAGGTAGACAAGAGCGAGGGGGAGAGAGAGAGAGAGAGAGAGAGAGAGTTGTTACGAACCACGGAAACCTGTTTTCCGATTACATTTTCAAGTAATTAAGTTGGTGGCTCCGTTTGCCGGTTTGATATTGTTCTCATTGTCTAATCGCATTGGGTTTATTGGCTACCGCGACTAAGTTTTGAGAAGTGGTTCGTTCCACCTCGTTTAAGGTCAGTCGAGACTCCTCGTCGTAAAGTAACCTAACTTAGTCTGCGAGAAAATTATGTTGACAAATGTTGCTGCTCGAGCAACGGGCTATTCATTTTACCGACTCGTTAGTCCGTTTTCAGGATAATATATTTTAGTAATCTGCAGTTAGATTGGTCTTGTCTATAAGCTGTTACTTAATTAATCAAACTTGTTTTCAAATGGAAACTTTGATTGCTTAACCAATATTTTTGATATAAAAATAGGACTTTAGACTGATTTTAAATGTTTAATACAAAATCAAACTACAGTATGGGTTTATTATCGTAATAGGTTGAAAATTAGTGTATTGTATTATGATTAGTTAGTTCCTAATTCAGCTTGAATTCCGAACCTGCTAGCCTCCTTAATTTTCTCTTAGCTCTATGCTCGTAACAATAACCGTAACATTTAATAAGCAGACGCATTACGTAAAGACATAACCGTAACAAAGAGGAGCAATTACGATGGAAATAGCACGGGATATTTACAGCAAACAATGTGAAAATACATTTTATGATCGAGAAAATGAAAACAGTTTACGTGACTTCGAAGAAAGTGTCATAACCGAAATTTTAGTTAATATGGCACCTTGCAATTCGAAATAATCACTATGTTCTCTGTTTGGTTGGTATTTCAGAATTTGTAATCACATTGAACAATTACGCGATTATAAAATAACTATTTGGATTTCTTTCTCTAAAGTTTTATAAATATCTTATCAATTATACATATTTATTATATTCTGTTGTACTAGTTAAGAAAGTGTGTAACCAATTAAGAAGCTGTGTTATTCGCTTGACGTATCTTACGAAACTATTCCCTTTGACCACTCTAGCGTGCGTGAAATTTAATTTAGCTATGCTATCCATAGATATTACTGCAAGGTGACTGAGCAACAAGCTAAGTTTATTGTAATTTATATCAGCCGATTTTGCTAGATAATTGACGGTTGCTAACAATAAGTTATTAGCCACGATGGATCGTTACTATCTATGTACTGAACGATAGAAATTACTTTTTAGAAAAGAATTATTAGTCCCATAAATGTTTCAGCCCTCTTTTTGATAATATTTTGAAACGCAGATGAACGTATAATCATAATATCTCATATAAAACTTCGTTAAAGGCAAACCCACGAAACTCCATAAAACTTTCCTTTTCGTTTCTTTTTATCCACATATATAACATAATCGTTCTTATGAGATTCTCTTTCAAAATTTTCAAGACTTCATAAATTTCATTACTTTGTTTCACGTATACTTTAACTAGTTTATCGCACACTACCAAAAAAAAGAGAGAGAGAGAAAAAAACACAAGTGACTTGATTCAACTAACAACTTTTTACTATTTGCCTCTTCTCTCCAAGTTTATCCACCCCGTTAACGATATCTATTTCTACCTGCCTCACTTTTCCAAACTCGTGCATTAATAGCTTAAAACGACGACACCCCGTGTACTCTTCATATATCGTCACGCATTGAATATTTACTTGGATAGAGCTTACATTCTAGCAGGCGAGGGGTGAATCTTGGTAGATCCCCGGCTGGATTAACCGTAGACAGCTATGGCTTCGGAATCTTAACTTTGGCCCGTAAAGCCGAGATTGAGTGGTGGGAAGGTGGCGAAATAGCAAGGTAAGTGGAAGGGGCAGAATTGGCTGCGCTTTATCTGCAGTTTACTGATGTTCGAAAGGAGGCTATGCTGAAAGGGTTGAAACGCCATGCGGAGATTACCATGAAAGGAAAGCTGTATTGCTCCAAGTATACAGGGTTGAAGGGTCTCGTGGCTAGAGGGTGGAACACAAAGCGACACGACTTAATAAGGGTATTTAGTATCGCCTGAACTTTATAAATTTTCCATAATCCTTACCGACAAATCTCTCGATCTTCCTTTTGCAATTCCTCTCGATTTTACTTCGGGAATATTTCTACGTATATTGTGGGAAATATAATATAATAAAATAAATCAATTGGATCTAGGTTTATGAAACAGTTTTGACTGGCAAAATATAGAAATCGAATCTGCCTTTGTGAAGCAGTTATGACGGTTAATCATTTGTCTCTACGGGGTGTTCGCGCTATTATTAATTGCAAACGTTTTTCTCGTAAATGTTGTGTATTAGAAGAGAATGAAAGAGGAAAAAGTTTTACAGTTTTTTTATGACCAATATAACAACGTTTTTATCATAGCGCAAATTCTATCGAAACGCTACCCGTTGATATCGCATTGCTTTGCAAATAAAAAATTAAATTGTATGAGTATTTCAATATTCTCTCGTCTGTCTTCCATTATTTTTTCCATCATTTACGAATGACGATAATACATGTGAAAACATGTGGTCGTGCATGCGCATACCATAGAAATCAGCGGGCGAATCGATGGCTCGACGATTGACTTGATAAGCCGACGCTTTTGAGGACCAACCGCAGCAATGGTGCAACACGATGCACATTATGCGATTGAATCAGCACGGTAATCTCGATTGAACGTGGCCGGTGTCTGTAACATGCATACGTAGTCGAATATTGCAGTTGCGTTGCATCGTTCCGCAGCGGGTACGAGGCTTCTCCAATATCGAGCTTCCAGCTTCCAGCTAATATAAGCCGATTCCTGTTCTAATGATAACCCTGCCAAAATCAGATAATTTGCAGAAAAGATTCACTGTGTAATATATGAATACATTAACGTTATATTTTCTAATATTCTGTGTCAGAACAGAATAATAGTTTTGTAATTTTATAATTCATAGAAATTTCATCATATATATATACATACATTTTATTGTCCCATGGTTGAGGATCCATAGTTGATATTTATAAATGAACTTTTTAATTAGGCCAAATGTGAACAACTTTTTTATATAAATGCCACTGCATTGGATGAAATGTACATAAACGTATATTTATTGTATAATATACATTAAATGTACAATTGTATACATATCATCTAATTTAAAGGAACTGTCAGAGCAGAATAGTAGTTTTTAATTTCATCATATATATATACATAAATTTTATTGTCCCATGGTTGAGGATACATAGTTGATATTTATAAATGAACTTTTTAATTAGGCAAAATGCGAACAACTTTTTTATATAAATGCCACTGCATTGGATGAAATGTACATAGACGTACATTTTTATTGCATAATATATTTTGTATATTTATTGTATAATATACATTAAACGTACAATTGTATACATATCATCTAATTTAAAGGAACGAAGAAAGCTTTCTGCTGATAATTAATCTTCGGGCTTCACTAGATTAAAATGAAAGCTGCAGCCTTAATTTTGTGGTAAAATTTGTATGACAAAGTAGAGGAAGAGAGAATATGAAAATGCCAGGATATATCACGCGAAGGACGATTGTCTGAGAGTTGTTGAATATTTGTGTTTGAATTTAGATTGGATTGTCTCGTATTGTACTGTATCGTAGTATTAGTTTCACTTCGTATTATATCGTATTGCATGTTTTGGAATAATTCTTCATTCACTCGACCATAGTTTTATTTGACGTCGAAACTACCTGCATATTTCACCCTTTGGAAGGTAGCATATGAAAATTCCAAGATTGCAAAAGCAACTCGAGGAAAAGATGCAATAGAATTGTTTGACAAAACGAAAGAATTTTTCTAGCATTTACTATGATTTATATTTTCGTCCATCGTATAACGAAATGAACAAAGTGCATGGTACTTCGTCAGGGTACTATTAAAGGCTATTGCATGAACGACGCGATAAAACAGCAATACATTTAAAAGAAGAAGATACGATTACTATTGTGTTCTTTCTAGTCTCACACTGATCGAAGTACTTTCGACGAACAAATGATCCAAGTATATATACTGTAGCATGTACTTCGAGGAAACGTGCTGTACTGGCTTACTTCGAGGATATAGGTCAGTACATCGCGTGTGAAATTGCGATTCCTGCGACCAATCAACCCTAATCGAGTTCCCGTCCTCGTAGATTTGATTCCTTAACTTTAACGTGAATCTTTTGGGGCGCGTTTAACTGGCCGTTTTCGTCGCACAGCTTTAATACCGTGACAGCGATCTACGAGCCGAGTCAGCAAGTACGAAAATTTCGAATAAGACCGTTACGATACACAGTTGGCACGCGATTAAACAATCCCGTTGCTCGTGCCATGCGGCTGTTTTACTGTGTTTTGCTGTATCGTTCGGGAATGGCATAGTTTCTTCTGCATTTCCCACGGAAAAGCCCGCGAGGAATCGACCGTGTCCTTTCTCCATAGACGACATATCGCGGAATCGGAATTTTGACATCTTATCGTCGCTACTTAATTCGTTAGATTTTATTCATTTAGTTACTCGATTACTTCTTTATTTAAAGTCACATCCAGTTTATGGCTATTGGAGACTACATTATGATATAAAATCACAACACGTTGCAACGTAGTAAATGCATTGTTTAATTTGGATTATAATGTACGTAATTATAATTATAATAATTAGAAATTAAATATTAGATTATTCGAATAATTCGCAGTATCCCCAACTGTTTGTATATTCTGTTGTAGTCTGTATATCGTACGTTTGATGGAGTCGGCAGAACATTATTTATCAAAAATTGAAGAGAGAATCGGAAGGATATTGTTTGTCACAAATTTTTGAAAAATTATTCCACCAGATTATTTACGAAACATTTCTATACATTGGATAATTAAAATGAAATATTCAGAGTCGGTGGAGAGAAAAGGTGTCGTCTCCACATGAAAACATTGGACCTTTTTCAATAAGGAAACGAGTAAAGAACGTTGCAGACATCCAATAAGTCGATTTAATCAATGAGTCTAGCTGTTCATCAAGAATTCAGCACATTGTCCGATTATCATATTATTCTGATCTTTACAAAACTTTTTTTTTTTACCAACGACTAACAAAAGGAGAAATATTTTTCACAAATATAGATTGAAAAGAAATAGCTCTTGAAGAATATCAAAATCTATCAGTCAAGTAAAAGTGCGTCCTTCTGAACATTAGATTTTTCCCACAATCTGTTGCTATTTATTTACTTAGGTTTTCTTGGTTGCATCAGTCCATCTGGACCATCGGCACTACGTTATTTACGTAACAGTAGTTACATATAGTTACAGGTGAGAATACGTATTACGTTAAATTAAACGAAAAACGCTGATATGTTTGAAAAACTTCGATATACTTGAGAGTGACTTCACGGTTCGAGTTACTCGTTTAGAATTTTCCTTGATTCTCAATCTTCTCTCACGATGATTATTCGGGCAAGATACGATGATACCAGTTTATATGGTAGTCAAAACTCTATAAAAACTTTATAAGAACGTCTGCCTTCCTCTGAGCAAGATCGTGCTCTTAAATTCATCTGGAGGAACTCGCTAATGAGATGTTAAACAAGAGGCATGCGAATAACACGACTTCAAATTGAAAGTTCAGCGTAAGTAGTACGAAGTATGTAGACGAGTTTGTTGGAAGATTAGATCGAGAGATTGTAGAGGATTGGTAAATGTGCATCTAGCGCGTTGCCTTTTAATTTCGCCAGTTTAGAGTGAAAAGTAAGCGGCGGTGGGTCGTCTCGATCATCAGGCTCGTAATTTTCTAGCAATGTTTGCGGAATACAGGAACAAGCGAACTATGACCCGCGTCAAAAGTGGGTTAGAGCAATTGTGACGTCACTCTGCGGCAACCTAGTTACATCCACCTCCTCTTTCACGCGGTATCACAGAGGCTACCTATAGACAACACTGCGGTAAAGTAACGAGCTATCATGTCAACTATTGTTTAAACCTTCCTCCGTTTAACTACAACCTGAATATCTTCTTGGAGAGAACGCTTTGCGCGTAGTTCGGTTCCTTAAGACTGTACTCTGTTGGGTCTTTTGTATTTAGGATGAGAAATCGATTATTTGAGTACGATATTAGGAGTAGATTTGGATATCATTTCAATAAAATATTGTAGAAATATTATATAAATGATACATAGTTCTATTATTTGGCTAGATATTATTTTGAAATAATTACTTGTATAAAATATTTGGCAAATGATTATTTAAATGATATAGCATATTAAATTTTGTTGGATATCAAGTTTCGGAATAATTGTGTGATAATTTATATGAATTAAAGAAAACTATGGAACTTTATTTTAGGATTATTTAACTATCGAACGAAATCAGTTTTATTTTCTATTTTAATATATAATAATGTATGAAATAATTCTTCTCTCTATTATCAAGATATTTATAAAGAAAAGGAAATTACATTATGCGTTACAAGAAGATAAGAATAGCATACATGCGTTCATGTATAATGAAGGTATCGTGATCATAATTTGATTTCAACACATTCATGTATGCTTTAACGTAGTCTTCTTTCCCTATTTGCTGATCTACTCGTAAATCAGGGTTGAGCGAACGAACGAATAAAATAAAGTTTCATTCATTATCTGATTTCATTTCTTTTATCATTTATTCCTCTTTTCGTTCTTTCCTTATTTGATTCCAATTCCTTATTCGCTCATTCGTTTCTTTACGGAGATTAATTTCGCGATTTCTGATAGGTTCTAGTCAAATATTTCAAAATGCCAAATAATGAATAAAAGGTGACGAATAAATTTGTCATTTATCTATCATTCACCAGTAACAACTAATTATAGAATATTCGTCATTTGTGAATAATCTTTCCCTAGCATTACATTTCTAAACACCTATTCTGCGTACAATGTTTCATTCATTTTTACGAAATTTTAATATTTTCTCAAGTTTCTAGTTTGCTTGTCTGTATGATTCGTATTATTATAAATAAGAAGTTCGATTAATTGTCCTTCTGGCAACTAGGGGATCAAAGTTGCTTGTTATAGGATTAGGTATGAGAAACGCGTTACGTGTTCCCAATGTTCCACAACCGGTTTGATTGCTAAAACACTGCAATCTTCTCCGTGATATAACGATACTGTATAATTGTTGGCATTACGGAACTGGATATTAGGGTTATTCCGTAAATCACTGAACTAACCAGAAACATAAGCTGTTGGTGGGTTAGGTCAGTGAAGCAGGTTAACTACCACCTATCACAGCATTCAAGACGTGATAAATTCGTGTTCTGATGGTAATCTTGTGTCTAAAATTAGAATGAATTAGGAAATGTCCATAACAGTAATACACGCTATGTCGTAATAAACGAACATTATTTAGGCCATTATCGTACTCTAATGGCGTAAATGTACTGGGTGATCCAAAACTTTCTCTACGCATGAGAATAATTTTTTTTGCAATTTTCAGAGTCAATTCATTATATTACTCAATTCGTGAGGATTTACACGAACTCCGCGGAATTCAGGAGCCGAAAGGAGATGTTATCTTGGAAAACTTTTCAGACAAAAATCAATCACAAGTAGAGACAGTTACTATTGTTATCTGTAGTATTATATATTTCAATATTTAATTTAATAATTCAAATTAAATTGAAAGCGAATACTAGAAGCATACGATAACAATTAACCGTAAACGTATATGTATAAATAATTCGACTAATTTTTGGTATTAATATTTTCTACTTTAATATTCCACCACGCCATAAATATCAATATAAAAAGATTACCAAACATAAAGAAAAATCACTAACATAAGTAATAGTAAAAAGATGAAATAAATATCGAGATAAGTTCAATGCAATGTATATACCGTGTTTATAAAAAATTCACAGATAATAACTATTGTATCATTAGAAATGCTCGCTATCGTATCATGTAATCTACTTCATAATAACCTGTAAACCTTGCGCTGCCCTTTCCCTTCCAGGAAAGCTCTGTCAGCTAGAAATCTCATTTTCCACACAAACGAAACTGGGTTAACTATATCTGCCACGAAGCGTGACCTGCTTCCCGATTACATTTTCAAGTCATTACATTTTCTATTCCGTGCGTCGTTAACATATTCTGTTTAATTACCGGCTTTATTGACCAGAGCAACTAATCTTATCAAGGTAATTCGTTTCGGCTCATTGACGATCTGTTTAATCAGCATTCTTAGCTTTATCTGCATGGAGATTACATTCGAGATTGCCCTCTGTTCACATACAACTTTAGACTGTCTAGTAAAATATCTTCTCAGCTATACCGACAAATAGTTTGCAAATTCATTTTGATAATAGAATTGTATTAAAGCTTCCTGCTTTATTAAGTATATTCCGAGCTGGTTGTTACATCTTCTTGTGCCACGTTTTAAATAATAGTACCAACAAGACAACATCCTCGTTCTTACAGACTATCAAAAGATCACCAAATAGCAATAAACTCTCGAGACCCGATAACACAGCGAATCGTCCCACGACAATTGTTGATCCAATCCAATTAGACCAGCTCTCTCCTATCTATAGATAAGGGAAAAAATCACATTTTACAGGGATTAAATTAGCGATTAGCTCGCTACATTAAGCGCTTCTTTACAGAAAGCCAGCAATCTCTCGATCGAGATAAGCCGGCATCGCGGGTAATCTTTCGCGCGATTTGGAAACGGTTTCCCAGGGATCGGTGGTTCGTTTCTCTTCCAACGAACGCTTACGAATCTACGACGAAATGGCGGACGTTGTCTGGCTGCTTAAGCCCACCGAGATTGCTCCCTGTTTCCCGCACGACACGTACTTATTTCGCAGAAGGGACGACCGTACGATAACTGCACCGATGCGATGGCTCGAGAGGGTTGACTGGAAAAGAAAAGACAAAATGCGGGAGGATAAAGCGATGCAACGGTTGGCGTTTGGGAGAAGCGGTGTGTCTTTGAGGAAGAAGAGAGGAAAGGCAAGAGATAGACGTCTACGCGGCACGGAGGAGAGAAAGGTGGCCGAAGAGCCGTCTGCAAATGGCATGGATTAGGTAGTTTTCCCTTGGAGAATCCGCGTTTCCTTCCGGGAACCTGCGAAGAATGCCTTTTCGCCGTATTACGTTCGTCGTAGAATATGAAGACGTCTCTACCCGCATGTGCCACGTTAGCTCTCCTCCCTCGATGCAACCCATCAGAGCGTTGTCTTCTGTGTCACGTGTACACGCGTTACATCATGCACACCTGTCCGATACAGTTTGCTGAGACGAATGTAACGCTCGGATCGTATCTGTTGACTTCTGTAATTTCATTAGCAGGTTTGCGAATGTCTAGGTTAATTTCTGTCTTTATGGAATGGGATCTAAATACAGATACTTTACGTGTAAAATACTATAACGAAGTTGTAGAAATGAATTCGTTAGAAGTTTCAGGCCATCGCAATATTAAATTTACCTGTATTTAGTTTCACGCAGAATATTTAATTTTGCGCAGCGAGAAGAAGTGAACGAAATATTTTTCAAATACTGGACATCTTACATTTTCTGACAACGATCATCTTTCTTTTATTCCGTGGTATTAATCTATATTATAATATATTTTTGTCACTGCTCTTTAAACATTCAGTGCTCTTAAAATAATTCGGATATCAATAGAAAAATAAATAATGTTAAATTTTACATCGTGCATTCAGCGAGAAGAAGTTCCAAAAGTGTTCTTCAAATACTGCAGAATTTTACATTTTCTGACAATGATCGTTTTTCTCTTCGCCCCTGCAGTTCATAACACTCGTGTGATCTACGCTATCTCGTAAGCAGCAGCTTTTCAGGTCAAACCTGACCCATAGCAGGGCTTCCAACACATCCAATCCAAACCCGTTGAATCAAGTTTCCATTTCGATCAACGGTTATCGGTTTCGCCCCCGTGTTTCTTTCGAGAAAGCGTTGCAGAGTCTGGCCCAGGGAACTGCGGGTAAAATGTATTCGCGACAGGCAATTTTGGAACGTCCGCCATTCGACTGGACGTAGCCGAAGCTATGGTTATTCCGTTCGGGCGAATTGTTGCGAGCAGCTCGATTTCCATTCGCGGCAAATCGGCCGGAAGGTCGCGAGGGTAAAATTAGCCACGCGGAATGAAGCACAACGGAAACCCAGGAATTCGGCTGCCTGTATCACGTTCGAATAGTAGTTTGTTAAGATGTGACAGAATGATACAAGTTAGAAGAAAGTACAAAGTGCGATCTAAAAGTTCAGACATCTTTCGTACCCAGACCGTGGTAAGGATAAATTATACTTAATGATACTGTTTTTTTAGAGATGACATTTATTCTTCAATAAGTTATTATAATTACGAAAAGAAGAACATATCTATTCAGAAGGTTACTGCTTTCATTAAAAATCGGCATTTTAATCAAAATTGTATCTATTGATGTACGAATAAGAATTTTTATTTTAAGATAAATTGCACATTTATTGATACTACTTATCTCAAGACAAGAACACATAGATATGCATAAAGTGTTCTCGATTTAGCGAGAACTTTGCGATCAGACGCAAATCATTTCTGCATATTCGAGGACTTCGGTTTCGATTATCCTCCGTTATAACAAAAAAAAAGAAAAATACCTAGAAGACGAAGACGGCCGGGAATAGAAAAGTAGAAGCTAAGAGGACAGACTGTTGAGGAAAACGAACGCAGAGAAAAACCGATGTGCAAGGGACCGTCGAGGATTCGTTGACTCGGGTAGCGCGGGGTTCCTGGTAATTTCCCGAGGGTAAAGGCAGAGAAACGTGCTGGTTTCCTCGTTCTTTTCGTCCTCGTAAGCCACGCCGACTTGGTCGTAGTGGACGAAGCCGCTAATCTCTCCAGTTGTACCGCGAGAAATCCAGATAGAGAAATAGGAAATGGAAAGTCCTTACAATGGACTGTGCTCCATGGCAATGGTAGCTGGCTGATGGCAGTGGTTGTTCCCATTGCCGGCGTCCAGAAAAGGAAAAATCCTCTCCTATGTTCGATTCTCGATAACCCTGACTACTCTATCAACTCTGTGCCCCGGTACTTTTCGTTTTACATTCGCACCTGCTGTGTTACGTAGACTAGTATCTTTGATCGTGCACTGAACGATCGTGGGTTATAAAAGTGTGAATACGAGGGTAATAGAAAAGCCAGCTGCGAGAAGGTCGAAGGAAATCTTTTGTGAATTCTGTAGCTTCTCAACTTGGTTTGCCCGGTGTCTTGAGTTTGGAGATTAGAATGGAAATCGATACAGTTGCAGCAGTTTAAACGAACATGCTTCGTGCTTATTTGAGAATTATACATGCATAATGTTCATTGCATGTCACGAAAATATTTGTACATATGTGTGTGTGTGTGAATATTTCATGTTTAGTTTCTTAAATATAATTGTCCATTATATCGTCTGTTTTTTTTTTAACTGTTTGTTCGGCTGCTGTCTAACGGAATAGTAAATGTTCGTTGAAGTTAGATTTTGAGCCACTTTGTCTCATTACCATCTCCTTTTACCGTATTTCATTTTACATACGTGATATGACAGAATATTTTTGTGACAAATCCAGGATTGAATTTGTAGGTATGAGCTTAGGGTAACCTATTGTATTATTACATCATTGATTTGTTTCCTCTGATTGGAATTAGTAATGAAGCTTCCATTATATTTTTCTTCAAACGGATCACATTATTCGTTATCTTTGATGAAAAAATTACTCAAAGCAAAATTTACTCCAATAGATACTTATTCGAGTAACATCCAACTCTGTCCTTAAATAGCACGTATCTCTTCCCAACCTCTTATGAGAGTAAAATTCATTCAGAAAATAAAGCGGTATATTTACATAAATTGGTAGAATATTAACACATAAACGTATCATAGAAAGCGTTGAGCTCGAATGAAATACGTCCGTCTATCAGAATTTATCCAGTTTTCGTTATTCGGACATTAAAATCTACCTCGATCTATGTAAAATCTCAGAACAATTTTTGTGACAAAAACGTGATGCCAGTCAAATAGATCAAGACGCGTGGTCTTCGAAATTCCGTGTATACCGAAGAGATCGAGCAATGACAAATGTTTCACGCAGCGTGCAATTTGTTTGTCCCGCCTGTGCCAACAGATTTCCACGTTGTGTCTTAATTTGCTGGAATTCGACAGTGCTGGAACGGACGTGAGCAATAAAAACGTCCCTCGAGAGATCAGTGGGACATAAATTTGAATTTCGTGGGGTCGAGAAAAGAATCGACGGTCGAGATCGGTCCGCCACAGGAAAAAGGGGAGCGAAGTGAGGGGTGGAGCCGCGGGGCGAAGAGTTTTTCCAATTTTGTAAATCTGTCATAAATAAAGGCGAGCATGCGACGCATTCGGCCAAGAGTTTTCATCCTGGATTTCGATGGGGTCGTGTTCACGTGTCGGTGACGTTTTCGAGCAGTATCGTGATCTCTAGGTGGATTGGCCGTTATTTATCACGCCCAGGTTACTCGCTACCCCAGAAACGTCAAAGGGATGATGGTTATAGTCGTTCGTCCTGATCTACGTATGTCGTAAATGTGACTCTTAATGCGGCCTAACTTTATCGATAATCACTGGCAAATCTGTTGAATAGGGAGACCTTTATCGTCATTATCTGGAAAAATGAGATGGAGCTTTGGATTTATTTATTCACGGCCACGTGAATCTTCCGACTATTATCGAGCAGAGTAGTTTGACGATATAATAATGCAGCAGTAACATTTTAAGAAGAAGATAATTTGTAGAATTATAGCGATTACAGTTATTTCAGAACTAAATGAGACTTGGGCGAGAGATAAAATTTGCTTCTTTTGTGAAAGACATTTCTGCAGCTTAATGGATGGCCCATTGAAAAGATATAATTGCAGCGGCTCTACTTTTTTGGTTAATTGTGGGCAGTATGCGTGCACGTGTTAGGTTGGCGCGGCCAATTCTCAGCTTCGTAAGAACTACCTGTTCCCTTCTGCTAAAATGAAGCGTTGGACCTTTATCAGAGTATTCAAAGTAAGCTTTGAAATCAAGCTTCGTCGATAAACTATCGTTTGTATAGCGTAAAATCGCTCCAATTCATCTTCAGATTTGTAACGCACAATTGATCACGAAAGCATCCAATCGTATCAGACATTGAGAAAGATGAAACGTAAATGGATCGTCAACCTTTGAACAAAAATGTACACGTTACATCGATCTAGAATTAAAATACTTCTCCCTTAAAAAGTATTTCCATTGAAGAATCACAACCTACGCCATAAAGTTAACACAAATCCCTTATTACCTTTCAAACATCGTCCATTTTTCTATCGTTAATTTTTTACGAAGCGCGGACACGGTGGCGTTGGTGCAAAGATGAGAAGCAATAACGACATTACCATGAAAAAACTGTCTGCAACGACGTTAGGATCTTCCTGGCAATATCCCCGGAAGTCGAACACTCGGG
Organism: Bombus confusus; assembly: GCA_014737475.1. Lineage (NCBI taxonomy): Eukaryota > Metazoa > Arthropoda > Insecta > Hymenoptera > Apidae > Bombus > Bombus confusus. The sequence continues at coordinate 872,780 of JACXIV010000144.1, forward strand.
GTTCAGTGATAGCGATTTTCGAGGACTTTATCCACGCTGAAGAGGCATCGAGAGAGAAAGACAGGAAAGAGTTGCCCGATGACAAAACGAAGAGTAACATGGAAAAGAGGCGGCTGGAGCGAAATGAGGTTGTGAAAGCGAATAAAGAAAGAAAAAGAAGGTCCCGACAGATGTTTCAGCTCTTGGCAATTACTCGTCGCGGTGTGCCCGACGTCAAGAGAGCGAAAGGCAAAAGAGACGAAAAGTAGAGGTCGTTTGTCGATTGTCGACGCTCTGTTGCCTAGATAAGGCGACCTGCTGCTATGCGCGCCACCTACCTACCAGATACTAATTTGCTTTTCCCTCTGCGCCTTCCGGTTGCATTAAAGTTCAGTCGTTCGGTGAACGACGGCTAATAATCCTGGGAAGCGATTCGATTTCTCTTCCAGTCGTTTTCCTTTCTGTCTTTCCATCTATCTCCTTGGCCTGTTGGATTTATTACGCGAGTTTCGCTTCTATCCACAACGTATAGGCGAATCTCGTGGTTTTCCACAAAATCGAATCTTCGGTAATTTTACAAGTTTCTACACGATGTGGTGAAATTTACCGAGTTGATAAGATTAGTCGGAAGTGTATGGTAATTGTGTTATTCATATCGGGATAATTAGAAGGGTAGACGGTATGTAAATATGTTTAACGTATGCTGAGCACGGATATGGTAGTTCGAAGGTCTTGGGACCTATATAGCGCTTTCGATAAAACTCAATGTTTGATGTGGACTCTAGAAAGTTTGGATTATGATTAATACTAGTTTCTATGTGTATATTAACTTCTGCGCTTTTGAAATTGTATACTAACTACCACATGTACCTACTAAATTTCTATGCATCTATGTAACCAGTTTATATCTTTTTAATAGAATTGTTGATTTATGTTTCTTATATTTTTCTTATATACTTCTCACAAAGTAGCGGATGAGCTAATGTTTCTTTATATTTTTCGGCAATTAGGCACATTCGAGAGATGTCTGAAGCCCTTATAAGTATTATCAGAAACGAAGGTAGTATGATTTTGATAATATCAAACATATACGTAAGCTTGAAGTAGCTCTAATAACTTTTACGAAATCGTATTGCAATGCCAAGTATCACAGTCTACACCATAATCTTGTAAATCTCGAGAGGGCTAAATGATTTTCTGAATTTCACCCAAAATTTCGATACTGTCAAGTGCATATGTAAAGTAGAAGTGTACGCGTAAGTGATTCTTTCGTAGCTCTAATAACTTCCACATAGTCGTATGCCAAAGAAAGATTCTTTCTTTCTACTCCGATTTGAAACCTTGTCCCATAAGCTTCGGAAGGGTTTTCCAAAGCAAATTCCAAAATTTCTTCGACTATTCCCTTGTACTTGGTATCTCTCCTTCTATCGTATGATCTGAGAGGTCCTTTAATCTCTCGTTGCAGACAACGGCTGTTACGTGCTGTGCGCCGTACTCCATTCTCCGCAGTGGCTTATCCTTTCTGATAATTAACGTGGCGCCCGATACTATTTATATGTGATAGCAAACTCTCGGCTCACGCGTTCAGCTAAGCCTGTAGCCCGGCTGCTACAGCAGCATACAACCATGGTGTAATTTCATCGGGCACCCGCTCGTGCTTCCAATTACCGCGAAATCGTATTAATCCCCGCGAAAATCCCGTGTCGAGGTGATAAACGCGCCCCGACGCGGTTGCACCGGGATTACGCGGCCATGCCACCTGCGGCGAAGATATGCTGTTTACACGGGACAGACACCTTGGAGAAAAATTTCCTCAAGGTGGAAATACAGTGACGTGCAACAGCCTCATATAGTCTTCACGACGAACGGAAGTGTTGCGATTTTACTGATACGGATGATACGGATTGTAGGTCGTGGATAGACCGCGGATCTTTGTGCATTTGTGAGAAACTTTATGAGAAGTTGAAGAATGCACAGAACGCACGTAATACGTAATAAAAAAAAAAATACATAAAATATCCTGAGTGTAGTATTTGCTATGATATCTAGTAGATAAAACAGATTTCTGTCAAGATTCTGCTTTTTAAATTATAGTCGTGAAAATACGAATAATTTGTTAATAAACTTCGGAACTTTAAGAAGTTTCATTGTTGGCTTTCGTACAGTTTGTATAACTTCATATGTATTCTATAATCGTTAGATCGAGGCCTTTATATAGTGTGGTATTTTTGAAGATATCTTGGGCCATAAACGTCCTAGGTGAATAAATAGTATATGTGAGAATTATATTTCGGTTTGTATATCGTTGTAGTAATATGTGAAAGTGGAAGTAAAAAGATTGCGAATAGAGAAAAAGGTGGTAGAATAAAGAACGTCGATGTCGAGGACGAAGAATACTCGAAGCTAGGGAGTGAACGTAAGAAGTTAGCAACTTGGCTGCAAAATCGGCTCTACAGGTGGGCGGTTATAACCGAGGTATGCCTGAATGTTCCCTGAAATCTCTGGCCACTACAATCATTGAATAGATCTCAATCATTAGATTCACAATTTTGTAGTTACTTTTCATTAATAGAAGCGAAACAGTTTCAATGATACGTTCAATACATAAGCACTTATCCTTTGCCCTAAGGGAAAAGAGGCAACGAACTTGAAATTGCATGACTGGTCGAACAGGTTGACTGCAAAAATTATAGGCTTGCAGCTATATTGATTGGGAATCTAGAATGAGGAAGGGCGAATGTTCGTTCTACTGGACATCTGTTTCGTTTCACAGCCCTTTTCTGTCGATTAGCACCGAAATTATCGTGAAAACAAATGCCATAGTCACTACAGGCGCTGCCCTAATTCATGGTCATTCGAAAATCTTATTTCCAATTAGTAAATCCTTCATGATTGGTGTCCATTTAATATATATCATTCTGGAATAGATTTTTCTTTTATTTTCTAATGAATTTCTTAATGAACAGTTTTTAATGAAAAGGATATACTTGGTAACTTACAAAATTGAACAAAGCGAAAACGATATATATACGCTACATAAGAGATATTCTTAAGTTTCAGAAGAATATGGAAAAATCATTGTTCATACGCGTCATTCTGCTTGTTAGAACAAGAGTTAGAACATTGTAACACAAAAATTCGAAAACTACAATAATTCTTTCTACGATATTTTCTTAATAAATGCGCTTTTATATCAGATAATATTCTAATATAAATAATATCATGCTTTTTTATATCTTTTACTCGTTTTGTCGTGTGCAGAATGCTTTTTATACACGAAATGAATGTGTCACACATGTATGAATAATAAAATCTTCCGAGAAAATGTTCCTTAAACGGCAGTTGAAATTGAGGAAATTTTGTGGTGTCAAATGCACACGTCACGAGTGAATTTTATAGCGATGTTATCTCGTGGGGAGACGGGCTTAATAAATACTTCATGGATTTCGCGTGAATTTCGATCGGTCGTTTGAATGTTTTATTCGAGCGTTTAACTCTATCGAATCGAGCGCCAAGCTGGACACGGTATTAATCGAACAACCGATTCGTAATCAAACAGTGGTCACACGTTGCCTATGAATGTTAACAATTTACCCAATTAACAGTTCATTTAGGGACCGCAAATCAATCATGCAGGTGAATCGGTGTTGCAAACGTATTTCTGATACAAGCGTCTGACGCTTCTGACAGATGAAAAATCATTCACAAGATTGAAATATATTCCACGTTTTTTATATAAATGAAAGAAACTCGTCATGCCGAATCTGTAATTACAATTAAGTCGGTACATAATTACGAAGCGTTACTTTCTCAAGTAAAGTGTTAAGTTTTTTAATATATGCAGAGTTTCTTTAAAATATCATATATATTTAATCAATGGATTGTAGATCTTCATGCATTTTTATTTTTATTTATTTTGTAATATGTGATCACGCATTTATTTTCATTTATTTTTAACATGCAAAACTGCACATAATATGCAAAAATATGTGAAATATCCAAAGTACAGTGCTTCTTATAATATTAAACGGATGAAATAAATCTTTAGTTATATTATCGACAGTTTATTAATACAAAAGTTTTAGGCTGTAACATATGAAATGTATGATTTCTAAAGATTCATGGTCCACTGAGTTCTATAAAGAATGCGTTTAAAATCAAGAGACTTTTGTGAAATACATTAAAAATTCTGCTGGATATTCAGATTAATTTCTGAATTTCCGTAACACGCCGTATTCAATTTCAAGCTTTCATTTCTATTTGTTCGTTTCATTTCCGAACAGATTTAATCTCGTAAGCGGAAAAGTGATCGCAATGTATTGTGGATTGTATTGATTTGTATTCTTGTTACGCATTTACGTCGTGAACATACATTTGCATATGTTGTTTTACGAAGTTCTTTGTAAACCGCACGAATATATATAGACACGTAACTACGTTATATATATGCATAATATATGACAATCGCGAAGAGCTTACGATCTATGCAACATAAAGTATAAAAATATAAAAATCCTAATATATATATATATTTCTTTTCTAAGTACATATACATTTTGAATCCTACTGTGACGATTTGAACACGCTAGTAAAGGGATAATATTATCAGTTTAATAATTAGTTGAAAATAATAATTACAAATACTGCCGTAACAATAATTTACGGCAAAATATCCTTAAACACATACTTTCTGTAACTAAACCAGCAAACCAACAAACCAACGATCAATCTAAAATAATATTTCTTCTGCCGGCCATTATATTCAAGCATATTCCTCTGATCTAATAACAAGCACTACTTCTTATTCAAAGAGAAATACGATACACGATACAGGTACAAGAATGCGATACATAAAATACAGGAAATATCCGAGAAACGATAACGATAATGATAAGAATAGAAACATGTACTGTTCTGAGTTCCTTTTAAACTAATAAACATACAACGAGACTGCGAGGAAATGGGAACAATGGAAGCCAATGCCGGTATATTTCCCTGGTTCGATGTGGTAGGTCTGGACGTAACAAATGGCAGGCGGCCAAAGGGATCGAAAGCTAATAATCGTAAGACATCACGGTAGAAAATAGTTGGTTAATGGTAAAAGTTGAGATCGGTCGGTTCCGGTAGAAAAACAAACGCAACTGCAACTCGCATAGTCGCGAGAACGAGCACTAGGGAAGAGATATCGACGAGATGTAACGTTGCATACCGTACGTAAGGTAACGGATTTTCGATATCCTACTTACGAACGGTTACGTGATCGCTGGTGATCGAAGACTGACACTATTACATCGTTGCAACCAGGAGGGATCTTCAAGGAACGTAGTCCGATTTATCTTATCCCGCAGTAACGACCAGATCGTACGTGCGCGCACACTACTGTTCGCATAAAACATTACCGTAGAAGATCTAGCAACTCCAAGGAATTCTGTAATACAGTTTAACGTTGAAAATGTAATAAGTATTAAAGTATGTTTAAATATGCACGGGATGCTGTTCATGTAGGACACCATGAGAATAAAATGTGATACGGGAATAAAAATGGGATTAGGAACTGCGAGGAATTACATTAGAGAGTATAGCTTGTATTTTAAAAGAGCTGGAACGGTGAGTAGCTTTAGAGGATCTTCACATATATCTACGTACACGAAGAATACTGTTCGCATAACATTTCACGAATAAAATCTAGGAATTAGAAGGGATTTTGTAACGTACCTTGGTTTTGCAAACGTCATTAACATCTGTATCTGACGTTTAGAAACTCGCGGGAATTTTACAGTACATTTTTAAACGATTAGGTGATTTGCGGTGATTTAACACTGAGGGATATTCAAAAGTGCGAAGAATATTGTTCATACGAAATTTTACGAGTTAAGTGTAAGGTCTTAAAAGGATTCCGTGATATATTTTAATGTTGAAAGAGTGATTAGCAGTGGGAAATCTTCGAATATATGCGAATTGTCGTTTTAGGAAGTTGCAGGAATTCAGTAACACGTTTTAGCATTTAAAAGGCGATTAGCACCGAAGTCTCTTCAAACACGCGCAGCCCGTTATTAGCATGAAATGTGATAAATGGGATTTAGAAACTGAAAGGTATTTCCTAACATGTTCTAGCAATGAATGGATGATTAGTTTTAACGTATATATTCATATATTGTCGTATAATTGATCCTGGTACTATCAAACTCATAATCGTCAAATCCATTAATTTATTCACTATACCTGGACCCCTCCCTACCTACAACTAAACCAATGTTGTTAACGGGATTTCACAAGTTCTGCGTTACTCGTGTGCATAACAGAACTCGGCTAGCTTCCTTAACGAATTTACTGTCACCGTGCAAGGCTGAAAATTTAAATCCAATATAACATACTTTATCGCTGAAGATCAAAAAGTACGTTCGATTTGGACAAAATACGAAGAAAGTCTTATTGCTATGTTAAACGTTCTTTTAAAACAAGTCGTCTTTTACAAATTGCTTCTCGTTTTTTGCCCAAGATGAAACCAGGATCGCGGAAGAAAAATTCAAGGATCGTGGCAGCGTTAATAATATCCACATTCGCTAAGCTGATATCAGTTATCCGACGAACGAACCGCAAGGTAATCAATTCCCGACCTCGATGCTTGATCAAGAGAAGCGTGTATAAGGAAGTAAGAAAGGAAGGGGTTTGCCGTTTACCAAGCGTGTTCGTGCACCGGATGATTGCAATGAAGTTTCAGCGCACTTGCAACTCACTCGACGATAACGCTTCACAGTCCATCCGACGTAGGTTACAGTGGCAAGTAACGCAGCTTTGTAAGATCCATTTGTTCCCTTAGCATCGTTCCCCGCCATTGCTCGCCTCGTCCCTTCCCCTCTTCCTATCCTATGTCCAACGTTATCGCAAGGAATTCCTAACCTGGTCTTCTCGAGGGGTTGGTTCGGTGCCTATGAACGTCGGCTGCTCGTAAGTGCAGCTGCAATATTGCCGTGAAGCACGCCGACGCTCCGTTTTTGCGGTTTCGCGCTCGTCGAGTGAACGTAAACCGGCTGGTACCTTCGGTTCTCTCGTGTTCTTCCGAACAAACGCGAGCGGTGATCAATCTTTTTGAGAAACGGCAGCTTTTTTTCCAGCCTAGAAGAAAGCTTGTTTCTGATAGCCCGGAAAAGCCTTCGGGTCTAATCGACAGCGAGGAATTAAGCTACGTCATGCGTCAGCCAGTTTGTGTCGCTGTTTGCAAAGGTATTCGCAAGCATGTCTTCTGTCGAATTAAGAGGCAACGAGAGGAAAATCTGCGCCAGCTTGCACTTGCATAATAGAGAGCTGAAAAGACGATTCGACGGAGGAATGCGGGTTTCATTAGATACTCGCAGATCGGACGGTTTTTTCGTGAATTTGTAGTGGAAATTTGAAAGTGCAACATTCCAGAGAGTGTACGTAATATGAAAAAATATATGACACGTGTGAAGTACACAGCTTTCTATAATACGCGATTGGTAAAACAATCTTCTACCGAGGTTCTACGTTTTCAATTACGTTTTCAAAAGTAAGAATTTATAGAATGATCTGTAGCCTGGTTGTTTTCCATAGAACACAATCATACAGATAAATAGTCGTTGGTCGAACATATAGTCGTGTCACATATACGAGTAGTATTGCGCTTACTCGCGTAATATCTGGGTAATGATTTTTCCAGCTCTGTACTCGGCTAGGTACGAATGAAGAGTAGAGATGAAAATTTCATTTCTGGGTAGAAATCCTTAAATTGTATGTCAATGTATAAATTGCTTCTACATAAAAGGTAGTTTATAGAACTTCGTAAATTTTGAAAAGAAAATTTTAAAGAACTCGTACGATCTCGACAGTCGTATATAGATATATGGTTTCGTAAATCATTTATTAGACATAAACGTAAGCTGGACCCGTTGGTTATCGTGACCCGTCGAGTAACCAAAGATGAATGAGGCCATAATGATATCTCGGAAACTGTGGAACGTGACAGTCATATCGCTCGCGTTTCACGGTCGATCGATTTGCCGAATTTAACCGCTGGAACATGAATAGGAAACGACATGAAAGCAAAGAGGAGGAACGCAGAACTATCGAGTAAACCGAAGATTTCCTCCGATAGTGTTCCTCTACTGAACTTTCTGCTCGTTCTTCAACTTCCAATTAATTAGGAGGCTAATTAAAGTGAACCAAAGCGAGCGTAACCGCCCGTCCCCATTATGTTCACTAAAGCGTAGTTCATGAGTGTTCAAAGAGGATTCGAACGAAAAATTCACACGGAAAGAGGGAATTTACTTTTCGTGAAAATTAATTGCTGAAAGTAATCGGCCGTGCCAGATATCTTCAAACGATTTTAGTCTTTTTTAAAATAAGCTTTGACTTTCTTCGTCGAATGTAACACAAATTTTAATAGCCACGTGTACTCGATTTTAATAGATTATGAATGTTTATGCAAATTGATTTTTTTATGAGTACTATTATATATTATTAGTAACTCATACCGTTAATTAAATTTTTAATGGTACACAATTTTTTATATTTTAATATATTACTATATACGATTTAATATATTACATAATTTTGTACATATCTCTTAGCTTCACGTACATTTAAATTTTCTATAAATGTACGAACGTTCGCAATATGAATATTAATCATCCTGTTAAATTAACTAAAGAATATTCAATCTAAATTCATGTACGAATTCCACGTTCTCCAAGGAATTTGGGAAATTCGTTAATCGAAAAATTTGCTAGAATAAAACGGTAATAAAACGAGAAAGCAATTGCAGTAGCTGTTGCTGGAGTAGTATACGAGTCTTGAAATGAAATATCGAAGTTTTCCAATTAAAGTATTTCAGTGAAAATATCGTGCAGGTCATTTTGTTCCCAATTATTTTTAAAACTTTTATCAAAATAGAGTATTCGAAGAGATAACACGAGAGGCCCCTTATTCACGCTTGCTTTCCAGTTATATACAGTTTTGTGCTTAAATTGTTCACAGCTATTTTTCTATTTTCATGTAAATAAAATAGAGTGATTGTTTTCAGCTAAAATTCAAGCCTCCCGCTATAAAATTATTACACTGAATCACGTAATTAGAATTTAAAAAAGAAAACATGAGAAATTATTCTTAATAATATTATTATTAATTATAATATATTGCCTATTTCCCAGTTATAAAAATATCAACATGAATCAGTTCTTACCACTACTTTTAAAACTTGCTGAATCACATAGAAGCATTCCTTACAACTGTAAAATTTTCTAAGTCGCAATACATCGTCAACCATTCGAACAAAGCTCGAATATTCTATTGGAACGTTTTCACGAGAAAGGTAAATGGATTTTATCTCTCTGTCTCTTTTTTTTTATTTTAGAAATTTGTACCATGCTATCCCTTTTATGTTCACATCAAAAAAGAGAGTTACAGGGCGACCCAGTTCCTAGAATCAGACTGTACGATAGAGCCCAGATTTAATTATGCACCCACTGCGAAACACAGAGGGTGACTCGCATTGGGACCAAATCCCACTTCTGCGAAGCTTCCAGCTTCCATTGTCATTATCTTTCCGTTTGATCATCGGACGATTAAACATTTCGTTCGTCTAATCCGCTTACCACGCCAGCGTGGCAGAGTGTAATTGCATCGGCTCGTAAACGAACCTCTCTGCTATTCTCGTATGCATCTCTTGCTGCATGGTCACGTCTCTTTATCTTGATTTACGATTACATGTTTCAGGCCGAGTACGTACTTGAAACTTCCTTTCTTTTAGGGACTAGGGACACTAGAGACAGAGGGAATAAACGAACAGGGCAAAGAGTCAATTAAATGAAATAAACAGTCGGACTCACACAATTGTCAATGCTTTTAATCGTTATAATAACCTTATGCAACTCCTCAGCAATTTTGTTCTTTAATATGTAGCATTATTTATATTTTATTTCTGCATCGAAGAAATATGAACTACCGAACTTGAAATACTCTCTTTTACGCCATCAACAGTAATAGAAGATTATAGGGAAAGAGCACGATCTATGCGCAAATCAGATTTTTGTCTCTTTTATAGGAGAATAATTTGAAGATGGTATAATAATTTTATACGCACATCTAAAATAAAACAACAATTTCAAAATATACGGGACACTTTTTATTTAGTTTCCGCATTAAATCTGTATTTTTTATCCCCTTGAACATTTCTAAAATATCGTTCGCTCTATACGAGAGACACCTGGCACGAAATCGAAAGAACAAGCTTGCCACGTTTGTCTTCGATCGCAATCTTTGTTACAATGGAATTTTGCTATCGACATACTCAAGCACAGAGTTTTAGTAAAATGCCGCTTTCATCTAGTCAGCGAGAAGTATGCACGCTAATTGACAATTTTCCTTATTTAATAACGACACTAGCAACTTTCGAAGGTATCTTGATAAACTTTAGAGCAAAGGAAATCTTCTCGTGTACGGACCTTCTTACATGAAAGTACCTGCATATATTCCTTTACGTCCTCATAACATGCCCTAATTCGTGATTTATGATCGGAGATGAGCCAACTAGCGAAGTGCGCCGTTGTCTTGCCAACGATTAAGAGGGTGTCTTCCGTAAATGTCAAAGAGTATACCGTACTTCAAGTTGCCGACACTTTGAAACTTCCAGACACTTTGGTGATCTAACTTTCTCCTTCTCGTCTTCCTTTTCTCCATCCTTCTGCTTCCATCCAACCTCCTTATCACTTCTTCCCTCTCTCTCTTTCTCCGTCTCCTTACGTACACGTTTGTCTGCTTTTCCAACGTGCCGTTCACCGTGTTCGAGATAATTGTGGGTCACATTATTCTTTTGAAGTGTAAACGAAGATGTTGACGTTAATAAGGTTTCAGATAATGGAATAGCTTAAAGGTGGAAAGGTGACGAGCAGAGAAGTATATATAGTGAAATTGAAAGAACTTTTTTTTTTTAGAGGTATCTTTCTTTTTAAAAGACAACCTTCTATGATAAAATCTAATTCTCACGGTATCTTTTCCTTCGATCGCCGTCGTTAATGATCTATTTAACACTATTTAACACTAAATAGTGTACTTATTGACCGCTCGCGATAGGCAGGACTACAAATTTTTCTTCAAAAAAAAAAAAAAGCAAACTAGAAATAGATACCGAAGAATATATCGTATGCATATTTTATGAAAAGTCATAGATTAGGAAGCGATATGATAACGTTTAAATATGGTAAAATTTGTGTAGAAATTTGAAAGCGGTCAATTTGACCGCTGTGGTAGGTTTAGTGTTAAAAGTAGAAAGTAGGAAAGAAACAATAAAATTTTTGAACACGAAACGTTAAACTCTATGTTCGATCAGCATTCAATGCGATTTATCATTTACTCAAGAATTTAGGCGATAAGTTTACTCGACAAACCTTCAAGTTTGGTTTTGTCGAAAACGATGCTTCATATGAGAAGATTGTATTACGCATTTTCTGCTCGTTCTTGCGTGTAGAATAATTGTTGACTGAACTTCCGCAGATACGTACATCTGTACCGTAGACAGTTAGTGAAACTCACGCGTACTAGACAAGCTTCTAAACTCGATTTCTTTCATGTAAAATCATCCTACATTCAAGTTGTACAACAGTTGGAAAACTTTCTGTGTGAATTCTCATATTGTTAAGAAGTTAACAATTGTCTCATAGTAGTGTCTGAAAATGCAAACTTGATGAGAGCAATTTGTACGAAAGATACGTGGAATTCTCGATAAAGTGAAGCAAACAGGAGCTGTCTGAATGAACGGACCTACCGTCAAGTATATTGCACATGTTTTCAACAACACTAAACGAATACCGGCGACTGATAATCTCGTCGGACATTGCCGCCATCCTCGTAAACAAATGCCACGTAAACCAGTGCCTAAATTTAATTTTGTCCTACCGAGCTGGAAAATCAATTGAACGTCCGCGTGGATTCTAAATGCACACCGTTCTCTATGTAAATTAACTGGTCGAACCGTTTGTTCGTTTCGTGTAAATCGAGCACGGTCACTGTTAACCTTTCTTTCCATCCCTACTTTTTGTTTTCCTTCGCAAATGATAACGCTGCGAATTCTTCACTCGCATAATCATTTTTAAACGTTAACGAGATAGCTAAACCGTAGGGAGTAAATGAAACTTTTTTGCCATCGCGTGATTAACGAGTGACGATTTTCAGAGTATTGTTCGTGAAGGATTTAAATAGAAAAATAAACTGTCAGGAGGTGTCATTTTTTTTCTGAATTTTCTGTCAATTTTAGATTTGTGTATCGTAAAAGAGAATCACTTTGGAAAATTAATTATCGTTCCCTTATAGTGCTTGTTATTTCTTCTATTCGGTACTTGAAAAATATGATGGAAATGAAAATTAGTAATGCAAAACTATATACGGATATTGTAAATTCGCGTATAGAAATAAAGTAAAAATAAAAATAAAAATAAAAATAAAATTAACATCTGTTTTTAAAGTTGTGGTACAGGCGAGATAATCTAAAACCAGAAATATCGCAAGTTCTAATTGGATTTGCTCCCCGTAGATCATCATAGAATAGAACTGCTGTCTGGAATGAGTTGAAGTACTAAACTTAACACACTTCGCCAGCTTCGAACTAGTAAATTGTAGCAGCGTGGTAATTTAGTTGACTGATTTGACTTCAGGAAATCTCAGTCGCGTGCACTACGTTTAAAAGGGAAACTTCCTGACTAACATTTGTCACAACAAATATCACATTACTTAGATTCGTTCGCGTTTCTTGTCTTTGAAAGATGAAAGAATTATATTTTTCAATTATCGAATTTTAAGAGAACGCACATAGTTACCCTAAGATTAATGTAAGAGGAGTGAAGAAATCTTCGACAGGTCGGTCGATTTATGGTGATACCAAAGCCAAACATGTCGAGGTTGTTCCAAGAAGCAGTTTTCAAGGGATAAGTCACGTGTTATGGTTAAAAAAGCTTCATGGCTGAGAGAGAAGCTTGTCGTGTCAACAATTGTATTACATGGCGTCATGGAAAAATTGGAAAGTAAAATTTTAAAGCTGGACCATTTTGGAGAAGAATAACCAGGAAAGCCATATAATATAAATATAAATCAGTGAAATTCATGTTAACAATTGTAACATAAATTTTACAGCTCCCAAATGGACAGAGTTCATCAGTTATACCGTGTATTTTTCCTAAAGATTTTACATTAAATTTCAAGCAATCTCTACTATTTCTAAAATTGAGATATGAGTATAAGAACCTGTATCGATCTTGGAAACGGTTAAATGCAACAGCATAGTAAAACAGCTTTATGGAGATTCTTAGATCTGGGAAATTACGTCAACTTAATCGACTTAAATATTAAATTTACTACAACGTCCTCTGATCACTCGTTCAAAGACAACCTATCCATTGTTGTTTAAAGCTGATTATCACTTATAGTCTTCCATGGAATTTTCATTTCTATCAAAATATTCCTTCCCTGTCTCTACATTTAAATGACCAATATTGAATTTCGCTGTGTCAAAAACTTTCGTAGAAATTCAAACAAACGATAATCGTTGAAAGCAGAGCCAACAGCATATAAAAATTACCTTATTGTTCGCTTGTCTCAAAGCAGCCATCCAAACGAGCGCTGAAAGATCCTGTAACCCCGTAAAATGGCTGCCAATGCGTTTCCAATGCGCCATAGGATCGTAACCCTGTTGAACAGGTTATACGCATAGATTTCGAATATTCAATCGTGCGTCGATATCCGCTCCGATCGCTAGCAGACATCGACGAAACGAGTCTATTTTTGACTAGATAGTGGATTCGCGGCTGAATTTGATTTTTATGGACGACGAAGGAGGACTCTGGTTAGGATAGTAGCACGGAATGAAAATTGGCGCGAGGGTTGCAAAGGTAACGCAATATAGCCGATATGATTGGGCCACCCCATTGGTGGAGGAGGACAGATTGGAAAGTAACTCGAAGGACCAAAAAGGAATCGAACGCTTGAAGAGATGAAAAGAGAAGGCGAGAGAAGGTAAGACGACAAGGTGAAAGAGGATAGCGTGGGAGAACTGACAAATTGAAGCCAGCGTAAGTGGAAAACCAATTTGGACTTCCTTGTTGCGAAAATAAGATCACAGGAAATTATTGGATATCGTAATAGACGCAACACGGTGCGTTTTCGCTACGGTTAGTACGTATATACTTGGTTAAACTACTAGAAGTATATTGGGAAAATGAGATAAACGCTCTGCTAAATAGTTTCGCGTCAGAATCGAAGGGATTGAGTTGGAAATTCTAGTTAATCTTTTCTCGAAGTTAATCGACCTTTGCTTTTTTAATCTTGGATGAATGCCGTGTACGTAGATAGAAAATCACCATATATCACATTTCTCGTTAATCTTATATGGAAGCGTATTTTTTAAGATTTAGCATGTCAACCAATTCCGCATAGGAATTACCTTTTTATTTGATTTTCACATTGAATACGTGTTTTCATGTCATTCTCTTGAATATTTATAAAACATTAGTAACATTCGTCGTGTATACAAATTTAATCAAGTTGGACTAGTATAACAATGGAAGTAATAGTATTCTGATATTGGCTTTTTGGGATAAACAATCATGTTGCGATTTTGCGTTTGCGCTTGGCATTTGCAATTTTGAGCCAACCTTTCGTACACGTTGCAGTGCACTTCTTCAGGGAGACCTGAAACTGAGAGTTTCAGGCACCACTGTCTCCATTTACATTGCGCGACGTTTCGGTTGGCTGATCAAACTGATGGCTCAACTCGGAAGTTCTAACTGGATGCTCAACAAGGAAGATCTTACCAGAAATCGTTTAATTTGATTGGCCAATTCAATTAAACATTAATAGTATGTCTTTCTTAGGAAACGCGGATGTATCGTTTATTTTGCAAACGTTTATATCTTCCAATCTGACTGGTTATTCCCGTTGTCAATATCAGGCCATATTAATTTATTCTGAATCAATCAATCGAAATAGAAATCCTTTAATGTAATTGTACATAATAAAGCTAACATCCCAGGAAGTTCGCTCAGTGATATCAATATGTTCCGATATCTAGAAGAATAGATGATATGTAATGAAATAAATAATATTCGCACGATATTTGAATATTCAGCCATACGTCCTTCGAGACTTACTTAGCGAAAAAGAAAAATGGAATTACGGACAGACAAATATCCGTACGGTCACGCTGCTAGCGATCAAAGGAAATGATTCCTTTTCTTCTTCGTGAGATTCCTGCACGTCGGTTGAATACGTGGAAGGAGCATAAGAGAGGCTGTGAGCCTGTTTATATCGTGTTTCAAAGGGCCAGCAGACGGGATCGTGAGCCTTTCGTTTGTGTGCACAGCCCGGCGAATCAAGCAACAGTGGAAAAATGTATAATAATCCGGCCGGCTGGCTTTCTTTGAAATTTACTACTGGTGCAGTCGCAGCCGTTGACTCAGGCTACTGCCGTTATCGGCAAAGCTAGCACAACTGCGCTGTTTATGACAATCGTCGTAGAAACATATCGCTAAGGGCCACCACGTTTCTTCAGAAACTTTCTCTTAAAGCTGCAGAGTTCTTATTTTCTTCGACTTTTTAATATTGCACACTTGTATGATCTCTGAGGGTCGAGAAAATTATCTTGGGCAATGGAGCGCGAGTTTGGATTTATAAGCGTAATTGCTTCAGTGATTTTTCTGCAAACTGACTCTTGATTATTTCAATGTTTTGTTATGTGTCGATGTATAAATCTATGACTCTGATGTTCGATACGTACATGTACGAAACATTTGTATTTTTCAATGACTGTTCCGGTACAATAGAACCCAAATTTTAATCTATTGTATATATTTCCTGTCAAGAAGATCATCACGTTCAGGGGATGAGTTTTCTAGAACTTCGATGAAATACAGAAGAGAATAGAGAAGATAGGCAGAGAAACGATATAAATGAACAAATTTTATGTTCCCACACTCGCCTATGTAAATCAATTTTTACAAAGTTCGTTTATATAAACGAAATAGTTTCCAGGCCATCAATGTTCATTACTTTTTAAACTTCAATTTCTAAGCCATTTGGTCAAACAATCCGCAGTTATCGTACTGAGAAACCGTCTCTGTGAATGTAATTTGCCATTCGTTTAAAAGAAACGTAACAGTGGAGTATTCGCCGGGCTGTTCGTCGTTTTACAAACCGCAAACCGATTGTCGTAATCGTTTCTGCTGCAGGTCCACGAGTAAAACAATCCCACCGAATGAAACATGTCGCCAGCGGGCAATCCGTTGCGTGCAGAACGATAGTTCAGACGAGTAAAAATTACCGTGCCGCGTAAACTGTGCGCGGTATTTCGGCGAAATTCTCGATTTCGATTCGAACTAGCTTGAAGGGGATATGCAAATAGAAGAGATAGCGGATCCAATAACACGGCGCGGTGGCTGCCAGCGTGCGAAAACATTTTAACGCGTAATTATCGTGGCGGAGTGTAATCAGCTATTCGTTTCACGGCGGTGCACGTAATTAAATTATAACACACATTGATCTGAAGACTCTTATCTGGGCTAATTATTTAATTACGTTCGTGTGCAATTCGCGAATGATTGAAAATGCTGCTACATCCCACGCCCCTTGTCATTAATAAAATATTTCGCGCTTTAATGCAGCCCGGTTTGGGGAAATATAAAGCGAAAAGAGAGAAAGAGGATGATGGGTATTGAGTATTGAATTCGTAGTCGATGATCGAGGAATTTTATAAGTATCGTACAGTGATTTGAAAATTTGCTCTTACATTCGCTAAGATTCAAAACGATTTAATCAATTTCTATTCTTTTCTGCAGATTTTCGTATTTGCTATCTAAACAAAGTTCTATGTTTCTATATATATATTTAATATAATATTTCTATATTTGTCGCAATTAAAATCCATCTAACGAGATTCAATTGCTTCCTACAAATTTTTGAATTTTCCGTTTAAACGAATTTGCGATTAATTATAAAAAATTATTCAATTAACGAGTTAAGAATTTTTGAAATAAAATATATATATATATATATATATATATATATATATATATATATAGTTTATTAAAAGGAAGATGATAGATAATGAAAGAAGAAATATTTTCGCCGCTACCAATAATGTAAAAAGAGTAAAGCCAAAGAATTTACGAACGCGTCGCAAGTAGGTACTTCCGAAAGTTCTGATCGCTGTACTCGTTTGATATGGTTGCTATTAGTTTTCCTTTCCCCCTTTCCATTCGGGAAAAACGAACGGAGTAGTGGAGCTGGAAGAAAATTTCATGATATTAAGTGCTGAATTCTTCAGTTATAAAGAAGAAACTTAATAAGCGAACTTTGTTATATGCTCGAGGGAAGTTAAGAGCTACGATATGTACGAGAAATAAACGTTAAAATATAATAACCGCTAAATTAAAATATCTTAGAAACTAACAATTTTTCGAGCATATCGTGTAACTAGTTTAATACTTTTGTATATAATATTACGAAGTATCTGCGAAGTACCTACGTATAATTCTATCCAAAAGAAATACCAATTTTTAAACTGTGATTAACGATGAAAATTAATAAATTTCATAAATGTACCTTTTCTAAGATTTTCAAAAACAAAATCTTTTTTTCAAATTCTACGAAATACGTAGAAAAGTTTCAATCATCTGATTCGTGAACGAATGGATCGCGTCTATCGTTGTATCACACATATCACGCGTATCACACATCTGTTAACGGCCAGTTGTCCACGTGCACGATCAGTGAACAAAAAAACTGACCAACGCTATTCTGTTTACATCCCTTCGGGCGTAATTCATCATTTTTAGTATTAGTCTCGTAGTAGGGGGTCGCCTGGCCAGAGGCGATTTACGGTTCGGTGGCAGCTGTCAACCGAAGAAATCTTCGATCGTTGCGCTGTGACACCAAAGCCGAACATGTTGTTCCAGAAAGTTGTCTTCAAGAAATCAGCCGCGCGTCCCAGTAAAAAAGGAAACTTTCTACACGGGAGAAAAGTTTATTCGTCATCCCAAAAATCGTGTTATTGAAATCCTTAAAGAGGTTAAAGGATAGGAATTTCGAGTTGAACAATATTGAAAAAAAAAAAAAAAAAATGAAAAAATGTGAATATTTCGAATATATTGTGACTTTTTGGATAGGTAAAATTTGTACCAATATAACGTAATATATCGATGTAATAATATAATTATTTCGGATTTGCCCATTCGTTGTAATTAATAACCTCTAACTACGTTAACACGCTTTTCTCGTAAATTATGTGTCTATTACACTGCACTCGTATGAATCTTGAATTATTTCGAAATGAAATAAATTTGCACGTGCTAGGAAATACAAATTACATTTTAATATCTAAATACCACTGGAGGAACGATTAATGGCGTATTAAACTGCGTCATTAACCCACTTGTTAAGGTTTGTGAATGATTTATATACTTTTAGAAATTTACAATAATTTCATTAAATATTTGAAATCATGACTGAGTTAAATATACATATTTAAGGCTAATATTCCTCTAGAGATTAATATAGATTACACAAAACCAATCTGTTCTATTCCAATCCAACAATCACAATTTGCAGACGAATGGATCTTACGCGTCATATCGTGAATTTTTTCAGTGACTCTATGTCAAACATCAAGTAATCCCTGTCGCGGACGCTTTGGTTTTATGGCACTTCGATGCTAGTTATTTTTTATTTTGCCACTGCTTTTATCTTCTTGTATTATTTTATAGCATAGTCGAATGGTATGTTTTGTGCCTCTTCTCTTCAAACAATAATCGAAGCTTTTCTATATACATAAGTGAATAATACATAAAATAAAAAAATTCGTGATAAAAAATAAGCATCGAAGCAGATGTGCTTCGAATGAATATGAGTAAGTACTTCATCGTTGAGTGGCGAGTTTCAAATTCATTCAACGTTTATGATGAACTTACTTTCGTTATGGCAAATGCTGTCTCTATTGGAAACTCTTTCGTACATTTCGTTACGAATTACATTTATGTCGCTAAAGAATTAATTTTAGGAGAAACTAACCCGTAATATAATCATATTTTCCTCAAAATTAAAACATTTTTTTAATCGAAAGGTAACACAATTAAATCTTCCTATAAGAAAAAGATTATAACTGCTCCATTTCTGAGGCAAAGAAAATTCTGATTAATTTTTTATTTACAATAAATTTATGACGATCTGCATCTTCTTATTCTAGTAAGATAAACGATAACCGCTAATTACTATGATTAAATCTGTCATAGTGCAATGTAATAATGCAATACAATCTTTCATTGAAAAGCAAATAAAAGAAATCATAAAGTATATTTGCCAAATCATACAATGACAATAACAACAAATTTTTGACAAGAACTTTGTGTCTCCGGGTTCTTTTACCGGATATCAAGCTTTTGTGAACCTGGTTCTAGAAGTACACCTGCAGTCTCCTATCTGTTTTCACCGCTTCCAATCCAATCTCTTTCCTCTGTCACCTTTTTTTGGCTTGGATATTCCTCTTGCCGATCCTTCGAAGCTTCGACGACGAGAAAAAGGACGAACGGATGAGCAGAATGGACGGATTATGATCGGATAACCCAGACCAGACTTGGATTTTCTATGAACGCGGATTTGCTGACCTCGTTTAAATCTTTCCAACCCCTATTATTTTGTCCCTATGGGCGTCAGCACTTCGCAAATTACTTTACACGTGACCCGAGAGTAAGATGTTTGTAAAAATGTACGATTATATGCTACGGGGACGCGCAGCAAATGTAACAACCTTATATCATCTTAGATACAGAAACCTTGCAATTCTAGAATTTCGTGCAGCACTCGTCTTCTAGCAGAGATTAGAAGATTTTTTAACCACAAGGAGATACCAGGGAATCCTCTCATTCGAGAATAAAATATTGTGATTGCTTCTTTCTTTCGAAAAAAAATCGTGATTAATTGTAAGGATTAATTTACCAATTAAAGAAAACGAGTTCACTCAAGCAAATAATTTTTGTCATACAATATTATTTCTATAATGATACCACTATGATACGCATTATAATAAAAAAAAAACATGTTACTTTATAATTCATTTTTTTTTTTTTATATAGTCATTATATATATCATATTCGCCATTATCAGATACGAAATTTCCACTAGATGAGCAAAAATATTTTTCATTATATCATATAAACGATCTAAGTGCAAGAGAACAACCAATGTCTCTTGAATTCATAGATACTATTTTTCTCTGTTAAAATATTTTCAAATGTACCTTTTTCATTCAAATTTAAAGCACTACCAAGACACTTAGTCCCCCTTCCACCGGTATGAAACGTGTTAAACAGAAACCAGAACGTTCCTGGAATAATTACGTTTAGCAAGTTAAATCGTACAGTTCTTCATCAACCTCTCTGCGAATTTATACGCAACTCTCGGCATAACAAAATTTTCCCAGTGGAACAGTGGTCAGAATGGCGTACCACGAGTACACGACAACTAGGAGCACATACGACCAACAGAAAGGAAAAATATATGTACATGAAATTCCCGTATCTGCTATTTGAATTGCCAAGATTTCGCATAATCGTCATTGGTTCAATTTCGAAAGGTTAAAGTGTAATATTACGACCGATTGGTTTTATTATTACATAGAAGATGTGTTTTTCAACGAGACGATACTGAACCTGGGTTGGATGTGTAGTACAATAAAAATGTCAGACCTCGATCGAAACGCTGAACTCCATCCGCTTACTGTAATACGTATTATTTATTCTGATTTGTAGAAAATCAACTTTATACGAGAAGCAAGAAACGAGATAGTTTAAAATCTTGCAAAAACCACTTGATACAATTAACTTACAAGAAGGATGGAAGATTCTTCGAAAAATAATTGCAAAATTACCCAACAAACGGCAAATTGTCAGCAGAAAGCAAGTGCGCAGATTATCGAATAAAATTTTAGTTCTGCAGAAATTAATTGACATCAAATCGTTTCTTAACATTTCTGATTACTTATAACCAGTCATAATTCATAGGACATTTAATGTACTTAGGATAGACATAAACCTGTCCCGTAATTGCAAAATGAAGTTGCAGATTAAATTATATTATATTTCGAAGATTTTATTACGAACGTATTTTATTGAAGCTAATACTGAAAATTAGCGAGTGTTCTAATGCTTAGAGTAATGTAAACCGTATTCGTGTGAATCGAAAATGACGAACACGTGGAAGCTTGGTAAGACTGGCTAATGGGAGAAGTCTCTGCGCCATTAGAACTATGGTGTAGAGTTCGTCGACCCACGGTTTCGGAAACAACAGCGGCGCGGAAATGAAAGAAGGCCAATGGGAGGAATGAAGGAAAAGAAGAAAGCAGGATTTCGCCGAGGCGTGCGCGGAATATCGCGTAGCTCTACGGCTGGCGCAAAAAGGAAAACAAATTAGCTCGCTCAAAGAAACGTGCTCCACGGTATATTAGACTCCAGGAGAATTCCATACAGTTGGGACCATGGAGACGGTGGAATGTTGCTGATTCCAACCGGATGTTACATTATATAGATGATATCGGATACAGAGGAATTAGATTGGCCAAGTTGGAAACAAAATAAATCCGCGGTCTCGTTTTTCTCGTCCTCCGGGAAAAATCCGAAAGGACAGGAAAGATATTCTGATTGCTTTGTCACTTTAAAACCTGGGAAACTTGTCTCAGAATGTGTGCTCTCGAGTTCTTTGGTTAAATCATTTAACCCTTTGATACTGAATTTTTCTTTGCTTTCTTTTGCGAGAGTAGAATGCACCTAATCCCAATCTAATTCCAATTGTCGTTCTTTCGTTCTTATAGGAGAAATGGAAATTATTAATTTTCAGATTCATTCCAAAACCTCAACAACGGACAATATAATTAATACCGATTAATAATTCCTGAATATCTAATCTTCACGAAACATAACTTTAAAAAAGATGTTATAATCATAATTCTTGCAACTTAGAATTTTCGAAGCTCTTTTACTAATTCAGGAGAGAAATCGATTACGTAGTCGTAATCCATGAACCGTAGACTCGTCGCGGAATAAAAGAGGCAAGGCCACTAAACTCACATAAATCGGCATTAGAATGCATAATCACCTCTTGGCCGCTGATTAATTCTTCGTAGCTTGGTCTAAGAGCAGCTCGGCTTGATTTATAGTCCCGTTTACCTCCAATGGAAATCTCGGTCCGTCTAGCACCCTTCGCAGCGAGACTTTAACGGCAAAAGGGCAACGGATCTTTCGCTGAAAGGTTGCGCTACCCTTTTCAACAGAGGGTGGAAGGGAGGTTCTGCAATACACAGACTTCGGTAACAATGCCCTCTCGCTTCTCGAGCCACGAATCCCTCGTTCTTCTTCTATTTTTGAGGGTAAGAGCGATGGCTTTCACCCTTTTTCACGAAAGGCCTGGCGCGTGTACAAAGTGACGCATTTCTCTTCCTTTTGCCTCCTTCCATTGATTTTCTTCCTTTTTTCCCCTCTTTCTTTTCCTTTTTCTTTGCGCCCATGGCATTTCGTCTCCGCTAAAACGTCTGTTTACTCGTTCATTATTCCGCTCAACACCTCTTACACGACTGTCATAGCCAAGTTCTAATTTCCAATCGGACATCTGCGCTTTTTCACTTCGTTGGAATTTAGATATGGTTAATAGGAGTAGAAAGTAATCTTGTGCGTTCTCGAGCCGATGATATATACTTTTCATTTCATTAGAACATCATTGTCAGAAGTAAGAAGCAATTTTGTGTCTTTCTGAGTCGATGATCTATATCTTTTGTTTCGTTAGAACTCGGACATCATTATCTGATGTAAAGAGAGCAATCTTGCATTTCTTATAAAACCGTAGAAATTTGATTAATTATTAATTTACTATTTAATTTATAGCATTTAAGTGTTCTTTACCGATGCAAATAGCTCTTTCCACTCATCCACTCGTCATATTGATCCAATAATATTTTTTCTCATCCTGGAATTTCGAAATATTTTTAGAATTCTAAGATCAAAATATCTTGCCGTATATTATTTTTGCGTACAGTATGTGTTACAGCATTCTTCTTACTCTTCTTTCGTATACATTTCATTGATTTGATAAATTCATTTCTCCTCTCTTGAAACTAAAATCTATCGCTAATATCAGAATCAATAATTTTGTCTTTCGTTACTGGCCTCTATCAAGCACTTTGTTATCGATTTACAGACTTTTGGATTTCTCGTTGATGGTAAACGATATTAATCTCTTAACTTTAGTATCCCTAAATGTTCTTCGTTAATATCCCTTCATGAATCATTCCTTCAGTTTCTATCTTTAAAACGACGTTTCGTTACGAATATTAGATTCAGTACGCCTACATCAACATAAGTAGACAAGTCCTGAGTGAACTGGGAACTAACCCAATCGCGGGAACGGAAAATTACATCGACGCGACGCCCGCTGGATTATTTAGTTGGAAGAAAGTTCCCGCGCCCCAATATCACAGCGCTCTTGAACTGACAGGCCTCGTACACTCGACAATACGACGACGGATTTATTTTCAACTTCATCAAAATTTCCCTCGATACCAACGAATTCCGACAACTACACCGCGCGATGCAAGTACGACGAGAAATTGACAGAAGACGCGTAAAAAAAAGGTCATTTTCTCCCTGTGATCGTTCTTCGAGGATTTTTCGAGCTGGCTTCCGGTTCCACGATGGCGTAAGCTGGCCGACGATTCGTTCTTCCGATATATTTATGCCGTGACGATCAAATTGATTTAGAACCCTCGCGGCAGATTCGACCAATGCGCGGTGCGAGCTGCTTAAAAGCCGAGTAAATAAACGCATCCCTCGTGCCAATAACGCGCCACGAATCCCGGACCCGATGTCGAGGGGAAAATGTGGTAGGGTGAAACCTCTTACGGGGATGAAACTCGATTTGCGTCGAACCCTTCGTCTCTCGATCGGTTCATGGGGATACCTGGCAACGGTAAACAAGAGAGCATGCGTCGCCACAGATTCCTTTAAATTGCTCGGAATAACTCTTAAGCGATTCTCTCCGACGTTCTTTAATAAATCGTGATGTTTAGTATCGAGCATTATGGTCTTTATAATTCTATTGTTATAACTATGACTCTAGTGTCTCTATAAGTCTCTATAAGTCTAATGTAGTGATACGAATATGCTATTTTATAGAATTATAATTATACTAGTATGGTTATAATGTAGTAATACAAATATGTATATCTTTGATTTAGAGAAACAGTACGAGGATTTTATCCAAAGATGTGAATCGTCATCTTGATAAAAGATGAATTTTTTGTTTTAGATAAACTTTATGAACACTATTGAGGAAATGGAATTTAAGCGAAGGTCAATAGAATCTGAAGATTTATGTATTTCATCTCTTAGATACTGTAATGACTGTAGATTATTTTGGATAATTGTTAATTCAATAATTTGTGTATTTTTCTCTGTTACGAGTCTTCTGTCTTTTTTTACAGCTTCATAAACGTACGAACATTCATTATGTGGTAACAATTTCAATGAGAAGCTGATAGAAATGGTTGGTAAAGGTTTAGATGAATGTAATGAAATATTCAATTTTTTCTGTCAGTCATATTTTATGCACAAATATTTACAGTTTGGCAATAACTCATATAGTTGACTAACAAGATCATTGTGCCTTCTGAAGAGTCACAAACATGTAATTTATGTGATCGTAATGGTCTGTAAAATTTTCCTTTGTGGATCTCGTGATGCGCGTGCTCAATTTAAAAGATTAAAGGGGCGTTTTTACACGGTGTTTAATGTGTACTGCTGCTGTCATCTCTGTAAAAGTTTCTTTTATGAATTAATCGTGCTATATTCAAAGCATGTTTTAACGTATGTTTAAATTTAAATAGTTTTATCTTAAGAATAAATTACTGTAAATCAGTTATAATCAGTATCACATGGAAAAGCAATTAGCAATAAACGTAATTCAGTGTTATGTTACAATCTAGGGAAGTACGAATTGAGTTAACTCACAGTAATGAGTGCAATATCATTGGCAGTAGTTTGGTTTTCATTAACGTTATTAAGGAACTTCGACGACTGGTATTTCAGTTTTTATTTAAATGAGAAGTAATTTATCTACGAGGATAATTAAAATAATGTAATTGTAGCTAATGAAGATAGCCTTTGATGTTCCACTAATAACGTAAAATTATTGTTCCATGAAGTCGATATTGTAATTTTATCGTCTTGTTCCAGTAAAGAATTTCTGTAATTGTTCCTGTACATTTGAGCAATTGTTAAATAATGTTTCTTCTTCTATAGGTATTAAAAAAGAAGTCAATAATTTCTATTGAGGAAGTGGGCAAAGAATTTTTTCTATTAAATTCTTCTATGTTTCAAAAAATTAAAAAAATCTGTAGATTATACAAGAAATAGGAGATTTATTTTTGGGGGCAGATTATTTTTGTTTTAATCAGTGGCTTAGGTGATAAAATTAATAATAACGAAATAAGAAAAAATCAAATCTGCTATAGTTAATCATATTATATTAATGAAACAATATTTTTATAATTATTGAAATATTATTCATATTCATGTAATTAATAAAATTAGATTAACAAATTTATTTAACAAGGCGTATGTGTAATGAGCTATTCAAGATTTTGGTAAATGGATCGGTACTAGTAGACAACCGAGAGATACTATACTTAAGTTTATGCAACTATTTACGTAACCAAAGACCGAAATTAATGAACGCAAAGGATCATAGTATCTCTCCAATATCATAAAACATACCTAAATTTCAGTACGTGTACAATCTAACCACCTATCTAAAGCTACACCCTCCTCATTTAAGGTTGTTTCTAATTTGGTTACTTCCATAAATTCATATTCCTATGAAGATAATTAAAAAAAAGAAAAAGATAGAACCTAGAGAAAAAATTGTTCTACGTACTAAATATATTATTATAAATACTATACTTTGAATACATACGTCATACATAATATTTTTATATATTACGTGTGCGTTTCGTGCATTCTTACATCCTGAAACTTTCCATGGATGCATGAAAATCCACAATCCACTTATAACAATGAACGTAGAACATTATTTTCCAAAAACTAATAGTTACCATTAAGATCCTCAACCATATTTCTGCGTTCCCAACAGAGACCTAAATATGTTACGCCGAGAATAATTCACTAAGTGCAATGCATGAAGACAGGTTTCCACACAGTGGATTTACATCGAACCGATCCGCAAACGTTCTCGACAAAGTGCTGGGTAAATAAGAGGTATACGTGGTTACCAACAAGAACGCGGGCTTTCGAACTGATGGTAAGCAATCGGAAAGGCGTAGCTTTCGATGTTCGAAGTCGAAGCTTTCCGGTAACCGAGCCGACGGAACGACGACGAAGAAATCGAAGAGGTGGAAACTAGTCTTTTCAGCGAAGCCACAATCAGTTCAAATCGTTCAATAAATCAAACTCGGCGAAGTTTTAATTGATCGAGACCGGTTTGAAAGTGGTCGATGTCTGTCTCTTTCCTGTTCCCAGCTGTTCTCCAAGGCATTTTTCGTACTACTTCTCTTTGCTACTCTTTCGGCTATTGGTGCCTCGAGAAATGGATGGGTTACAGTAACTCGGTAGTAGCCGGTGACCCTCTCGATCAAAGTTGCCAACCGGTAATGACTTTCCGCATTTTCAAAGCTTTCGACGCTGCCCCAATTAACTTTATAACGATTCGACGAAAGCGCTCTTTAAATTCACGTTCGCGTAGTTCTCAAGATTCTTTGCCCGTAATCAGGAAGAAGTACGGCACAGAGAGCTTTGTTTAAGAACTTTGCCACGTATATGGGGAAATAATAAGCGAAATTATGCTTATTAGCTCTTTCTTCGTCGTGATTTATTATTGCAGCTATGGACGGTTTGATTATGTGCATGGTAATTGGCTTGTATGTAAATTGATACACGACAAGGTGTTCTGGGCTTTCTTGACGAGGTATGTTAGTATGTTTTAAGAGCAGAAGTGTGATAGAAATTTTCTAATTTAAGGTTATTCGGATCAAGTTGAACACTTTGTTTGTAATTCGTCGAATCTGATTGCGAGCAACTTCTTAACTGTATATATATATATTTGAAAACAGACTCGTTGTTAGTGGCACCTCTGCAATTGACACGGGCGGTTTCAGTAAGTAGTGAAATCAATTATAGTGGAATTATATTATGCACGTTTGCATCTTGTCAAAACTAACAAGTTCCTTCAACTAATGTTAGTATTTTGAGTTGTAATTATCATAACTCAGTAACATGTGTATATTGTTTTATGTACAAAAAGTTACTTTGTTAGGCATGTTATTAGTTTTCACGTAGTTAAACATTTAATAATAAGAAAGATTCTCGGGCTATTTGAGTGCCAGTTAATTAGAAAGTCATAAAAAGAAGTAAAACAACGATGAAATAGCAAGGACTGGTTGCTTTATTCGTTTATCCACGTATCCACCATTTCAAAATCTTGTATTAGGTTGTCCGAGAAGTTTCTTTCGTTTTATGAGGAAACAATAGACGCACATTTTTCGTTTTCTATTATTTTACTGAATCACGTATGATCCATTTTGTTCCGTTTCTATTATTACGATCATACGTAATTCGATAAAATAATATGAAACAAAAAATGTCGTGCATCCGTTGTTTCCTTATAAAACAAAAGAAACATTCCGGACAACTTAATACAAATCAAATCTACCAGCCTCTTTTTCTTATGAAGGTACGATATTTTTTCCCTACACTTGATAAACGAAAGAAGTCGTTTTTGATCGCAGAAGTCGCGGGAAAAGCCGATTATCTCTTTCGAACGGAGCTAACTGCGCTTGATTTCGTTTCAAGTGGAAAATTTTCCGAAATATCGGAAGCGGAAAGGAGGGAGCGAGATTCGGTGTGGTCAAATGAAAGCTGAGAAAACAAGGAAGGGCGTTCGAGAACTCAGAAAAAAACACAAGGAACACACTGTAAAATGTAGAAAACGAGTAAACAAGAGAGAGGGCAAGAAAAGAAACTCAGTTGGACAAATAGAAACAGTCGCGATGCGTGGGGCGCGCGCGATGTAAACAGCGAATGTAAATGGAAAAGCATTGTTCGAAGTTGGAATAAAAAAAAAAAAAAGAAGAGTCAAAGAGAGACGCAGAGGAACGCGGCTGACACAACGTTTGCCGCAAGCCTGAATCGTGATCGCGATCGATCGCATTGGAACAACACGCATCGGTCATTGGCACCGATCAACTGCGATCGTCGAATAACGACGACTGATCGTCGATGCATCTTTCATAAATATTCAAATGTTTGTACAAACCACAGAAGCGTATTTAGTGCATGTACCGCTGCCTCCAATGGTGCGGGACAGGTACGTCGATAATGAAGATAAACGAGGAGTGAAATTCCTCGTGGGAACAACAGATCGTTCTCGATAGGGTGGTACTCACACTGGAATAATATAGGTCACTGCTTCCAGGATAAATTGCACAACGCTTCTGATAGGATCTCCTTCTGTTTGGCATAATTGCGCCACTATTTATCGTACATAAATTTTTTGAAGGCGCAGTAACAGGAATAAGATCGTTTCCAGTATTCTCTTATTCGTTCATTATTTATCGCGAATCGTCGAACGAGTTCGAATTTTAGATTTGATTTTGAAACTTGTCAAGTTAACTCAGATACGCCTAGATGTGATTTGAGGATAATGGCAAGTTATTTATCGTTTGTTAAGAAAGAAGAAAAAAAGGAAGAATATATTCGATTGAATATATTAGACTATTCTGCGCTAATTACTATGTTGTAATAATATATTATTACAACTTTGCGTGAATTATAATTATGGATCGATTATATATAAATTATTACATTTCTGAGTTAATTATGCGAATCACGTTGTTGAATATGCGAATTATGGATGAACTATACGAATTCTATAAATTATAATTGTAATGTTCTCTGTTAAACGTGACTATATTCTAAATCGCAAGGTTATATACATTTCTACGTACATATGTATATAAATATTATGCTTTTCTTCTTACTACTTATCGTTGCTATCGTCATACAGCGAACAGACGATATTCTGAGAACACAGTATGCATTGAGCTAAAATGGACTGAAATATGAGGCGTCACGTTCGTGATTGCGATTTTATAGCACAAGTTTTTTTCGTGCGGCCACAAAAATGGCTGCAGGGTGGCAACACCAGTCCTGTGTTTTGATTCGAAACGCCGACAAAAATACTGTTGCCTGCATTCAAAGGTCTCGTTGTACAAACTTGCACCTTTGAAATTGCCCAATAGGCACAACAAGAACTCGTTTGGACAATCGAATAAACAGTCTCGTTGCGTACGGACAAGCTAAAAGAAACTAAATACGCATAACGAAACGCGTGTTAAATTATCAAATAGAAATTGGATACGTTTCCCAGTTAATTCATGTATTTGAGGAATATATTTATTTTACAGCTATAAACATGATGCGCTGTTGAGTTTTTGAGTAAAAAATTACGTGCTTACGTTGAATTTGCTGAGCACTTCCTCGTTTTTCGGCCAATTAAGCTGCGAAAGTATTTGGACAGTTTAATCAATTATGACGTTGTTCTTAATAAAATGATAAAAGTTACCAGAGACATTATTTTATCAAATCTCTCAAAACACATTTTTACGCTGCTTGACACTGTGTATCTTAAAATCAAGATATTTATCGTTGACATAAATATATGTTATGGTAAAATTTCAATGTATTCAGTAATGTTAGGTAATTATTGGATTTTTTGTAGTATTACCTATCACCGAAGGGACGAAGAATTCGAAAGTTATTTTCAACAAACGTTTCTTATTGCATTCTACAGTGATGATTTAACAATTTGACGATTAGAAAACCATTTTCGTGGAAACGAACAATAACTACATAAAACTCGCAAATTATGTTAATTGTAAGCAATTGTACTTCTATAATTTCGTAATATTTTACGTGTTGGATTAATTCTTCGAATAAATTGCTAATTTTAGAGAGTAAATTACTATAAAATACTCGTCCATTTAATACTACAATGCTATGATATACGGTACTATATCAGCTGAGCAATAAAACATATGTTACAGCATAAATTCAGAAAGAACGAAGAAATTTACAGTACAAAGTATACGATAGCTTTATGTTTCTACTATATTTTGGGAAAATTAAAAAGCTGCCGGTGCATACAGCAGAAAAAGAACACACCCCGTACGTTTCTTTCAATTGTTTGCAGTATGTAACATGAAATATACGAGAACATCGGATACTTTTGAAAATTCAGGCAATGTTTTAAATTACAAAACAACAGACGTAAAATTTCGTGGCTCCGATTTCCACGTGCCGACGAAAAGGAGAGACCAACTTTGCGCTTCGAAGCATAACAAAACTGCTACTGATTCCGCAGGGAGGAAATTATTCTAACTACGACTATACCCATAACCATACGCCGTAAACGGCGGAAATTATTGGACAGTTTCGAATAAAAGTTTGAAATGTGAAATTTCTCGAAACTGGTACACATTGGACTTGGATACTGCTATAAATTTGTAAAGCGGAGGTAGTTCAAGTGAGATGTAACCGCGAGGAAAATGGAAACAGCTGAAAAGGGAATATTTGTGACTCGTGAATTCAGTTATTCTAGAACTCTGAAAATGAATTAAGAAAATTCATCGGTGATCTGGTAAACGTAATTCTATACTAATTTCTACGATGTACGGTAAATGTACATGTTAATGTATAGTATATTGGATCTTGAAAAATATGAGAAATATCGCTATGTAATTTTCTGCTTGTCTTTCATGACAACGATTATTTTATATTTTAAAAAGAATAACATTGTTACAGGATTTCTCTTCAAATTTCTATTCAAATTTTGCCGATTTTCCGTCTCTGGCATATGCTTTATTTACAGTTTCATCATACAGTATTGATAGACAATTTTATACAATGTACCGATATTCTTGGAATATTCGTTTCGATGTGCGCTCAGTGTGTAAAGTTCCGGAATCAACTGATTGTTCTTTCTATTTAATCAATATTCCGGATGGTGGTGAAAATCGATCACCGTTTTAATTTTCTGCCACGATATGCACTGGCTTTTATACATACGCTGACGTTCCAAATTGTCGTTGTCGAATACTCGTAACAATATTTTAATAACTACAGGTATTTATGCATTTATGAAATAAATTTGAATACGCAAAAATAAAAGATATACATGTATACATTTATACGGGAATTAATTATGACAGAATCGTTTTTAAATCACACAGACTTTTTAATGTCCCAAGCTGTGTTGAATTACATTGTGTTTGTCCCTCAAAACACCTAAAAGTCCTTTTGTTAATACCATAAATGTTTTCGAGTGAAAATGCTTTGTATGTTTGCCGTGGATGTTTGCGGTACTCTTGCCATTTTCCAAGTTTTTAAAGCATCTCTTGTTTCATTTTAATAGTTAATATCAAAAGTCTCCTCTTTGATGCTGTTATACACGAGGTGTTAACGAATGTAATAATAATGAAAAAGTAAAGTAATGAAAGAAAGATACTGTTCCAGTAATACAACGTTTAGGTAATGGCTGTTTGAATACTAAATGTCCTGCTGGATAAAGTGTTTTAATTATGAAGAAATATTTTCTCTATAAGGTATACTAAAATTATAAATAAAAAATATAACGAATAAAAGAATCACTAATCCTAACCGAACGAAAAATGAAACAATAAAAGTAAGAATATTATACCTCTTAAAATATAAAGTAATGGTCGTTAAAAAAAAGGTATAATAATACTCCATTCATAAAAAATTTCTTGGTTTCTTGATTCGAAAGCTTATGGCTCTCTATTAATTCAGATACTAGAGACTGTAGCATGGCTTCTAGCACTGAACATCTCAGCCACTCGGTGCGGCTGTGTCAACACTAGAATAGAGAACCATTACCGCTAAAAGCTTTGAATTCAAATGCTTTATGTTTCAAACGCGGCATGATTCGTGACATTGGTTATTCACGAGGCTCATGAAGGAAGAATAAATATCTGGCGGAGCGATGGTGATTAAAACGAATCGTAAAAGAAGGCTAGCGCGAACAACTGAAAATATAATTTACGCGGAGAGCGTTGTATTTTAGAGATAAAAAAGGTGCGAATTTTCCACAGGGAGTAGAATGTGGATAAAACTTTGACCAACAAATCCTAAGGATCGCAAAATTTGGTGAAAAAATGTCAAATCTTTCTTTTTCACATTTAACAGAATCGTGGCAGTAATCTTATTGAATCAAATTTTAAACTCTTATTAACACGTATTGTGCTGTTCTTTTGTTAGCAAAGCTTTTTAGTCTCTGTGAAAGTTCTTGTAATTCAATTTTGAAGTTCACTTTGCAAGGATTTTAGCTGAAAATGTACTCGATATTTCGATATAAAGTTCTTATTGGAAATTATTTCAGATTTGAATTCTCTATGATCAGAATTTCATTCTTTGATGAAATAGTAAGAAACGACGTGATAAAATGATTTGATGAAATGATTCGGATCGTAGTTTCTCCCCTTAATTTGTAAACTACTATGCTCAAGGGATTG
The DNA here is from genome assembly GCA_014737475.1 of Bombus confusus. Taxonomy (NCBI): domain Eukaryota; kingdom Metazoa; phylum Arthropoda; class Insecta; order Hymenoptera; family Apidae; genus Bombus; species Bombus confusus. Next base: position 905,397 of record JACXIV010000144.1, read on the forward strand.
CAATGTTTCCAATTTATCGAAAGATTGCAGGAATGTATGTTTGAACTTCTATTTTCCGTTTGGCCAGATTATACGTGATCGGATTTTTCACGCGAGCAAAGCCGCACGACGCATTGTCTACTTGAATAGTGGTTTTAACAAAAAACGAACGCGATGTTGATCTACACTTGTTAAATCGGTGCAATTCGTCGAGCGAAACGCTCCAAAAAACGTAAAATCTTATATTCAATAACGATTTCTATGATCCCAGCTGCGCTATACTAAAAAAACTCTCACGAATGCTTTAGGATTACCGAGAAAAATTCGATGTGTCGGTATCCTCGCATCTAATGAAAGATATTACAAATTTGAAATAACGGATTACGTGAAATAATATCGCTATTTGTAAAATATTTATTAAATCTTGTATTAAAAATTACTAAACGAAACGAGAAAACGAATGAAAAATCGCTATTGTTAATTCCGAACGGTATTATGAATCTAAATATTATCGATCGTCTGACAGAAGCATCCGGCATTCTAAAAATTAATGGCCGCCTAAAAAGTTTGTTGTTTTCTCGGTGGCCGGATTTACATGGGCCTAAAGAAAAACAATAAAATGATTGTTAATGGTCGCAGGCTGCGCTGGTTCGGCAATTTCGGACGGACACTTAACCCCGTCGCTCATTAACTATTTGGATCGCGCTGATTATGCCACTAATTAGTAATCAATATTCAGTATGACCATTAAAGCCACGGAATATCGATACCAGTAATGCTCCTCCGCTTCCGAAGCCTGCTAATGCGACCGTTAAGCGAAGGAAGCCTTCCGAAATAATCGTAATAGCGCTTCCGCATTCGGATTCGCAACACGCGTTCGACGCGGATGACATTTAATGTTGTGTAGTGGTACGCGTGTCGAATGATCGAAATTCCTGCGAATAGTCCCGTAGGAGTTATATGGTTCCGAAAGATTCCATCTTTCTTCTTCGTAAATTAATTTGTAGATCATTTGCGAGTCCCGTTACGAATACTTTTTCAACGCGAAAACTACGCGTGTCCTGTTTGCGGTTCAATATTTAAGAAACTATATGAGATAAATAAACGAATAGAATATTTACGTTGACTAGAGATTGCAATCTAACACAACGTAAAATATCTTTTTAATTATTCCTATATTTACATAAAATAGATTGATGATTTTATTGCTTTTCTGATTCTAATCTCGGTGTACGTACAATCTCACGGGATAATTAAAAAAAGAAAAAAACTATCAATCTTCCTTGGGTTTTCTAAAAAATAAGTCGTTATTCATAGCGAAACTACACCGCGAATGAAATGTTAATCCGTTAAATTGAATTCTGACTTGAAACGAAGCAGACTGATTCCGAACAAGTCCATTTATACGAGACAGCGAGCAATCAATTCGAATACAGTTTTGGCAGTGTTAAACTGCGCGACGATCATTTTCGAATTATCCATGCGTCATAGGCACAGTTTGAAACAGCCATCGGTCATCTCTCTTTTAAGGGTAGTATTCCATCACGCTGGCTGGCAAACAGGGGGAGAGGATTCATGAGATGTCACGCGAAACCTGGAGGATCTAGGGGAAACAGCGATGATGGTAGAGGGGTCGAATTTAAGGGGTCGTTTCGTTGGCGGCAGTCGGCGATTTTCCTTCGCCCAGAATTCATTTCTTCGAGTTGTTTAGTAGGGGATGCGTCCCGTCGATGACTCACGAACGCGTTACGTGAATTTCCTGCCTCCGTATCTCGTGTCTACCAGAAATTGCGAGCACAGATTATGAAATGTTATGGAAATCAAGGGTGTCCCCTTGTCTGTTGATACATGAAATCGTAAGATCGATCGTGCAGGCCGAATCTTGATTGCTTCGCTAGATAAATGTTCACGGCGTTGGGGCATCGGTGAATAGGAAATTTTGTTACTGATAGAAATTTTAGGGTGAAGCAAGTTGATTATGTCCTATGATTATGTATGTAATTTGATCATATACGATGTTAAATGAAACGTAGCTCGTCCAATCATCCTTCAACGCATTCGTTAAATCACTCTTTGTGCTCGGATTTATGTAAAATTCTGTGTAAAATTCGATAACAGTAGTTTTGTTTTAAGAGACAATTTCGTTTTTTATATAATAACACTGGACATTACACGTGTTTATAGGTGTATGTTCGGAATACAATCGAACATAAGAATTTGTTTGCAGATTCATTTAAGAAACGTAATACGTAATGCAAAACCTACGATTCATATCTACGAATCAGAAAGTATAAGAATATTTAAAGAAAACATATTAACAATATAGCTAGTGTTATATCGTAAAAACATGAAAATTTGTCTAGGAACGATTTTTGCATTGAATGCATCAATATATCGTGTCTGAAATTATAAAAGTGGCGCAAGGACATAGCTAGAATTGAAAATATAAATAAAAATACTAGACCTCCGAGAAATTGCAAACTGCATACGTTCTCAATCAGACCGAAATCCAGCAGTTAACAAGTGCAGAACTTTAGAGCCCTCACATACCACTAAAAATAGTACACAGAAATTCTCTAACTCTATCAAACATCGTATTTAGTCATTTTGCCTTTGAACTATCCAAGTAGTAACGCAGTAAAATCCAACGTAGACACTGATGAAAGGCTACATTATCTCGTTTGAACAACTTTATCCACAACGCGACGATAGAGCTTGCGAAAACAGAAAATGGCCACTGCCCTGTGCAAACTATGTCTCTGCGCACGTAATGCAGACTTCGCGGCATTCGCTATACCCGCATTACCCTTCACGATGAAAAAATAAATGGGGGCGTGTTAGAGGATGGGGACGCGTCTCATTTCCGTCCTTGTGAAAATACTGGCTCGTTCTAGCGCAGCAACTCAGAAGCACGAGTCTGGTATATAGACTTGACCCTTTGCTAACTTACCGACTCTATTTCATCGTTCTCCCCCTTTTCTCATACTCAATCTTGTGTATCACGAAATGGTGCGACTTTCTTCTCGTTTCACTTTCACTCTCTATGCTCCGTTGGATTGTTCTTGCTGGCCACCTTGGTATTAATGTTCCCGAAGAACGAATGAGCGAACCTGTGATAAGGCACACGCAACGGCGGTCTTTAGCTGCAAACGATTTAGGGATGATAAGAACCCGGCTTTGCAGTTGTACAATGTAAACTTAGATGTATCGTTGACACGAATTTAAGTTGCAGGTTTGGTGTGGAATAAGAAGACTGTAGGAAATATTGGCTGCGTGTATTGATAAATTACTCAATGAGTTTTTAAGTACAATTGTAATTTGCAATGAAAAGTTCCTGCTGCAATGCGCCTCCTTGCAAGCATACGCGCAAATGTAACTTGGTCCTTTTTTTCGTTTCAAACAGTGTTCTTATTTTATTTTATTTTTTAAACAAAGCAAGTATCTTCTGACAGACAAAGAATCTTATTTTGTGGGTTTATCATACAACTTGTCTTACAATATAGTATTTTTTGTGAAGTGCTTTTTTGATGTACAAATTTGATTATATTTGGTATCACATAATATAAAATCCTCAGCAAATGTTATTTTATCCCTCCAGCGAGAAAATTGGGGAAAATAACCAATCAACTTTGATCTAACAATACATATTACTAGCTAAAATTACTATGTTATCATTGTCATCGAGTTATACTGGAAAATCATAGATCGATTGAAACACAAAAATATTTGAAATTCCATCTGACTGATTCAATTCAAGTCGACAACAGGAAGCTGTTTGCAGTCCTTGTATTTCGTCTCTATTGGCTTTGCGTTTGCGGTACGATATCGCGCATACATATCGAAAACGCACCGCGAATGTATTATTTGCCACGTTATTGCATACTCCGTTGAGTCTCCTTTATTGTAGATCGGCCAAGTGTACATTTGTTGGGTATACATATAGCCCGACAGGCAAAGATTCAAGGAGCCGGAACATTCGCCCTATTAATTTGCATGCTACGTTATTGTCACGCGTGGATAGTCTAACAGCGTTTCGTGAAATTACGCTAATAAAATGTCTCACGTACACTTTCCCTTATAATCTTCGAAGCAATTTGTTAAATTGAGTTTAAAGTAAATAAGTCGGCTCACAGATGAGTTTCACTAACGCATGCAAATAATATATGTAACCCTTATATTTCCATTAGCTTATATTTTGCTTGACAGCAATGAATATTTAAGCACTATTTTACAGAATGATCCTATATAATGTTTGAAATTATATGTACGAAGAAGTCCACATAAGTAGTGCAAATAAATATTTATCCGTGCATTAATCGTCTGTTTTTTTTTTAAATTTGATTTGTTCCTGCTAAGTATGGTAATTTGAGAATACTATTTTATAAAATGCTTCCATATAATGATTCAAATTACATACATTTACATGTGTATAATGTACTATTCGAAAAATATCGAGTAAGTAGTAGAGATCAATATTTCTGTATGTCTGAAATAAATATCTTGTGGCACCTGCATCTCGGTATAGCATCTTGTGTACACAATTTTATACTTACAAGCTTGTTTCTCAAATTTTTATTAGTGGATTTGTTTCAATGCTTCCTCGATTGATTTCCCGAGTCAACATTCGCGACTCGTAACAGGTTCAATGCGAAATATGTCCGCGCAGTTTGCGAACAGACCACATCCGAGCAAATACTTAAAATTCTTCTCCCTTGTAGCTATATTTCAGTTCGGCAAACACAAAAATTCGGGATATTACACGAACGATACCATTCTCGTTGAATTTGTTGAGGGTTGCGGACCATTTGCGGTTCAATGTCGTCTCCGACGTTGCGACGCGATGCACATCTCGAGCGTGGCACGGATGCATTATTCGCCAGGTTACTGCACGCGTCGTTGAATCGACTCCATTGTAAATTGGTCTGAACGCGTTTGTTGGAATGGTTGCCTAAGGGCGAGAGGACACGGGGTTTGCCGCGAAAAGTCCAGGCAAAGGGTGAACCCGCTGAAACGCGATAAAAGCCCTTATATTGAATACGTGGTTCACATCTCAATATCTCGATGCACGTACTCAATGCGTTATCGATACGTCTAGCCGCTGGCTCGAAGAAAGAGTGATAGACACATAGCAGACCATCTATACATAATCTTCTACGGCTATGCATGTAACGTTAAACAGAGCAAATGATCTCTTTTTACGAATATTTTTTCTAATAATTGAACAAATAGAATTGGAAAATAGAACTTAGGTAACTGTACAGCTACTATGAAGTACTTTTTTAAGAATTAGATAAATGAAATTGGTAAATGGAACTTAAGAGTAGAGTGACCATGGTATGTTTCCTGATAAGTCGTATTTTTATTTTGGTGAAATTATATTTAATTTAAAAAATTCCAATTTATGTTTCTATATGTAACTGCTAAACGATTAAGACGAGCGAAAGGATGTATAGACATTTTTCTATTTTGTGTTTCACGTAGAATAAGATAAGGTAAGGTAAGCATTTTTCTGTCAAATTTTTCAATGTAATTTGAAGAACACTGTATTTTTTTAATGGAAATTCATATTACTTCACAGAATATTGAATATTTACTTTACACATTTCCTAAGATATTGCTCCTCATGTAAAAAATACTAAAAGCTGTAATAACGTGGAAAATTAAAAAAAAAAAATATATAGTGTAACCCAATTAAAGGATAAATTACTTAAAAAAAGGTAGAAGGAGGTAAACAATCAAATCTTATGTACCGTGATAAAAATTTGAAAGGTGTCGATCAAACTGCGATTAAACTATCAACGACTATTTTCATTTTATAAAAAGAATTTTTGTAAAAAATTTCACTCTCATTAGTGTTCTATGTGGTCCAATTTCCAGTTCGTCGTTGTTGGTGGCGCATCCATGAGCTCAGGTTACTTCGATTTCGCAAACAACCCCGTGCCACAATTTCAGGTCGTAAGCTTTGCCTGGTCCCTGTCTAGTTTACCAAAGGTTCAAGCGGATCGAAATTTTGACGTAATTTATCTCGGCTGATGAGATTCGTTGGATCCTCTAGTTGGTAACGTTAACGATCAATCGATCAGCGTAGCCAGTTTCCGTTACAACGAATGACTTCTCTTTTCGTGACCAATATATCGTTAACGCTAGAAATACCAGAGTTTATTTGTACTCCTTTTAACATTTCTTTCAGTCTCGTAATTTCTTACTTTTGTGCCAGAGAATTTAATATCGGTAATTTGTAACTTGTTATTTTTAAAATTAATAATATCAGTTAGATTGTACACGAAAGTCTATCCCAATTGTTTTCACAAGAATATTGATCGTACGCTGTTTTTTAAAGTGAAGATATTTCAATGCTATTTTATTTCCTAATTTGATATGATTGTATACTCTGATGTGATTTTATTATGAAATTAATTCCACAATATGATCATAATTTGCATGGCTATGATGTTTTATGTTCTCTTATTGAAGTTTGCTCGTTCTCGCGCGCCTGACAAATGAACTCATATTAATTGCCCGAAGTCACGACATGTCTTCATTACTCTAGAACTCTTTGTAGAAGAATAAGTGGACGGTACATATAAGAGCGAGACCAGAACAGAGCAGAGTAAAACAATGTTTCATCGTTATTTTTCACAAATTGGCCACGCAACGCTTTGACCTGTAGCGAAAATTGAATCAGACCGTGTGTTCTGTTACAAAACGAGAAGAAAAATATTCGACGTACCGTGTTATCCGATTATTCGTTGCTGAATATTTTCCAATTTGCGATTTCCCGCGTATGAATTAATTTTTTGTCTTCCAAAATCTAGGTAAAATATTCTCTCTATATTTACGATTGACCAGGTACATTTTGTAAACGTTGGAAAAAGCGAACAAATCATAAAAAGCGACGTTATTTCGGTATAACTAGATGAAATTGTCGAAAAACTAATGTTTGATTTAAAGAAATGTTTTATAACTACGTGAATATAAATATTAGATAATATTTTAATAACGATTCCCATTTACAGAATATAATATTTTACAGTCTAAGACAAATATCGATATCGATATAATTTTTTCTCTTAAGAGTTCTTAATACGAATAATCTGGGAAAAATACGATCAGCTTTCGATATCAAATTTGTGATTAATAACCGAGTAACTTTCTGTTCGTGCTCATGCGTGGTAATTAGTACACGACGAGATAATTGGGAAGGCGAATTCATACCGAGCTCTATTAGCTGTGCATCCAGGTCGACGGAGCTGGCAGGAAATTTCTGATTAATTAGTGGAAGTTGAACTAGGATGCGGTCGATCCACGTGGCTCGGTATTCTATAATGATTGGTTCATCTTTCAGTTATATTGTTAACTATTACGAGTAGTCATACTGTTTATTCGTGAATAGTAACTCGCAGATGCATTAACATAATTTTCACGTAAAATAAATTTCATATATCTTTGAATTTTGTAGCATTGCAATTCAATATGTATCTTTGATATCCAAATCCCTTGATTCGATTGTTCCTTCGAAAGTTTATATTTTAAATAATTTGTAATATACAAATACTTCATTAAATTAATACAAGTACCAAATCGTCTGGTACCATAATACATTCTCACAAAAAAATTGTAATTATGAATACCAATGGAACTTTATTTTTCTCTAATGAATAAAAAAATGTTACACGTCATTTTATACGAGGCACACTGCTAGCTGCCATTATGTTAATAACACCGTGCTCAGTCGTTAATTCCTAATTTTGCACAAAGCTCGTTGCTAATAACACGAGGATCGTTCATTATAAAATTCATTTAATAATCGCGACAAAGAATATAAAAAAGGGTACTTCTTTCATGATGTTACACGTGATATAATGTCATAATTGATGTTTCAGAAAGGTTTTTTTAAGCCGTTCGTTAACTGCTTGAAATAAACGTGTAGGTTCAGGCGACGAACGAGCACGATGACGCCCGTAAACGTCGTTACGGCTGCCCTATTTCCGGACCCCTGGGACTTGCTAATTAAACTGGCTAATAGACGGTCCAGCCTTGGCTGGCCATCAATCGATTTAACTACAAATTCAATTGAACCTTACTTATTGGACGGGAAAAATAATTACTTGTCCCAAAGGTCCTCCTCGTTAGATTGATTCAGATTTTTACGTTGTCTGTGGAATTATGGTCGAACGAAAGTAATTGCGCGGCACATTCATATTTGTAATTAAAATATATTAATATATTCCGTGCAATATACGTGTAGATACTGGTATGAATACATGCATAAGAACGTGAATTCCAATAAAAATTTGTTATTTAAATATTTTATGTTTGCGAATATCGAACATTCTTTATTTTCAAATATCACATTTATTTCTGCAGTAATTGCTGAAAAAATCGTATAATCGGATTTACGAGGTGGTTTGTGAAAAAATATTACCCTGAACAAATACCTATGGAAACGGTGAATAAAAATCCTGAATCTATAAAAGGTTTTTCTGGTATCTATATATGTTCAATATGACACATTGAAATTTAGTAGTATTCTTTAAATGGTCTTGTGAGATAAAAGGGTTAAATTTAATTTTTTATAAATTAAATTTCCCACATTCAAATGTGACTAGTATAATTCGTAATAACAATGACAATCAGGAAGAACTATTTCCTCAAGAAAATATTTATTAATAATTATGTGTGAGATAAACAAATCTGGAAGAGAAACAGATTCTTTTTAATATGTTTCTGAATGTAACGATGATATTACATAGAAGTGATATGTAAGATATGTTCTGCATTTCGTAATATTGGAAAGGAATCCTTTGAGGAATATGTTAAACCCGTCTTCCATGAAACGACTAAAACGTATATAAAATATAAACTGGAATCGTATAGGAGATTTCCACAAGTCGAAGATTCCATGAGTATTCAATTTGTAGAAAAGAAGATCGTAGGTATCTCAAAGCAAACTAAGTTGAATAAATCAAAGACTGTTTCAGGAGCAACAATTTGATACGGCGACATGAAAGCCAGACAGACGCTGTCTGGCTTTTGTTTTTCTACTTTTGCTCTTTTATTACGACAGAAGGCACTTTTAAAAGAGAGAAATGTCAAACGCGAACCGAATGAAATTCTGAGGGGCGATGAAATTCCGTGAAACACGAATCGCCTATAAAAACTCTTTTAATCTTATACATCGTTTCAGCGTACAAAATAGAGAACTAAAAAAACATGTTTATGAGATACGATGTTCTGTCCGACTCATTCTATTATCAGTCATTCTACTTGCCATATATTTGCTGATTTATCTTTTCCATTCTTATAGAATACTCCGTTTCTGTCATTCAAATTTTCTTCAAGTGCCACGATGACTGCATTCTCACTATTAGATTGTTTCTCGTTAACAAATTTTATAGAAATGTGCAGAAATTATTGGTCTTATCCAAAGAAGGTTGTGTGAACTACTTCTATCACACAGTACTATGGATTTTATACGAATAACTTTACTAAAAGTTACACATAAAATAGCACCAAAATCATAATAAATATACGTATGAAAATTATTCCTATCATACTACTCAAATCACATTCGTAAGATTATTTCGTTCAATAAAAAATTTCTGACCTGTGAATACTATAATTTCACATAATAGCGTGATCTTAACAACGTCTTAACAAAACTTGATCTCTCAGAAAATAGAGCGAATGATAACCTGTAGAATTACGTTATTATCTTTAGGAAAGGATACACGTTTGTCGGGGTTTTTCTGACACGTAATTCGCCATGTTTTTCCATCCGCGGCGTTGAGAAGAAAACGTGACTCACGACCCACGGGTATAATCTTTTCCCCGCTGTGACTTGGCACAGGGTTAATTGCGCATTGATAACTAACGAGCTTCCTTTGTGCAAATTTTCGGTGGAGACGAAAGATGCCGGCAAATTTCATTCGACGCGCCGGATTAAGCGCTTTTGCCCCAACCTCTGGAACGCGAATCGCTAATTCGCTATGCACAATCGTAAGTTTAATCCAGCGTGACTTGACTTACGTATTCCACATATTACTTCTTGCGCTGTGATACCTATACACTCGCAGTCTGACAGAAAATCGATAAATGCTTCTTTCGTCTCCTCTTTCATAATGCCACTAATGCGATAACGTCTACACGACTGTACATCAGTGAAAAGTTGAAATGGTAGTTTTTCATTCTCGTTAAGAATTTGGAACGTCATATAGGCTTTACTTCACATGTACAAGTATCTATAATATTTCTATTCTTTTTTAATGAGTACTTAGAATACTCTGGAAATTAGATTTTATTATAGAATATCGTATCTTTCAGAAAAAAGAAAACTTTTGAAATTTGATTACTTTCGCAGAGATTTTCATTTGGAGTTTCCTTAATCTGGAACTTAGAATGACACTGTATATTTAGGACGGTTTAAAAGAATGTCTGCAATATTTCTATAAAATCCTACAAAATCTGCAATTTTTGTGATCGAGCACTAGAAGCTGAATCTTATTCCCTTACGACAAAAATTAGATGAGAAACTCAAATAATAAACGATGCGAGGACGAAAAAAGCTTTCAACGATTTTTGATTATTAAAGTAAAATATCTAGTATTGTATATATTTTTAAATTGATATTAATTGCGTCAACTTTCCAATTCCTTATTGTCAATATTAAATTGGTGCATACGAAATATCGCTTTTCCAGATAAAACTTGAAGCTTTGCTCGGTGAGAATAACGCACATAGTGAGCAATATTGACCGCATAAATTTAAATTTCCAAGAAATATTTTATATGCGTCAACCTGATATATATGCTCACACGTGTATGTGCATTAAGAAGTTTTGAAACATTCCCGCTTTTCACAGAATTCGAATATTTAGCGTAAATTAGCCTCCATTCAGCTACATGTACTTTCTGGTAGAAGTTGTAATATATCGAATAAAACATTCTTTCGTGTGTTGTAATGGTTGTCGAATTTGTTCCAAATGTGGAAAAATATAATAACGTAATGTAACGTACAAATATAATTATTAGAATAGACAAAATAAATGAAAATATAATATAATTAAATATAATAATTCTCTCAAGATTTTCTCAAGTAATAATCTGTATATTCTTTTTGTTGCAGTTTTATCAGTTATTGGAAGCAAGTCAGGTAGCCAACACCACGCTCACGTATCGTCACGTGACGGTTTTCGCGCCAACAAATCGAGCTTTCCAAAAGTATAGCGGAACTACGAAAAACTTGGTTCTCTACCATATGTGTAAGTACCTTGCGTGTTCTTGTCACGTTCATCTGAAGGTTTTTAAAGAGACTCGAGAAATGTTTGCCTCGTTTTCCCCGAAAGAAAAAGAAAAATGAGACATTAGCTCGTTTGCGCATTTAAAAAGTATTTGGCTTGGCTAGTCCATACTTTTTCTTTACTATTGTTGTACTTAAAAGTTTAGGAACGTAGTGGACGTAAGATATATTCTATTTGAAACGTTCTGTATATTCTTTTATATTTTTATGTACAAAATTGGCTACAAGCATTACACAGTTTTATTCTAAAGTTACTGAAGCGGTGGAAATATTCGATTCCTTTTACTTGGAACTATATTTTCTAAAAGTACATGTAATTCGAGATTCTTTGCTGTTCACCCTAATATCGATGCTTCTTTGGTGTCGAATTACAAAACCGTTCCATCACTCGCAAGCGTGCTCTCAAATACAATGATCATGTTCATTTTAGAAGCTTCCCCAATCGTCTTTTGTTCTGTCCGTATAGTAATTAATACATTGTACGTGTTAATAATAGATAATATACACAATAGACTGGGAAATTTACGAAAATTTTGTCAAAAAGAAGAATCGGAATTATCCTTTAACACATTCGCTGTTAAAAAAATACCTACGTTGATTAGATTTAATTAGAAATTAATTAGATATCAATCTAATCAGGAATATAAAATTACTCGTTGTCAAGGTATTCTACACTTATACATTACAGACTAAAATCTTACCCTTAAACATCGAATTCTCTTCTAGAGTAATTTAAATACAAATAATATAATATAAATATAGAGTAATTTAAATTGTCGGTATTCAAACAAATTTATTTCATTTTCTGTTTCCTTACAAACAGCTATCGGTCCAATCCTCAAATTCCAAATTATTCTTTGATCTATATACGTACAGAATTTGACTCTCAACAACCAAATTCTTATCTACTACTAGTAATATCATTTGTTCAATTATGATTTATTCAAACACGTTTAAGCTATTTCTTGGATTCTTATAGTTACACGTCAGACTAATCAATGCATTACTCCCATGAATTTCGGAACATAGCTCTTTGATCTCCGAAGATATGCTACATACGTGTACACGCGGACTTATATACGCGTGTTCGGTGCTCATCGACGTGTCTACATGTAAAATGACGATGGACTTAGCCGCAAAGGGAGATTCGATTGAAAATACATCAAATATGCACAGGAGTTGCAGCGCGTGTAACCGTAATTCAAGGTCCTTCGACGAGGCACGCGAGGATACCGCACGTTCCGACGCATTTGCGATTCTACAATACACCCTATATACACATTTAGATCGATGGCCATTCGATTCCGTCCATCTTCGAAAATGTAACAGCATGTATACGTCGTGGCTCAACGTGATGCATTACATTCGCAACTCCAGTATTTCATATCGTTTTGCTTTGCTATATACTAAGCACCCTTTGATGGTTTTCGCATAGAGTGATCCATGAAAATGTTTGGACACATACCATAAGAAATTTTTATGAATATATCGGGTGTGTTTTATGAAACGTTTTGACATTTTATTAGCACTGTAACGAGACACGGTACAATGAGCTATCGCGATTATATCGATAAAATTTTTAGGTGAACCTGAAAATGTGCACCACTTGTTCCATGTATATACATATACGTAGAAACTATTACATAGAAGTAACGAAATTTCAAAATGTTATATATAACACACGTAATATACTTGCATAAAGTTTCCGCAAGTTTTCAAGTGGGTACATTCGCGAGCCACTGCATACGCCACCGTTTAAAAGTATAATTTAAAATACAATATATTTTAGTATATTTTTTTAAGAAACGTCATTAGTAAAAATTCTGTTAATCGTCATACTTGAATAATAATATGAGTGCCGACCCTCCTCACAAAAATATCATCTATCCTAGGAAAATATTCGTCGAGTAAAATTGATAGCCGAGGACCAAAATCAGTTATTCTATTATGCATTATACATACGTTCATCTGCTAAGTTCTGGATTCAATGCACGCGTATTACTTATGTATAACAACTTCACAATGTCAACAGTCTGCGGCTCGTCTCCGGTGACTTCTCAATTCTGAGCTGATCGATCCCTGACAATCAGAGTTCCGCGCTATCCTTCACGGTGGTTGACTACCATAGCAGCCGTATTCAAAGCTTGAATGGAATCGAGACCGCACACGATTAAATTCTCCCTAGCCCGTGTTATCCAATCGTCTAGGAGGAAATCGCTTCATCTCTGTCTCTGCTAGGAAATGTTCCTTTTGTAGATGCTGATAACGCGAACCTATAGAGTATTATCGAGAATCATAGGTGTAAGACAATCATATGTTCCTAATTGGAACATGGATGTAAATTTCAATAATTCGGCGGGGCCGTTTAACGCTTGTTATTAGTAGACTGCTAATCCTCATGCATTTATAGGAAATTTGAGACTGCAAAATAGCACAAAATGTACATAATGTACAAATATATATTAAATATCCACGGTATACTGCTTTTCATAATACTTGGTAAGTGAAATAATTTCCCACCATGGTTCTATTGTTTTAATTATATTCTCAAAAATATGATTTTGCATAAAAATCCGCAGTCCATTTATTGTGTATTTAAGACAATTATTCATACTGTACATTAAGTTTTTACCAACTTTATGTTTGCGATAAATGTCTTGCAACTTTCATATGCATTTTCGGATTGGTTTCAAATTGTATCACGATATAACCACGATAGTCGTGTCGCTTCACGGTATCGATGATATTTCAGAAGATTTTTTATAATATACGCAATGTATTTATAAAAATTTTCCATGGGAAATGTTCAAATACTTTCACAAGCTACTGTATGTATTTTCAGAAACAAACGTTATTACCAAAAATCCTATCGTAATTCGAGCCGTATCGTAATTTCAGAAATCTCGATCGTAATTAACGCGTAATAATTAACAAACGTAAAATTGTTTGGCTTAAGAGATTGCAGCGTGTCTCGTGGATAGGTCGAGCTGCCAACGAGGTATCCAAGCGAGTCGTTGGTAATAATTGACAGAGCAGCGTGATAGCATCATATATTCCGACACAGTGGGGCTACTATGAGGGATTGGTCGACTGCTGTAAATCGCTATAATGCGCCGTCGTCGGTGCACTGGCGCGAGATTGCAGAGGTAACGCTGCATTAACTAAGGAAGAACGGCTTTAGGGAACGAACAGAGACCTCCGATGGGATTAATGTCACTGACAGGGTCACAATGCGATTGATAAGGCTTCCAATTACTACACATAGATAACAGAAGTCTCCGGGAATTTCGAATATTAATCTTAATTTAACTCTGGTTCGGAAGGAATTATCGAAATTATTAAAATTCCAAGTGTTAATTATAGTACTGCGATAAATTAAAAGTATATGTACAATGCGCAAGGAACTTCATGGAAAGTTTAAATTCGAAGAATTTATTCGTAATTAGTCGAAAATGACGTAGTATTAAATTATTATAATTTTATCATAAAAGCGTTAGAATTTCTAAAAAGACAATTCAATGTTTACGCTTAGCTCGGTTCTCTTCTTTTCTTAAATTGAAACATTCAAGCAAATCGAAATTCTCTTCTCTAATCGTGCACTGTTGTTTCATTATATTATTCCTTATTAATAATAATTCTATCCAGATCGAAATTACGAATAAAATCTATTACACGTCGTGATTAATCTTCAAAGAACAACAATTTTCATAAAATTCTTTCTTTTTGACAAATAAGTTCGCAATTGCGAACACAAAGATTGGATAAAGAAAAGATGCACATCTGGCATGTAGATATACTAAATCCTTGATTTTATAGTGATATCCGGTTTTATACGGCGATTTCCTATGTTCAGCGGCCCCTTCGTGACCCGAGGCATTTTCACGATTGCTGGCGAAGAAAGTGCGCGCGCGAAGGAAACAAGGAATTAAGAAGGGCGTTGCCGTTTTATGAAGAAACTTCCTTTGCGCGTTTAAGATGCCTCGAGCGACAAGAGAAGGGAAAGATGTCCGGGTTCTTGAATTTACCCCTTTGAACGACAAAAATTTCATTCCCAGTTCAATTTCGCTACCAAATGAAAAACTTGCTTCTTACAATTAATGGCGATTTTATTCAAACCGTTATTCTTCGAACGTGATGAATTTATTAAATCGGTGTACGTGGAATACTTAATTTCGCATACATGTAAAATCATTTAGAATTTTGTATGAATTCTACCAACGTAGAATTCTACTAATTTAGAATTTACTATTGAATATTCATTATAACAGAGATTATATAACACTCGCAACTACCATTGTTAACATCCAGAATCACGCATAAAAATAGTAATAATAAAGAAATATTGACTATTTTAGAAACTATACAAATTTTCCGAAGTAATTTTCGATTTAAAGATTTATGATATTCGTATGAAGTTTTATTCGGTTCGATTAAACGTTTTATTTTTATGCTGTCATTGTTCGAGCGCAATTTTTTCATTTAATCGATTTAAATTCAATGGGCATTCGAAATTATAAATTCTATCGATTTTATTTCAAGCGCCGCTCGTGGTCATCCATTTTATTCCTGTGTCGTACTATACAAAGTAGCGAAGGATTTAACGCGAAATTTCAAATAATTTTCAAAATTCGCTAACAGCTTGAAAGTACTCTGTCTTACATAAAATTAACTATTAAAATGCATCGAAGTGTCTCGATAAATATCGCGGTGTTAAAAATCGTGAGACTAAGGTCATTAATAGTAAAACATATTGAAATTCCAATATTATATCATACATAATAAACATACAAATTTAAGAAGAATAAATAAATGTAAGTATATCCACAAACAAAACGAGAAGATTTTAAAAGCAATCGCAGCAACCCGGTCAGAGAAGTAGCATAGTGACATCTCAGACCTGACAAATGGAATAAAACGGTATAAAGTCATGCAAGTAGAACAGATCGGCGCTTTACGAGACAAGTGAAACAGTTTGATATACAAACTACTTCGACTGAAAAATACGAGTACAATATTTTTAAAGTTACGCAAGCTGAATGGAATCTTTCAGTTTATGTGACACGGGTAAAAATTGTCTAAAAAAACGGAACGGAAAAAAAACAAAAAAAAAAAACGTATACGGACAGCACAAAAATACACAAAAATTGTTCAAGAGTTGTTCTCTGCTGAGAAAAGAGAATATATACCACCGGTGTCGGAGAATATTCAAGGGGAATAGGTAGCGACCTTCATTACGTCTTCTTCGCGTTTAATCCACGATGAATACCGGCGTCGAGGGGTGAAACAAGGAGTGCGTTCCCCGTGTGAAGATGGGTACCTCTGGGTATTTGTAACTTTCGTCGCCGGCAGCCAAGCTGAGCCACTGACGAATAATCGTCATTCACGAGGTAGATTTCTTTTTAGACTCCCTTCTGACTGGCCCCGCGCTTAGACACCAGCCAACCCTTCGAATACTTGGAATACTCGAGGGTTGCCTTCGCGGGACGTAACGAGAAACGCAGCTCGATTAAGACGTGAAAAAACTTCCTCGCTTTAAGAAGAATCTGCGAACGACAGTCTGGTTTTTTCGATAAGAAATTGGTTCAAGTTCTAATTCGTAGTTTGTGAAATAAATAACGCGCTGCGTGGTACTGTTGGCCGAATTATATTCACTGGAGGAAATAAATTCGCTTTTGTGGGATGCTGGAGTTTTGTTATCGACATGAACTAGGAAAAATGTGAGGCAATGGGAAATTATGTTTGGGAGGCCATGGTTTATCTTATTAATAGACTCCTAGTATTTGTGCAATTTCATATTTTTATGAATATAATTAAGGAAATGGAATCTAGATGAAAATTTATTTTAGCCATTTAACGTTATAGGAAATATTTTATGTATTTTATGTTATATTCTTGTGCGTGATGTTTCAATTTTAAATTTTTCTAAAAATGCACAACAATTCATATAATAGCATGACACAAAGTATAATTATATACATATAATTCATGTAATAACACAGTCTATTTATTGATTATTGAAAATGTGGAATTTCTGTATAAAATATAATTGTTAGATATCTACAATACGCTTGTGATGTTCAAAGTTTCAAATTGAGGATATATATTTCCATCAAGTACTTGATATTTGTTCTGTACTGAGAGTAAAGTATCGATTTATATGGCCTTAGAAATGAAGGTTCGGGGTCTGGCAGTCGTGGCTATTGTTCCAGGGTAGACTATTTAACATCGATATTGCTCATTGAAGAAACACCTTACTTCCTGAGTGTAATGTATTTCATCAGTTTAAAAAGAATACGTTTCTCCTTATTTCGAAGAAATGAGAAAGGAATTTCGAAAGAATGGCTTGTAGTAATTTAGTTGAAAGTAAATACTCGTTGTGGTTTATGGAGAAAATATATTCAAAAAGTTATGAAAGTTATTTTTTAAATAACTGAATTGTGAGATAGATTGGAAAATTAGAGAATCGGAGAATTAGAAACCCGAAAAATGGGAAAATCCATGAATCACAGAATTAATAAACTAAAAAATTGTACGATAAAAAAACTAAAGAATAATTCTATCGCTCCCTCTAGTATTTTACGTTTTTGAAAGATATTTACTTCATACTGAACAATATTACACGTCACAAACATTTCCAATCTTCAAAAGCTTTATAAACCTCGCTGTCATTATCAATGTTACACTCTGCATTATCGAAGTACTTTTTATTCGTTTTCCAAAAGAGAAATATTTAAAACGAAAAAAAAGAAGAACGTAAAATAATAACTGAAACGCCACTGCACATGATATGTACCCAAATAAAAAAAATTCATGCAATACGTTTCAATTTATCTACCCTTAAAAAAGAAAGCTTGAAAATTGCTAATTTAACAGAATAATTCTCATATTAAAATCAGAAAATAATATATACGTTATATTTGTCTAATCCATAACGCTGTCATTATATCAATTAAATTTTCGAGAGTTGATAAACTACTTCTAATATTATCTCGAAGTCACCGGAGAGTCGAGTCATAAATATTCCTCAGAGGCGGAGTAGAATACCACTTGTTATCGATGAAAAATTATCCAACCCTCTTCAAGTGACTCACCCCGTATAGAAGTGAAATACACGTAAGCGAAGAAGTAACAAGAGCCGCGTTCTTTCTATGCAGTCACGAATAGAAAGGGAAGGAACAGTTGGTTGGTATAACGTATCCCATGAAAAAGTTTCACGACAAGTTAATAGAAGACTGCGAGCCACTAGCAGTACCGAAGAAATAGTACGCTTGGTCAGAAGAAGTAAGATTGATCATAATATTCCTAACGACCACTGTCTCTAACTTTAACTAAACGAAGAGCATTAGTTCGACAAAGCTGCTGTTACGAGTAAAATACAGTGTCTAAATCTCCCTAATATCCGGAAGTTTTATTAACCAAAGAGAATGTCTGTTAGTAAGAGACGTATTTCCCTGTCAGAAATACTATTACCACTAGCGTATGAATATTATAGAAGAACAACATGAGGAGGAAATTTTTGTTAATTTCTTGATTTTAATATTTTTATACGATTGAACAGGAGGATTTTAATATCTTTAGCGAGATGATTTTGGCATGAAATAGTTGAAAATGAATGCAGCTTGTTGGTCGATGAAAGTATACTTACTATTACCGAGACAAAAAATATATCGATACCTCCTATATTTTAATATTACAACGAGCAATATAATAATCGAATAATTTGACATTTGCGCTTTTGGATTTGAAATTTGATCTTTGATCCTTAAAATTCAAAATTTCTATTACAAAACCTGAAACTGACATCTGATTCTTTTAATGTAAAATTCAAAATTATAGTTTCAGCCCTGACATTTGAAATTGAAAATATAAAATATAAAATTGGAAATTCGCGCTTTCAGATTTGAAATTCGATATCACGAAAAGCAGAATATCTTAATATCTCTAACAATTCGATTACAGAAAGCTTCACCACGATACTCTTCACTGGATAAAGAGACACACGCAAGAATATTTGCCCATGTTATTCCATCAACAACTATCTGAATAGGTTAGCTTGAACGGAAGCCGAACCTTCCATCTTGCTAAAGCAGAGGGAACTGTGTCTTCCGTAATATTAAACGCTGCGCGTGTCGGTAAATTTACTCGTACAAAGTTAAAGAGTTGGAAAGCGTAGGAGCCGAGGAGGAAGAGAAGGAAAGGGAAAATCAGGCCAGGTTTGGAATAGGAGAAACGAAAAGAGAAGAAGGTACACGTCCGTCAGGCGACGAAGAGAAACGCGAACTTTGGCCTTAAGGGGTAACTTAACTGTTCGGGCGTTCGCGTGAAACTTAAGAACAGTGTATAGACGAGGCTAGACGAGACGAGAGAAGACTTTGGAGGACCTCCAACTAAGAAGGAGAACCTGGTTACATGGTGCTCGACGTAGCAGAGAACAAGCCGGTTAGGGCTGCGACACATCTTGCGGCTCTTAGCCACAGGCCAAGCTCCTTGCTTCCTTGCCATTGTTTGTCTTGTTACTGACTGGAGAATTTCAAACTCGTTCGACCGGGCGAAATCACATTGTAATCAGAGCTATTGTACTAGAAAATCTTCTACTCACAGCGCTGTTAGTTAACCAACCTCAACACTGCGACACACGCGACTGTGTCTCATATTAGGCTATATAGTGGAATTGATGAGGGTCGGCTGCTATGAAGTTTACGTTTTTGACAATTGTTTGATGTGAAGAAAGATGGAGGTTTGATGCTGTAGTAATAAGTTGAACGATAGAGCAGTGTAACAGGAAGTAGGTTATTGGTTTCCTAGGTATTTTGAGTTAGGAACATTCTTGAGGATTATTAACGATTCTATGTGATACAACGATGTATAAATTACATCACACGACACATTCCTGCTTATAAAATGGGTACAGGAAGGATTTGCACAAAATTTTTATTATAGCACTTACATAGAAATTAATTAGACCTAAATACCAGTAGTAGTGCTTCCATATGACTAGAAAAAGGCTTCATACTATGAAGAGAAAAATGTAGAACCTGATAAAAAAACGTGTTCTTCCTCTGTATCTATTTCTCAATATTCTACAAATGTTGATTATCATGAAATTAGTCATTGCATTTGTTTCATACAAAATTTCGTGGATCTATCACTTTGTATTGTTGAAAGGTAATATATCTGTCCACACAGATTTTTTTCCTTCTCAATTAGTTGTAAAGCACATTCAAGTATCATCTTGTAGCTATCAAATGATATAAAAATGGAAAAATTAGCAAACATTGACTTATTACGTTTCTCTCGTCGTTTCTCTTCTTCTTCAATCGACTATTATTAAACTTTAAACGTGCTTATACGCGTTCTTTCCCTGTGATCTTCAAATGTAATAAACACAATTTTACGATAGTACGCGTGTCTTTTTCTGTTTCATCGAAGCATCGTAAATTATTTCACGATTGTCGAGCGAATTGCCCGACTGAATTTCTCTAGGGACTGCCCAGTGGCTGCTTTGCGTAAATAATTGAAAGCAGGGCCACACAGCTCGACGAAATGAAACGGTTGAATCGATATTATTGGGGTCGGGGGCAATTTTTCAAAGTAACTTACCGTAAGAACGGTTAGCCACTTATTGACGAGTGATTCCGCGAACTCGATGCTGGTCGAGGTAAAACAATAAATAAAAAACTTCCGGCAAAAGTTACCGTGGAAAGGAACTTTGCGATCTCGACTTTTGATTAAATAACAAACCGTACCGCCTGGAAAATCGAGTCGTTTTAAGTGATACCACTCTATTCAGTAGCCTTCGAGGAACTTGCGAGAGTTACAACTTCCCGCAACTATCGAATCCTGTACCATTTCAATTCAACTTGGTGATTGTACAATTTTGTAATCGAATTAATAGAAATCACGCAAAATACTCGTAGACATTTTCAAGTGTGGACGAATCGTTCAATAAATGGCAAAAAGCTAGTTTCTATGTAGAATCATTTTTTTATTTAATTTTTAGAAGCGATTAAAGATATAATTAGAATTAGAATTAACAGAAATAAATGACACAAAATTTAATAAAAAAATTTAATAAAGGGAAATTAATTTCGTTTAGAATTAATCTTTAGTTTCATTTTTAGGATCAATGAAAAATCAATGTTCTATACTTCAGGCTGCTAGCAAGGGAGGATTCAATGAATTTAAACGCATTTTTCTAAGTAAGCATTAGAAACAGGAACGGCTTCATATTTTTATGATACGTATGAAAATATTTTATATAAAGATGATATAGAAAAGTAGAAATGATAAAATCTCTTGAAGAATCTCTGAAGAAATATCTCTTGAAGATGAAACAAAGATATATTTTCACGAAAAAGATGAAACAAATCTCCATCGAAGCTCCAAATATTCAATAAACAAAAACCAAACATTATTTCGTTTTCAACTTCAAGATTTCAGTTTCCAATTTAACAATAATTTTTAATCTTCCACGAAGCCTGACACCGAATTGTCAGAAACAATTTTTAAAGCTGGATATTAAATGATTATTCGATTTGATGAAGAAGGCCGAGTCGAGCTTAACCACTCCGGCAAGTTTACAGAAATTTTGTACATCGCGAAAAGTTTCACAATTAGTCTTGGAAGTTTCATAATTTTGCAACTTTGGCCGTCTTGTTTTGCTGCAGCACATTAGTGTGCTCGGTTTAATTTATCATTTCACCTCCACTCGGAACTCAACTTTCTCTTCTCCACCCCATTCTTTCCGTCTTTGCTTCTTTCTACTTGTTCACTTAGCGATTCTCTTTCTTTTACTTTACGTTCTTTCCTTTTCAGTTTACCTGTCTCAATCTCGCATGCTGCGCAGTGTTTATAAAAACAAATTAAATCTCAATCTTGGTGAAATCACTCTAGAAAAATAACGGAAATTAAGAAACGATGCTTGTTAGATAAACCTTATAATAACTGCGGTATTATTACAAATTGGAAAAGATGAATTTTTAAGTCTGTTTTCCTATGACGTGTATTATGCAGAACAATTTAATTTTCTTTTCTAATGAATTTTTTAATTTTATGAATTATAAGAAAACGTGATGAAATCTGTGAACGACGAGCTTTTATTAATGATAGTTCCATAACGATCACTTAACTTGTTATATACAGTATGTAAAATAGTAAATTGGATGAATTAATCATTCTTTTATTATCGTTGGCTAGTTTATCTTTTTGTTTAATCAGTTTTCCATGTCATGCTTTTTAATGAAGAAAATTACACAATTTTAATTTGTACGTATCTTCTGTTGTGATCTTACATGTACCCTGCTCTTTCCTCTTCTTTCCAGATTTATTTCTTTGTACAATAAAGATCGTCTATCGTTATTATAATATCCGGCTGTCTCGAGAATGACACGGCTAAGAAAAGTGAATTTTTCAAGAAATGAGATTTTCATGTAAGAAGTGATTAATGGTTCGATGATTTACTAATGAAAAATTTGCTTCCCATTACGATTTAGATAATATTCTGTGGATTTTATTATAAATAATATAATTCAATAGATAATTATTACATTGCCATCCTAGGAAATAGCTCGTTTTCCGAGTTAATTTATTACATTTAATGAAATATGCATCATAAATTTCTTCTCAAATTCAACTTTGATTTTATAACTTCACTTTTTCTGGAATTTATTCTCGTTCTTTCCTCCTTCTGAAAAATTTATTTGAATGTTTCTTGTTATCTCGCACGAAAGACGCAGCAATGTCTTTCTTAACATAATTACATATTTAGTGCTACTTCAGAACCGAAATGTGCAGTGCTCGTCAGATGTTAGGCTTCTTCCAACGTTCTTCGATTGATGTTTGCCGACGACACGTAATTTCGGCTTGTAGTGTTTATGTTCTTGCGATGGCTGATGTTTCACGCGATGCTTACGCTTAAATACACTAACATTATCGATTTCTGTCGACGCTCTCAGACTATGAACGTGCAATGTCTATTTAGACGCGTACAACGAGTAAATATTTTATTATCGTAAATTCGAAAATAAGATTGTCACATTTTCGTGGCGAGGAAAAGCATCGTTATAGAGATACACATTCTTATTACGTTACAAGCGTGTTTGCGGATAATTTATCTAGCTATCTACTAACAAGAAAACGTAATATTTTCCCCGAGGTGTCGCATTTTACAACGGTTTACTCACAGAACTTCAGTGGTCCAATTGCATGTGAAATTTTTATATGTACTACCGTGCAGATAATGAATAAAGAGTCCAGCTATTCTTTTCTTTATCATTTATCATTAGCAATAACTAGTCGGATATAATGTAAAGATATAAATATAAAGACTACGCCAAACATACACCGCGATGTGATGAAGGTATTGATAACGATTTTGACTATTCTCTCAACTTTCGGCAACTAAATTTGATATTATTATAATGTTTAATGTATCTTTAATTAATCACGGAGGTACTTTTTAAAAACTCAGTTCACAGTTGATAGACATTTGAACATAAAAAATTAGGATAAGTAGTTAATTTTGTAAAAAAAAAAAAAAATTACTCGCCAATCTGAAAGCATAATACTAACCATAACATGTAAAAAATCGAATGAAGCATATAAAATGAGCAAATGAGAACGTGTATAAAAATGTGCCGAAAATTGCAGTAAATTTCTAACATTATCTCTGACAACAAATTGGTAAATTTAACAAAAATTATGAGTAGTATTAAAATCTACGTCCACTTCTTGATATTTTAAGATATAAAGAGTTATCGTTCATAAGCTTCAGTTTTTTGACTTTTATCCATCGCCCGACATACTGTGGAAAAGAAACATTGTTTACGCCGACAATTTATAATAATCACGTAGAAAATTATCTCTGTACCAGGTGTTCTAAAAACACTATATTTCATATATTTTATAGATTTTTTCATATCACGTGCATTTTGTAAAATGCTGCATTCTCGAATTTCAAATTAAATACGTAAAAATCCGCAGCTTACTAATAGCAAATGTGAAAGATTTGCATGTATCATATCAAAATTGTCCCGTCTTCCACTGTATTCCATCCAAAGGTTGATAGACGCAGAAATTCGAACTCTATTTCCTCGATTCGTATTCCGTAGCCATTTCGCGGCCACAGAAGAAGAAGGCCTGTCTCGAAGATTCATAAAACGAGGAACAAGCAGGTTACATTTCCCACGGGAGACGGTATTCTCCTTTCATTTTCAGACTTATTTCCATCCCGGATGGAAAGAACCGGGGGCTGGTGTACCACTCTAAGACAGTCCCGAGTAAGTTAGTAGGAGCCCACAGGGATTGCGGGCTTACTCTGCCATCATTCGTTCTGCGACGCGGAAATCAATCTCAACAGCTTCTTCGTATCAATCTCGCATCACACCCGAAGCACAGCCGGCCGTATCTTCGGAGTCACCGTTCGTCTCTAGGCTTTATCCTTTTTCCAAGAGGGAAAGAGATTACGATGAAAATATCGTGGAACTAAGCTAAAGAGAGAAGCCAGCTGGTCGATTCGATAGTGGAAGCCTGTCGAAAGCTGAGGATGCTTGTCTGGAAAAACGATGGGCATATTGGCCGGTGTGCCGTGGTGAATCAGTTTCCGCCAGGAAACTCTGCTGAGAGAAACATCAATTCCGGCTGAACGCCGTGAATACAAATTGCACCATCTGACGCTCGTTAAGAAGCCGTGAAACCAGTAGATCGTATTTCTTTTCGCTCCTGATTTAGACAGCGTTTCACGGCTCGTCCAGAGTTTTAAGCTGGGTCAGTGGGACGTGATGTTAAACGAAATCGTGACACGAGGAAATTTCGAGAGCGATTAGTAGCTTTTTCATTGGTCTTTTGATAGATAGCTGAATTTGTATGTGGAACTGCTTTATGGCGTTATGTAAATTCTGCTGTAATTGTGTTTTTCTATTACAGAAAAATACAGGAAATAAAATACAGGAACAGAGATATTAGTAGGTTATTTATTTGTCTTTTGTGTTTTTAGACAGATACGTGTAGATAGTGTACGAAACGATGAAATAGATAGCTGAATTTGTAGTACGTGCAACTATTTCATAGTGTGATGTAAACTCTGCTATAGTCGTATTTTTCTATTATAGCAAAATATAGTCCTGAGATATGTATGGACTTACAGACATCGTCGACAGGCGTTCTGCATACGAGATTTGTAGATGTCCACAAAGTTCTGTAAAATATGGACACAACATAATATACGACATGTACGATATAATACTCCGCATACAATATCCATAGACAATGAATGCGGAATGTCTGCAGATGACGTCTGTAAGTCTGTACATATCTATAGTCTTGCAAGTAAGTAGATACATGCTGTATAATTTTAAACATTCATCTTGTGACATTAGTCGGCAGTGAGTAATAAGAGGGTTTAGATGGAAATTGTACACTTATCGCGTATCTAATTTATCTGACGTGCCTACATTTGCGTAACATAGAAATTTTTATAAAATCTTTGATTTAAAATTTGTATGGATTGCAAAATTTTACAATTATGCTTTAAGAGTTTTCCATTAGAAAATATCGTAAGAGTCAATACTTTTAATTTATTACTCTAGTCGTTCTTCTAATCGAAAATATTCCACGGAATCTAACACTTTTAACAACACCATATATAATATTTAAATTCTTAGATGCTACTTAGAGAGAACGACGAGTTAATTTAATAAGACTAAAATATAAAAAATTCTTGGAAAGAAGAAAGAAAATTATTTTCAAGCACCATTAAACTGCAAATTTGAACTTCCCCATACGATTGAGGAAAATTATAAGAATCGAAGAAATATTTGCAAATATTCACTGCTTACAATAGTAGTTAAATTATTGGTATTATAAATACAGCGCGAAATTTAATACAGAATACAGTACACTTCTACAGTATCTTTCTCGTTCAAAGTTGTATTCTATACTCCTCTACAGTTTTCGTTTAAATCAACGGAAGCCAACCTTCTCCAATTTTATATCATTCAATACTCGCTGTATCTCAAACTTGTCCAATAAAAAAGAGAACTGATAAAAACTTCAAACATAACTATTCCGCACTTCTGTATGACTTAAGCATATACCATACATCATTCAACATATAAAAATCATGCATCATTCATGCAAAAATTTACGAGCACCTTTGATATTCGTGCCAACCGCCACGAACAAGTATCATAGTACTACTTGTCCGGCATTGAGAGAATATACAGAGCGTCCTAAAGTTTAACAGCCAATCTTCGCCAGTATATTGTTGTACTTATAACAAAATTGCGAAATCCGAAGAGAACAATACTGTGGCTTCTAAGAACATCGCCTCCATTTACACGCCATTGGACTTTCATTTGTAGAGAATTTAGAAAAACATACGACACACTGTAATTTTACAAAACTCGATTATAATTAACAAGAGCATTGAACGTATAAGATTTCCATTACCAATGTGTTTAGTAAATAAAAATTGTCGATACGAAAGTTACTAATATACGAAGTTACGTATTAATATAGTATATAATATACGCTATATGCTAATATTGGGCACTATATTATAAATAGTTTACCAAAGTACTAATATATAATATCAAAATAGAAGCTACATTCATATACCTACGCAGATACAAATTGTAAAATTTCTTCTATCTGCTACTATATGACAAAGTTCAGCTATTAAATCCAGAAACATCGTATATATTCGCGCTGACTTCATGCTCGCAGACTAAAAGAATAAAGGATCGACTTGGACCTATCGCAAAGTAGTAGTTCGCTCGATGATATGGACAAGTTAAGGAAGACAGTAAAAGAATATCGGGGTCATGACGAGTGAGCGGAACACGAATACTTGGAGGGCTTAGTCGGTCTTCGGGCGAAAAACTGATTCCTTTCAGCGCGGCTGTTCTACGTTAACTTCGAAAAGTGAACCTTTCATAGATTTTTCTTGCCAATGGATACTCGCTCGAACGCACAAACGTAAGGAGATCGATTGCCGCACCGAAAGTGGACGGAGATTGAATCAGCCAGCAAAACGAACAAATCGTTTGTAGCACTTTTTGCATGACCGACTCTTGTGACTTGTCGCGTTCTGAATCACGAAAGAGAAGACCGGCAAGGAGAGCTCCTTTTGCCGGTATTAAAGGGCTAACAGGTTCGCGACAGATCTACAATGGAACGGTTTTGCTTCTCTTTAGAGATTTATGCTGAGTGCTGATCTTTTGTCGTCGTTGCTTTTTAACGTCTTGAAAGAGAAATTTGTTAAAGGCAGAAGGAGAATATTAGAGTACTTGCTTTTCTGAGAAAAATAACGTATATGTATTATGTGATCATTACGAGGTGATTAAAAATGATCGTATAAATTTCATATTAGAAACATAGGAATTTTTGCTATTTCATCGAGCATTTCATACACTCTGAGATAATTTTATTCCAGAGTGTTGTACCATAAATGAAGATAATCGCATAAAATATAATATGATATCACGTGATATTATATGATAATTGTGCATAATTAATGACAATATAATTACGTGAAAAATTCAAATTTTTTAATGTAACTAATCCAAACCTAACCGAAGCTTCGAGTGTCTCGGTATAGCAATTTTTACCTTCTTTCTCAATATTCCCCTTGAAACAACCTGTAGTTTTCAAGTTAATTACTGATATACCGATAAATGTTAAATAGTAGACTATTTAAATGTTAACAAATTGCTATTACGCCTGAGAAATACGCGCAGCTAATTGAAAGAGCAGTACTACTGAAAATAGATGAGTCCCCTTGCAAATTGATACTAAAGAAGTAACGACCAGCAGACGTCTCGTCATAGACGCGGACGTTTTAATTACGAAGAAGAATAAGATACTCTGCTCCTTCTTTCTTGTTCCAACAACGGAATCAACGTCAATCAAGGAACTTCGTAACACGTTCAACGAACACGGCCCCTTCGTTTAATTAAACCGTGCTAGTACGGTCAGTAGCATCAGTGATTACATGAAAACTAAATGTAGAAGCTAACCCATACTTCGTTCTCTATTTATTTTCAGTCTTTCTACTCTTAATTCTGCTTAAAGACTTTTTACTCGTATATTTTATAAAATTTAAAATAACGGAAGTTGTAAACAATATTATTACATTCTTGTTATTAAAGCGTTATTAAAATTGTTAATCAGTTTAATTAAATATAAATTCTGCACATTTATTTTTGTATCTTTTATACTCTAACAAATATTTTCTTCCGTACTTTTCACTGTAAGGTTTGCACGTGTATTGAGGAGACTTTTATACACGAAACACGTGTAATACGCGTATCAAAAAATTAAAAATATACGACTAATTATTTGTTTTCATATTCGCCTGCACGGGTATATAAAAATCTTCATTTTATGTATAAATACATAATCAAAGGGAAATATAAAATTGTTTGTGGAGAAGAAAGCAAAATAGAGGAAGAGAATATTGTTATTCCAGAAAGATGACGTCTATTAGAACACATAGAAGCATTGGTGTTCTTTTATATTAAACCAACTTTTCTAGAATAGACTAAAATAATGTTGAATGAAGGTTTTATACTTCAATAAATAATTCTAGATATCTAAATATTAAAATACAATATTACAATTTCATCTCATATTTTATTCTTTTCTATAAACTTTATACGTAATCAGAAATGATCATTCCTCAGCACTAATACGCTTAAAATAATAATTTTCAAATTTCAGACTTAAAATAATAATCTCCACGTCTCATACTAATTCTCAGCAATCCAAGGCGATGCTAATCAAGAGCAATTTTATTGTTACATCGTCATTAATCGCCATCACTGTACCAAAAGAATATTTTCTAATTCCGTAGAATTTTTATAAACATTTTTATAAACGCTATCAACACGAGAAACCGAAAAATGCAAATTGCATTTGCGATTGTTCCTATCTTAGAGAAGATAAAATTTGCTAAAACAGCAGTGGCAACTTGTCTGCAACACGTCAGACGAAGGAAATCCAACCGTGGGAATTCAATTAATTCTCCCCGATATTCGTTCACTTTCGTCTTCGCCCGTTAAAATACACGAACCATTGCATTCGCTTGTAAAAGTTCTTTTTCCGCCGTCGTCTTTTCTTTATCTCCTTTTTTTTTCCAATCT
Source organism: Bombus confusus (assembly GCA_014737475.1). Taxonomy (NCBI): domain Eukaryota; kingdom Metazoa; phylum Arthropoda; class Insecta; order Hymenoptera; family Apidae; genus Bombus; species Bombus confusus. Next base: position 934,814 of record JACXIV010000144.1, read on the forward strand.
AGAAGTAACCAGTGAATTCGTTCCTTTATTTAAGGTCCATTGGTATTCTGAATTTAAAAGAAAAGCAGAGAAAGAAGAGAGAGGAAGAATGAAAGAACGACGAGGAAAGAAGGACTCGCGAGGATCAGAAATCGGAACGAAATCTGGATAATAGCGAATCGTTGAAACTCGTGGCATGGTCGGTACAGTTGTATGCAAATGAACGACATACGTCATCAATATGCAGCCAGGAAGTTGAATTATTTCGTGGATGAAACGTTTCTCGTGGTGATTTCCGATGAAGTTGAATTGGGTCATTGATTTAACGCATTACAAAGTTATGGTATTTCATATCCATTATGCTTCGTAATACTCAAATGGAAAATTGTTTTGCTTGTTTAATCGTAAATAATAGAATTATGTCGTTTATTAGTGGTTTGAATCGCTGTTCTATGCAATTTATCGTGCTTTGCAAATGTTGTGAATATTTTACGTATCGCCCAAGTAGAAGTGTTTGAAAACTAAATTCATGAATTTTTTAGTTTCATCCGCTTTATTATGACCTTTTCCTTTATTATAGCCATTCCCTGGAAAACCGTACTGTTTTGTAGCTTTCCAACATAACAAAGATAAGCTAAACACAGTACTACAATTGGAAACTACAGAAACTCTTGATCCAATATTAGATTAATGTTAAAGTGGAAGGATGTTGATCTTCGGCAAGGAAATAGGTGGAACCAGCTACGTTGTTCAACTAAACATTCAACTGTACTTATGCTCCAATGTTCGATTCACTGACTATAAACTTAAAGTTATAAAATATCGACGTTTCAAACTCTGTATGAAGCTACCCTACTTTTTAAAATAGACAGTGAACGATCGTAAGAGTACCACAGACAAAATAAGAATCACAAAATAAAAATCTTCTTATTAACACATAAAAAGCTTGGATATATATTTGGTCAACTTATCTACGTTAAAATCTATTTAGAAATACATACTATTTTTATCGGAGTACTCTCAAAGCGTTCGGAACTTTCCAGTCGGATTCGAAAACGTTTGCACTACGCTCAATCCCATTTCTAATATTGAATCTCGAACAATGGACTATAAACTTTATCATCGCAAATGCTGTACCATTTCAACAGTACGTTCGTCGAACAACGAACTTGAACTAATTGTTACGGAAGGACGTTTCGTAGTATTCCACGTGGCATTTAAATTCTTCAGAAGAATGGAAAAAATTCGTGTCTTATTTCCTCGCTGCGTGCGTCGTCTACCATTTCAATTTGTCAATCGAGAGCAGCCACGCATAGAAACCAATCTTTCCTTTTGTCAACACGAAACCTCATTATCGGCGCTTCGCACGTGGAATGCGTGGCGTGCAGCGCGCCTAGACAAACCGAATAGTATAGACAGGCGTCTGATGCGGATAAACCGCGGAAGAGTAAATTTGTGAAGCAAGCAAAATTTAATTCGCTATTCAATGCATGGGCACAACGTGTGTCATCTATCATATACGTTTACGAAGGGAGAAGCCGCTTAACTGTGCCGCCCGCAGCTTTTGACACATTCCTTACTGATCCACGTGCCTTTGTACCGTATACGAGCCCCTGAAAGCCTGCTTCGCGATACCGGTATGATCGATGTTGAAGATTTCCGCCAACGCGTAGTCACACAATACCTAACCATTGCCGTACGCGTTGCTTCAATTCCAGTCCGATGCTAGGTGAATTAATTTCCGGTTGTCTTGCGCAATCTTAATCATACAGTTCTGCTCATGTTATTTTACAGCGAAGAAATTTCACTTTAGAAATTATCCTCTCTTCTTTGTAACTTCAACTGATAGAATTAGAATTTGGCGCTGTGAATATTTTTCCAGTGTTAGAGGAGATAGACTCTATTCGAGTTTGAGAGTGCGAAACGTTGCTTCGCTTCGAAGCAATTTTACGTTAGAAATTACGCTACTTTTTAATCTTAAATGAAGAAATCGGAATTTAGCGTGGATCTTTAGTCGCAAACGACTGACTTCAGTTTCGAATGGAAATGCGAAAATCAGTCGAGTGTCCGTCAAATGCTGTTTGAGAAGTGCGTGACTATTATTTTCAGTGTCGATATATGTGATTTGCCATTAGGAATCAAGATTGGTCTGTGTTAGGGTAGATGCGATTATCTGCACAAAACTGGATAATATGTTACAGTGCAATATGTAAAATGAAAACGTGTGTGCGATTTTCAGCACTGTCTTAAGCCAACCAGCAGGAGATTCACTCTGTAGAACTACTTTCAAGTAGAAGACCGTGGTTTTAGTTGAACGTGACTGACTATTTCTATCTGAATAATACCGAAGATCTCTATAGTTTGCTTAGACGAACGAAAGATTGTGTAAAATAAAAGAAAGTTTAGTTAGAGTTTGTCAAATAAAGTGGAGATATTAAAAAGACTGAAGTTGATGCACTTTAGCATCTTACAATGGCAAACAAAGACGTCGAAGTAACTTTGATAATTTACGCGTGAAATTAAAATCTTTGTTACCAAATGAACTAAATATTTATATCGTATTAAGTGGATTTTCATGGTTCTTTAATTAAATTAGATGGCATTGCGTGTTACATATTTTTTGAATAATTTAGTTGAAGCACTATTATATGATAAATAGATTTTGTTACCAAGAAACGTGGAGATAATAACACTTTAGACGAAAATTTTCGAATACACGTATACATTATGCATACTATATAGATCCATGTAAATGTGTTATATTTTTATATAGGAAATATTAGTAAACCTAAGTTTTTTTTCCAAAATGTAGCTATAGCATATAAATCTCCTTTTCGTATCGTATCTCTCGTTTAGTATCGTGCACGATTAAAAAAAACTTTTTTTTAAATATAGAAATTCCCTTTCAAAAATAAAAATGATTAAAATAACAGATGCACGCGCAGTATGGGGAAAAAAAGACACAAGGAAGGATCGAAATACATACATATTCTATCATAAAAATTTATTGTTAGTGATACGTATCGGAAAAAATATCTGCAGGTTTGCAATTTTATTTAACATCTAAACAGGAAAATCAATAATGTCATGTTCTATAAATTTTTAACTGTACCACGCTTGCAACCAATTCATGAACAATATTTCATAAACAAATTTCCTTTGCACTTTAATAACAGAATGCATACCCTTTCGTAGTAAGTCATTGAAAATACAGACAATAGAGCCTGAAATGTCTTCAAATTTTAAAACGCGAGGAATACAGAACTATCGAAACTCTAATATAAAAAGTATCTTTACCCAAGAATCTGACTGTTTCCAAAATTATTAAATACTCGTATCTTATTTTCTTCTTATCGCATATAATAGAATTATCAAAAAAAAAAAAAGAAAAATTAAAATTTTATTAATTTAGATTATTTTGTACTATACGCTTTACTTATAATGATGAATATATGAAGGAAATAGGATAAGAATGATTAATGATTTCAAATACTTACGTGTCAAGTTTTTCCATCGTCGTTTCAAATTACTTCGAAAGCTGTATTCTCGTGAAATATACAATTTTTATAAAATATCAATTTTCCAAGCGATAAAAGGTGCAGTTTGCAAATAATTGTCAGCCTTTCAAATTGACTATTATCCTTTGAAACTACCCCTCGAGTGGTTAAAAAGTTCTTCAGAACGTAGTATACCGGTCGTATACGTATTATCAGACATTAGTCTATCTAATGATAGTTAGAACGTGGAAAAGGTAACGCAGTTATCCCTAATCATTATAATTATACTCATAAATAAGAACGTTTCTCGACCGTACTTTCTGTTTTTCCTTCCCACCATACCATTCTCCCGTGTTATCTAAATTTCATCTTAGCTTTCCCCTTTCGAAGCTACGGAAGTGCTTGTCCGGAAACTTCTGCACGCTACGCGATGTTAAAGGATATTTCTTGGAAAGAAATAAAAAATAAAAGTTACATGATATCGTCTTCCACTTCTCTCCTTTTATTTTTTATTAAAGAAGGAAGAAAAATATATAATAAACCTTATCTGTAATAAGCTAATATGGACCTAAGGTAAATTTAAAAATTAAAAACAGCTGAGAAACATTTCTTTTCTTTTTGTATTTAAAATTCACGCTAGGAAAGTTCAATACGTAAAATTCAATGCATAAAAAAGAGACTTATAAACGAAAAAGATTGAAAAATATTTCTTGGGAGAAAATAATAATGACAAGATATCATTCCCTGTTTCTTTTTCTTTATTAAGATGCAGGTTACAAAAGTACAAAATAAATCTCACGTATACTAATCCAAATGTGTGTATAAGCTACATTTATAAAAAAACTGGGAAATATTTCTCTGCACAAAAATAAAACACACAAATTACACAATATCATTTCCCACTTTTCCTTTTCTTATTAAAACACACGTTTAGAAAATGTAAAATATACCTTACATGTAATAAATCAAGCAATCGAAGTGAAATTTACAAATAAAAAGAAATACAAAACTATAAGAAAATCGAGTAAGAAATAAATGGAATAATTATGTGAGTCGCTTAACGTGGTCCGTTTTCTGTCGTGAGCTCTTGATGAAACCAAGGAACTCCAATTCGGCGACTGCTTGAGTAAAACGAGCTCTAAATCTCCGTTAAGGATACCATGAACCATCATAAAATTCACACGTGTTCCCGTGTGAATTATTCAAACAAGAGGCATACGATCCCGGCGAGTAACCACTACGAGCTTACGATTTCACCATTACGAGCTATGATATGAATTTCAAACGTACCGCGGTTAGACAAATCTTCGTACGTTCCATTACTCCTGGATCGTACGGACGTGAGAAAACCTCTAAATGAAAAAGGATACTGTAATTTTGGATCCACGTCCCGTTGTTCCTTTGCGCCGTTCACTGGATCCACGATAATTAAAAATGCCTGCAAGAGTATTATAACTATTTGTGGTAGCTACAAGAGTATCTGTTTTAGAGCTAGAATGATACAGCTCTCTGCACGATGTTTGAATTAGATGCAAGAATCTAGAGATAATGTTTAATCTAAATATAGCGATAATGATTAATTTACCTGTATTTCTAATGTGCAAAGAACGACATTCTAATTTAAGAGATTACGAAGTGTTTTTACAAAAGATCGTCGCACTTTGTTTGCAATTATTTTTATAATATTCAGTTTATTTTATGATATTTTAATAATTTTACAATATTCTATCATTTATGCTCGAAAAGAAATGCGACGAAGAGATGGATAATATAGTCGTACAGTGTCAAATAAAAATGACAGAGTCTTAGGAAACTATAGTAGAAGCGTCATTCATTTAAGGAGCTTAAATAAAAAGAGGTTTCATAGAAAAGCTTATTTATCCTTAAGAATATAAATTTCATAAACATAAACAATATTCAATAAACAGAATTGTCCTGCAAATCTGAATTCTTTGAATTACTTTACCATCGATACATAATAATAATAATCGATATGTAATAAATGTTGTATGTAGGTCAGCGAATAAACGAAGAAAATTACCAAACCAAATAGTGTTGATGCATATTATTGTTTAAAATAATTCATTGTCAATTAACAATTGCTTAAATTATTCTTTCGTTAAATACGAATTTAAAACAAAGGAATATTTAGTAAAAAGAATTGTATGGACTAGCCGAGTATTTCTAGCGTAATAAGCTGTTTCTTAAAGGCAAACAGGACCCTATTACACCATTAAAAGCCTGCCTTTCTATGCGAATATGGCTTAACACCTTACGGACCGTGGTCGACGGCCGTGAAAATGGAATTCTCGGAAAATGCTCGTGTCTCCAGTCATTTCGCTATTTCGTGGCGTAATTTTTTCGTATTCGTCTAAAGGAACATAAATGTCGGGGATTAGGCGACGCAAAAGTGCTTGGATTTATGATTTAACACGTAACGAGATAAAATGTACTTTGCAACAAATGGAACGAAATAATTAGAACGTTAACTTAATCTGGAAATTTGTAAAAATATTCTGATATATAATCCATTGGAAGTAATGGAAATATCTATTAAAATGTCAATAAATAACAACTAAACAAGTCCAATATTCTAATAATTTTCTATCACAAAATCAAGTAATTTTCATCTGAAAAATTTTATCTCCATCTTTACTTCTATATACGTTTTTTATTCCATTCAGAAATGTATCAACAATCTCTAAATGTTAAAATATTTCTAAATGTAAAAATACTTACAGAAATCACTTATATTCGTCGAATAAAGTAATTGCAGACAAATATGTAGGGATATTAAATCATTTGAATGAAACAGCTTAATCCCAATTACACGAAGAAATAATTTATAAAAGTATATTATCGTGTACTATCTCTTCCATCTTACTATTTCTTTAACAACTCCGCGTAATTCAGAGATCACTTACGTATGCATATACTTTGACTTTAATTTCCTTTGTCCAATGCTTACACCAGGTGAATTTCCAAGCCCTTAATGACCGCGAAAAAATAAAACAACCTTCAGCCCCTTTTCAGTTCGACCCCATTTATAACACAGCGCTCGCGTGAATCACTCGTTCGCCAGTCCGATTAAAATCACAAAACGAACGAACGCATACAGTTACTCACGAAAGTATTCGAACACTTCTGGAAATCTTTTATGTACATACCGTGTTACATAATATATATTATATTATATAAAACATTTATAAGTTTCATTAGTATCGAGAATAACGAGACACTAGTAACGAAACACGAACAACGAATATATGATAAAATTTGCAACAAATCTGAAAATGCATCTAGAAGCTACAATATATTTATTGCAGGTATATCTATATTTCGCAGAGGACACGAACATTTTTTAACACTCAATTATCCATTATATTAATAAGCCTTAACATTGTAATTTTTTACTAAATATATGTTTGCAGCAAGTATCTTTTATTTTCTGTATATATTTTCAAATTGGTTTTAAGTTTCAATAGCATCAGGATAGTCGTGTCTCATTACTGTGCTAATGAATATTTTAATTTTCCATCACAGAATCAAACAACTTTCATTTGTTTCAATTTAACGATATTATTATTTAAAGGAAAAAAATATTCAAAAATATTATTTTTCAATGTATCATAAAACGTATACGATACATAGGTACACAAAAATTTTCCATGCTAATTGTGCAAGTACTTTCGTGAGATACTGTACGTATTAAACTGTAAACACGAACACGAAACAGATTGTTACCTGTAACCAGTCGTACATATTGATCAGCTTCCTGGATTCTAAGTGCAACTTGTAAATTATACTGAGGTCAGGTAGCGTAGATGGGATGGCGTCGTCGTTCTCCAATTTGCAGCACTCGCACTGAAATATGTATTTCCAATTAACTTCAACGTGCAAGACAGAGACCTCGGCATCGTTTCCCATTACGAAAAATCTATAATCGATATCCAACCACCGATAGAGGGTGAGGACGATAGCATCGGAAGAATCGTAAGCCACAATGAACGCACGAACAGAGGGGAACGAACGTTCGTTCAAGTCGCGAATCTTCGAGACGAAACCAATTGAATGAGGATCACGAACACTTCTTAACGAATTATATTTCGCATGGGATGGAAAAATGATCTACACAGACAATGCATGGAAGAGGAGAGGATATTTCTTTCGTAAAATATATGAGGAGATGATTTTTATGATTTGTTGAGTGAAGAGTTTATGGAAGTATCGTGTTTCTGATTCCTCGTGAAAATAATTTCGTGCTCTCAATTAATTACTTTGAAGATAGTACGAAATTCTGGATAATATGGTATTATGAAATATGATTATGAATCTAGTACTATAGAATTTTAGTACAGAATTTTCGACCTTCTAATGTTAATAAATCCACTCAGGCAACATCCTGTTTTCGAAGCTTAATTTTATTTACTTTAATTAAACTCATGCAATGTCCACACCACAAACATCGCAAAAATTATTTCTGTTTCACTCACATTTAAGTACACATGTGGATCGTTCAATCCTGTGTGTATCGCAGCTCTCAAAGATCCACGAACATGTTGTTTCGCTAAATTGCCATCATTGAAGCAAAATATCTCGTTTCCTGGTACGTAATGAGGATTGATGAGGTACACAGAAAACACTTTCTGATCCAAATAATCGATCAAATTCTGTTGAGCTATCTTATAAGGCGATCGAGATTGCGTTTGGGACATTTTCAATAATTTCTACAGCGGAACACAAAGCAAAATATTATAATTTTCTTGTTTTTCCAGAACACGCGCATCAATTGAGAAACGTGGAATTTTATTCCAGACCTCTTTCAATTGAAGTCGACTGAGTCTTTCACCGGTAGAAACGATATCAACAGGTTTCGAAGTTACTTCTAAACTAGCTTCCTCGATTGTTTTTATATGATCCTGTAGATCTGCCTTAACTTTCTTCATAATTGAGTCCTTCGAACTTTCCATAATTGTTGTAAAAGAGTTTAATTTTTCAAGAAACTCCTTCTTCGACAGGAAACTTAACAATTGCAGGCATTCTTTGTACTCTTGAGATTCTCTTAAGTCGCTCATATAAACTGCCTTTGTGTAATATTCACGTAGCTAAAATGGTATTAAACTAAATCTAAAGAGGAAATTCTCTAAATCTTCCAAATTTCGTCGAAACGTATTGAAATTTTATTGCACGTAGATTAGGTACACTATTCCAAGAAAAATATTAATTTTTTATTAAGTTGTACCTGTTTACCCATTGGTGCATTTGGTAATGTCGACATAAGATCGTGCAGACACTTGAGTATTAATAAAAATCGGTCCATATATTGGTGAAAATTATTTAAGAGCTGCGTCACTATTTCCTACAATAAGCTCTAGCTTTAAATCAGTGTTAATTTTATATGTGTATAATTTTTATCTATATCACGACTTTTTTACATATTTTATAAATTTCTCAATAATTCTTACTCTTCTGTTATATTAGGATATACATATAATTTTGCCAAATAGCGATACTATGCATTTAAGGGTTAAATATATAAGTATAAAGCCGTACCTTAAACTTGCTATTATCAAGAAATTCATCTTTGTTCTTATCATTCGTAAGTTGTCTGATATATTTTTCTATAGAAGGCAATTTTTTAATTTCAACCCAATCCTCATCTGTCAAAGAAGAAATCCTGCTTTTTATCTTTTCCGTTTGACAACACAGAGAATTTATATTGTTTGCGTAAAAATGTTGTATCATACATATCTAAAAACGTAACGGTAGCTTAAACGAAACGTCGGATACAGGAAATTGGAAAAAAACTGAAAACAAAGAATGAAATAAACCAATACCTTATAACTCTGTAAAAAATTCTCTACAGAAAAATCATAAAACAAAAATATATCCGTTAAAAACTGAAACGCGCGCCCAGTCAATTTAAATGGGATATTTGTACAAAAAACAGTCGTTTCTAACACGTCTGACAAAATATTAATTTGTTTTTGCATATGGAATACCTGAACAGAAATTACAATTTTAAAAAGTGACAGAATTTTAGAAATTTCTTTATAATTCTACAATGCATTTGTTGCTTACTCGAACATTTAATTTTGACGTGACATCGTATGTTAAAGATCTATGAATGGCATGCAAAGTGGTTGCAACACCAAAAATAAGAATAAATTTCATTGAATTGACATACGAACTGAAAGATATAGAATATTAATTAAATAAGCCATCAATGAGTCTGTAACATTCCAATATACAATCGGAAAACTCTAATACCTCAGTATTAAAATAAAATCATGCAATACTGCAGCAGAAGAACTTTCAAAATCAGTTATCAATATAACAAGAGGATCGTTTTGATCGCAATTTTCTTGATGCCATAATTTTAGATTCCTCATATGACAATGCGTTTTTTTAATTTGTACATCTTCATCATCCTACAGATAAATATACTACATGTAACATATAATATTGTATATTTCTAATAGTTCGGTAACTGCACTAACTGAAGTAATACCTTTTCATTATTCATCAACTGGTAAATTGATTCTTCTGTGAGATTCTTTATATTATTTGAGTCTCTACTCCATATAACAGCGATATGTTTTGTTATTGGTTTTAGCTTAGAAACTATTCTTTGAAACATTATCTTGTGATCAGAAACATTAACTCCTGCAATGCCAGTAGTTTCATAAATCTGATCCTTTTATTTTAAAACATGATACGTATATATTCAATTATATCACCTGTTAATAAAATAGCTGTCTGTATCTCGTTTTGAAATTCCTCTATTGGTTTATCTTTAATCTTGGAAACGAAAGATTCTAAGTCATTTAAAACTTGTTGAAACATATTGGACCTTATAGCCTATAATTTTGAAAGAACTTATTGATGCAATAAATGACAATAATGAAATGACTCTTGTATATTGGCATTTAAATAGAAGAAATACCTCTATAGCATTCTGAATGCTTTCCCATGTCTCTTTATAAGTAAGATACCATGATGCATTTATATAATCTGGTGGTTCAAATTTTGTTTGTTTATTCCCAATCTTATAAGCACCTTTGTGTACAAAGACACCCTAGAAGAATTTTAATATTCTTTGATAAAGTCTAAAGATTTTATAAGTAGGTTATAACTTCAAAAATAAATAGCATATATAATAAACAAAGACTTTGTCCAAAAGTTTAAATTTATAAAATGTTAAAGGAACAAAAAGATTTATAGTGCTAAAAATTATCACAACAAAATTAAACTTATTAAATTCTAATGTTTTTAATCAATATGAGCTGATTCACAGATTATAATACAACCTTCATTAGGAAAAAAAAGCAGTACAAAGATACAACTTCCACCAAGAAAAGAAAGAACGAAATATATATATATATATATATTATGCATGAAAATAACTAGAGAACAAAAATAAATATAAAATACAAATGATCGTTTATGGATTCAACATGCCTTTAAAAATAACAAGAAGTAGATATATAGTGTTCCTAACTTTATAATTATTAAAAATTACAATATTAAATTATCTCGTACAAGTATCAGCTAACTCAACTATACGATGTGTAAAGCATCGCGTTTGTACTTTGAGGTTATGTAAGTAGAAGCAACAAGTATACTATACCTTCGATACTGATACGTTGTCCATATTATCCAAGAAATATTCATAAAGCCATATATTTTAATAAAACGACCAAAAACAATTTCAATCGCCAAGAATCACGCCATTAATATTGAAGGCACAGAACACTTCACAAACACCCACGAGCTGATCGCAGCTGTCGCTCCGACTAGTTTCAGAGACAATCCTAGAGTGCGCTAATCATCAGCGCGCTTGTCTTCATAAATTTAAATCATTCATTTTCTTTAATTCATTGATTATTAATTGTAAATCACTGAAATTCTTTTAACTATTTTTCCATTTTAAATCAATGTAATTCTTTCACGCCATATTTAATCAAGATTAAACATTAATTATTAACTATCTAAAATTTCTCTGACAAATGCTTTTGCTAATTTAAAAAAGAAATCTCGTATTATAATTACATACTTTATTTTCTAGAAGGATTTCTTAGAAATTTCCCCAGATTTATTCTCTAAAAGGCAAGACAGCAAATAAAATGAAAGTCTACCGCTTCAAGCAATTTCGAAACGTTTCTTAATAATAACTATCCTCATTAAGCGCAACGTTACTCTGAATATTCAGTTGCACGCGGTGCTTCATGCAGTACCATATTGCATTTCGCATCATACACGTATTAAAGATAATTTGAATCAACGTGTTCGCCCTGCAAATGACCAGCACACTTACAACATACGCAACGCGAGTAGCGTAACCAGAAGCGAGGTTGGAATTTTGAAAATTTGGCCTTGCCAGGAGCCTAAGGCTAGGTAATTGCGATATTCGAATTTCACGAGCGTAAGCTGCCCCGATCATCATCTGAATCGCAAATGCGCCGATTGAATCCACCGAGCAAACAATCCGGAAACCGAGAGTTTGATGCCACGTTTCCGTGCGGAGGGCAATGGAGAGGAGGGCGTTCGCCGAACTTTCGTTAAACTGGTAGGGGTGGAAGTGTGCTACTTGCTCGCCGAACTTGCCTGCCAGGAACTCGTAATTGATTTAAAGAAGTGTCCAAACAAGATGCCATGCCCCGTGCCTCGCAGTGTACTGAAATATCCTCGCTGGTATGCGCCCGTGTAAACGATCGTGCTACGGCCACTGAAATCGAAATTATTCCGAGCTCGCCAAGCACATTTCAGCATTTCTATGAACTCCGTCGGAAGTCTGTTTGCCCATCCATCTTTCCTCAAAATTTCATTCAGGAATACATGTTGCGAATCGGCCTGCACTGAATCCACACGTACGATTGCATTGGCGGGAATTTGATCTTGGAATTTATGGTTTTAATATTATTCGAAGTTCAATTGTTCGATATTTCTGCTAAATGATACCTTTATAGGCGGACAACGACAGGTAGAAAAGTAATTGTACGTGGGGAAAATATTTGTATTTAGTTTAGTTTTTGTTTTAGTTCGTAAATTATTTGTGCGTTTAAAGGTTTTGGATGAGAGATATTAATTTTGCTGAGTTGTAGATTTTTATGTTGTCAATGTAAGTACTGTTAGTTCAAAAGAAATTCAGACCTAAAAAGTATTTGAAAATGTTAAAATAAAGACACAGCGAAGAAATTGATCGATTTTATCGAAGATAATTTCGTTTTTGAAAAGTAAAATTACGTTCAACTGATGAACGTGGTAGCACAAGAAGGATTTATATAGTAACATCTAAATATATCTCCTTTCAGCCCGTAATATAACTTTTCAGAAGCTTTTCAGAAAACATTTGCCAAAAAGCTATCAAACGAGAGGAGGAAAGCAAACAAAATCTCTCGATAAAAACTACACAGATTTGCCAACTTACACAGATATCCTCTTCTACTAGGAAAACATTTACCGACGATCCAATCAGTATCGAAAGAGAATCCTGATTTCGCCTAGCTTCCACCGTTTTCGACTACCCAGCTTTATCGTGTCACCGCTAAGCCAGGCTACTTCTGACACTTTTCCCGCGTGGCACTCAAACGGTAGCTTGTTTTATTTCTTTTTTTTTTTTTTTTTTTGTTTCATAGTTAATCCAGCAATGCGTTATTTTCTTTGTTAACCGATGCTTCGAAGCAGATTTCGAAAAGCAGGCTTTCAGCTACAAGCTGGCCAACGCACCGCGGAAGCATAGAAAAATAGGTTTTTTGGCGAAAGAATATAAATCGATTGCGCAAGCAGCTTTGTACGAATGTTCTCGTTTTGTGGTCGGCCATCGCACCTGTGCCCCAAGGGGTTTCTTGCCGGAAAATAAATGGGATTCGATCGAGGACTTAATCATCCGCCTTCGTTGAAAGGGACGTCTGGGACAAAACGATGCAGAGATCGGTGGGAGAGCGGAGGAGAGACCTATTGATCGTTCAATGGAACATATTTGTCTAGATTTTTCGATCGTCGTACGTACAATTCGACGCCCACGATGAATAATGTCTCTGCTTTTATTTCATTCTATCCCCTTGTTCACAGTGCAATTCAACGGTATCAAAGATTTCCTTGTTCCTACTAGCTGCAGATAAACGAGCAAATGTATCAGTTACGTGCCTAAGTTTCTTTCACCTCCTGTACTTTTCTATCTCAACATCGTCTGGCGTTTTAATTAGACTATAATCCTAATAGAACATCAATGAAATTTACGCCCTTTGAAATTTACGCCCTTTGAAATGAGATTTATCTCAATAAAATTTTATTAAACGCTTTGATAAGTACGAATCTTAATAAACGTCTTATTAAAAGTCTAATAGAAATTTTAATAAACTCGAGGAATTGGATTTTACATTAAATTTTACATCTTTATGCCATTGTCATAGACAATGTATAGAAGTTACTTATAGTTAGTAATTTTATTTATTGAATCGTTATCTTATAAAAATCAACGAATATCGTTACCTTAATGATGAAGGTTACCCTTCATAAATTTTTGTTCGCTTAAATTATTCGCGAACGTATAAAAATTCGCAGCCCGACCATAACTAATCAATTCAAAGCAGCAAACCAATTTCTAAACACCTAAACTTATCGATCTGTCTTTTACACGCAAAATTTATACACCACATCATAGCCCGATTTTACAACCAAACCATCACCCATCCACCCACCAAGTTACACTCGCTATTCCGTTCTCCACGTTCGAACCACGCTTACACGTCGTCTATCACCGATGTATTTGCATGCGATCTCGAGCGAATCGATTTCTCTCCGCGAAAACGAAGGAGTCATTTTCAGATAAGTCCTCGATCAAGGTCTGTAAAAGGCGTTGATATCCTCTGAAAGAGCGTCGATTCGAGGATCTGGAAGCAAAAACGATCGCACTCACGCGGACTCGAAGAGGGTGGGCACATTTTCGCTGATGCGACGATAAAATCGTTGGCCAGCTCGCCCATCAAACGGAAAGAAACACGAGAAGCTTTTGGTCTGGGACTTGTCGAAACTGTTGTCAGCCTCTCGAACGCAGAAGGGAAAATGACACACACACTCACACACACACACACACACACACACACACACACACACACACACACACACACACACACACACACACACACACACACACACACACACACACACACACACACACACACACACACACACACACACACACACACACACACACACACACACACACACATATCTCGTTCACAGCTGATAGTTCAAGGAAATGATTCCCTCGGAACCGAGAATTTTTCTCACTAAAAAGAAGGATGAGATAAAGAAAGAATCAAGAGGGAGAAACGTTATCCAAGAGGATCACGACGTTTCTCGATTCTTCTCGAGAAGAAAACGGCAAGGCAGTTTAACGAAACACAGGACCCAATTCCTGACGTCGGTAATGAGCGCTATTGTTGTTGCTCCCATCGCGCGAATTCTCCTCTCCTTTTATGTCTGAGATTGAACTTTTCTCCGCAGGATGCAGAAACGGTATCTATGTTATTGCGGTAGACAGGCGGCTGAAAAAATCTCGGGATTACGAGGACATTCTAGCCGGTAACGAGATAATAAAGAGAACAGCTTTGTAGCTTCGCGGCGAACTCTTTACCATCCCCTCTTGGTAGTCGGTTTTTCTTCCCCTTTGTTGCACCTTTTCTCCATCTTTTCTTTTGGTGCGTTCCTTTTCTTTCTTTTCTTTTTTTTCTTTTTTTTTCTTTTTTTTTCAAACCTCGTTTCTGTGCTCTTGTAACTCGCGTGCTCGTTGCGCTGGAAATAAAATTCTTGCGCTCCGCTCGGTGACGAGCTCGGATTCGAGAACGATCTTTTTACGGTCTGGCTCTGGCGATGATGGAAAGAGGATGCGACGCGTTTGATGGATTGCACTTTGCGGAAATCTGTCCCTCTACTTAGCTCTGTTGTTCGCGGTTTACAGCTTTTTCTTGGTGCCGAGGTTTGTTCTGCGTTTAATTGGGATTGTTAAAATTTTATGCGCAAATTGGAATTTGAATTTAATCATGTAATTATGTACTCTGGCGAATGACTTTGATATTTCACTGCTCTTTCGACAATCTTGCGTTTGATTGATATTGTTAGCAGGTATTTAAAAAGAATTGGCAAAGTACAGGTCTTAGTGACTTAATTTGTCAATAAGTAATATTGACAATATTCATTGAACCAAAAGTTAACGTCATAGACAATAGTTGGGAAGATTATAAATCATTTTCAAAGTTACGATATTTTACTACTTTTTTTCGGGAATGAGTTTTCTTCTACGAGTTTGCTATCGTTGGTATTATTCCAGAGTAGACAGAATTCAGATAGTTATAGCAAGTATCAAACTGTAGTTGATTCTTACAAAGTTAGACTTTCTTTGTTAGATAACAGATAATAGACAATAGAAAGCCACCAAAAGTGTAATGTTACCAATAGTAGTTGGAATAACTCTATTTCAAATTATTAATGTAGTAGTACACGAATATTCGTGTATTATATTGATCTCATTGCCAATGATTCAGATAAGATGTATTTTTGAAATTTTTGCAAAATTTCCCAGTTAATTAATCCATGGAGAAGGCTATTCTTATTGTAACTTTATTATACAAAATATAAAGAAATCAAGTAACAAGGAAATTTTCCAAAGATAGAAATAATTGTGTAATTCTATTTCCATCTAATTATGCATAAATTTCTTGTCAAAGAGAATAATAATACAATAAAAAATATTCGTTTCTTTGTTTCAGCGAACTCTCCAAAAACGATTGAGAACCTAGGAGATTCAATCTCGTCGGAGTTGGAAGGTAATCCGCCCTTGTGGGTCACCAAGAAATCTGGCTCGCACGGTCAGGAAGTCTACATAAATAATGCCAAGATCCTTATGGAACGTAGCAATTTCCAATCGAAGGTTACCGTTGCTGGCGACGTAATGACTCAGGTCAGCGTTTTATAACACTTGTTCGATTTCTTTCGTCAGAGATTTTCGAATCATAGCCCTAAGCCCCATTTAAACTAGTCAAACTACTATCGCGCCTCATTCTAGTTACTTACGTCTGAAATTATCTCTTTATTATCCATAAATTTTAAAAAGTCAATGAATACAAAAACACAATGCAATTTTGTATAAAGGAGAAGCATGAAAAAATTGTATTTAATATTTTATGACAATTTCACATTAAATTGTATTTGAACGTCAAGCAGCCAATTATTAAATCAAATTCGTTTCAACTAAAGTCGAAATTTTTCAACATTTTGCGAATATAGTCGCATCTCTGTAATAGTTTTGTTTGACCAATATAATAGACAATGATTTTATTCATCTTGCAAAAACTTCACTTTCGTCAACCATTGCAGTCACGTGGTGAAACATTCTAAAGAAGGAAGAAACACATTCGTGTCGAGAATTGTTCTACGTTTCTCGGTAGATTTCCGTGGCGGTTAATTTAATCGCAAATTACTTTTTTGCGAGCGTAATCTCGCGAGTAATTAAGTTAGTTTACGCGGTGCTCCGCGTGAACATGACTTCCGGCGTTCTCGTCGCGATACTCGCGAAACTGCATCTGAGAAGTTGGCATAACGCACTTTCTCTTCTAACGAGCTTTTAATGAGCTGTACTATTCTGTCGAGGTACCAAGCCTCGTTAAATCGATGAATATCGACTCGTCTCGTCGATAAGCTCGTCGAATATTCTTCTCATCCCCAGGCGATGCTTCTTATCGACAAAGGTTTCGCTCTCTGTGAAACAGAAACGCAGCCATCCAATAAAAATTCAACGAATAGAAAATGGAAGGCGCGAAGAAAGCTTTTTCAAATGTGGCTGGAAACTTGGATTACTCTGAATCTACTCAGAGAATTTGAGGTAGAATTATCAGAGGAATTGAACAGTTGAAATTTGATAAATGAATGATAAATGAATTGAAGGTCACAGATTTTTTAATTTCAATGTCACTTTACGTCTAATAGAAGAATTGATATCATACTTAAAATTTTTCTGTAAAGATCCTGAAAAGTTTTCATGTTTTAAGCATAGTGACATTACTTCCTATAGTCATCCTACCTGACCAAGATGCAAACTAGTTTATGTTAAACATAGGAGTTAATACTTCCTTTTTAAGATATCAGATACTAACAATATTTTAGATTGAATTAATTATATCTAGTACAGAGAAAGCTTATATTTCAAGCATAATTGCTTCGTGTAATATAATTAATTTCAAATTCAATTACCACTCGGCAACCCCAAAGTTTCAGTACTTCTTACTTCAGAATTGAGGTGTAATTGCTTCTTGTAGTAAAGGTGTCCTTGTATGATTAGAAACTACTTAGCCTAAGTTCCGTTATACGATCAATTAAGTCACTAACTAAATTTGCTAACTACACTTTAATCACGACTTGAACTCGTAATCAATTTTAACCGCGTAACACACAGATTTATCAATTTCTAATTAATAAATGGGAAAGTTCCCTTCACAACTATCTGTTATATTGCTTTCGATCTGCGTTCTGAAACATTTGATACTCGCAGCGTCCAGCGTTCTTCGAATCAGTTGTCGAGAAATTTCCTTTAATCTACATCCAGTATTATCGGACCGACGAAAATCATGGAGGGACCAGTCTTCGACTAATCTCTTCAACGCGCTCGACCGTAGATCAGGTCTCTCTTTCGTTCATTTCCTTCTGACCCCTCGCCCCTTTTTTCTCCGGTTCACCTTTCTCTCTCCCGCTGGTATTAGAGAAACTTTTCTCATCCACTTAACGCAGAAGTTCTATCGCGGCCGATACTTCCTGCCCGTTCGTAGAGCACGAAAGTATCGGATCATAATTAATGTAGACAAAAGTGGGCTAATCGAATAACTTTTTACATTCCGATTCGATGAACTTCGCCGTCTACTGCCGGCTACCTCGATGAAGCCCAGCCGGAACTTTCTTTTACGCTCTGATGATTAACTCATCGGCAACACGGTTGCTTCCTCGCAACCAACTACGCTCGAATTCTGTTAATGCAGAAACAATCAAATTACTCTTTCATGCACCGTCAACATCTAATTAATAAGAACGGTGGATATATTTGCAGACGTTGTAATCTTTTTGCGACGAAGCATCCTCATTTGTAGCAATCAATTAGATAGAAAGAATCTTCTTTTAAAGGTATTTTTTGAAAGTATCGTATCTTAAGAATATGTTGCTAAGTTTCTGAATTAAGAGGATGAAGTGATTTGTAATTTTTATTTTATCTGTTAGCAACAAATTATTTTCTTTTCGTTAGGCAAATATTCCTGTAATATAATATCGTACATCTACGTAAAATCTGGAATCATTTTGTATATATGATAAAGATTATGAGTAAAATTATATTTGTAAAATCAAATTATTTCGCATTTTGTTGCTTTGTATTTTATAATGAGATCTGTTCCTCTTCATGGAAATATTCAATCAAAATATTCGAAACTTTCGAGGAGATTACGTTTTCACTTTTACCTAATCATAGGTAGTTATTGTACTTAGATAATATTTCATCATAATAAAAATAACTATATATATAAATATAAAATGCGAATGAATTTTTATTCAAGTATATATTTATACAAATTTTTTAAAAAGTGTTTAATAAAACGAGAACAAAAAATTCGAGAAGTTTAGACACAAAAATCTCTTCTAAAATCGCTTCGAAGAAAGAACTTGCGAACGTGGAATTAAATCTAAATCCAGCTAGTGTTCCAGTAAAATTTTAATGCGGGTCAAAATTAATCCGATCTCCGTTGTACCCCATCCGCTGTCCGAAGATTAAAATGTAAAGCAGCAATAAAAATTTGCCGTAGAAATACGTTGTCAGGAGCACCGCAATTTCTGCTTGCTAAATTCCCCAGTATTGTTCCATTTCTAAATATGAAAGAACAAATTCAAAGAATTTCGCTACTCGATATACTTTGATTTTATATATTATTTTCATTTCTGTGGAAAAACTAATCGAATTTGCTTCCTAATATTTCCAATTTTCCATTTACTTCAACATAAAACGTCCACATTCTAGCAAATCTGTACTAGATTTCTAATACATTGTTTACATAAGAATCTATGTAAATAAGAAAATCGCGAAAATATAAAATTCACAATTAAATTTAAACGAATTTACAGAACGTCAATAAAATCGCACGCCGTAAAACCATCGACACGAGTAGGTAACCGGAACAAGAATTCATTAGGCAAATCTCGCTTCCAACGTGTTTCTGTCATTTGCAGTATCATGCAGAATTTTCGACATTTCTCTGTTATTTTCAATATCATTCGCGTAACTGAATTACTTTCAATTTTTACCATTCACGTGCCTCTATAATTTCCAATATCCCAAAAGCCAAGCTTCAGTCCCTTAAAAAAAATAAACAAAGCACACCCCTATTCCACTCGATATCCATTCGATTAACTTTCGAAGCATAAACCACCCTTATCCCGCGTTGTCCTAACAAACTCATACCTCTATAGCTCAGAAAACAGGTTCACGCCCTTCGAAGATGGCTGGAACAAAGGACGTGCTGTTCCCCATTGACTAAACGCAGCCTATCGAATATTCTCACGCAGCTTCACCCTGTTCGACGACGAAACTATCCGCCAAGTATTCGACCAGCCCTCCGACTGATTTTCAATTTGCTCCTCATCCTAGACACGTTGCTTTGAAACGGCTCTGTCGCTCTCTTTCAACCCGTTCTTTTCGCCCGTTCCAGCTCGTGGCCTCACCCTGACGCGCGCCATTTTCCCCCCCATTAACCGTAACTCTTTAGCCGATCCGGCTGATGGGTCGACGGAGTTATTCGGCCTGGAATTTCTTTAAATTGTTAAGAAACAGGGACGGGAGCAGGGGACGCCTCGGGCGACGCGTCAACGAGGCGCGTTCCAACAGCGTCTAATGAGATCAAAAGCCCGCGAGCTTTCCAGATTAAAAACGTCCCCGCCTTCTTGACCCGACGGACCTCCTCCGCTGCTCTTTCCACGGACTTTCTATAGACGCGTGTAGTATATCGGGAAATTCTTCTATTTGCTTGGTATTCCGAGCGTAGATGGAGAAGTCGTTAGGTCTCTTGGTTATTGAAATTTTTAAGCAGAGTTGCAGTGGTCGGAAAGCTAAAGTTGTTCGCCGAAGGATGTAGTTAACTCTATGCATTCTAGTATTTTGAAGGTTGGATTTGTAAGGTATATTTAATATATTCCGGTGTAAGACGTAAGATATTTTTGTTGTAATACGTAATACTTCATGGCATGTGTATTTGTGAGTGTGTGTGTAGTATTTCGCCTTGAAGAATAGGTAAAACACAGGCGATAATGGAGACAGCGTGACGAGCGCGTGCGGGAAAATTCGTTGCGTTTTTTGGAAAAAAAACTCGCGATTATGTATCCGCGAGCGTGATATCTGTATGTGTATATTTGTTCTTAAACTCTTGGGTGCATTTCAAAGAAATATAATAGTTCAGACAAATACAATGTCGATTCGAGTTGTGCGTTAAATATGGAGTATTCATACTTCGATGCTATTTAGTGATTAATTCTCTACTTGATTAATAATACAGACTGATTTCAAGTTCTATCGATATAATCGGAACAGTCGACAATCTCGTTAAAGTGCCAATGAAATTTCAAAATGTTTTATATAACACACACGATATATACGTGAAACGCTTCTTGAAGTAGATTCTTTCAAAGAAGATTGACATATCGAATTCCAAACTCACTATCTTTAAAAAGAAGTGTCTTTATATCGCGTTTTACACTCAACACCTAAATTTGTTTTCAGATTATTGATAGAATGATTTTTCCTTTACACTTCGATTTCTCGTGGCATCTTAACTCTCATTGGCCTTTTTTTGTTCCCTTCGATCGTTGGTGAAACGTTTTCGTGTTAGCGTACATTTTTTTAACAAGCCGTAACGCTGCCCTATTTTGTCCTCTTGGCTCGCAGAGAGATTCGGTCGCATTTACGCCGGCGAAATCTCGGCTTTATTTCGTTCCAAATCGAGTTACCGCGTAGAACCAACTTCTCTGATACTTTTCCCTTCTTCTTGTCCCGTCGCATTCCCGGCCCTCCCGAGGGAAGTTTCTCTACAGACTGCCGGAGTGTCTCGTAAAAGGAAATTGCATCGTGAAGGAGACGAGCCGACGCAACCGCGAAAACTGCCTTGAGACGCGGGATTCGTTTTCTAGATTGAGCACGAGACGTAATCGTTAATTCGTCGTTGATCTCGGCATAAACGATTCTGTCTCCAGTCTTTACGGATTCTTTTCACTTTGTCACGATCTCGCTAAAGTAATAAGGCATGATTTCTCCAGTTCGTAAAGAAGTTACCTATGTAGTTTCTTTAATCGATACTAAATCAATTAGCCTGTAACGGGTAACGAAAAATTGTGTAATACACATGAAAGCCATAGAGAGAGATGCGATAAATCACTTGTTTTGTTTTTCATACGAGAGTGATTTTTAAATTCAATAGCTTGTCAAACGGCCATGTATTACCAAGATTGTGTTTTTATTCGGTGTAGCTATGCAGTTTTCTCGAAAAATATTACATTGAAATTATCGATTTCTCAACTATCTTGAAAAATATTGATTTCAAAAATGTTTATATGAATTTTTAGTTATATCTATATAGTGGTTATAATATATTTATTAGTGTCATATTTATAATTTAAGCTTTTTTCATTAAACTTCGTGGATTTGTTATCTTTCCGACTTTATTACTATCACAAGCATTTAGGCGGCAATATCTCTTGAATATCTTTCGAATCATTAATCTACTTGTAAAATTCATATCTACAATTACAAGAAAAATGAAGATTATTAATGAAGCACCTACCAATTATAAACCTCTGTTAAAAACATTAATTTTTGTTATTTCGCCATTATTCGTTTAGGCTATAACGATAAATCCACTTATATTCTTTTATAAAGACAAATCAGGCTCGATATATTTTTCACCCCAGAGAGCATTGATTCCGAATACTATTTCATTTGTAACGTAGTTAGCTTAAAATAAACGTAATCGTAAAATAAACGAAATGTAAATCCTGTGTTTTTTATCCGACTAACAGAGTACGTTTCGATAAAACGAATTGAAATATCATTAGCAGCATATTTTAACATTGCAAAACAATGTGATCGCTTTGATTTTTTGCCGACAATAACAAGGAAGCTTTAAATTGTCTCATACCGTAACTCGTAATAATACCCAATCGATTTAACGATGAAATATTCCAGCGCTCCATATCCATTTTGCCGCGAGTGCGGCATATATTTTACATATCTATGGAATTGAAAGCGGATATGCGCGTATTATTCCCATACATGTATTTCAACCAGAGACACGTACACACACGTACACGCACTCTCGATATACATACGCATATGTGTACGCACATTCTATATTCCGTTCTACGGTATCAAGATGAAAGTCGAATTTGTCTTCCAACGGAAATATCCTTTTAAAAGCGAACACTGTGTATCTTTGATGTTCCCTTAGTCTCCTGATTTTATGACATTTGCTCTGTTCAAACGGTGTAATGAATACAAATTGATCATAAATTTAAATTGAAACACCGTAGACGCGTGGCATCTTCTAGTTAACCGCCGAAACAGATTCGCGTTAACAAGCTTCTCTCTCTATCATTTTCATCCCTTTCGCATTACAGTTCCTTCGATTTTCCATCGATTTTGTTTTCTTTTCGTTCGATGTGAATTTCTACCAGGAATTTATATTCGATGTAATTTCTTTGCTTGTAGAATGGATCGTTTGTGCGGAATATTCTATTTAAAATAAATACGTAGTGAAACCATGATTGGAGGAAATACAGAAATTTACTTTTCAATCAATTAAACGTGTATATTTTATTTAGTGTCGGATCACTTTTAGCTAGTTGTTTTCTCTGTTCGTAAGCGTTTTTAGTTTAGATTCTATTATTCGTAAATAGTTTTACCACTTGATTGTTTCATTCACTTTTACCGCGATTTCAAGTCGATTTCAATCCTGCAGCTATTTAATTATAAATCAAGCATGACTGTTTCAATTCTGATTCAGTCATTACGTGTATTTTTAATTAAATTTGTTATTCCTCCGTGTAGCGTGCATCTCGTTTATTTTACAGTTAAAATTCTATAAAATTTTAGTTTAATTTCAATACCAATCCGACTTCGTACTTTATTTTCTTCCGATTTAAATTCAATTCCTATTTCATTTTCAAACAACGCGTCTCTATTCCTATCGTCCAAGTTCGATTTAATCGATTCCCAATTAATGTCCATTTCATTCCTATTTAGTTGCGTTTAATTGAAATATTAGTACAATTTAATTCTGTTAGCTTTAGCCAACCGATTCAGTATAGTCATCAGTACATAATGCAGTTCTACAAAATGCAGTATGCGATTATAAATCGTTCCACTAAAGTATACAATTTTGATCACCTTTAATGCAGTCTCACAAAAATGGCAGAAATCTTTATCAAAGATAAAAGAAGTCTAAGTATTTATTTAAAAAATTTTGTTATGAATGTCCAATTATACCCTTTACCTATTAATTCTTTTATTAAATTGCTTCTACACGCTGTCTATTAAGTTCTTTATTAAGTTACTGTTTTACTCTTCGTGTATTGATTCCTTCTACTCGTTCGTTTATTAAATTATGTACCATTTTGCTCTTCCTCTGTTAAATTAATACCAAATTTTATTATTCAATTTCTCCTATCACATTCTTCCCTACTAAGTTAACATGACACACAACTTGTCCAATAAATTCTAACTTCGCTCGCAGTTTTCTCAAACTGAATAATTCGTACCATTTTTCGTCCGCACCCCGCGTCAATGAACTTTTATTCAAAATTGCTACCTTTTACACCGTGCAGAAGTAACAGATAGCTTATTCGCCAACTCTCCGCTCTATACACCGATGCGTATCAAAGTTGCTCAACTTTTGTTACATCACTTGGTGGGATTAGCGGCCTGCTTTTCTCCATAGAATTTTAGATTCATGGATAATCTCGCCTCGGTGGCGCAAGGCGTCGCGCCGTTCCTTCCTTCTAACTACGGCTTTTCTGGCCTTCACGCGGCATCGTTCTTCGAGCTGTGAATAACGAAGGCTTTAGGAATTTCCTCGGAGTATTTTTTTCGCTGAGGCGGCCAACATGTGATATAGTCCGCGGAGCGAGATCGTAAACGTTAATGGTGCCGGGACTTTGTCAGTTATTACGGTACTTCCGAGTTGATCTCGTGTTCCACCGAGGATATACTTCCGGGCAGAAAAGCGAAAACGGAACGGCGCAGCGGTTTAAATAAGCTGGGAAATATGATATTTTTATACGATTTCAAGCTGTCCAGCGCCCGGTGTTAACCACTGCGTTCTTTTAACGTCTTTGTTACGATGTCGCGGTGTTGGAGCAATTTCAGCCGAATTCACACTTAGTTCTCTCCTATTGGTTCTAGTTTTTTCTTTTAATTTTTCTCGTTTTTTTTTTTTTTTTTTTTTTTTTTTTTTTTTTTTTTTTTTTTTTTTTTTTTTTTTTTTTTTTTTTTTTTTTTAATACGTATAATTAAAGCAGAGGTCTATCATCTTACAATTAGAAAATTCTTCGTGCCTATTATATGGGTTGCTTGAAGCATTCTGAAATTGTATTATTATTACGATGGGAACACGACTGACGAGATTATATCGGTAAAATTGACAACCGATATGAAAGTGCACGAAACGTAGAAGATACAAACTATCTGGCGAAAATGACTGTACAATGAGTAGACAACGTGTGAATAGCCACCATATACGCATAAATAAGTGTGAAATTTGTTGCGTTGACGCGCGAACCGCTAACTGTTTTCGATACTTCTGTAACTTTCGACAAATTTTCAGCTTCGTTTCAAATTTCGTCCACGTAATCGCAATAGTCGAGTCTCATTATAGTGCTAATGAAATTTCAAAATGCCTTGTATAACGCAGGTATAATAATATATTCGTAAATAGTTACTGCGAATACTTTCGTAAGCCACTGTTACTGTGTTCGTACAAGTCCGCAAATCTGCCGGAGGAAATACGCGTCCGTGATAAACTTTTAATGGGTGTTAACAGGGCGAGAGCGTTGCGATCCGATTTTGCACGAAGATTAGCGGAGGTCAGTTGGCGTGGTTTTAATCTCGCGCAACGTTCCTGTTCGTCGAACGAGGGGCTAGTAAAAGGGGAAACGAGTAGAGGAAATCGGCGCCATGGTGTCTGGACGCCACACCCTGACAAACCCGGTACCGTCCGCTGTTCTCGGCACACAAGACGAAGAAGAGCGTTATAGTAATCGAACGGAATTGAACCGGCAGTTTATGTTCTCAATTCGCGCTTCCTCGTATCTTAGGCAAGTTTTGCGCGTATACTCGCCAACAGGCAAGCGAAACGGACGTGTTTTTACGCTCGTCTATCACTTACGAGCCATGATTTCCCGAATTCGGTAATGGTTTTCGGAAATGAGTCGCCGAATTGCCCAATGCGACCTAAAATACGATTCTTATTTATTCGCTCGAGACAAACGAAAATCCTGTTACCTTCGTACGACGAATGTTTTAATGCTTCCGGCGGGAAATGGCATGTTTTATTTCGTGGAAGCAGATTGATGCCGGTGGATTAGCAGTGAAGGGATGTTATTTGAATTTTTAGGGGCAATTTGTTTCCCATTCATTTGGGTTTGTGGTTTCGTTCTTATAAAACTGAGAGTTTTCTTGGAAATTTAATTGACGGAAGAAGACTTTTTATTACGTTTGTCTTTTGTAGCGGACATCGAAGACATTAGGAATCTGATGATTCTAGCGATTCTTTATGTATTTACCCTTTTTGCGTATTTGACAAATTTCATTGCAATAAAGATACGAAAAGTTCAGAATTAAATTTTATTAATATTAAACGTTTACTGTAATTTTTAACCTTCATATTTATTTCTTTCGATTCGATAAATGTCAATTTTCAAACATTTCTATCCTCAGCTTAGTATTGTTACCGCTATAGCGTCAAGAATGAGTTTCTAATTGTTAATTTTCATCGCTGATGGCTCGTAAATAATCTGTATTTAAAGCACCATACAAGTTTGTAAACGTATAACAAAGATACTCGCGGAACCGTCGTAAAATTCCAGCCCATTAACTAAGCATTTGTTAATTTACGTGTCCGCGGGGATACCATGAAGAAACAATTAATTACGAATAGCCATAACGAACCATTCGCCTGTTTTTATTAATGGTCGCATTCGAGGGTGTAAATGTGACTTCGGCCCCAAGACGGTGGCTAGGACGGGTTGAACTTCGAATTAACGACCTCTTGGAGAAATGTTATAGTATTCCCCCCTGTGCTCTATCATCTGTGATAAAAAACCAGCGGCAAACTAAGCCAGAAGTAAATAGAAAACGTTGAAATATCGCTAATGCATGGGTTGCGATTAAGGAAATTTTACGGTACTGAATTTCCAACCAATTCTGTGAAGAAAATATTTCGAATGAAAGTTTTAGAACATATTGTATTAGTAACGAGGATACTGAGTAACTTCTTCTAACAGATTTTACTTCTTCAGATTTTTTACAAAAGGTCGAATCGTGCAGGTTAAGATATAAAAATAGCGCAAAGGTGATAAAATTTATCGAGAAACGAGAAAATGAAGTAATATGCGTGGGAAATACACCTACGTAAAGTTTGAATACAAGAATATTAAATAATCGATACATAGACTTTTCGTTCGAAATTTTGCAAATAATTAATAATACGAATTATTATAGCGATACCATTATGAAGAACATTGTTCAAAAGATATATACAATTGTTGCAATAAAGCTTAAATACACGAGTAACGCCTATTAAAGCTATTAAAGGTTTGAACAATTACTGTTACAAAAGTAATGGGGATTTTTCAAACCTATTGTACTCGGCAGAAAGAGTAAACCTTCCTTTGTAAAATGCTTTCTGCTTCATTTCGATCCGACTTTCCGTTGTCGAGATATCGTCGTTCGAAGGGAACCGAAATTTTCAATAATTTTCTATCGCTGTCTCTCTCTCGCACGCTCCGACCTCTCACTCGCACAGCCTCACTGACCAATCACAATCTAGTTAATAGTGCGCTGGTCAGTGACAGACAGCGTCTGCGTTTTTTTTACTATTTCCACTATTAAGCGTACGCATTTCCTGGAAAAAATGTAGGTCAGACCGCTGCAAGCTGTCATTCATAGTTTCATAGGCTTGGATACATCTCTGTTATACTTTCTAGCGCTATATCTTCGGAACCAATTGAGATATCGACGTAAATCAAAATGCATTATTATGGGTACCATTTTCACTATTTTACAGGCAGATAATATTTAAAAATTTCGTGATTGTTTTATGTGTATTGTTTATAAAATATTAATATATTACTTGATGACACTTGTTGCTATGCTATTTTTATCAAGCCTAGAAGAAAAATGACTTTTCATAGAGAATTATATGGTTTTACATTAGTTTTTATATACGAGATTTTTACATTATAAATTTGCTATTTCTCCATGTACTCAAAGTTTCAAGGCTCAATTATAGAAAATTTAAATTTAGAAATTATATCTCTCGAGAAAATGATATATTGTACATAAGAACGTGATCCAATGTTTTGTATATTCTCTTCTGAATTCTCAGAGCTTCGTTGTACAGGAAATTATAACAGAATTACATTTCTGCTAGAAATGCATGCTTGTATTTAATATCGAAAATTACTTTCGCGACTGTTTTATTGCCATAGAATTTCATGGTGTTGAAAACAACAGATTTCGATAGAGATAGGTAATAATGCGGTAAATGTTCGCTATATTAATTCTAAATGGATACCGTTATATCGCAGTTAATATGTAATTATTCAAAATTGTAGTTCAATCTCATCCTATCATTGTTCTAATTGCCAAATTGTACTCGTACGAAACGAGCTTTCTTCGTTCTGTTAATTTCACTCTATCGATTCATTAAGTTGTTATTATGTCTAAAATATCCGTTTGCTCGAAAATTACATATCGTTGTAATGTTCCTATTGGTATCATACCATGATTTGCAATACAATACAATATTGCAATATTGCATTACGATAGAAAACACTGTTAGCTATTTCAAATTCTCGTCAAATTTCTCATCGTTCGCAAAAATTATTCCCATAAGTTGCCATTATCGTTATTTATCGATATAATATCATCATCAATTAATATTACATTTGTTATCGCTTTTCTTCTCAATTTCGTCGTTAAAAGATCCACTCTCTTACGTATTCTCACTCGATAGCTTTCTGCCGATAAATACGACATCGACGCAGGCAAGTTAAAAACCTGGAAACACAGCGACACATTTCTATCGTGTCTTTAATTTCACAGCAGTTGTTTCAGGACAGAAGTATTCCTTTAACCGCGCCAAGAGAAATGGCAATGTCTTCCTGAAAGATGTACGCCCGTTGTCCCAGAAAGTTCGCCCCCAAGAAATGTCGTGTTCCAGGAACAGGTACTCGCCACACGTAACAGCCTCCGTGTAAAATTCATCCGGAGGAGAATATAACCCGTTCTGGGTGAACCAGCACAGAGAAGGATTGTCTGTCCCGAGAAATCGAATCTAAAAGTTGCCTGATTCGGTTGTCTTCCATTCTACGAAACATGTACAGGGTGTTTCTTAAACATTTGCCAGTACTGGACAAGTTCAACAAACGTAAGAAAACTGGAAAACGAATGTCGTAGTTGCATACGTTGAGCCTGATTTTTCTATTTCGATTCTGACGAATTGAAAAAGTATCGGTTACTAAATTTATAGTTCTACATTTAACGCTAGTAGTGTAACCAAAATGATGGATCTAATCGCTCTACAGATGAATAGCAAAAATAATAAAAGAAAATTACCGTCAGTGATGATATTTCCCTTTCGTGAACAATCGAAATTCTAATCGCAGAAAGTGAAAGACTTTTCAGAAATTTTACAATTCACGAAGTTCAAGCACGATCTATTTTTATTCATACGATATCTTTTCTTATTCACCTACCGTATATTCGCAGTCTGAATCACTGGATTTATAAACGAAGGTTATTCTATATACAGATGTGAAATCATATAAGAAATTAAAGTTTCGCTGGGACACTTTGATCTTGCCTCTCTAATGATTCGCGTCTGGCAAGCAAGATAAATGGACATCAAAGGAATACAGGAAGTTTGCTCATCCTCGTCGTCGTTGCAGAGAAACGAGACGATTCATTTCTAGGTAGCCACTCTGCCATACAAACACGAACGCGTATCATTGTTTTTTCCTTGGTGGCTCCGTGACAGAATCCTTTGCAGCCGAGTCCTCGTGCCGGATAAATGGAACACGCTCTTCCACCCACTCTTTCCTATTTTCTTTGTTATCATGCAATCTCCCTGGCTTCTATTTTTCTTTATTGAACATCCAGAACAGCGTAGCTTTTAACATGGCTCTCTTACCAGTGAAGAAACGTTTCGACATAGCAGCGGTTTATAAACCGGAATCGACAGATCCTCGTTTTACTCTCGCGTTCGCGATTTACTGGCTACGATGCTCGACCGCCTATGCGCGTATGTTCGATGGCTTACTTCTCGTACGTGAGTAATTTAGTGTTTGGTTAGTAGTTAGTGTTAGAGAGTAGTTTAGTTAGTAACATACAAGGAAGGTAATAAATAATATGGAGAATAAAGAGAAAATTTTGCTAGAATGTGGTGTGTTTGATTCATTTCGAAGACAAAATGCAACGATAGGTTGAGTAAGAAAGCGTATGTTAGCGTCTTTTTCTTTTTCTAAAGCAGTACGTCAAGTTTTATTACTAATTAAGGAGTATCTTATGTATCAAATTTTTTTATAAATATATTTTTCATCGAAAAATTCAAACATGTGTATTTTTACATTCTGTAAGAAACTTGTGTAACATTTTTCGAAATCATATACATTAATGCGACCATGCATTACGCTAATAACGATACGTTAATGAAAGATGGAAATAATGTTTCTTTTACTCGTTAGCAAAAAGCGAGAATTTCTCAGAAAGAGTAAGATATGTGAGAAATGGATTTTATGTCGTTGAAATATCACTTGTATGAAGCTATTATCATCATGATATACTATATAGAAGCTGTACATAATTTACAAATATTTAGTATTTTATAAAAGAATTCAAGGATACCTTTCATTTAATTGTATTACTTTCTAGTTCAACAACGATAAAATGTCGATCGTATCTTGCTCACATTCCGAATTTTAGAAAACACGTTTTATTATAACAAAGACGATCTAATTATTCCTGAAGTCTCTAGAAACACGCTCCAAGAAGTTTCTTTTCTTAGACTGACGAGTTTCTCTAAAAAACCATTTCGAAGCTAGCCCAAAAATATCAGCAACCTACCGAGAAAAAAAAGAAATAAAATGCACTAACTTTACAAAGACACGATACCTTAAAATTCCCAATATTCCTCAATTTCTTCCCAACTTTCCATACAATCCAATGCATCCTATATCTAAAATAATTCGCTCGGCGAAGAAGCTTTACTTCTCTAAAGTCATTTCGAGTTAACGGTCCCGGAGTCTATCATCTCGGAAGCGTCGTGTTCCATCATGGTGTACGTCGATCCGGCAAAGGGACAGAATAGCGTTGTCGAGTAGAAGAGGAATACTCTTTCCAAGAGATAAAAGAATCACAGTGATCGCGGAGAAAAGCGGATAAATAGTGGTTCGGGACGTTGGAGTCGCGAACTCTCGGATAGTAAATGGCGATGTGCCTTTTCCAATGAGGGTGGATGGCTGAGAGAAGAAGGGTAGTTGCATCCTGCCGCTGCTGTACCAACGGCATCCGAGCCGACACCCATGAAATAGTTGCGTTGCTCGCCGCAGAATAAATACCCCATCCCCATTCTCCAGCTTTCCTTCGTGTCCGTTTTTCCTCTTGTTCTCACTTTATCTTCTTCTTCCATCGTTCCGTGTCCCCGTTTCCTCTGCTTGGACCGCGATGTCGTTTGTCTTACTATATCTTCGCCTCGAACACCATCACCAACGCTTGTATCGCTTCGGCTCTCGCGACTTCTCGAGATTAACTGTATACTTTCACGTTTACAAGCAAGCTGGATCTCTAGCGGCAATTTACTTCGAAACTCGTTGAACTTGTCGATTCCAACTAGCATCGCGGACAACAATCCTTTCGTTTGTTCGCCCTTTCCTCTTTTTACCTATCGCCTGGAACGATTAGCAATGATCCTGGACGATCGATCGGTTTCGTTATTTTGCAAATTGTTGCGCAGGTAACGCGACGTTGAACGATGAGAATTCTCTCTGGAAATTCGGTACGTTTTTGATATAGTGTCAGTAATTCAGTAATTTCAGTCAGATTTCAGTAATTTTATTAAAGTAACAGAAGTCAACTGAAAATTTATTCGTATTTCTAAGAATTCTATAAAGTTTAAAACTGTTCGATGCTTTGAACAGTTTGAGCGAATAATAGTATATCTCGTTGAATCTTGTTGGAGAAAATTAAAGCGAGCGAGTTGAAGGGATGCAAGAGTATAGCAAACTAATATATTATTTGCGTCGATTCAGCCGATTTTATCCGTAATGATTTATCGTTCCTAATGGTTTGCAGATTTGCGATAGAAATACTATTATATTACAGCAATAAAGGGTATTTAGAAATGTAACGTTATTGAACGTTTTGATGAGCACCAGTTACAAATACGTATTTACAGTTACGATGTCACAGAAAATAAAAGACACCTTTTCCTACACGACCAATTTTTTAAATTACATGTTTAGATTATATACGATTTCATTTATATACATTTTATTCACAATACAATCTCATTTATGCATATTTTCATGTTGTGCTCAGACAGGCAAACATTAAAATATTTTTTTTAAACAGGAACAGGATATAAATTCTCATAAGTTTTGAAGAATTTGCTAAAAGAAACTCAACTAAGTATATAAGAATATTCGTTACGATATCTAAGGAAATGATATCTATCTGAAAGAAAAGTAACGACTTTTAAAATAATAAATTTTTAATCTCACTAAGTGAATTCAAACAGACGAAAAAAAGGATCAAAATTTACTTTATGGAGGAAACAGAGTAGGACATTCTTAATTAAACAAGCTTGAAATTATCTCACGACAGTGAATCCATTTGTCGATTCATTTATCCAGACGTCGTCAGCGAAATTAACAATCGAGTGAATTTTCGAAAGAATGTTCGACCTGACTACCGGTAACACGAGTAAACGATATGATGTTTCAAAGCTCTATCGGAAAATTCGTGTGTCAATCTCTGACTTACGCGAGAAAATTCGGCAGAAATTTAAACGTGGTGCACACACCAAATCGATTCGCCAAAAATTCGATCAGTTCAATCAATATAAATTATATCAAGTCATTCGAAAGTGTACGACTCATCTTCTGACAGACATCGATAGAATGGCCGTTTGAATGGAATATATTTCACTGGTATGATATCAGAATATTGCAAAATCCAAATTTATTCGTAATATCCTTATAATTCGTTAGTCAGGTCCTGATGGGAAATCTCTGACATTACGGAGTATGTATAATAGTTTTAACATTCTAACATGCATTAAGTTGGAAACTAATAAATAGTATTAAAAAAAAATCTACAATACAATGTACATATGTAAGTTACGTCGACTATAAGCAGAAATTATGATTTGTATATAAATGTTTATTAATCTATTTGATATAAATGTTACGATAACAAGCGTTCTATTTTGTACATAACATAATGTTACATAAAATCCCTTAGTAAAGTAACAATTTCAGATTGAAATTATACAGAGTGAAATGGAATATAAATAATATTTGTAGGCAATAATATAAAATAACATTACAGCAAAGAAATCTGATAAGCAATATGCGGTATACATAAAATATTACTTTAATATGTTTCAGGTTTTGCACATAATAAACGAAGTGTTGGAGCCAGTACGCTCGAATTCCGCGGAAATGCCAATCTATAGCCCGAACGCCTTCGAATTTTTAAATCAAAGCGAAAATCTCGACTTGGGTGTTCATCGTGTTCGGTAAGCAAATTTTTCTTTTTTCTTCGATAACTTCGTGTTTCTCTTCCGAATTCTAACGGAAGTTATTCAAGTGAAAATTAACTTGAGAATTCCCTGGTAAGATATTTCCTCTCAAAATATTCATCGATCGAAGCATAACATACTTATGATTCTTCCGTAAAATCTTTTCTGGGGAAATATTTCAATATTAATACAAAAACACAATATACGATTATTATTCGCGTCTGTTAAAGTTTCTGTCGAATATTATTTCTGCTCAAATATAAAATAGACGATCTAATTTCTAAACAAGTATAGAATACGGAATATCAAGAATATATTCATCAAAACATTAATATAGAAATATAATATACTTTACGTTATTATTCATCCTTATATTCAGCTAAATATTATTTCTAATTAAAATTACATAATTGGACGCTTTCTATGATAAAAACATAAAGATCAAGTTTCATAGTTTTCGTCAATTCTCATTATCCTTCTCAAAACGATGGTAATCCTATTCGTTTTCTTTATTATTCAGCATCATTTATTGCTTTCTACCACTCGTCGGGTACAGTTTCTTTTCCGCGAGTAAAATACATCGACGAAGCTCGCTCGCGTTCGCCAAAAGATGAAGATGCAACCAACTTTGGTAGTTGTTTCCTAAGTAACTTCGATGCTCACTTTGTCAAGTCTTTATCGATATTTAAAGTCTCGGTGCCGTGGTGCTTGCCATCCGAGTAAGTAAAACTCGAGTGAATTAGCTTCACCCTTTCTAAAGTTCTTTAAGCTTCGCTGCATTTCATTTACCGTTCGTACGCCGAACAACGTTTCCGCTTGTTCTTGCAACGTAAAGCAGAGCTCAACTTTTTCCATATATACCCGCGCGAAAAACTTTGTTAATAAATCATTTCGAAAGGATTCATCACCTCTCGCGCGTAAATTTTCACATTTTAATTCAATCCCCTTTCATTTCACCTACGAATTCGACGCAATTAAGAACACAATGCATTCCTGTGTTCAGCTTCAGTCGATAAAAGATTATCGAGCACCATGAATTTATAAATGATTTTATTCATTGAAAATGTATCGAACGGTCTAGCGGAATATAAAATGAATAACGAAGAGTCAATTTGAAACGCAATTACGTTTATGCTATATATAAAAAGATTTTTATATAACAACAAGCGAAACATTCAGAATTATATTTATAAATCTTGAATAATTATAATGCAAAAGTTTTATAAATGAAACTGTACGAAATGGCTTATTTTAGCTTCAACAGGATTGCTCTGTAAAATTATGTTAAAAAAGCAAGAGAAACATATTCTCTATACATTTTATCTGTCACGTCATCCTTATCTTCACTTAATTTCTAACATGTTCCATAAAAATAAAAATAAAATTACTTGCTCTATGGATTTTACCTGAAACGACAGTCTTGTTACATCCATAGACCTTTATTCTTATTTGCTTTCAGTATTTTTCTCAAGCGGAGAATAAAATGATCGTCAAATAATTTTTATTTAGTTCGTACTATGTTGTTCGTGAAGAATAAAATTACTCTATCCACAATTTTATCCGCAATCATCATCTTGTTACGTGTATAAACCTTCATTGTTATTCGCTTCTTATCAATTTCTCGTTATGTGACATAACAGCTATTTTACTTTTTATTTATTTTTACTTTTTACTACTTATTTTACTTTCATTAATTTCTTACTATTTCCTTCAAATAGAAAAATAGAATCATTTTTTCTATAAACGTTATAACCGTCACTTTCATAAAACGATAAATCTTGTTTCGTCTACATAAAAAAAAAAAAACACGAGGCAAAAATAGTAGAACTATATTCAATTAACGAGCCCGACTTTCTTGCAGCATCTTCCGACAGCGGATCTTGACGGAAAAGAAGGAGGAAGTCTTCAAGGCGGACGGACGTTACACCTTTCTTATCCCCGTTGAGGAGGGTTTCCGGGTAAGCTGCTTAGCAACCTTCCCATATCGATCATCCCGAAAGGACCTTAATATCCTCTGTTGCGAAACCTTTGAAAGGATTCAGTACATACCAACTCGTTCTACTCGTCCCCGGAAGTGACAGATTCTGATCGATTACATTCCCTATGAAGCGGAAATCCATAGAAAACTAATTCAGTTATCGTTACAAAAATTTCTGCGCGACTATCGATCTCAGTAGTCGTTTGCAGGTGATAACTGGCATTAAAATAAAGCAGCGTACGTTTTGCGTTTGTTTCGAATTTTCGAATAGATCGCAATCTGTCACGTATCAAATGATCTTTGCATAGATTCTTTTCTTTCTTGATTAATCCAACAATCAGTTAACAATCTAATTATAATAATCGATTAACAATCGAAAAGTAGTGTCGTTTGTAGATTTTTGTACATATACGAGAATTTACAAATATCAATAACCGATGAATAAAATATTTCATCCAGATTCTATTGAAAATCAAATTCGCATTTAAAAAAGGTTCCATTGTAACAGAAATTTCTCTCCGTGAATCAAAACGTTACAAACTTCTCCCTTCGTTAAATCCATAAGTAAATTACATTGCACACGATCAATTCTCTATCAGTTTAACACTTTTAGAAGCTGAACTGTACAATATTTTATTCAAAGTTTATCGAGAATTGTATACGTATTAGCAATTTCTCTCCATAAACCAAAAAATTAGAAACTTCTCTCGTTACTAAGATCTAAATGAATTAGACGATCCAAGATCAGACACGATAAAAATTACGTATCATGTTATTTCGAAACATAACATTATCCGAGAAATACGTCAGTGAAACAAACAATGTCTCTGCATAAACCAGAACCATACAAACTCCTGTCTCGACCGAGGTGTAAGTGAATTAGAGCGTCCATGATCAGACACAATATTCTACCGTTCTAATAGTCTTACTCAAGCATATTTAGCAATAAATGAACAAGATTCATACGATCAAAAGAATTTCTATTTATAGAATTTTTCCATATTTCCACGAACTCTTATCGGAAAATTTTCCAGAGAAAAGAACAGCAGATCGACTGAAGCAGAAAATTACCGGTTGCTAAGCGGGCGGTCAATTAAATTTGATCGCCGAGCGTTCCTCTTATCCCTAAGAAAATCTACGAGGAAAGGCGAAACGTTAAACGGAAGCGTCAAGATTACGAAAAAATCGATGGCGCGCCGCGAACAGGTCCGCTAAATTATAATAGGCAAAGTTAATAACACAAGGGTAGCCAACAATGCAACGAGCAGATACGATCGGTAATTTGCCAGCTCCGGTTTTTCGTAATTCCGCGATTAAAGTAGCGTGCGTTCGATCAATTTCCACGGGTCACGCAATCAATCTTCGGGTGTGAAATCTAGAACAGAGTTTTCTGTAACTTGCTGAAGCTCCGCGTAACGATCAGTAGAATGGCGTATAACGTGTAAAAAATTTTGAACGCCGAAAGGTATCTCTTGAATAAGGAAATGGAAACTTGGAACTAAGTTTGGGTTATTTCCGAAAGTTCTTTCGAGAACGAGGTTAAAGGAACTGTAGGAGTGAGGAGTCGATTTTCAGAAACCATATATGCACCTCGTTTCCTCGTTTCGTTGATTCCTGTTCAACTTTTATTTTGTTCTTGCGGCAAATGCGTCGGATATTCGAGTTTGTTAAGAGATTCAGTGTTATAGGAGCGTGTACTGTAACGTCGGTGCGGAATTTTTGTAGGTTCTTTCAGAAGCAGACTTTTTCTGAGTGCTAGTTTACAGTAATTTGGAAGAAATATTATTATTTCTGACATATTCGAGGAAATACGTATGATAAGTTTTCTAGAGAAATGGCGCATTTAAGAATTCGTCAGTTTTGAAGACGAACTCTACAAATGAATTATTCGCATTAGTTTAGTCTAACTAGTAATTAGTTTAGTCTACTAACCCCTTTTTTTTACTAACAAAGAACAGACATAAACAATATTTTATTAAAGCGCTTTAAAACACCAAGAATCAACTTTAGACTGAATTATAAAAACACTCGAACTGATTTTCTGAAAATGTTAGCTTCCCTAGATTTTCAATCGTTCTCCAAGCAATCAACGATATATTGAATTATCTTTCTTTCGAATATTTTCGTTTAGAGCAATTAAAATAATTTTTACGCCTCTCGTTAACGTACCACCACGCATGGTTTATCATTATTCAAACAACCGTCGCAAACACATAAAAATTCGAAATCGCAACAAATGTTAAATAATAAAACCCTGCAACAAACATGCCGATACGTGTTCCAATAAAAGCGAATAATTTTTCCCGCATGTAAAAATCCGAAAAATCAGCAGCTAGAATTGAAACAAGCAGATTCCACCATCGGCGATCAGCATTCCCGAAAATCAATAAATGCAACAAAAAAAAAAAAAAAAAAAAGAAATAGCTACATATTCTGCGATGGTAAAGCAGAAATTACTACATGAAAATCGTGCTGCGCTTCCCCAAAAATTTCCAACAACGTGTGTTCGGTAGCGATCACGATATCGGATACGTATTCGTAGCTTGATTGCACAATGTACATCAGCTGATGGCTATGTGTGGGTGTGTGATCCCGATATAAAGGAAAGGAGAGGGCGTGTACGAATCAAGTTTCGGCCCTCAAAAGCCTCGTTCCGTTTACGGAGAGCGATCGAGCCGTATCGAAAAGCACTCGACGCGACACGTCGTCGACGCAGCTTTTCCAATCGAACGACGTGGATGGTTCGATGCGGACGTAAGGAGCCATGGCTTCCTTTGCTGCAGTTTGGCACATGGGATCGTTGATGCGATCGTTACCAATCGAAGAGACTGCAGGAGAAAGCAGGGTTGAATTAATAATGGCAAGCGTGGTCGAATGGTGCTCGTGTTTTTCGAAAACGAATCCTTCACCTTCCGCGAATGTTCGTTGGGAATTGACGGAAAGAAGAAAAGGCAGTTGGTGTGAAA
The DNA here is from genome assembly GCA_014737475.1 of Bombus confusus. Taxonomy (NCBI): domain Eukaryota; kingdom Metazoa; phylum Arthropoda; class Insecta; order Hymenoptera; family Apidae; genus Bombus; species Bombus confusus. The sequence goes on from JACXIV010000144.1 coordinate 973,332, forward strand.
ACGTAAAATTGTTTGAGAAAGCTAGAGGGCGAAGCAGAGGATTAATGGGAAGTTTTACTGCCGGCGGAAGTGAGAATTATAAAATATGAAACTAATGTAATTCATGATCATTGAATTTAGATTTTCATTTAGGATGTCCGAAAAGTTTCTTTCGTTTTATAAGGAAATAATGGATGCACAACGTTTGTGGTTTTATATTATTTTATCGAATTACGTATGATCCATTTTCTTCTACTAAGATCACAGCGTTCGACAGATTAGGTTTTATGTTTGTATAAAGATGCATTGTTGTAAAAGACTGTCAGTGAGAAAAGAAACGAAAAATTAGGACGAAATACAGGTACGCTTATGATAGACTGCGTCTCATAATTATAAAACAACCTTGCAATTTTCAATTTTTATACGTTAATGTGACAAGCAATGAGAGTTTTTTAATTGAACGACTTCGATGTTTAATGCAGGGCACGTAAGAAACCGATATTTTCTTTGATCGAATGTAGGATCGTCAACGCGTGCATTACCAAGCAAAGAATACGGAAAGAAAGAGAGGCTGAATTAATAACAGAGAAACGTGAACACTTGGTCGAATGGTTTTAGTGTTTTTAGAAAACGAATCTCCGCCAGAAAATGTCCGCTAAGTAATCGATGAGGAAACGTTCTGTGTGAGAACGAGAAAGTATCTGAGAAACGTTTAGCAGAAAGAAGAAGTTTAACGTAATTTTTCTAGGAATGGAAATAATTAAATTTTTCCACGCTCTGACAGATATATCATTGCAACACGATAAACAGGATCATAAGTTTGTCGACAGCTTCACTTATAACTTCTCGGAACTTTTTACGAACTTCTTAATTCTTTTTAACGACTACAGGTTAAATAGATCTACGAGTTTACGTTAAATCATAAATATTACTATTACAATTTTTTTAAAAATACATACTTCCAAAGGAAAATGCTTTCATTGTTACATAACCGAGTATAATTAATAATGTCCTACTTCAAACCTTCTATTTCAAACTGATTTTCTGAAAAATGTTATTTTTTCAAGTTATGTAACTATTCTAACAAATTTCTAAAGAAATATTAAATAAATTATCGCAGTTCATGTAACAGTGAACACATTTCCAAAAATCCACAACTGTTATCTATTATACGTTCTATACGTACTTCTCTGTCGTTCTTGTAAAAGTCTACAAGAAAAGCAAACTATAGAGCGGACAGATAAGGAAAGAAAGAAGTTTATTTCTTGAGGTAGCGGTGCGAGCAATTTTCTCTCGTGCGGGCGACGGGGCACGAGAAAAACAGAAGGAACGAAATCGTTTCGTCGGTAGCTGCGTTGCGTGATTACATCTTACATGATATCGTGAATAATTCCGCGAAACTCTGAGGCACGTACAGCTTTGCTGGCTGCATCCAGAATTAGCTGAAACGGAAGAAGAATCCGCGTAGTGAGTGGTAGAAATAAAGTCTTGGAACGATTCTAGGAAATACCGGAGAAGCACGAACAACCTTCCGAACACCAAAAGGAAGAAAAGAAAGATAGAAGAACTTGAGTAAAATGGTGAACGTTCGACGTTTGCAATAATTATTAAACTCATTAAAGACCATCGTTACAGTAACGCGACATCTTATTTTCAAATTTTTTAAATTTCAAGTTTTCACATTTTCAAGTTGTCGGATTTCTACATCTTAACATTCTTGGATATTTCGCGAGAAACTCTTTGGTAAGTTTCCAATAAAAATTATTTGCTAAAAATGTAAAGTTAGCAAAACAAGAGACACTAGGAAACAATGGTCAGGTATTATGTTTATAACTTTCCATCCTTAATCCTTGAAATTGCACATTTAACGCAGAACTGTATCATGTTCAGACGTGGCAATTTTGAGATACTGCGGTATATATTCTCAACGGTTGTTTAATAAAGTAGAAAATTACTAAATCAGATATTCACTATGTATGATTTCATGGTAAAACGAAAGAACAAACAACGTGGCGAGATTTCATGCGGGGGTGATTTTGCACCGCAACTTGGAGAATTCCATTGCTTCGGGTTATATCTTGAAAAACTGGATGTAAAGTAGAAAGGAAAAAGAACAAAGGAGATAGAGAAAAGAATCCGACAGTGGAACGAAAAGCAAGTTGACGAGTGAACAGCTTGAAAGTGGCTTTGATTGTGGTTCTCTAGCGCGCTTTTGTATCTCAGTGAAAGAAATCCGAACAGGGACGAAGAGAATTATTTTTCTTTATTAAGAATATTTATAGCTGATAGTAGTTATTTAACTTGTAGTCTTTTCACGCCATCGCGTGGAACATGAAATAATCGAATTGTATGCATTACGTATCGAAACGATTACTATTTAGTGCAAGTAAAATATATCTAAATTTCGTAAAATATTGGTACAGAAAAGTTTCGTCTTTCGTGTCTCACGAGTAAAGCAGTAAATCTCCATCGGATTAAGATAAATAGCAAACTAAAATAAACCGCCATTTACGTGATTTCAAAGACAGATTTAAATATTCTTGAATATGTAATTTAAAGTTGAAAAAGTTTTATCTTCCAGCTTTGACCGCTTTCGCGCATTAAAAATTATCCATTTTTCTCATTGTCCTGTGAATTACGTTGCACGCAAACATTTTAGTACGTTCGTTATGGGTGAATTAACCTTCGTTGAAACTTTTACGGTATCTTTTTATGAGATTTGTTGCTTTTACCGTCCGAATAAATATCTTGCAATGTTTAAAGTTTAAACGATGGATGTATACGAGTTTGCTACGAGCGACTATGGTCGCCTGGTACACAGTGCTTGCGTTTTCTGAGATTGTTTCTACAAAAAGCAATAAAAAAACAAGCGAATCACGTACATAACAATGTTGCATTCGTAATATTGATCTTTTTATGTCTTCTCTCCCTGAATACATACACACATATATCACATACAGTTTTATTACTTAAAAATTTTATTGTCAAGATATTGACATGATCTGTTTCGTGGACAAGAAATGATAAAATGGTTTTAAAAAAGATATGAATAAGAAAAATTATTTTACAATAACAGTCCATTTATATCGTAATTGGATCATTTATATAACATAGGTACATTCTCTCCATTACTAATGATTTGCAAACGATACATAAGCCAATTTTCTACTCGTGGCAAAAGCCTGTAAAGCGTATAATGTTATCAGATAAAATAACTAGAATAGCTGCAAAAAATAATTGTAGTACCTACACTTACTTTGCATAAAATTCTTTCCATCGGGCTCTATGTTTCATTTTCACAGTATCAAATTGTTGTAGCCATGTGAAAGTGCTACTAAATAATACGAAATTTAATATACTTGCGCCTAACTAAATAGCGTGCGTATGATATAATAAATACAATGGTGTGCAAATTATCTTTGTAGCCACTGTACGCTTCCATATTGAACAAAATAATTCGTTTTGAAAATCAAGCTTCGCTGATATTTTAAAATTGACAATTTCTAAAATATGTTAGCCTCACAACCGTGAACGAAGTCATGCCTGACGCGAAACAAGGAAACTTCAAAGAAGAAGCGCGCAAACATCAAACGACGCACCCTAAGAATCGTCCCTTGCCTACCACTCTCCGACTTCTAAAACTCCTGTACTCCGACTCATCCTTCTTCGCATTCTAGAACACGCCCTAAGTGGAGCGACGCGCGTTAACGAGCTGCCTGCAGCCACCCTCGAAATCTCGATCGTGGAAAACAGAGTGACACGTTTTGTCTTTGTCACGTGATGAACAACACGGTCGTAACAAGATAGTCAGCGTTTAATATGACTCTGACGGACCGTACAACGTAGCCGTGCCTTATCACGAATCGGAAATCAATCGTTCATAGCGACCTCATCCTTTACACACGAATGACCTTTTACACACGCGCAATCGATAATGAGGGACGTGTATAACCATCGGACCGGTGAGTCGATGCTTTATTTTCGCGCCCTTAGTCGGCTCGTTGCCCCGTGTTATCCCTCGAATAGGTACACGTACAGTAGCTCACGAAAGTATTTCAATATTTACCATGGAACACTGTTGTGCGTATATCGTGTGTGTTGTGCAAAACATTTCGAAATTTTATTAACACTAACGAGACACGACCGTCATAGTTATAATGGTAAAGCTCGGAAGCAATCTGAAAATTATGTAGACAGAAGTTACAAGATATTTACTACAAACATACCTACTTAATAGAAAATTGTATGGTGTATTAGAACAGTCTTAATAATTTATGTAGCGAGTGTTAGAAACGATCGAATATTTATCGCTTATTGACATAATGGATAATTAACTGTTTGAGTACTCTCTGTGATCTTCGCGAAATACATTCTTGTGATAAATATTTTGTAGCGTCTATGTGCGTCTTTAGATTTGTTTGAAACTTTATCGACACGATCGTAATTGGATTTTTATGTATTTATAGAAAATTTGATAGTGCAGAATTTCGTAATATGCACATAATATGAAATATGCAGAACATAATGCTTTTTATAATAGTTGGCAGGTAAAACGATTTTCTACTGAATTTGCATAAAAATCTGCGGTCTAGTCATGATAACTTGGTCTTGTTACTGTGCTTATGCAATTTCCGAATATTTCGTGTAACGTACGTGATATATTCGGAGAAAGGATCGACAAGCGTTCCAATACTTTTGCGAGCAACTGTAACAGTGCCGCACCCTTGTGCGTCTTTGACGTCGTCGTTGTTCGCCTCCGCGGTTTTACGCGATTACACCGCATTAGGGGCCGTTTACATGGACCCTGTGAACTAGAGCCAACCAGAATCCCTGCGGGACAGACGAAACCAAGGGAGGGACAAGGGTTGAAATGTTTTAGCATGAAAGTGCAAGTAATTAATGAGACGCGATGTCTTATCGACCGGTTAATTAAATGTTTTCGCTGCTTTTAGGGGAAGTAGTGTGAATTCTTGGGTATTGTCTTTTGATGCTAACACGCTGCATTGTCTTGTTGGGCCATAGTTTCCCTGGGATACGTTCGAATTTAATGAGTTTTTGGATGCTAGAAGACTTGTAGTGATATAATTAAGAATTACTTCTAGCAAGGAGTGGTGGAAATAACTTCTACTATTTATGAAGTATAAATAGAGACTATATCGTGCTAGGTAATTTACTATACATCATATATTTTTCTAACAATGATAATGGGATTTTATTTTCTCGATAAGACTAATCTTTCGAAGATAGTTATATCCACGGTCGTTCTATAATCTTTATAATGTAAACTTGGAAGGCGAATGGACAATTGTTCGCTACTTTTACCCGACCATTTTATCTTTTAGTAATAATTTAACCAATTGACTCTACCTTCTACGATATACTAATACTAATTATGGCAATACTATGCCAATATGATAAAGTAATATTTATGTATTAATATAGTGAAATAATTTATATTTGAATTAGCGTTTATTCGTATTAACATTGATGAAACATTAACAGGGGCACAATTAAATCCATGTTAATTACAAGTTAAACGCAGTTAGAATAAGGTGCGCGTTCAATTCAAAGCTCCAGCCTTATTGGAAATTTCGTTAATCGTGAATTCATATGGGAGGGAACTTGTATACGTGGCAATCTGTATCATCGAGGATCCTGTCAATCAAGAACCGGTGCAATCAGAGGATCGAGCAGTGCAGGATCTGCACTAGTAGGCAGCTCGTACAATCAGAAAGCTGAATAATTTGGAACATGCGCAATCGAGAATCCGAGTAACCGAAAACCTTTCCAATTCAGTACGTTTTCACGACGAATTTGAAAAGTCGGGAAATCTACACGTTTCGGGAAATTGAGCAGTCCAAAACATGTTCAATCGGAAATCCGATCAATAGGTAGTCAAGATTTATGTAACGCGAACATTTTCGAGGGACATTTTTGAACGTAAATATGTATATGAAATTGTGGGATGGTTCAGTTGAAAATCTATATGTATATAACCAAAAATTCATCGAGCCTCGAAATTGAGAATTGACGCGTAGAATTTGATGTGATCGAATAGCCACGCATGTAGTTCGCTCTTTGACAATGAAACAACTTCGTGTAAAGAATAGAGAAGATTCTGGATGATTAACTACAGATATGAAAATAGGAATTTTTTCCAAGGAATAGTTGATTTTTAAACAAAATTCAAATTTCATTTATGGGTTACGTGATCTGCATTTACTTGTTAAAACAATCTCGACTATTTTCTGTAACTTTGGTCCATTTTCCGATCAAATTCACGATTCTATCGCATACATTTTTCCTAATCTTCTTAAGTAAGTAACTAAAGCTGGAAAATATGTTTCCTGACCCGGATTAAAAATTGCTTTATCATTCTAGTAACTTCAGCAGAATCTTTCTTTGGCTCAAATGCAAATAGAATATCAGCAACTTTGCCAGCAGTCATCTTGAACAGATCTAATTTTAGGATTCGTTAACATTTAATCATAAATGTCATTTCTTTGTTATAGATATATATACGTATCTATACATATAAATCTAATAGCACTGCTGTCTTTAAATGTCAGTTTCCTTAAATATCAAAAAATATTCATATTAATAACAAATAAATTCTCTAGGTTCTTCTAGCGAATATGAAAAATAAAACATGAGATACGACTCGCTTAAAAAAAAATATTTAATATTAAATAAAATTCATTTATAATGTAAAATAAAAGTTCTGTACATTTTTTACTAATTAGATGTTTATTTGTGTAATATAAAATTTATTTAAAATTTACGATATCAAATCTACTTAAAATTCATGATATAAAATTTATTTAAAATTTTATATTATGATCAAATGTTTATGGAGAGAGATTTATAGAGCACGTTCAAAAAAGTTGCAGCAGCATTCCTTTTTTCCATAAACTCGTTTTGTTCTTTCACAGCCGTCGCCCAGGCCGGAGAAGGTTGACCGCGTGGTAATTGATGGTCACGTGATACCCAACAACGTCCTCTTCACAACACCGACACCTCACAACGTACCTTATGAAACCCTTGCGTTCACTGACAACGTCAAGGTCACCGTTAGCTTCCTCAAGGAACACGATAAAGGTAGGTGATCACATTTTATAGGAAATTCGATAGACACAATGAACCATGGTATTAGTAAAATTAATAAAAAGCCTATTAAAATTTAAGTAGAAGAGGAAAGTTTTAAACGACGTTTTCATCCATTTTAAAGGACACAGTGAAGGCATTAGTGATATAAATGAAGACTGATGTGGAAAGGCAATTTGCCGGAATTAAATTATATAAACTCTTCACAGCACGTTTCCATTTACCTTCTTAGCGAATACTAAAACTCAAGTAACCGTTATCTTTGTCGTTTAAAAAGGGTCTAATATATAGGGTATCTCGTTTAAAAGTTACACATGAAATTTATTATTTGGGACGATGATAAAATAATTTATTATAAACTGCAACATTCCATAATACAAGAAACAAACACTGATGTTAGAGGAATCTTTAAGACGATCTTGAGAGAAATAGTTTTATCGTTGAATGCATTTTTTAAATTTCATAAAATAACGTATTGTTCGATTATAAGGGCGTCAAATAGATGAAATAATTTAAGTGTTGAATTTAAGTGAGACACTCTACATATTAGGAAGTTTCGCTGTCACTTAATGTCCTTAAATTATCTTCACTGCCATTAAGTTCTTAAACTATGTTATATATAGGAGGAATATTTGATTTTAACTTAAATTTTGATAAATTGAGTTAAAAGTTTCCAGAGATATAGCGATATCTGACTGAGTATACTCCGAAAGTAAATTTGAGAGCTGCGACTATCTTTTAAAGTTTCATGACACGGACCCTTATATCATATTATTGTCCGTCAGGAACTATAAAATATTTGTTTGAAAAACTTTTTCCCTATCTCCGGTAATGCCTAGGATAACATCAGAGGGGCGAAACTTTGGATAGTAGTCTTATCCCCTAAACTTGAATTACAGCGGTTGAAAAATACGTGTCTTTCTATTCTTGATTGCTTTACGAATGTCTAAAGTTTCATGAAAACTATGCATTAGAAGTTACGTCTATTAATTATCACCGATTGCATCATTAACTAATAATTATTGCCTTATTAACTAGTGATTATCACTGATTTCTAGATGTGTAAATATCAGATACATATAACATAAACTTATAATATATGTAAACAATAATAATAAATCTTAATTTTACAAAATATTACTAATTGCCAATTCTTCGTCGTAATTCAAAATAATTGAATTCTCTTTCCAAACCACCATTTACTCAAAGATAAGCAAATACACAATAAGAAAGACATCGCGATACGACCAAAAACCACTTTAATCGAACATAAAACCAGCCCAGGAATTATTTACCAAAGAATCAATCTTGGCGATCGTTTCGTTTCGTAATAGATTGCACAGCAGCGTTAACTAATCGTACTTCGTGCAAGCATAATGTATCGTTCGATTCAATAATTGGGAATGTTATTTTCAGTTTACGTGCAATCGAATACCTTGGTTGGCGACGTGAGACATCCAACCGGAGTCGTGTTAGCAGAAATAATTAAAGCCAACATTCCAGTGCGCAACGGTGTAGTCCACTTGATTCAACGACCTCTTATGGTCGTCGATACCACGGTGAAGGACTTCCTCGAGGTCAGTGCTTGATTCATCTTCTTTTATATATTCTACGTACTATCTTGTCTTTTTCTTTTTTTTTTCATTAGTGGTAAACACACAAAGCGGTAATCGATCTTTTATCGAGGATCGAAACGACTGTGTGAATCGTACGACGATAACGTGTCTTACTACCGCATCATCGTCATCTATTCATCACATCCCATTGTCTGCCGCAAACAATGACACTTACTGCCGAATATGAATTTATCAAACGCCTCGTCGCGCGAATTAAGCGGAATCGGTGCAGGAACAAGCTCGAAAGGTGATCTTTTGTTTCACGCATTCGACCCAACCAAATCGAAATGCACGATTTTAGACCATTTATCTGCGAAATTGAAGTAAATCGATTTTCTGGTAATACTTGTTAATAAGGAAACTGATGGGGAAGTTGAACTATTTTTGCAGCCAATATCTTTTTCAAAAGGTTAATGCTTCGTTTCAATGGAATATATTGAATTATAGAATTCTGTTCTAATATACTTCAGGGATGTAGAGGACTCTCAATTGTTTGTGATAATAATGCGAATTTTATTAAAGTTATTTATTAATTTATACTTCCGCTGCACGTAATACAATTATATGAAGCGAAGCTGTCGATTCATTCATTTAATATATAGAAAGTTATTTTAATTTGATTCAGAGAGATGATAAACATAATGTACCTTCTGTGGTTATCGTATAATTATGCAAAGTGAAACTCTGCGTTGTTCATTCTTCCAGTAATTTCATTCATTTTAATAAATGTTATATATATATATCTAGATATTTCCAAAATTGATCACATCGTCGTATTATCACAAATTGCAAATAAGGTGATATAAAACTATAAAGTTTTAATTTTATGCAACATATCATTGTGGATTTCTTTCGTTTAATCTCGACTGTATCAATTTCATAGTAGAATCTTCTTTAAATCATTAACTCATTAATGATCAACATCGTGTTAACGCAACATTTTACTAACTTTTACTTCCAACCTATATAGCGATCATGAAAAAGAATTCGAAGAATCTGTTTCATATTATTCTACTATTTCTTCTTAGACGCTACAATTTTATGCAACTTGAAGAAACTGAAGTATCTCACAGCAACATGATAAACTGTGTCTTTCTTTCAAATCATAGTACTCCTTTTTATCTAATACACTTTTTATATCTTGCACTTTTATATCTGCTTGATCCTTGATGGATCTAAGAGCTTCTTTTCTCTTGAACCAGGTATAAGACTAGGACATAAAAATTCGAAGAAAACAATTTTCTAAATTTTCTAAAACAATATAAAAATTGTTCTAAATCGTAGAAATGATAAAGTATTAACCTCTGCATATTCGAATCGAAGAAAGGATATTTCTTTTTCAACTCCGGCTCGAAATTGTAAACGTAGAAGTTGTTTAAGGTGCTAGTTTATAAGTGACTTGCAATGTATTTACCGCATTGTGCCTTCAGAGCCTGGTAGACTGGCGAAAGAATGACGTCGAGTTTCCCTATTGTCGTGAACGTTATTTCGCGAGTTCCTTTTGATATCTGTTTGAAAGCTCTCTGGAACTACCTCTGGTCGAAACGTTGGTATTCTTCGTTCCCCTCTTTTTCGCCTTTCAAAAGCCTTCGATCTCAATGGATTCGGCTTTGTTCGAGACAGCCCGCGGCGTTCTGGCCGTGTTGAGACGTTAAAAGTTTAATCACCTATCAATAATTTAGATTCCTCGACGATACGATTCGTCTCATTCAAACGTGTATCGATACGACCAGTGTTATGGAATATTATAGAGAGGCAGCTCTTTGGAGATAAGATTGAGACTTAACGATGCGATTGAAACTTGAACAGTGCTGCAGAAATCTTTTCTATACTTCAATCGTGCTATGATGATACTATTTTTCAATTATAGCTTTGCAAACAGTCGGATCTTATAATATTATTTTAATACGTACAATAATTCGATTATTATAATTTAATGATTGATGTGAATTATATGATTTATAATTCATGATGAAATAAATTCAACCACGCAGGATCTCTTGCAGATTTGTATTTTCCGTTTCAATAGTTAATTGTACCATAATAAACAATTTGATTAGATCGAAGTTATACAAATAATTCATTTCAACGAGTATAGTCGCAATATCGAATCATAAGACTAGACGTTTCAAGGAATCGCACAAAATAATTTCATCTTTTTATTTATTTACTTAATGTGACGAACTTGTCACGATATGTAAAATCATAGTTGTATGTACATACGTATAGATAGCACAACTTTCTCTGGATGACTAAGTGAATAATACAGATATTATTTCGACCCATTAATCGAATTAAAGTATTTACGAATACAAAATTAAACGGTGTAATATTTAAATGTGATCAACCAGGTTCTTCGTGGAGGAAAATAAACATCGACCGACAGTGGGAAAATGAAAGGGTTAAATCCCTGTTAACAAGAATTCCCATGACAAATACAGGGGAGGCGGACCTGGATTTCGGAGTAACAGTCCATCAAATTTCGCGCAATAACGATTACCCCATTCGGTTTGAGTGATGTGGCTTTCGTGGCTATGTAACATGTGTCAAAATATATGTACACAACCGTCGCAACTGGCAGTGATTACACGTTCGCGTTGTATTACATCGTATCTATAGAGCCAAGCGAGATCCTTTGACATTGCACTGTGCGCTGTGCATCGTGCGCCACGCGCCATATCACGTTCAGAGTGTACGAACGCATCGGGACCACGAATACTAATGCTGCTCTAATGCATCACGCAGTCAGAATTCACAATAAACGTCAGCCCGAAAACGAAATAACTTTTCGGGTGGATTTTAATCCTGCTACGATCTTGCTAACTTTCCGGCCTGATTAACAGACAGCGAATATTTATGCAAATTTACATTTCTGTAGAAACAATCAGAGAGGTAGAATCCGAACAGAACGTCGTTTCGCGCATATTTAAAATCATCAGTTGCAGATTTCAAATCGTCATGTTCCATAAATTACCATTCCGCCCTCTCTTTTCTCGCTAGAATTTTGTAATTTACGATTAGAACGTGGTGAAAAGTTTCTGTTTTACTGTGAACTATCATCGACTATATGTATGTAACATTGACGTAAAATTAAAAATTGCATTATGCTGGGGTATAAACGTTGCGTAATTGGTAATTTGAGAAATGATTTGATCGCTTGGCGGTATCGCTTTTGCGTTTAAAATTCTATTACGTTATTTATACATGAAATTTTACTCGATCCAATAAATTTTCTCACTGCTTTCGTAGCCGTAATATCAAACTCTTTACGTGGCATTTTAAATTACAAGGTTATTTGCGTTCGGAAACTTTGTTATGATTTTTGTCGTGTGCCGCTGCGCCAAGTTTGTGTACCTAGCTGTTGGAGTAGCTTGAGAGGAACTCTTCGAGCCAGGTCGAAGAAAAATTAGCTTAACCCATTTCAAGATAAATTCGGTTACGGTATTTTTACCTACCTAGATTAAGGTAAGGAAAAAAGTAAATTGCGAACCGAAACTGATTGAATACTAAAATTTACTGGATCTTCCGTTACGTAGAGATGAAACCATCTATAAATAATTGAAAAGTGTAGAATACTGGGGCAAAGTACATCTTTCAACATCAAAATCAAGGAACAGTATACTACTTAGAAAGTTACATAAATCATCCATTTTATTATCTTTTTTATACTTGAAGTTTTATTTTACAGTAATATTTTATCTTACAATTGTACGCCATATCTTTTATTTACGCCGTAAGATAGAGATTTTCAGGGAGGATAATTTTTTGTGATCTTTTTTTACGATGTTAGATGAGTGACATCTGACAAAGTGATTCAATTCTTACTGTACGCTTGATCCTGAGTATTGCAAGATGTAAATTTCAATTATTGCTGGACTAACAGGAATTGAAATACTAAATTAACAAAGAAATGATAGTCTGATTTTATATCAATATAAATTAAATAATATTTGGAATTTTTTTGATATTTCAATTTTAGGTGGCAACGAGAGAAGCCGGTCTTTCAATTTCAATATAAAAATTTGAACAATAATAATATTTTATTATTTGTAACGTGATTGACGTCCATGTTCTTTTTTTATTATAGATAGTTATCATACGATAAATGTTTGTACAATTTGTATAATTTAATTATATACCACTGTTAGCGAAATTTTATAAGTTATAAGTTACCAATATTAATGGATCCTTACATAGATAGCAATAATAAACTTGATAACGGAACAAATGAGATCCAACGAGTAAATTTCTCAAGATTTGTATTATTCGATTTACATATATTTTTCTTTTTCTTTTTTCTGAACCAAGTCGCTGAGAGATATTACTCTACAAGGACTTCATTTAATTTTGTGCAGGCGCTTTAAAATACTTCGATAGTTTACCAAAGCATCACGCTACACACGTTCCTGTTATTCGATTACAAACTGCTATCGATAGCAACGGCCGTGGTATTTCAAACTCCCATGCGACTAGTTTTTCGATCGAAAAATAGGGTACTGTGAAGGTAACCACGATGAATTTTTCACATATTACCAATGTCATATCTTCAACCCGCGGACAAACCTACTTTTTTCATTTGTATTTTATATGAAGATTTATTTGACTGAAGCACCTTTCCTCTCTTTTTAATTCCTTTGAAGTCAATCTCAATTCCGAGATATTAGATTTGTTCTTCCTACAAAGACTTTACTGTTTACTTCGTGGAAGTCAGTTTTAAGAGTTAAAGTTGGAAAATTGATCTTTACAAAGTGAAGCTTCTTCACGCAAGAAGGAGAAACCGGATATTTTCTAATTGTAAGTCAAACAATTTCAAATTAAATACACTTCGAAGAATTCGTAAGATTTCGTTTCGGCGAAGAAATTTCTTCAGAGTAGATATAGTTTGAATAATGAACTGGCTCTTCTACTACCGCATCCCTCGTAAATTAATAATACTCGTAGATACTCAACGATAAATAGAAAAAAATATAAAAATGAATAAGAACAGAATATTTATCGTATACTTTAAACGTGTAAATATATTTGCGTTAAATGTGTAAATATATATAATCGAGTACTAGTATGCATAATTCTAAACTTCCTTTTTTTTCATTCTTTCCAACAAACGGTCACGTATTATTCGTTTCTTATTACACATTTCTTCAACCCGACTAATTTATGGCAAAAAAAAGAAATATGTACTTGTTGAACAAATTGTATTGGTCACTCAAGTAGTTAAATCAACATCTGTTTCGCGTCTCTACCATTTTTCGTTATCGAAATGCGGTTACTTTACATGGAACATAAACTTGAATCTTTCATCCTGTGCTTCCCATTTGCATCTTTACTGACCTACCGCACGTATCTACACGATAGCCGGTGAAAGCTGAATCAGCATTTTTTTTGTACTGCACATACGACGTACGTATTTCCGCAGACCGAAGCAGGTCACCGTGTTTTGCGGTTTTGCCAGTCACCATTCTACTGATTATATATATCTCCTACGCTTTAAAGCCACGTATCTGGGGAGCGCCCATTGTAATATCGCTTTAAAGCGAAGTAATTTCTCGAGAACATGTCTTCTCTTACATATTTGGAATGAATTTGGAAAATTTCGCTTGATTTGATCTTATACGTACGAATATATGTAATAGTATATGCAAAAGTTTTTTTTTATTAATGTAAATGAGAAAATAAAATCAAAATAGAAAGTTTCACCTACTAAATATCATGTAACAAATATACTTGTACCACAAGTATGCTTACTTTTGGATACTTTTTCTCCCTTAAGATTTTCATAAGAACATAGGTCTATATATAGCTAGTGTTACAATCACGACCTTTTAAAAAAATTTATTATATTATTAATAACATTCGCAAAAGAAAAGAGAGGAAAGGAACATTATATTGTAAAAATAACAACGTCGAGTCATGTGTATCCTTTATTCTAAAATATATAATTTACCACTAAATTTTTTAATACGTCTGCTATAACTGGGTGTTATTTATACATTTTTGCACATATATTTTGCATAATTTTAAACTCGCTGTTTAAAATTACATTTTCCCAGAAAAGGTTATCGTTAGTTCCTCGTGATTGCTCTCCTATCCAAGTAAATTACGGCAGAAAATCCATCGATTCGCATGCAAATTTAACAAATTCATTTCTAAAGGAGACTCACACATACACACACACACAGATGCAATCCCTTGTCGACAAGAATTCTCCTATCAATTCGAATCGAACCGCCCTCGTACATCTCTCTAGAACGTTCAGAGATATCGAGCTAACGTTATCAATTCGCGACGAAGCGAAGGCAAGAGCATCGTTGTAGCCCGTTTACAAGATAAGCTAACGGTACGCGTGTTCTCGAAGAAGCACGAGCGGAAATAAGAGGGAAAGGGCCATGCTTTACGAAGCTCGTAAAGATTCTATCCATGGCACAGTGACGCTAGCCATCGTATCGTAACGATTCTAATCTCAACCTTTGTCATTATGTCAGTCGATCGGTGGACTATTGAAGAACGCGAATAATAATATATCCAACGATGGTAACTACAGGATCAGAGAGAATAATTTTATTTCGAAGTTAAATGTAAAAGGAAGATCTGTATAAGTTGCAGTCAAGAAAAATATTATTATCTATATTATTTCCTTGAGTCATTCGAGAAATTACAAGCACTATCTTATGGTGTCCCAATTGTTATTATGAAATATTATTCATATTATATAATATTATAGAATATCGAAATAACGAAACGATTTTACACACGCTCTCGTTGTAGAAGTATTTAATCGAACCGTGAAAACGATTTCAGTCTCTCTACTCTTAATTCTTTTAAATATTCTCGTTCATGCTTTAATCAGAAACATCGTATCTTACTAAGGCGAAATAAAACGAGTGGTTTTTCTGAGATTATGGATGAACTGTCGTTTTGACAAATAAATCATTTAAAAAACAGAACGTGCACCATTTTTATTATTTTTATTTTACACCAATTATTTGATTGCTTTGGTATACGAAGTTCGACAGACTCATCTTCTTTAACCATAATCTAATAGAAAACAGTATATCTCATGGTCCCATAACACACTCTTCACTCCCAGAGTATTTACGATGCCTCTACCCTATTTATTTGGAAAAATTGCAATATTATATTTACCAGAGCCTGTATATCGGTACATCGGTTAGCCAACTTCATTAACGTTAACAGTTTATTCCTCAGGTAATCCCTCCATTTCCCTCCTTCCTTTCGCTTCCTATTTCTCTGACAAAGTACGTGCGCACTGCTCTCGACGAGAGATGGTGTGTACCTTTGTACTTCCTTGCTAAATCGGATTACACTCTCGTGTCGCGCCTCGTGTACACTGTAAAAACGAGTTAATAGCAAAGGCGAGCTAGCATCCCTTCCTAGAGAATACGTCTAAATCCTGCGTTCGCGCTCTTGATCTCCGGATTCTGCTGCAACAGCGTTATTGGAGGCTGTCGCGAACCGGGAACGCCACGTGCTCTATCGTTTAACATCATCTTTTACCCTTTGACTGCGTCGCAGCGCCGTTTCGAAGTTATTAAACTAAAGTTACTCGTTAGGCCAATTAGAAACGAGGGACTCTCTTTGGCGATCGCCGCGAGGATACGCGTTTAAATCAGCTCGCTGTCGCTTTCACGGTTTCTTCGTTGTTTTGAAACGTACCTCGATTTAACAGAGATTTCAAGGATATAGTCGTTCGTGTTGGACTAAGTTTCTTGACTCTCGTTGCTCGTTGCAAGATTAAGGGAGTAAATTTCGAGACAAAATTGATCTGGCAGTTAATCGTTTAATTAAGGTAGAGGATGGTTAATAATTGTTGAATTTATTAATGGGTAAATAAATGAAACGAGAGAGGTTCGCATTAATATGGAGTCGAATTTGTTTTTATTTTAGAAGAAGCCTGAAGAATTTATAGCATACCTATTGTTAATTCATTAGCGTAGACATAAACTCTGGCTCATATACATAGCTTCATTAATTAATTATAAACCTAGACTCTGACCTGGTTCTTAATTTATAGCAAGATATAGCTTACAGACATTGATAGACAGACAGGCACAAATTGACAACATTATGATACTAGCATGAACTTGAACTAAATTATATATATATTGAAAAATCGAGTCAAAATTATACGTAGTTCAAGTTTAGACAAAATAAATTGCCATTTTCTTCAAACGATTAATTATATAATTCATTGTAATTACGTCAGCTAATTTGAATTTATAATCTCTGCTGATTCTATAAAAATATGATAAATATGTGTATGAAATATAGAATTCTATCACGAGAATTCTAACACAGAATAAAACAAGAATAAAATTGCAAAATACAGGTGGAAGATAGAGCTTATACGAGGTGCAATGCTTTATTCGACATTATTCCATTCGGACCATATTTTTTTTATTTCAGTAATCCCCGTTTTAATTTTGTAGGCCAAAGGACAAGTTGAATTAGCTTACTTTATGAATACCAAAGATTACAAGTTAAATGAATCTCGTGGCCCTTAATTATGTAGCCATTGTAATTACATCGGAAGCAAGTTTTTGCTTTGATTTTCTTGCTGGATCCGCAGTTACAGGACCTGTTCATAGTCTTTTGAATTTCAATTACACAGCACTTG
Organism: Bombus confusus; assembly: GCA_014737475.1. Taxonomy (NCBI): domain Eukaryota; kingdom Metazoa; phylum Arthropoda; class Insecta; order Hymenoptera; family Apidae; genus Bombus; species Bombus confusus. Next base: position 990,666 of record JACXIV010000144.1, read on the forward strand.
TCGCAGTATCTCTGACGAGTGCCAAAGATCCGACTGCAAAAGCGATAATTGACGTTTCAGCTTAACCACTTGTTATTTCCATCGTAATACCATCGATTTCTGCGTTTTCCTCAATAGAGGAATTACGTTAATCGTTCTTTTTACGTTTTACAAGTCCAGCGGGAGGAATAAATGTTTTTATACGGCAACCTTTTTTCGCTCCACTCTTACGATGTTGCATTTATATCACGATATAATACAATTTATTCCATTGGAAATACAATTTTCGATCTGTGCGGCTAAATAAAAGATACGAAAGTAAATACGTATTAAACGGACTCTCGAGGATACTTTACAAAATACTCATGGGGAAACCCTTTTGAGCTTAAGCCTGCTAAAATTCCCGATGCATTCGGTGTGTTCACTTCTACGTGATCGATGCATCGAGTATCGAGCAATATTAAATTGTACCGATAGCGTAATTCACTAATTCGTTCATTCACCCTTTTGCTGTATTGGAAATGGATCATCGTGAAGAACGATAACGTTCTCCGCTCGAAGAGGCATAAAAGGTACGCGGAATTCCATTTCCATATCCCAATCAGGACATTGCGCCGGTTCGCTACCATTTTCAAATCAGTTATAATCTACGCGTACGTTGTGACAAACTACCATCGACAAAAGGTGAAATGAAAAAGTTCCTTTCCTATGAAAACGATGATACCAGAAATTTCTTTACGGACGATATTTTCCCGTCTATCGATACTCTCTATGTATAATACATAAAAGTTGAACGCATAAAAGTCGGATATGTACACGCGGCATAAAGAAAACATTGATCCAGTTCCATTTTCACAGTTTCGAAACCAATACTCACTTGTCACACGATCGTTCATCTCGCGTGTTTTATCGATAGAAATCAACACGATCCTCATCGTCATCTCCAAACGAAAAAAAAAAAAACTGTCACCCGTGATCGTAACGCACGTCATGTACGATATCATCATATGTATACATATATGGATGTGTTTATATAATTGTGTGTGTATGTATAGATATATATGTATGTATATATATATATATATATATCTATATACACAAACGTTTTACACAGGACAGCAAAATGGAATGTTCACGAGACAGCTGTCATCACATGCGATATATCGATTGTTCTTCAGCAATGATCCTCGGCACGTCTCGCCTACTGTCTGCACCAGATCCTCCCTGGACCGGACGTTGGATCAAAGGAGTTCTCTCGTCGAGACCTCGAAGGCTTTTTCGACGACACACATATGTCCATATATTTCATGATTTTTCTTTGATCCAATTACGGTCCACTCTCTGTGTTGTGTATTTGTGTCCTCGCGTCCTTCTGAAACGACATCGCGGACTCTTACGTAGAAACGTAAAGGAAGAATTTCTTTGTAATGAAGAAATCAAGAGAGAAACAAAGAGACAGAAGTTAGCGTAATCGCAAATTCTTCGTCTTTCAAGAGAAACATCTCCTTTGGCGCGACAAATATATTTTTCGAGTTCGCGTTCGTTTCAAGAGGTGACGTACTAATCACTTACTTTCAGGTTCGCTCGAAAATCAGCATCGAGACAAGCAGAGATACTCTCGAATGAGAAAGTATGAGTAAAATATGAAAGACAGCCAAAACACACAGTAACGATTTGGTGTGTAGGGGAGCACAGAAAACCCGTGTTCTGCCGTCACTGCACCGCCTCGTGTGTTTCACTTGCAGATCTCTCTCGCCTCTGCTCGCAGTATTCACCCTGTTTCTGTTAGATTTTTCACATCCCCTTTCAAACCACCCCTTTTTCTCTATACTCTACAGTACCTTGGAATGTGCTCTCTCGCCTTTCGTTCACGCATCCTTGAACGAGAGACACGTTTCGACATATGTGCGCCGACACGATTATACATTTTCGAGGGTGATTGCAGAATGTACGGAAACACGAACGGAAAGTCGCCCGTGGCTCGTAGGAAGTTTCAGAAATAATCTCACGTCAAATTACTCGGTGGGATTTATACGAATTTATTCGAGACACATATGTGGTGTTGGATTCACAAGTATGGGTTGCGACCACCAAGAGAATCCTATGAAAATAATTTTCTCGGTTGTTTTTGGTTGGAATTATTTTGGTAGAAAATTTCATCACGATTGCTCCAACATTTGTTTGTTTCACTGCGGTTACGATAGTGTTTTGTTTCACTAGTGGTTGGGATATTGAAATTTAATGAATGGGAGGATGTAGATCAATCTGTATGACATAAGAGTACAAAATAATATTGAAGCTCATCGTGTTTTTGAATTGTACGTTAAATGTTTTAAATTATTTTAATTGTTGAAATTTATTTTGCTTGCATGGTATAAAAATCCGATAGAACAAAAGTGTGAGATTAAGAATATTTCGCGAAATATTTTTTAACTATCTCCGTTTTTCATATACATTGAGGCATAATAGACTTATCGTACAGAAGCGCAGAATGTTTTTTATATTATTGCAGCGTTGGTTTATTTTTCAATTTTCCGAATTTGGAATTTTCCTTTATTATTCCGTTCAAACGAAAATATAATCGATTTTAATTTTCAAAAATCACCATGCACTAAATATTGTTTCTTGTTTAACAACTACAGTTATTTATGGCGAACGAAGCTTTTTATTGTTCTTTTAAGCACGACGAACTTCGATCAATCAACGATGTTTTATGCTTCGATAAATAAATACGCAATTACGTAACGAAGCTGAAAAACTGATGACCGTTTGATTCTATTCAAACTGATATTGTGCAGCTTTTGACAAAATTAATTATTGTACCAAGAGAAAATTACAACGCCACACGCTTTTTGCATTATTCGTTGCAACGTTAACAGGATCCTCACTTTTTGAAATATTTAACATGATATGGTTATTTTCCGTTCGTTTATTAATTTCCAAATTACTAAATTCCTCAAATATTGAAAACATTAATTTCCAAAAGTGTCGGGAATTGTTTGAATTTTTTACTTTTTTTTATCTGCAAAATTACAACACATATTATAAATCAAAAGTGTATTTGTCCAAAGCAATTTTAACATTCACTATGTTCAATAATTTTTCCATGTGTATATGATAAATAATATTGGAAATAACGACTTGAAACCTAATCCAAATCGTTTTAAAGACTTTTAGGCTCCCCAACTTTCATAAATTTCTTATTTTAACCCGTGAAAAAGAAATTATTTTTTATTAATTATTAAATGCAGATATATATTTTTGGACGATTTTATAAAAGCACAATTTTGTTTTACCGAAAACAAAAACCTTTATCATTTATTTAATTAATATGTTATTAAAATACAATGTTCCATATACGCAACATGGAGCATGAAAATGTTCATTATCTATTAAATTTAATTTTAATTACATTCGAATAAGATGGCATAATAGATAACGGGATAACATTCCTTCGTGTATCCGTGCATACAACGAGAACTCTACCTTAGATACCCAATAACACGATTACATTACACTTGTATATAGATACATACGAATTTCCCGTACACATAGTCATCGACTCGTGTCCATTCCCCACAGCCAGAAAATAAGTCGCCAAAGAAAACGAAAAGAAAAAGAAGGAATTACTTCCTTCAACTAGGTTTCTATTTTGAAGAGTTGTTCACTCGTATCTTAGCGAGCATCCCCTATTTAAGCAGCTTTTAGAATTTCCGAAATCGTTAAAATACCAAAGCTGCCTGTTCTCCCTTTTCCTTTTTTTTTTCTTGCATATATCATATGCATTTGCCACGAGGCTGTTGTCCCCCCTCCGTCGTATGTATTTGTATATATTCATATATATACATACATTTTTTAATTAAGAGGCAGGAATCGAATGTCATCAATCGCTAAATTTTAAACACGCGAACCAAAATCGAAGAGAATATATAAAAAGAAAGAATACTTTTTGTGAATTTCTTAATTTCATTTCAAAAGTATGATAAATGTTCAATTCTCAGAAGCCAAGTGATTTACCTCCATAATTTTATTTGTCGCAAGAAGATGGCACAAACGATGGAAGATTCTAAGGTAAATCTAAATGACAGTGTTTGTCATCAGCGTGGTGTCTTGAACGGCTGAAATGCCGTCAAAAAGTCAAAATCCTAAAAGATATGGAAAGAACCAAAAGATGTTATGAATCGGTAAATTTCTAATAAAGTGGAGCATTGCAATGATCTAACCGCTCTGGCACACGGTCAGGCAAATGGTTGCAGAAACGTTTGCAGGAAATATGATTTCGTCCGTGGCTACGTATAAAATGCTGCATTATTAATTTCACGCTGGCCAAAATTTACAGTCGACGATAAATTATTAATCGACCTGGAAGAGGAGTGGCAAGCACAGCCCACGCACATTGTGATTCACACAAAGCCGCCGCGGAATTTCGACTGATTTATTGCGGAAAAGTTCGCGACTACGAATCCACGGCCTCTAGGTTCGGTAAAAAATGCGATAGATTGGCAAATGATTTGTTATAATTTCTTTTCGATCATTTCGTTTCTTCTAAGCGGCTAATGTTAAGTTCGAGTTCAAAAGAACGTGCTAGGGATTTTAACGGCAACGAAATTGTGTTTGGGAAGAAAAATTAACACTCGGACTACTGACTAACATTAGAATAGAATATTTTTGCCATAGAGATTGAAATAGAGAGTATAGGCAAGCACAAAATATGCAAGAAAAACGAGCTATTATCAAATTATTGAATATTTAAAATATCGATATGCTTTTATTCTTAATATATTAATTGATATTAATTCACGGAATAGACAACTTTTTCCATAATGGAAGAGCCATGAATGGCAAGCCAACATGGCTTAAATTTTATCTAACAAACCTAAATAAAAATATAGTAAGTATGACAAAAGATTAATTAATTTGTGTATTTCGTTTGTCTATACTCTTAATTATTGTATAAATATGATAAATAATGATAATCGACGTGAAAATCTATCAAGTGCAAACGCTATTAAATATACGGATGTTTAACAAAATTCCAACATCTTTTTCTAAAAAATTTTCTACAAAAGAGGAACTTCTAACAGAGATATTTCATTTCATATTTATATTATAAATATTTCAATTTCTATTTTCACAATGGATCACCACTTTATCAGTTGTACTATTAGCTAATGAAATATATTCTCTTTAAATAGAACAACTCCAGTGTTTGATAAATAATTATCAGCGATTTAAAGATCAATTTATACTTTTACCGAGCGTTTCCAATAATGCAAACGAAATCAAGAAAGTCACTTGGGTTTCTCGCGATCGGAAGTCGCCAAGCTTCCGCATTTATTTTCTTTTCATATTAAAACTATTTTCATGCAAAATTCAAGGTTTAAAAAATCCCGTCGACCAACGACGATCGTTCTCGTTCGCGAACCTTACACAAACAATTCTGCGAGGTGTAAAAATAAAGCTTCGCGACAGAATTTTTATCGGAACGTGAATAAACGGTCGATGAGCCGAGCTGAGGATACCTTTATCAAGATTGGACCTGTATAAATTAATTTTAGAGAAATAGGATTTTCCGCGTGAAAGAGAATCGGTAAACTTCCTTCAACTCGAAGAGTGATTCATATATTTGCCTGTGGAAACAAATCGTTCAAAAAGTTTTACGCGAAAATTGATTACAATTTATAAACGTAATTCTTTGAAGTCGATGTAAATCATAATTCTTATGAAACGTAATTCAATGATTAAGCAGCTAATCTCTTCGTTTATTATTTCCTATATTTTCCTATATGACTATAAATAAATTATATTTTGTCAAAAAATAGACAGTCGTTGATTATAGGTGTTTTTAAGTAATAATTAAGTAGTAAATATTTCATAGAATATAACAAACAGTTTATTAAATGTGGAATTAATATTCGTTATATTGATTCTTCGAAATAAAGGTATTAGCCAGTAGACGAAGAGAAATTATTGCTTTTGTCGCGACGACTTAAGTAATTTTCAAAAGTGGGAAGAGGACGTTTTAACGTTCTAACGATATAAATTTAGTCATTCAATAATTTATAAGAATTAAGATCCATAAATAATTCATTTTAATTAGAAGAAAATTGTTTTCGATGTAAAAAGAAGTTGACTCCACCCGGGAAAAAGAAAAAATTTATCTGTTCAAGAAAAGATGAAAAATGATTAAATTGATTTTTCTCAAAGAAGAGAACTATTATCCTTCATTTTATTTGAAACACGTTTCAACCGTATCTCTGTAAACGTTGCTACCATTCGAATAGTATATTCAAAGTCTTCTGTGTCCATCGTTGACCATGGTCAAACAGCTTCGCCGGAGTCAATGACAGGCCTTCGACGAAATAAAATCTTTAAGCCTCTCGCCCCAAACGCGAGCAAGCGTAAGTCGAAGAAAAAAAAGCGTGGCTTGGTAGGATGAACAAAGTTTCACGAGGTCATGAAAAGTTTCTTACTTTTGAACGTGCAAAGACTACTGGCCTACGTGCTGTGCACCTTCGAGCTTTCCCACCTGAATTTTCTTCAGAGAAAGACAATTTTTCTTGCACGACTTCGAGGCTTGCTGGCCTGTGAGCCGATCGACAGGTTCTCGTAAGAGGAAAAGTTTAATGTTTGTAGTTTCCCCGAGACAAGACGCTAATCGAAAATTATGCAGAAGAATCGAGAGTTCTGCATTCGCAATCGATTCCTTCAGCTTCTTTCATGACCAACTGGTATTGTTGTAGAAAGTTAGAAGCTTCCTGCGCGAGATCTCGATAATAAAATGATTCAAGTTGTTGGTCAAATTTTCGCTGATTATTGGTTAACTGTTTTAAGGCTGAATATTTGTTTTTCGTTATACTGATTCGTTAGAATATAAGGCTATTAGGCGATGGACAGAGGAAAATTATTGCTTAAGTAATTTATTAAAACTGAAAGTTTTTATGTCTTTCGCGATAGTTCGTGAGAATTAATATATTTAATTTATTACAATTGGCAGTTTTAATATTTTCAGCTTAGAATAAATTATCCAAGGAAATGATACTACCCATTGTATGAGAGAAAATGCTACAGTATCTTCGAATTTCTATTCGCAGTTCTTGCATTCTTATTTCCTGTTTGTTACTCTTCATTCTTACATATAACTTCATAATATTTCACTCGAGTAGAACAAAACAAAATTAGACGAGAAGGAATTCTAGTTCTATTACAGCGCATATAAGATTCTATCGTAATTGTTAGAGAAGGTTCTCGAACTCGATTAGAATTAAAGAGGAAATACTTCGTTCCTATCCTCTGTGGTGAACTTCCATTGAAGTCCCACTATTCTTGCATTAATGGATTAATTTATTTGGATAGATGGATTCTTAGCCGGCGTTACGAGCGTCGGAAGCAGGCGTTCGCGTGTTTCTGCCAGAAAGAGAGATGAACCGATATAAATGGCGTCGGCGGAAAAAGCAATAACGCGTTTCGACCTTTCAATTAAAAGACGGAGGCAGAACGCAAATTGCCGACCTTGCGGTCCGACGGCCTTTTAAATTTCCCCGCTGCCATTTAAAACCCTGCTTAAACCGTTACCTTATCCCAGTGGAACCATCTGGCGAAATAATTAAAGGAGGATCGCATAAACCGCGCATTATGCTGCGACTTCGTTGCCTCTGTACTTCGGTTTCTTGCTCGTTCATTCGTTTCTGTCGGTTGCAACGCGTGCATTCGACTATCTAATAAAAACAATTTCACGGAACCATGCGATTCTGTTATTACGACTTGTAATTTTTCAAACGTTTATTCCTGTCCTCACGACCGAAACCAGACCTCTCTGACATTTTTTCGCGAAATTTAGGTTGCGGAGCATGAAATTACTGTTTCTTGCGAAATTCTAGAACTGAAATGCGGTTAACGGTATAAAGATAGAAGATAATAAATAATTTAATGTTAAACGAAACGTGCAGTAACACGAACAGCTATTTTAATTATAAAATGTGGATTAGTTTGAAATAGCTTTTTGAAACCAGCAACAGTTAATTATTGAATCAATCTGTAAGTAACACTGAGTTAACAATTATATAATTAATAACGAAAGTCAAAAGTAATTGAGCTCCCGCCAATGATTAATTGAATTAAACAATAATTTTTATATAGACTTTTCAAGGCTCCATTTAGTTATTAATTACAATCAGAATGGATCCGAACTTAAATACTCACTCAGCGTTAGAAACAATTTACCCATGAATCAAAAATCTCGTCTATGCCGTGTTAATTATTTTTGAAGTACTTGGTAATCAAGTACGTATTTTGGATTTCCAGAGGCATTAACATTTACAAACGTTGTACTCCTTATTCAGTCTTCGAAGTAAAATTTCCAAAAATTGGTTCTAAAGTTAGAAGTCATTTCTCCCCCAAAAATATTGCTACACAAAAAAATTTAGGATAAAAGCCTGCACGTACTTACGTCAAATAAACGCGTAAAAATTATTTTTTGCGTGGAAGTATTTCTCTGTACGAAGACAAAAAAAGAAAGTATTCTTCTACAGAAAAATAAATCACCCGTAAAGAGGTGTGTATGTAAGTATATAACGTAAGAGTCGAATGAATATATTCCGTCGCGCGAGGAGAATAATTCCAAGTTATCGACAACCATCCAAAGTTCTCGATCGAAAGCAAACTCGCTCGATCGGTTCGCAAACTTGCCAAGATATTCTTTAATGGCGCGAAAGGAGATTTTCTTCGTAGAACGGCACCCAGCCGTCGCTGTCTTCGACACCTCACGTGCATGAATTTGCAATCGCGTGTGCACTGATAACGTGCGATTCACTGAATCGTCCGTGATTACGAAGAAACTGGGACGCGCACCTGACGCTGTTCCCCGATTACTCGACGAACGACTTTTACCCCGTGAATAATAACGATTCGACTCGAGACCACGAACGTGCTCGAAATGTAATCTCTCCTTTGACCCGAGCAGACGGAACACGTTCCATGCTTCCTGTCCCTTCCAAACGGATAACGCCATTCCCTTCAAACGCATTTTCACGAAATATTTGAAAATTATTCGTACAAGTAATTCATTGGCTGATTCTTTTCACATGTGATGCTAATTATCAATTGTAATTAATTAGACTTATATAATTTCGACACGATAATGCATGATCGTTTGTGTAATTAATGGATAACGACGATAGTAAATAAATTTTCTTCCCTAAGCTTTCTTGTCAGTTGGATTTTGAAGCAATAATTCATCGGAGATCATGCATTGTATGAGGTAATTGAAGAAGTTCTTTTTCAGTTGAAGCTTCATTTTTATGTCGCGTAATAAAAGAATATTTAATGACAAGATGGAATAATGCAACAGAATAGAAGTAGAATGGAATAATATTAAAATAGTAATACGATAACAATAGTAATATTTTATTTATAATAGTAATAATAGTAATTTTATTCGTGATTATTAAGTCACGATTTCAGGAGATGAGAAATCTCTTCGATATTACTTCAACATTGTTTCTGAATTTTTAACTTGGATAATCGAATCACACATGAGCCAAATGACAACAACAGATGAACAATATCATTTTCTGAAAATGTTGTTATTCTGCTAGTAGAAAAATACGTGACTGGTATTTAATTTTTCAAAAATCAAAGGATTAACCTCGATAGATTTGTTTAATAACGACAATGCATAAGAAGTTTCAATACAGAAGCTTGAATTTCGTCACGGATTATATGTAGCATATTATCAAATGATAATATTATACTTGTGCATTAATGTAACTACTTTCATAAACAAAGTAATTTTTTGCTACATTTTTTTGTATCCTTTCTTCTCATAAAAAGAATAACAGAATTTTCTTAGTTATCTGGTGAATGCAATATTAACTTTGTTATATATTTTGCCGATTCTTGAAATTCTCAAATAATCGGATTTTTAGGTAGCCGAAACGATATCACACAGTAGAGAAAATGTTTTTGTTTTGCTATGGAAACAAGATGTTGGTTCGTTGAGAAAATGCAGAAAAGGGATTTGCTTCGCTAGGTAGGAAAGTCGTATTCGATGAAATCACGTACGAAATCGAATTACATCGACGCACAATGAAATGTGTATCTTGCTTGCAACTGCATTCTCACATCTCCTTCATTTTCAACGGAAACATCTGAATTGCATTACCAAAGAAATGGTAATACTATCGAAGAAGATCGACGTTTCGTGATTCACATTTCGAGCTCGTAAAAAACCGTCGTTCCAGCGGACATTTGTATTTCGAACATTGAACAGAAAATACGAAGGATAAAAGGAGGAGAAAAATTCCATCCTAACTCCACATTTCATTGTTATTACTTTATTGGAATATTGAGGAATTTTATATTAATTCATAATATTGATGAATACTATGAAGAATAAATTTCTTTGGAAAATCAGTTTCAAGTTTGAAGTGGGATATTATTAATCGTTCAACCACTTGGCAGTGAAACAAATTTTTCTTCAAACCTACTTTGAATTTTGACACTGTTCTGACTACGCAATATAATTTTATTCGATAAAATTTTAACGCTTGCATAATATTCTTCGAATATGGAATACCTAAATTTTTACAATACAGTTCTTATGCATCTTAGCTTCTGTATTTATACTTTTTGCTATCTAAAATGAAAGTACCATTTTATCTCGTTCTCTATTAAACATGTAAAAGGATCGTATTATTTCGACGATGACATGAAACTGTTCTTTTGATTGATTCCTATTGTCTCACGCTAGAACCTGGAACGCTGGATAATCTCATAAAATCTCAACAAAGCCATTGCACACGATATAGGTATACCTATTTATGACGAATATTGCGTATTTCCACGGCTGAAAATACAGGAATATATTTTTCCGAAATCGAATTCTCCCCGTGACAGAGAATATCATGGCAAAATTGGGAAGCACCGTTCGTCAGTCGATTTTACGTTTTTTCACCCCTGCATTACTTTCGTTCGCATAATGAGTGTGATTCCATGGGTCACACACATTCTAATAAATATTCATCGATACTACAACTTTTTCGCCGGAAATTTTACATTTTGCACGGAGGTCCATCATATTTCCGTGTGCTTCATTGTTACAGAATGATTATTCTACTAAAATATGTGAATTCGGAATTTTAAAACACGCAGGTAGTAGCCTCGCAATTAACATGTGGAATTTATCAAACGAAAAATTATTTGCAAATTGCAATAATACGAGATTGATTATACGAGAATATAGAAATATAATTATAATATAATTGATAATACGAGATGATATAAGATAATACATATCGTATAATTAATTATGATGTGACGTATATAAGTATATAAATAGAAATAAAGATAATCCTATATTATGAAACACGTATACCTATATGTACATATATACATATATTCCCTTCAAAGCAAAAGAGTAAAATGTTTTCTGTTTTTATCAAATTACCGTGGTAATCAAGCGAGTTCGATTATCGTGCGCAATTTATTCACTTACGCTTCTACACAGGTGCATCAGTATTTGTTTATGGCGTGTACGCCCGTGCAATTGACACATCAAATACATCCGTATGTCGTGTTCAGTAGGTGGAACCTTCGCCGGATATGACCGACACGTTGACATTTGCAAAATCATAGACGGTAATTAATTGTCAGTCCATCAGGCGAAACGAAAACGAGTCACCTGAACGTTTTGGTACATCAGATCCGTGAGAGAATGTTATGTTTGTCAAGCCCGACATGAACATGGCACCGGACAAGGTGAAATAACGATCGTCAAGAAAACAAAACATTTTAAACGAGCAGCCACGTTTTGCCGTAGCCACGGACGAAAAGAAAATATAATTAATTTGTACAGCGTTCAACGGAGGGAAAGTTTGAAATTAAACAATTGCGATTGATAATTCGGATTCTGCCTTTTCGCTCGCTATAATTCTTACAATGCCAGCATTCCCCTTGTTCTCGAATCCGTGGATTTTTATAATAAATTAAAGCTCATAAATATCACATTGAAATCTTCATTGACGGTAATAAAATTTTAGATAAAGTGATATTTGTGAATATTTGTGATTCTCATCGGTATCATTTTTAATTTTTGACATGGTATTTAAACTATCAATTTATTCGCAACAATTTTTGGAATCTTAATCGGTGAGTCGGATATCAAAGTACGGAGAGAAATTATTTTTATAATCGTCACTATTTAGCCGTAGATTATTATTTTAATCTACACACCGCCCATCACTGACTTATGTAAAATATCGTAAACAAGAACACAGTAGAAATAATTTCTCTCGCTTCGTTACCACAGCATATATGGCCAAAGCGTCACGATCTTTTGATATGGCAAGAATTTTTGCAGCACCTCGTAGCACACATTGGATCCATCGTGCGACAGAAAAAAAAAAGACACGAAGAGACTCTCCACCCCTGCCCTTTTTTGCACCACGCAGAACCAACTTACTCTTGCAAACGCTTGAACCTATGCAGACAACGTTTTTTCTGGCGTTCGCGCGTTCCTAGAGTTCGTTTTTCCTGGTCTTTTTTCTTTGCAAAAAGGATAAATCAAACGAAAAAACGAAGTGAAAAAAAGAAGTGGAATAAAAGGGACAAGCGAACGCATAACAGAGCAGCAAAAACGTGCGAACGTGAGGGAAACGTAACTCGAAGGAATTAAAACTGTCGAAGCGTCCAGTTCTCCCTGTCGGATGAACAAACCGATCTTTTCTCATATCACAGCAGCGTCTCTTACAGCGAACAACCTAATTACAAGTTTACCTTTTTTCTGTTTTCTGTTCGCTTCTTATGTTACGGACCAACCCTGGTTTCTGGTTTCTCTGTGCAGTCCTTCAAGGTAATTCGCCGCCAGCTTTTTCTCTAGTTTTTCTTCTTCCATTTCTTCTATCTCTTTCGCACTATCTTCATTTTCTTTCATTCACATATTACATGTACATACGTTTATATATATATATATCTGTATATTTCATTCATTACACTACAATATATTATATCGCTGTACATGCGTCATATTCGCAGACATAATCAAACAACCTTCTTTCTATCTCTTCTTTCATTTTCACTGTTCTATTTCATTCTGTCTGCTCTTTCTTCATACCCTGTTCTACTATTTCATGCGCTTCCTACTAGCGAGTCGCAACATTTTTTCGCTCACCCTCGATCTATTCCATTTAGTGCATCCGCTTGCGTATATGTACACTAAAACATCACGTCTCGCGATCGAGCGTGATCCATCGTACGAGATAAAGAAATGGTTCCGTGGAATATCCCGATCCTATTGAAATTATTTTATCGCTCCTTTTTTTGCTATGACGTCTTTGAACAAGAGATAAAGAAGATTAGGTAAATAGTATGGAGTTAAAAAACATTTTCCCCGTGAAAAATTGTTGCATTTATGTACGTCCTTAAAATATCGAAATTACAATTGCGAATATATGCATATATTGATAATTTGTGATTTATAATTTAGTAGAGATAAGTCCATAATAAATGGTGGAAGACGATGTCTGTAGCGACTTTATTCGGTAACAAATTTCTCCTTAAGGCAAAAATATTCTAGCATAAATTTTTTATTATGAAATAACACAGCGAAGCTTCGATAAGAGGAATATATTTGCATAGTATAAATAAAATATAGCTGTATTAATAATAATTAAGGTATTTTCTCAGAGCTATTACTGAAAACATTGATTATATTTTTGCATATTATTTTCATTCTATTATGTTCTACCAAAGATATTGCAAATTTTACATCACTTTTTTATTATAAAATATCTATTACGATGTATACTTACAATTGGTACACATTTTTTCACTATCTCTGAGATATTTATATAAATTTTCTTTTCCCTATGGAAACATATCTCTAGAAATTCAACAACCCGACCATATTTCTAGTGTGAACCACAAGTTTGCCATAGTTTGAAGTTGTTATATTGATAAAATTCCATCATTCACTCGCTTAAATTTTCTTTTTATTCCTCTCGTGATTAATATATCTGAGCCTCCAACCTAGGCACAGAATTGCAGAATAAAAGACAACAGGATTCACCATACCATTATAGAACAAACCCGACCAAACTTCATCCTATGTCTCAAACTTCTTTAACCCCTCTCCTACCCCTTCTCAATAGAGAAAGAACCATTTCTACGTCTCGACGAGGAACGTTCCGTTAAAAGTGCCACAAGTGGACACACACGGCACGCCACAAAATACACAGAGAATCGATACGTTGGTCCTGTCTGACTGCTCTTTTTTTTCTTTTTTTTTTTTTAATGGAGTTTTGTATCATCGCACGACTCTTTAGCAGATAGCAAACGAGCCAAGAGAGATGGTGGAACGTCAAAGGACGAAAAAAATCGAATCGAATCGGACAGGACCTGTATGTGGTCGATCGTATCGATTTCCAAGGCGCGTACGCGAAACACGGGCTACGCACGAGCGTGTGCTTATTTTGCATTTCATAGCCGGTGTTTTTATGCAAGCCATTGCCTGTCTTTTTCGCTTTCCGCAGCGCCACCATCGGCCTCGTTCTACACAATACACGGTGTGTCGTTCTTTTTTGCTCGCCACGCCCGCCAGAATCGCGCTTTTTTCGCTCCCTTTTTTTCCACGTCGCCAACGCCGATGCGATTTTTCCGGCCGCGTTTCTTTTTTCCTCCCTGGCCGCGTTCACCATGCAGATCGCACCGTTCATGGTGTATTTCCTTTTTTTCCTTTTTCCTTTTGGTTTACTTCGTTCTCTTATCGCCTTTTATTTATTCGTTTATCGATGCATCGTACTCTTGCATCATTCAGTCCGGTTTCTTTGACTCGAATGATCCGTTTTTCTCTTTCTTTTCCTTTTTTTTTTTTTAATTTAACAAGTCGATTGTTTTTCTCGTATAATAAAGAGAATTTTGGATTCGCTGAGTAAAAAATCGTATGTAGATTCTAATTATATTTGCACTTGTATACACGATTTAGAGAAAGGAGCATACTATATTTGTTTTAATTGTCAAATTTTCGTTTTCTTTTGATGTCGGCGATTGCATTCTCCCGTGCGTTGGTATTCCAATTTAATTTTCCTTTGAATTTACTTATTTAACATTTCTGTTAAAAGATACCGGAAGAATGCCTTCAAACGAATAATTTCTGTTCAGAAATTCTCATATCGACGATCGATCGTCGGGACATCGAAAACTCGCGGAAGAAATATTCGCGGAAGAAAAAGTCTGTCGTGACGGAAGCAATTGGAGTGTTCGGCATTGGTCACGAGCCACGAGAAACTTCTCGCGGTAACTTTCGTTTCGTTTCGATCGCCTAGCGAAACTAGTTCGCAGACCGGAAGGACTCTGCCATTCGCTGGAATTGCTCTCGGTTTCCCGCGGTCGTGCATCATTCGTTTCGGTAAAGAGTATCGCACGGCGGGCGTTCAAACGTGGAAAATCGTGGAAGCGAGTCGCGTGCACGTCCTCTATGCACCCCATGCACCGTTGCACACAAGCCTGCCTGATCCCTATCGCTCGAATCCGCTTCCGGAGCAATGTTTTCTCTTTCTTTTCGTCCCTTCACGCTTGTCCCTCTCGCATGATCGTTGTGCACGAGTTGTGTATGGTAGAATGCTTGCCATATTCGACGTTTGAAAAACAAGCGTCGTTTACACCCACGTGTTCAAGTCAATGTATGGATGCTTCGTTTCTTACGTATAATATGTCTTGAAGCGAACGAAAATTTCCGGAAACGTATGAGTGCTCAAATGTTTGCGTGCAAGATGATGTTGTCCGAGGAATATTGAAGTTTAATGATGTTTGAAGATATTTGCGCTTCCACTCTTATTCTTACATTGAAGATAAAAGGAGGGATTCAGTTTTGGGATAAGTGAAACCATAGAACAGCAGCGAACAAATGTTTGCGGATGTTTGAAGATGTTAGTAAAGCATCTGCGATAAAGGTTTATTAATTCGTTGGTTTAATATGTTTCCGGAAGAATTCGTAGAAATGACAAATTTCGAGCCGAGGAACAGACGTCGAATAGTATAAAGCTGCGCTTTGCAGATACATTCGAGCGTGCTTTTCCTCGTTGATATTCGGTAACGCGACGGCTAATCCACCATGGCAAAAAGGAGAGCGGTTAATGCGGCCGTAAATGCGTAACGATGGCTTGTGGATTTTTATGGAACAATTTTGCTCGATTTATTCGTTGTTTCGTGCTTGTTCCGATGCATGACTGCCTGCCCGCTGATCTTTGCTGCTGCACACGTACGTACATACAATACATGCACACGATTGATGTCTTTGGCGAACTAGAGAACACGAAGTTGAGATTGATACCTCGTCGGTGGATGAAGGAGGTCCACCTGTTATCTGCATCTTGCAAACTACTTTTAATGCAAAGAATTGTCAATTAATAAGTTACTTAATTACGTTTAGTCATAATTACGTAAGTCGACGTGTTAGATTTGTCAACGTATTTCTATTAAAACAAATAGAGCTGATGCTCTAATATGTATGTGTGTGTGTGTTCTTTTTTTTTAATGTATAGAAGGAATATCTGCTTTAAATTATATCAGAGTTCCTTGCAGCTTTCACTTCATTGCAACTTTACAAAAATGAAAGTACGTTTCGTTTATAAAAGCACAGAGTTTTATCGTGCATCCGGTAACTTTTCATTTATGCCGTCGTGGATATTTAGAAGCAAAGGAAGAACAGTGAAAACGCGATAAATTTGGAAAAAATTATATATCGAATGGACAGACCAAGTCCATATTACGCAATTCAAGCGTGTTACAGTTACATGTGACAAATACATAGAATGGTCCACGCGACTGCAATATCCTTCGATAACCAACAGACGCGGATACACGTGATCCTATAGTCAATAAATTCCCATTCTTCTCTTCGTATTCGATATTGAATAAAAAGCTACCACTGCCAGTGATTGTCTTCGTCGATAGATATTGATATAACAAATAAGAGATATCGTTGACATATGATAAAATTTGTTGATTCGAAGCAGTTTTATGCGTAAAATAAAGAAAAAAGACACTAATTTAAATCTAGTTAGCTTAGAGGAAGGAAATATAAGTAGGATAAAAATTTGTGAGTGCGCTTTCAAATACGATTTACAAGTTGGATTTGTAAGTATTCATTCGTTGAAATAAGTTTTCTTCTTTGCAGGATAAAGCAAAATTTATCTATGAAAATGCTTACGATTAATTGTTCATGATTGGATTGAAATAATTGTTAGTAGAAATTGTTCTCAGCGACTTGATTATATTCTTCCGGATTTTTCCATGTCGTTCTTAAAATATCATAATTTATCATCTGGTAAATTAATATTCTTCTACTTGAGATTCATCGTTATTTCTTGCTACAATTTTTTAAACGCGTTTTATCTGCGATTAATCTGAAGCATGACGAGATACATGAAACGAAATAAGGCAAAGAAGCAGAAAATTAATCGAAAGATCTCCGTTCAAAAGTGATTGAAAAAAATAATTGCAGCCACTCAAATGAAAATAAAGCTTACAATTAGTGGACGAGTACTTACAGAATAGTAGAAAGAAAAATAGCACTTTATTTATCTTCAAACTAATCCGTTCGTAATCTAAATTAATTTTAGCGCACGTGTAGTCAAACAAATCGCTAAACAGAATAAAACTAGCGCAGCCATCGTCGATAGCACTCGATATTTCTCCGGGAAATCGTTGTAAGCAGCAGTAAAGTTTCGAATTTATCAATTTCGACAAAGGGAGTTTTCCCTCGCGCGATAAACACGCCAGGAAATGAAATGTAACGCGTTCACGGTTCGAATCTGGGGGAAAAGAGATCGTCGCGAACATCGCCCTAAAATAAAGACAACGTTGCACAAACAAGACTCATAAATTTCAAGCTTCTTCAAGGAGAGAAAAGTACTTCATCAGGTGTAAATGCGGCCGTATTTCTTTTCGTAAAAAATCTCACGCGGTCGGTACTCCCTCAGAGAAAAGAAGACGAAAGTCGACGAGATACTATCTTGCGCGCGAAACATTTCAATATCGCGAGAATCCACACGACACTGATGAAGCGTTATTTTTCGCGGATTAAAATACAAACAGCTACGCGCGTGGTAACTGTAAGATAAATTCGACGATGAAACATAACGTTTTTGCGCCAGTAGAATGAAAGTTTTGTCTTTTTGTTTCGCTGTTTTGATGCATAGAAAACTGTGAAAACATATTTCGTATTTATTGACAGTCTGTAGCATGAACAATGTACTTACAGTTTGCAACATATTTGGTTTCATTTAAAAGAGACACGAGATAGATGCATCGACTTTTTAGATAAAATGTGGATGATTTCTGAAAAGGTAATCTTCTTTTTATTGAAACAGATTAATTTTATTCATATTGGAAAGATTATTATGTGGTAGACACGTTATTTTCTCTTGCCCCGTTTCGCAGAAGCGAGTTTTATATCGATTAATTAAGGTTGTCGATAATTTTTTACACTAAATCGTGTATTGTTTGATGTCGCAGATAACATGTGATGCTAGTTCATCTCAAAGGACATTTAATTGGAGTAATGTGTATGCATTCTGCTACTAAATTAATTACGGATTAATTAAAATTGCGATTTTCAATATTCATTTTCAATATGATTACTCGTGAGAAATCAATATTGTAATGAATAACAATAATGAATTATTGTATCTGATTATTCTGATAAAAAGAAGACATTGAAGCATTTATTTGATTTATGATTTGGAAAATTTCTTATAATTCCAGTAGTAAAAATACTAATTATACAGATTTTTGAAGAATGTATATTAAACAATTATTTAAAAACTATTTTAAATACATATGTAGTAATTCTTCTCTAAAAGATATGAGAAAAGCTAAGCAGTAGATAAAATCGTTCAACGAAGTATTTCTTGTTGATCTATTAACAAAATCGCAACACGAATAAATAAAAATAAAATGAACAATAAATACAAGAAGTAAAAGACAATTAACCTTAAAATATAATATCTATATAACCCAAAATTAAATCAAATAAAAGATACGTAAAATAAATAAATTTATAAAAGACAAATAAACTTAAAATATAGTATAAAAACTATAATACGATACTCGGACAATTAATTGCTTCATTAAAAAAAAAAAAAGAAAAAAAAACAGACAATAATATCTAGTGATTCGTCGTGTATATCGAGCAAAGTGAAGAATCCCAATAACCGTATACGAAACGTGGAGAGCTTCATTTAAAAGTTGTCCCGCGGCAATGGAAATTAATTCTGCAACGAATAGACCGATAAAACAACCGGTCGACGATCGTGTGCTGAAATTCACTACCCGCCAAATATTTCGTTGTTTGGACGCGGTCCACGTTTACAATTAACAAGTGCAGTTCCGTATTTTCTGCTCTCGTTTACGTTTAACCTAACAAGTTTCACTGAATGGTAAAAGAAACACGAAAGGAAGTTGGCCAAAGAAAGGCGAATTTTCGGCGTTCTGTAATTCATACGATGAAAACGAAATTTGATCTAAAATAAATTCTACTTGCTTTTGTTGATAAAAAACGACTTTAATTTTAATTTAGCTTAATGCGTAAGATAAAATAACAGAAATTTGTAGACAAAATGAATATTTTCGTTAAAGTAAAGAGAAATTGGTAAAATCTGCAAACACATTATTCCATCGAGTTCGATATATCAGTATACGTACGCGTTTCTACGGAGTAGGATAAAGCGGGTATCTTTGAACCACGCAATCTGGACTCGAGCTGACAACGTCAAAGGTGAATCTAAGTACGTTGTCCGGTGAATGTACGCGACGAAGGTGTATTAAATGAAGCAAAGCTAAACAAAAGAGCGCATGCACACACGCTAGACGGGAAAAGGAAGAAACGGGGCACGGAGGAAAATCGTTCGCGGCAGAAGATAGAGAAGCGTTTTCAACGTGACGAAGCGGCGGGCTTTATTGCTTGCCGCGAAAAAGGGTAGCTTAAAAGCCTCGGGGAAAAAATCTCATTTCGATGCAGCCGTTCATTCTGCGGCCGTTAGCCGCTTCCTCGATACACCGAAAAAAAGTTCGTAGAAAAAAAAGCAAAGTATTTGGTAATCGTGCCGGACCCCGTGTGTTCCCCACTTTATTCTTCTCTCTTTCTCTCTTTTTCTCTCTGCAAAGAAGAGCTTTCGTTCGATATGTTAACGATGAAGGAAAACAATTTGTCGGCTGAATTTTCTAGTGGAAAGCTGTTCATTCCGTATATCTCGTCGCGTTAATTGAAACGTTTCCGTGGCGAGAATTGAGGAGATTGGAAAGAATGTTGAACTTTACCGGATTCTGTGTTACAAGATACCAAATACTTGGAGATTATTTTACGAATTGATTGGAATGTCAAGCGTGAGGAATACGTGGCTCTATGTTTTCGCGGATAGAATGTAAATTTTCCTTTCGAAAGATCGAACTACTTTTAACTCGTATGTACATTAGAAATTCTGAAAACGTATTCTATGCATCATAATCGAAAACAAAATACCTGACAAACTGCAACTCGACCTATCACTTCAGTCCGTAGCTTCTTTTCTTTGAGGATATTATGAGCGTCGAAAATATTAAAGAGGTCAATGGAATAGAAGAAACATGACGAGAAGAATTTCAGGTGCCAAGAAGCGTCTAAAATATTAACGAAATGAACATTCTATGGAATATAAAAAATCAGACAGATGTTATTGGAAGATGAAGGAAGAGCGAGATTCTAGAAACATTGCTTCATGATTCTAGTTTAGAACGAGTGTGTTAGATAGCGATGATGAGAATGTTGACAATTGGCCATTTTGTTCGATATTACTTTTTTGGTGATTTGGAAACAGCGCTCGAATGAATTATTAGCTATTGCCTGAAAAATGCACCGTGGTTTCTTGCAAGGAAGATTTGCTGGTGAAGGCAAACCTTTTAGCACAAACCAGCCATAAATAAGAGAATAAGTTTCGATCTGACGATCGGTATAGTTCTACTTCGCTGAAAGAGACTTTTCTCACATTATTCTCTTCCCTTTCTTTTTTACTCACGCGCTTTGTACATTGCCTCCTACTATCTACCGACATCTGATTGCAATTTCGACAACCTTTTTCTGTCTAGAAGATAGCACTTAACTCTGTCAACTACTATTTTTTACTATAAAACAAATAACCCGTTTTTATATAATAGATAGTTTATGCTAGATCCAAACTGTAGCAGCAATTATGACGCTTCAAATTACATTCCCTTTGTCGAATAATAGTTTCAGTATAATTTCCTATATTCCATTTTGTGTATATACGTACTGTGTAAGGTTACCTAGAACGTTGCAAGTCGAGCTTTTCGATACTAATAAAACAGGGATATAATTTTGAGTATAAAAACTTCCCTAAACAAAAATATACGCTATCAATCTTCAAATTTTTTAAATTTCTAGATTAATTCTGAATTTACTTATATCCATATTAATTAGTTCCCCTTTTTCTGAAGCAATTTTGCCAAAAATAACAATGGTCGAACCATATAATGCACGAAAACAAGATTCCAGCTCTGTTTAAAAAAGAGTACAAAGAAAAATGACTTGCAGCAGGGCCGATTTTACGCTCACGGTACCGATACCTTATACGCAGAATATTCGATTTAGGAACGATCCAACACAACACCCAAGTGCCCTTAGGATCTCGGATCTGTTGCTGCTTGCAACGCGAATAGAAGGGATAAAAATCGAGTTTCAATCTGAAGAAACGACACGAATAAAATGAGCTATCGAGTGAATGAAATCTTCCTTGTAAATCGCCAGTGTCTAGCGAGAATACGCACTGCACGTTGCACTGCTAGCTACTTACTGTTAGCTCCCTTTGAATGTCGCATGTTGCCAAGGACGAGAGCACCGGTACACCGATGAGTTTGGTCGACGAATCGCGGAGATCGTACGTCGACACAGTCATGAATAGAGAAGCATAGCCCTCGTGACATTCACAGAACGGCATTAGCCACGATATATCATGAGACATGAATCAGTGCATTCGATATCATGAACGCTGTTGCCATTCATACCTTTTTGAATCATCTCATCACGCCTGATCTATCGCTAAATATAGACTACGTAAGACTATTATCATAAAGTACGTTATATAATTCGTAGCTTAATTCTATTATTTTCCAAGAAATAAAAAAAAAAAAAGAGAAAAGAAGAAAGAAAGAATCAACAATTCAGCGAAGATTTATATATATCGTTTCGAGATCACATTCGTGACGTTTTCGATGAAAGAAGTAGGATCGATCTATGTACGAATAACACGAAATGTCGCGACGAGAAAATATCGGTCGATCGACGCACCATCTTCTTGTAACCGAATGCTTGCAACCATTTTCTCGTGAATTTACTTCTCGTGCACTCGTCGGTTTCCGGTTTCCGACACTGTGTCGAAACGGCGTTGAAAAGACGCAAAGATCGAGAAAGGGAAAACTCAATCGTGACGCGATTTCATCGAGTTAAAACGTTTTTCCGGGCCCCGAGAGGCCGATTCCGCATCTGAGATTCGTTTTCCGGCTAGGGCTTGCTCGTTTTAAACCCATGCCGGATATTATACGTCCGAACGAATCTCTATCTACGCATGAGTACGTGTAACGCGAAAAATTTTTCCACAGCAACGATGTTATCGAGAAGATTGATCGTCACTCGGCCGATCTCGTCCGCGAGGTTACGATGTGATCTTCGAAAGTAATCATATTTTTATGTGGTATACAACTGTTTACAGGATTTTTCGTCGGGGTGACAAACCTCCGACCGCAACAGTTGACGTAAAAAATGATAGAACAGTTTACAGACTGAGAAGACATCTTACGCCGATCGAACGAATAGCGTTTAATCTGATTCAGTTTCTAGGGTTTCTTGCAGAGATTGAATGTTTAACGAGAGTGTATTCAAGGCTATTTGACCATTGTTGATCAAACGTTGTTTTTTGTTTTTGGATCATTTTGAACACGGGATTTAGGAATTGTGATGAGTTTTGGTTTTAAATTCCTTTTTTAATATTTTATTTTTTGTAATTTGTGCTGAACCAAGGGGTTACGTCGATGAGTTCTCGAACAACACGAATGAAGAAAGTTGTTTTTTCAGATATTAGATACAAGATTTTTATAGTCTTCGTTAATCATAAATGAAATAATAACAAAAGTTTGTATGTGTATTTAGCAACTGAAATATTAAAGAAGCATTTGAATTCCCCATATAGTCGGTAGAGGTGGTATGGTAACTTTAATGGATTTTTGCGAAATAGATTATTTGTGTTATTTAAATTTTTACTATTTTAATTCATAATATCATTAATTCCACAATTATTACATTTTACTGATTACGAGAAGGAACACTTCGTTTTAGGATTTTTTTTTTTTTTTTGCTTTTCTCTTTTTGGAACAATTTTTCATATATCTATTTCTCCTCCAATAGAAATTGATTTTACCCCTTGCGTGACTAGGCCGTGAATGTCACGACTTGATATAGTTCGCACACGACGCGTTCACATTCAAAAAGAAAAAAGAAAAAAAGGGGCAACTAGTAAACGAATTTAATATAGAAAAAAATTGCCACGTTGGATTGTGCGTTCCCTGAATTACGACATATCAAATACAGTTCAATTTATAAATATCTCGTGATCGAACGTTATGTACCTAATTCTAAATTTAGTGTCTTTTATCAATTTCTTAAGTAAAAAAATTATCATTTACTTGTTATCAGTGTCTCTCTCCATTCTAGTATGAAGTACATTCAGTTAATTTGTCGAACAAATTAAACAAGTATTCTTCAGACAATTTAAATAAAATGTTTGATCGCGCAAGGGGTTAATATTATTTTTAAATTCACTTCCAAATAAAATATTACTGCCATATTCGACGAGGGAAATTATTCCATTTACCACTGTTTCAATTCCCAACGCGATATAAACGTGGTCTGATCACGACATTCGACGGATCCCGAACAATGCAAGAAACTGCTATATAATTTCTATATTTCCACTGTCTTCCTTTTTTTTTTGTCTCTTTTTTATTTCAATTTATCTGAACCACTTACGCGTATCTTTGTTCACGCCTCGCTTAATTTACGACAACGCCATATCTCTTCCACCGACTGTACGTTTCAGAACGCGACAGAATCGTGGCCGTGAGTAATCGTCGTTCGATAAGCGGTTTCGCGCGCGCGCGTTATTCGAAAGGACGCGGGAGAAAAAATGTTCAGCTGGACGTCCAGTTTCTGTAATTTTCGTGGGACGACGATATTAGCGCCGTGTCGTTGCTACTACTAAGCACAAGGCGAGTAATCTATTTAATCGTGCCGGTTATTATCGCGATAACGATTTTCATCGGCACGATTACCGGCAGCCGAGCGTTTAATTGCACGCCGATATTAAATTACTATCGTCCATGTGTCCGATCTCTATTACACCGACATTAACGCGCGGTGTTCTCCTGTAGCGAAGCAGGACAAAAGAACCGGGAGCAATTACACTGTAACCCCTGTCGTTCGCTATCATTCTATAATCGTTTCTTTTCCTTTTTCCGTTTCATTTTCTCCCTTTTTCCTTTCTTTTCGTTCGCGTCGCGAACACGCTCGAAACCGACACAACGAACGATTCGATTAAAATTTCAATTATTCGCCGGACATCGCTGATAATTCAACGACCCCTCTCCTTTGAGGGACGAGAGGGATCGATCGATTTTGATCAGATCTACAATAGCTCGCGAAAGTATTCGAGCACTTGGTAAACTGGTAACCATGGTAATGGTTATGCAGTTTGATGACTTCATAATTTCGAATATTTGACCAGTTTTTTTTTTTTCTTGCAAAATAAATTCATTCACTTAAATAATTCACTTAATGTCCGAAATGATATAACCATAATCTCTTTAAATAGAGAAAACACTTTCGTTTACTCAAACATGTTTAGACAAATTTACTGATCTGCTTCAAATTTCGTAGTTTCATGATTTAAATCGTTCTTTTGGGAAATTTCAATCTGGAGAAGTTCAAATACTTTTGTAAGCCATTGTACGTCTTTCCTAATTTGTCTAATTTCTTCTTTCCTAATTCGATTTAATTGATAGTCTGTATGTTTGTTAATGAAATTTTACTTCCTTCTTTCTTTTGTTTTTAACGCGTTCAAGCCGGCGTGTGAATGTGACATGAGTTAACTGTGCCCGAGTTTTAACACAGATTTCGTTTCTTGTTCGAATTCTTCTATTTACGTGCGAAAGTGTTTTATTATAGTCAGTATCTAACTATGACTGAAGTTGTCGATAGTCTACAAGGTACAGTATTTTTTACAGATCACGAATGAACGAAACTTAAAGTTTTAGAAGCTGTTTTAGAGCTGCAAGATACTTGAAGCGATACGGAACGTTTAGTTCTCGTTTGCTTATCAAATTCCAATTACAAGATTGCATTGAGTTTCTAATGCAATTTTGGTAGTGTGTTCGAAGTCTTAATCAGACTTATACCGCTTTCTGATCTAGAAGCACCCTACAATTAAAAATACGTGAACAATGTTCAACTCGCGGTTGAACCACGCCAGATTGAACGCGTTAACGTTCACAGATCTCTGTCCAAATAAAATGGACACCAGATATATATCCACTATCGCTGTTCGAAGGAAGAAATACAAGGTAGATTAGTATTTTCCTTTCCAGGCCAACTGGAAAATGCGGAAATCCCCATTTACTCTCACTCGACTCAATGAAAAAGAGAAAAGAGTGAAAAGAAACAGTTTTAAATAGCCGATTCGAATTTTCTCTATCAATTGTGTACATGTGTTTATTACTCTTATATTGACTCAATGATGTTATTCTGTGGTGCTTTGCATGTCTCTATTGGACTCTGCATGTCATATAGGGCATCGTAAGTACTTATTAAATGAACTCATCAACGACTACCGAATACACACGACACCCGCAAAAAAGACTCTTTGTTTCAAAATAAGAATATACATACTTGGAACGCGTACGAACTGCGTTGCGACAAGTTGAATGAGCGATTCTAGATCGTTATACATATATATATACGTATATATTAACTCTAGCCGTGTATACCGAAAGCTTCTGTTGGTTTCTCTAAAGAAAACGTGGAGAAGGTAGCGAGTGCCTGTAAGAACAGTCGGATGGAAAATCGAGCAACCTGAAGATATCTCTCTGTGTTCCCACTATTGTCTGTTATATTGAGAATCCAGGCTCTCACAGACCCCGAATTATTGCGGTTCAGACTGTTCCAAGCTTTCAGGTGTAAACTCTGCTGTGTTTTCGAAAATGTTCCGCCAGCCTCGGTAATATGCTACATATATTACATCACAGGGTTGGTGCAACGTTAGACACTTCTCCGAGACAATTTCTTGGTGGATTTCCACCTGAAAATCTTGAATAATCTGAACTGCTGTTTTGTTCAAGGCAGATTTATTATGCGGTTTCTAGTTGGAAGTTGTTTTAAATTCATGCATACGAACGACGAGTCGAATAATGGATTTGAATTATTGTTATACTGGTTGGCGAAAGTAGTTGATTTTCTGAAAACCGACTGTACTTACTGCGATTGAACTTTTTGAATTTATTTTTCAAGTAGAGCAACTACGATCAAAGCGTAATCGCCTACGAGAGAAATGAGGATAGGATGTTTCGTTCTGCTCGATTATCTAGTATATTTAATTTATACCTTTGAGCGTTGAGTTATAAATGACTGGAATAATTTAGGTTAAGTTGCTTAATTTAATTTTTTTTTTCTATATCTAAACAATGGAATCTATTAATAATTTTTATTGCATAAGATATAGAATAAAATTAAATGTACAAAAATTAAATAACCTAACTTGTTCTGATTATCTATGAATTAATAGCATCTATTAGTTAATTATTAGTTAGAAATTAATGTCATATTATGATAAATATATGGCACTATGATGAGCCAAAACGGTTAAAAAGATATAAGCAATTGAATATTTATTGGCTTGTTTGAATATTAATTTTTAACGCTTTGGAGCATTGAAACGAATGAAATGAATGAAACTCGGTTTTAAAAGCTCCTTACAGGTATCGAAATTGAAGCACAAAAAATAACAAAGAAAACTGGCTTTGAAACATTTCTCGATTTTCATGGAAATTAATTAAATGAAGCAAATGAGCGAAACATTCGAGAAAGATTTCCGCTCCTTTATTCGAATTAATTCACTTTGTAATTAGATCAAACTTGTAATTAAAAATCGGCTTGTGTATGACTTAAAGTCATCGCTGAATGTATTTGTACACTTATACAAACTTTCTATTTAGATATTCACAAATTATTCATTTTTAAACTGAAAATTGACATCTTTTTGGCTCAATTGGTGAAACAACTTGAATTACTAAATATAAAAATAATCTGTACGTGATATATAATGATTCCAGCAGAACGAGCATCCTTTCAACGATTGGTAAAAGTTTTAATTTCGAAGAGCCAATTTCTCAATTTTCTTTGCCCCGATTTCACTTTTCCGTTTCGAATCAAAGGCTCGAGGTTGTTTGCAACAGGTTCTCTAGTTTATTTATCTTTTCGTAGATACCTTAGACGTAGAGCCGTATTATTATTATTAAAATCATGCTGCTCGCCGATGTTGATTTGACGAATTTCCTGTCTGGCCAAGTAAAGCCAGTTGAGCCTCTTTTGTTATTCCCTGGGTCCTCTGTCAATATCGTTTGTCCGTTACGCTGTGAATGTTTGATTCGAGATTCCCTTTCGTTGTTTCCTGTCAGCTGAAACGTCCGCAAACCTGCAGAGGACGTAATAACCGAAGAAAGTACAGACCAGCTAAATGAGTGCCCCGAAGGAAATTAAGAAAAGTGTAGTGTTAAGGTTCGTTTTACGCTTCGCGAGGCTAGACGAAAGAAATGTTAAAAAGTCTACATAAAATGTTAAAAAGTAATGCTTTGATATTGATGTACTTTGCAATTGGAGATTCTGAGAAATAATTTAGCGTAGTGGAAGTATAAGCTGTAGATCAGAACTTGTAGCAGAAGTATATAAAATGATTCTCCATTTAAAAAGTGAAAAAAATATAGAAATAAATTCTTTTAGAAAGTTATATTGGAATATTCATTGTTGCATTAATTTTGTATCTTTGTGGGAATAGTTATTTCGTGTGGATAAAGTATATAAGTTATATGTGCAATATAATAATATGTGCGTCACTAACAAAAGTCGTAATTTGTTCAAATAAACGAAATTTATTCACAGAGTGTCACATTGTACTACGAATTACATTGCTGCATATGAAGTAACGTTAACTTATTCCACTATATGCATTGACTAATGAAATTTTCCCTCTAAAAGGATTAAATACTTGACCAAACCTCTAAATTACTAAGCATTTAAGCGAGCTCAGTATAAGAACCATATCGAGTGGGATAATCCTCTCTAACTCCTTCCTTAAGTAGCATGATTCATTTATCTAAAGGGTATTTGAAATTAAGCTCTTCCCCGAATTTTACATCCCAGCTATAAAATCAGTTACTCAAACTAACACTTTTCTAATTTCACACCGTTTTTTAGCAACCACAAATTACATGTTAAATTATAATATCGATGCTCTGATCTTAAATATTTTCTCTGAGCTGGTCTGTACTTAGAGAAAATTGAAAATTGACAGCACTGGCGTGCAAAGCCACTGGTTTGGTAAATTTTTCACTCTTTTTACAAAGAATAAAATTAAAGATGTTTAACTAGTGTTAGATAGAAAAATGTATCATAAAAATAGCCTTTATTTGAAAAACATGACAAGCTATCTTTACTAAAATTTGTTTGCATAGGATCAATGTTTTAATTTTAACATATACCTCAATCAGTATCATATTTCGAAAACTATCTTGGATTTCGAATTAAATATCTGTTTTTATCACCTGTCTCGAAAAATTTATTCGATATTGATTGTTCTAGCGTTATATGTATCCTTTTTTCCAAAACTCTGTAGGTAATAGCTCTCCTTTTTTTAAATATATCTACCTTTTAAGCTAAAAAATATGGTTTCCAGCTAGGTCGTATTACAGTGCTACCGAGTACCTTATCTACCATTAAGATAGATTATATATCAAATTTTTGGGAAATTTTGCAAAAGATGATCAGTTACTTTTTCACGCCAGTGTATCTCCCTGTCCTTTCTTACTTTCTTCCTTCTGAAACACTCACGCCCAATGCAAACGAACGATGCAACTTCATTGGAATTTAGCATTAGTGGACACTTGGACACTGTACGATACGACAATTTTATATATACCTAGATATTTATAAGAGTCTAATGCACAAAGATATGAGATCCCACTATTATAAATGTAAATCAGTTAAATCTGACAAGTATCTCTAATTTTACATCGAATGGTATTATGTAATTTAACATGTTTATATTTCCAGTAATACAACGCACACGAGACCATTACAATAGCAGGATTTTATTCTCGCGTGTATTGCAGTACAGTGGAATTCCATTTTGATAAAAATTCCCTAATTTTCCCCACTATCTATAATTTTTCGTCCATATAACAGGAGTCCACATTCGGAGATGTTCACGTTGCACATTCCACGGCAGGAATGCATTCAACCTGGCGCTCACGAAAATCTCGTCCCAATAAATGAAATTTGAATATATTCGCTGCGTTAAGATTATAAATCTGTTAAATAGCACAGTGTCGTTGATGCAAAATTCTATGAAAGTCCCATCGCTCGTTTAGCGTCAGGCTTAATTCGATCGATGGATACCGAGAAACGAGGAACGAAAGCGGAATCGGTAGCAACGTGCGGCCAATTAACGGCTCGTTAATTACCAGACCGGTGCACGTTTCCTCTTTTGGTCGAAATTAAACGACCACGCACGGACAAAGCAACAAGAGGAGAGAAACGTCGACGTCGCTGTTGCAACGCGACGCGACGCGACGCGACGCCCCGAACAGCGTTCGTTTCCGTTCCGCGGGCTTCCCGTGCCGCGAATCGACGATCAATTAGCGGAATCTTTGATCCACGCCGAAAGGAATATCCACGTCCTCGTGCAGAATTAACGATCCATCGGCACGACGAGTCGCGTGCATCCGCGCACGCACACGCACACATCGTCTCGGCTTCGTTTGATCGCCAAGCTGAAAGACGCGTTGCGATACGTAAACGCCACCTTCTCTGGATCGTGTCGGCTGATTTACGCGCGACAGGTCGTAACTCTTTGCCCGTTGAGAGCCAGGAAAAATCGGTGTTCCGGCGAGAGCGATCGAATCAGCAGGAACGATATAGTTCTGGTAATGATTTAGACGGGGGAAAATGGAATTCGCGAAGAAGCAAGAGAGAAGAACTTGCAGATGTGAAGTTCTCGTATATTTTATGTTAACTCTTAACTTTTACGATGTAAAACGGAGATATTTATCCATGGGGTTCCAAGATATCTCGATAAAGAATTTCAATCTAGCTGAACTTGTAAGTTATCATTTTGACGTCGGTAGGAAAGTAACTTCGATTTTCTATTGCGCTCGTGATAAACGATTTTGAGATGGGACATACTTTTATGATGATACTACTATTGATGGCGATACTATTTATGTTGATCTTTTATTTTGACACCTTTTTAAATCCTTGTTAAATTATTCAAACGAGAAACTACTATCTTTGATCTAAATTCGTGATTTAGAGACGTAGTTAAATAGAAGCGAGTGCAGTATCTTATTTTCTAATTGAATTCAATAAATTGTTAGAGTAGGATGAAATATTACGTTGAAAATATCGGTAAGAATTTTCAGTTGGGATTATAATATCCGAAGAACTTGAATACTCGAGTTTAAAATTAAATCCAATCCTTCATTCATCAAGAAAGAATCACAATTACACAAACATAGATCTTTGTTCCACATTTTTTGATGTTTTCCTTTATCGTATCTTTCTCTTTGTCCATTTCCAAATAACGTCTCACCGAAACAAGAAGCTTCTCAATTGTATGAGATGTATCACGTACATATGTATATCAGAAAAAATAAAATCAACTCTTTTCCGCCGTTTCTCCTGGCTTGAATAAGGGAAGAGATGTGACCTGATCTGATCATTCGTCTGCGTAAATCATTTTACGCAGCGTTTATTGAAATCGTATCTTTGTAACGCTGCCTCGTATCTCGGGATATCTCGTCGGCAGTGATCTCCTTAATTAGTTTTAGTACCTCAGCAAACATACCTTTAACTTTTGCTGGATCCTTTCTGTTTTATTATCCCTTCCCCAATTTTTTATCCTTTTTTCATAACCTTTAAAGAGAAACCCGGGTTATTAATCATTCCACAAAAGCTTGAAGCTTCGTTTCTGCGTCTCAATGCCTCCCCAATATGTCCCCAGCGAGTAAATTTTATTTGTCATTCCCGTACAGCGAAGTATGCGAAGTTAATTATATCCAATTCGCTTTGCATGCAATTAAAAACGGTGAAAAGGAAGTAAAACGGCGCGTTTTCATTTATTATAGAACAGAAGAATGTTCTTAATAAGACCTTTTGTATTTATGACCAAAATATAATGCTTCCCTTTCGTACACCGTTTTAATCAAGAATTAATGAAGAGTCGATGAATCGAGACTCGTAAATTTTCTCGTAAAACAAGTACTCAAATTCTAAAGCTTGAAGGTAATAAAGTAAAAACTTGAAAAAAGGCCAAAAAATGAGGGCAACTCTCTTCGCAAATTTCGCCACCAAAGCATCGAAATTTTCTATGTTCTTTGATTAAACGTTCTAATTAATTGTTCCTCGTTTCTTCCCAATTTTATTTCTTTCTCTTTGTTAACGATTCCACCTAGAATGAATTCGCGATACTCGTCGATTATCGATAAACAGAAATATTTTCTCTAAATCCAGGAGAAGAAGGATGGGCCGGTGTATAAGTTTTACGAGACCATCCGAGATTTCGGCGGGGAGATCATGAGCACCATCAGTCATCTTCGTGATGTCACCCTGTTCGCGCCCAGCAACGCCGCTCTTGAGGAACCTGGCGTACAGAAGATTCTGCAGAACAAGGAACGCGTGAAGGAGATCCTGAATCTTCACTATGTGAAGGAACGATTGCCACTCGATAAAATCAAGAACAAGAGCGTCAGCCAGGTGAGTGACCTAATTTGACGAATTTCTAAGAAAAGTCTAGGGCCCGTCCTCAAAGATATCAATGAAAGTTTCGAATCGCTTCGAATGTCTGGGAATATTTCGGACGTTTTCAGATATATACTGCAATGATACTAAGAAATATATAGAAACTGAGAAATATTGGAAGTTACATAAAGCTACGAACTTTTAGAAATTTAAAAAACTTTTATAGATTTGTAGAGAAATGATAATAGGTTAGAAAATAATGAAATTTGTGATGCAGATTTTGCTGAGTAGTTGTATCGAAAATGGAGAAAACACGAGAATAATTTTACATTAGAAATTATTATTCCATTTAACGATTGATATATTCGTTGCTATTAAAATATAATCCTTAACCATGTTTATTTTTCATTGAAGTTTTCAGCGAATGTGTCAATTGATAAGCATCTTTCTGTAAATACAAATATTTCACTGATTGAAATGATTGCATGCCAAAGTTTTACAGGTTATAGTAAAATGTTTATCGTTTCATTGTTAAATGTTACCTTCAGTTTCGAATTATTAATTATGTTCTAAATAAATTCGAAGGAACACATCCACATTATGGAAAATTATCGTTGCATACTCAAGTTTCCTTATAATACTGAAATAACTAATACTCAAAATTCATGAATTATACGATTCACTGAATCCTGTAGACTGAGATTTAGTTTAAATGTCTTTTATTTCGTAGCATTAATTACCAGAGCTATGGAATATAGTACAGGCCTAAAAGTATCGCAGATAAAGACCATTAATTTCTCTAAATTGATAAAAATGTTATTCTGAATATAAATCAATAATCCATTATACTAGTTTTCACATATAATGTTACTCTATTACAAATTTTACATCTCTCCCTCCACTTAGAATTATCGAATTGCAGCCTTTTCCGCTAATGTCTATTGATTTTAGATCAAATGCCAGAATCAAATATCTTCTTAGTTTTCAATATCCAGACACACTCTAACTTTATTAATGAAAATCAATCTTTACATTATTTATCATTCAAACTTCTCGAATATTTGTTTTATTAAAAAATATTCTGAATCTTATCTCTTGATATTTGGAATTCGATTTTAATATTATAAAAATTCGAAGATTTCTAAGAGTTTGGGTGGACTTTTTAAAAAGTATAATCAATAACAAAATAACAATTTCTTTAAAATTATAATTAATAGTAAATTTCTATAAAATCTTACAATCAGAAGCGAATCGAAACTTCCTGCAACTAAATTACAACTGCTAATCATTATCATATTGTTTTAAAATATTGGCAAGCAGTTTATTTATTGATTTTCCCCCTAATAACACGAGCAATTTTGATGCAAAGATTTTGTTTGTAAACGACGATATCACAATTTTTTTCATTGAAATTCTACACACGTGTGCGGAGGTTACCAATTGATTAACTCAATATTTCTCGGTTT
This sequence comes from Bombus confusus, assembly GCA_014737475.1. NCBI lineage: Eukaryota > Metazoa > Arthropoda > Insecta > Hymenoptera > Apidae > Bombus > Bombus confusus. The sequence goes on from JACXIV010000144.1 coordinate 1,024,218, forward strand.
TCTGTTGTCGTTTGAAGAAATCCTCGATCGGGAGGCCACACTTTGCGGTAATTACACATTTATTCTCTTTCAATGTTTTTGTTAGACTGTTCGTGAATTTTCTCTGCATCTTTCTCTCCTTTTGCAATTGCCTTGATTTACTTCTCAATGTCGATCTCAACTTGAAATCACATTCTGTGAAATATCGCTGTACACACTATATTTATAATCTGTGGGAACACTTGTTATTCGAAACGAAATTTTATTCCATGGCACGTAGTCGTAGTTACGTTATATCGAATTTCGATTATTCGTATTTGCTTTTCTACTGGACTTACTCGTTTGCACCTTTGTAGCTGTGCAAAATTTCCTTTTTCAAACTGAATTGGCTACTCGAGATCACTGAAGGATAAATTTCATTACGATGTCCGATTATTCAATAATATAATTTTTATTCTTCGATTCCTCTTCGTCTATAACTCATTTTATAATAATTCTACATTTCAGTTTCTCCAGCGTGATATAATTAAAATATTATCGTCTAATAAATTTTATATGGAGTTTGTTTGGAATTATTTACGATTAGAAAAGGTACTTTAAGCAGACAATTCATTTTGAACATGGAATAGATACTAATCAGCGATAATTTCATCAAGTATTGTCAAATATTGCTACATTATTGCGTGACGATAAAGACAAGTAGTATCTTAGATGAACTTTAAACCGTTAAAAAATTAGTATACAATCTTGTAATATGCAAGATATATATGTTCAAACTTATTTGCTTACATTTCTAATTTAACTTTTTCTCATTTTCTTCTTATTATTTAACTTCTTTGTCATTGTTATAGCCATTGTTTTCAAATTTGTTTCAATCCCTAATTAATACACAACAGACACGCTAAAGAACAGAAAGTTTCTGTTATTCAGCCAAAAACCTTTTTCGTAGTCTTTGTCTCATAATGAACAGCTGAGAAACGAACAGGTGTCCTTGGTCAACTTTGAGGAAACTCAGAGAAGATTAACCTAAAGTGCGTTGTTATGACGTCAGGAGTCTCTTGATCAAACTTTTACCTTCCAATCCACTTACGATTAATCCAGGCAAACTGGCAATCTTCTTATCGGATTCGACCAAGAAAGTTCGTTTTCATTTACGTCATTTCTCGAAACTTCTGGTTAACGTGCGATCAGCACTCTCTCTATCATCGTTAAAAAGATTACGCGAATGATCATTAATATAGTTACAGTAGAGTATAGAGTTATAGTATACGTTACTCGCAGAGATTGTAAGGTTCCATATATTATTGACTGAATATTTTCCTGACTTCTATTGCGAGTGAAATAAGTACAGAATAACGGAGAAACGGATTTCTCGGGCATGCGCTTATGAAGCAAGTTTTCAAAGATCTTACGAAAAAGGAGAGTTTATCTAGTAGAAACAACTCGAATAATATCGTTACGAAATAACCTTTTGGGATAATTCTTAAGAAAATCTGCAAAGAAAATATTCGCTACTTAATAATGACTTGACTACCTTAATTCTATATCTAAGCTGTAAAATGTAAATTTTACTTCCATAAAATTTATGAACCTATGAACTTTCATGGGATTTATAAAATTTATTAACGTACGCAATATATTAGATTTTCCTTTAAAGAAACCTATCGCGAAAAAAATATTAAATTTTGGATCATAAATATTGGCAAAGATCGCAAATTTTATTCTTCTGCATTTCAATGATCTTTTCCTCCTGAAATCTCTTAATTATCGACAAACGTATTTCCGTTTCATGTTACACGTGTTCTCGATATGCAACTTTTTAATTAAGTGTTTTTGCAACCGAAGAAAGGTGGCGCATACATTAAATAAACGATGCTTTCGAAAAGACTACTGGACTTGGATCTATAATTAAACGATTTTTTATTTTGCGCGATTGAGTTACAACCGTTCTTTGTGAAAACGTGGAAAAATATGTTTTACAGTGTAGCAAGAAAAATGAACGAGGAAAACGAAGAAACAGGAAACAAAAATCGTTTAATTAAAACGATACATCCTCGACGGAGTTGCATAAAAGAATAATTCCCGCGTAAATTCATACGTTTCGCTTCTCTCTCTTTGAATAAATTTAAGCGACTTTATTTCTTTCATCGCGCATCGTTCGCGAATTTGCAGTTTGTTTACGCGTTTGTTTACAGGATGAATTTATAGGGCAATACAGAAGCGTTTTGCAAATCCGTGGTGAAAAATCACACCTTCGCCGGTACAATGAACGACTAAAAATACCGCGAAAAATACGATTCGAACTATAGTTCTGTTCATGGGAGCGCTCTCATAAGTGAAGTATATATATTTCGAGAATTTTACATTTCTCCCGATCGCCGTACTAATTACCATGATAATCCTGAATAGCGCTCTTGTGGAACCACGCTTTCGATGTTATTTTGTAGTTTTTATCCATAGGAGGTATTATTATTTAAATAATAACAGCGTGAAAAAATGTTCTAGTTTAACTTGCGATAATATTAATATTAAAATGTAAAAGATAAATATTTCCCCAAAGTTACTTTTAACATTTTTATCATAGTTTTATTACTTATCTAGCCCTCAAATATTTCAAATAACACGTTTTATAGCGAAAAGAATTGTGTAGCTACTTTTTAATGCCTTAACACGAGACTATATTCGACGTTACGTCGATGTAATATCTCATTTGCAACGTTTTTTTTTTCGACAATTTACATTATTGAATTCCATTTTTAACAGAGTAATTATAAAAAAGAATTCCAAGTATTTGTCCTATAGTTCGTCGTTATTTCTGCTTTCATCTAGATTTATTTCTTCAAAAATGGTCATATCGAAATAACACAGAATCGGGTGGAAAATTTTCTGAAATTAAAACGTCCGCACCATACGCTACTTCGATATTGAAATATTTGAAGTTTAACAATTTATCGGTCATGCGGGATTTTACTCGTCGAATAACCGATATGTATCACGGCGGACGTGGAGTTTTAACGCTACACGGGGAAATCTCGTTACTCTCGATTAGAACAATTTACTCATTGTTTACAATAATTAATACAAGCACCGTAGGCAGTAAACGAAAACTGGCGGGGTCAATATCGGCAGAGACAGCTCGCTCGGTGCGTTGCTGATAAATATCGCGCGCATTACTGCGTCGATGCTGTTTAATAACCGGCAATTAGTGACTCGGCATTAGTACGCCTGTTTCGGCTTTTATCATAATCCCATTCGGACATTAATCCATGTGTCCACCGAAACTTTCATTCTGCACAGCCTTTCTTATCAGTCTCTGTGAATTGATGGATTAATCTCGGACTCTATCTAGGTCATCCTACAAGTACAGTGTAACCCTCTTTTACACGAACAAAATTTTAGTAGTATCTGATTTAATTGAACTTTAGCCGAGCTCCTGTTACCTGAACTATCGGCGAGCGTCGATCCACTTAAACGACCGTCTAACAATAAGATGTAAACAATAGCGCATTATATGACACACTCTCAAGCTTCGTAATCGATACGAGCATGCAACGTTATTATGTATTTCAGAGCACGTGTTTCGTTGAACCCTCTTATATGAACGCGAACTACTATTAATTGAATGAAAAATCATATATGGTAGGAAAAAATAAGTGGACTCCTATTATACGAAGCAACTTGTCCTCCGACGAATTCGTATGAACGAAGTTCTACCGTGATGCTTCTCCATTTCTAATCATTATACATTTAGCAAGATGATGGGTATATCGCTTTATCGCTTTGCTTCGACTACGTGGATGCAGATATATTATACGTAGGAATGGGTTAAAATTTTTTAATTACTTTCTCGTTTGTATTTACAATTTATATGATAAATCTTCTGCCAATTTTCTTATCGATCGTAATTCCTTTCGTTTTCATAGATTTCCAACAATGTTACTCTGGCTCTCAACTACGAAGTTATAATAATCTTTAGCTTTTTATCTTCAATTATATATTGCGAAGATTTTCTAGACGACTGCAATCGTTATTCAACGCAATTGTTGTCGAACGTGTACTATTATTCGATTGATGACGAAGCGAAAATCAAACCTTTGTACGCGTCAATAGAATGTTAATTTACGAACAGGCAGAGGGATATAATTAAAGGCAGCGTTCCATATCAGCGTACTGAATGATTCAGGCATGGATATTCAAACGTAATTAGCTATATCGGTGATTTCGTGTAATTGCATTCACAGATCAAATTCGACAGTCGCTAGCCAAGCTAGAGATATCGCGACTTACGGAACATGCGAATTCGGAATAATACCCTGGATCAAATGTTCAAATGTCGTCCTGTACAAATTTTATTATATCTCGTATAATTTACAAGTTTAATCCGTTTATTGTTAAAGCAAATCATATTATTCGATCGATAAGGTAATTATTATCAATATGGAGAATTTTACTTTATTTCCTTGTATACAGGCATTGATTTTACGCGTGATTATATACGTAACTTACGTCTCCAATATTTCTTATTTCTTATAAATTTCCTTATGAATCAATAGTACACTGTTTCTCATACAGTAATCTACGAGAGAAACTTTTTATGACAATATTATACGTGTTATTAAAAACATTTTGAAATTTCATTAGCGATCCTTTCAAATTTTGATATCTGACATAGTCGTGTCTTATTATTAGAATATATCCAATCGTTATAATTATTAAAATGTTTTGTATAATACATGGATAAAATTAGCTTGTGTCCTGCACCTAACGAAACGATCGAAAAAAGACATCAGAAAATCTCTAATTTTTCCATTACGCCGAGCCGCAAGCCTGCGGTCTGGCGCTACAAGTGCCATTTATTGCTTCCAAACAAACGCAGATTCAAGGGAATTGCATTTCGCGGAACGACGACGAATAAATTAATTTGCGACAACGCACACGTGGTTGTGCCGCGAAAAAAAGAAGTCGTTTTATCTCGAACGCGTCGCGTTACCAAAGTTCGGTGTGTTTCTCTTCCGTGGTTGTTTTATCGTCTCATTGGGGTCTGGGGCCGCGCGTCATAAAGCAGAAGAGCGACATAAAACATATCCGCGATAAATTGGCGTGAAAGCAGCGCCGTTTAATGCAAATCGGCCAACCTCCGTGAATAAAAACCCGGGGACATTTTGGCTGGCCGTCCAGGGCAACGATTAAAGGCGAAACAGCGCTGCATCCGTAGGCTGTTTTATTGGCTTGTTCATTCCACTATTCTGCTGGTTATTTCCTTTTTTCGGGGATTTTTTGGGTAATGGTCTTTCGCAGATGAGATTCTTCAAGATGTGACAGGTTTTATTCAGTTCGATTCAGAAGCCACATTGCACGATTTCGTAAATTGCAAAGCAGAAGAATACGATGATATTACAGACGCTTAAATTTAACTTGGAATTTTGCTGTTATTTATGTCACTTTCTTGCGATAAATGAACTATGGAAGTTTTTTTTTTGAGAATTGGACATAATAGTCGCTTACTTGTGTAATGAAATTGGGGAATCGAGTTAGATCTTCTTAAACTTTAAATTAGATAACTCGAGTAAAAAATGCTATATGTCGAAATAAAGAAATCTTGTGAAATATACCTGCTATCGAATGTACGCTATATTTTCTGAGGGAAATGTTACAGGAGGAAAAACTTTGTCTTCGTATTTATTACTAAATTTTTGAAGGAAGTAACGCTTCACTTCTCGATCGATCAATAACGTCCATGTCGTCGTTACTTAGCTAATTGCCAATTAAGAAGAACTGATGTTTCCCAAAGACAGATTGTATCTAACAGGAAGAAGATGAAAAGCTGAATTACACGCTGCAAAAGGCAGAGTACGAAAGCTATTCTCACGTAAAGCTTTTCTGTCTGACGTCTGTCAAAAACACTTTCGCGTTCTAATCTTCTCAATGATACCATTTTTCACCTTTTTCTTTTTATTATCGATGCAAATGTGCGATGTATATGTGCAATAAATGAATCAATAAATTAATACAAATTTTAAGGTAAAACCGGCGAACATGTCGCAAATTTTAATTGAGTTTCTAATTGGGGAACTACGATTAAAAGGCGGGTGACTCCCGCTTCGAATGGCTGTAACTCGATCAAAAGAAGCAGAATTGCGCTTTAAGCGTACTAAATATCGAAGAGAGATGGAGCAAAAAGAAGAATTGAAATCGGATGAAACGCGAAATGAAGGACGTGGAAAGTGCATGGATCCTGGCGGAATAAAAAGTAAAAGGCGGCCGAGTGATCTCGCATAGAAAAAGGCTTATAGGAAAATTCTTTGCCAAAGAGGGGCGTGGATTTTCATGGAATTTATTCGATCTGATCTTTGAAGCTGCTAGTCTCGACAGTAGGTGCATCTATATACGGATGCAGTAGCAGCAACTCAAGATCAGAAAAGTAACCGGAAGTGGCGCAGGGAGTACAAGTCGGAAAATTCATGAGAAGGGGATCAATCGGAAAAGGAATCACTACCCTTAAGCTCTCTCTTTCTCTTCGCCTCTCTCTTTCTTTCTTTTTACCCCTCTCTGCTATCTTGAAGCCTTTTTGCTTCTTTTCCTTCGTCGCTACCACTCTCATTAAACTTTCTACGAAAATGCCAGCACTCCAATGAGGAAACAAATTTTCAACTTTAAACGGGTATTCGCGGAAGCGTGAATTAAGACTGTCAAATGGTTTATGGACGGTGCCATTCCTCTTACAATAGCTTTATGATTATACTTTATAGTTTCTAATAATTTGTACGTTTATGATATGATTCTTATTTTATCTATCGCTGACATTCTCGTCTGTTTTTCATTGGCACAGTGAGTACAATAGAAATAACTAGTTTCATTTATGTGTGTACAGCAATTTCATTATTTATTTTCATTAAAACTATCTTCGGATTTGTACGTATATACGTATAAACTTTTTTATTATATATATAAGCTTGGATAGATTCTATTAGACATTTAAAATAGATTTCTGTGAGTTTTCAGACGTAGAAATTTCAAACATCGTTCAGAAATAATAAAGCAATTTCACATTTATCGCAACATGCCAGATTGACTCAAGAAACAAAATGTACATACAAATGTGAATTTGACCGTACGGGTTTTCATACACTTAAGTTCTAAATATTCGACTGAAAGGAAATTATTCTTTATTTGTTACTCGTATATTGTAGAAATTGTACAATATACTCTTAAAGAAGAAATCAAAATCTACAACAGTTTCATGGCCTATTAATTTAAATATTAAAAGACAAATAAAATGCAGAAAATTACATACTTTAGACCGCTAATCTCTGCCTGAAATTATACATCCTTCCTCTTATCTGTCGTAAGTATACTAATAAATGCACACGTAACAAAGGAGACTTATTGCTAAGTGTCTAACAACGTTCCTTCTAATTCTCTTCTTTCTGGTCTGTGAGAAAGCTGCAAGTAGGAAAGCGTGCATAAATTTAAACTCGGCCAACGTCTTCCACTGTAACTTGCAGTTAGATACGTACGAGTTCTTGTTTGCACGCGGCTGACTTTCAACCGTTCTTCGAATAAAATCGCCCCATCCACCTCACGACTCTCTCGTTAATCATAAATTATTTGTCAAGTTCCGACTCTGTTACCGTATTTCCAGATTTCTGAGCAACGCTATGCTACTTGATTTTTTCTAATTGGTAAATCGATCAAAACATTGGTTATTTTTGGCGAGATATAATTTAATTACGGATAAAACGATCTGTAATAACCTTTAGAATCGTTAGACTTCTTTTTAGTTTTTCGTCGATATTTATGTAAATTCGTATTTAGAAGTAGGTCCGCATTAAATGAAACTTTAATGAAGTGAATTGAAACGTTTCGTTCTGGTATAAAACAATGTAACTATGTATTGAAGCTCAATAAATAATTGAGCAGCGACATTATCAATATACCATAATAAACAGCGAATTATTCGAAGAAACGGATTATTTATTTTCTCTTTCTACATTAATAGTTCTATATAATATCGATGTTTCGATGTGTAGAGCATGCTGAGTATGTTTTTGAGATTTTCTTTAAGATTCATCGTTCTTTTATAGGTTGCCACAGCAGCAGACAGGAAGAAGCTGTACTTCAATGTGGTCCAGGAACCAAGCGGAAACCAGATAGTGACCGTCGAAGGTGGTGGCGTGAACGCAACAGTGGTCACTGCAAATATTGCTGCTACCAATGGACTGATTCACATCATCGACAGAGTTCTTGGTGTGCCGTATACCAATGTGTTGGAGAAGCTCAGAACCGACCCTATGCTCAAGTATGTTGTAACACTCAATATACCTCCCAATTAAAATTGAAATATCTAGTAGAGCGACGTTTTAAATTTCTTGAATGTGAACTTGGATGTCTTTTAACAGTTTGATTAATTTTTATTTATTATATATCCTCTATTTTACGTGATAAATGCCATCGATGGTCTCTATCTCATGAGATATGAAATATAGATGAAAATGGACTGGTTTACACTAAGTAATTCATATAACGCAAGTTACCGTGGGTCATTTAGGACCTACCGATACTAATTAAGAGCTAAATAATGTCTTTTTTTGATATCATTGATGATTCAGTGATTTCCTACTATAACTCGCGAAGATTGAATTTTAGATCCCAACTCTATTTATGTAATTATTTTAAACGGGTATTTATATTAGGATATATATTAGAATGAATATTAGAGGATATGTAGCACAGAGAACTTTTTACAACAAAATTAATACAGTGAAATAATCTATGAATTAATTTTATCTTCTTTGTCGTCGTTTATTATGATAGTATAGAACTGTAATTATACTATTATCGTATATTTCATTAGAGGACCCATTTTGTAAATTAAATCGATTCTGTCAATTATATCAGAAAATATTCAAACGTGTATTCTAAAAAGAATCTTGTTTGTTTCGTCATACAAATAATTTTCATTGCAACATAACTGATTTTAATTATTCCACTATGTACTTCGAATTCTTTTTGTCCTTCAATCTGATTAAAGCACATGAGAAATTTTCAGTCCAATTACCATTAACGTGCCTCGTTTAACCGATACGGTAAGTGGAGCTCTTATGTAAAGAATTGGGTGATTTTACCAATTACACGTCGATCTATTAAATTCGTACCGAATGCAATTGCATTCGATTTTCTATTGAAATCGCTTCAGCATTCAACCAGAATTGGATTATTTACAAAAAATGTTCAATTTACGCGTGTCAGTTCAAACGACGAATATACTCATCGTGCATCTCTCCTGTGACTCTCAGACATTTAAAACTGATCTTTTTCTATTTTCTCATAAAAAATTTGTCAAGTAGGCTAAGACTTTCGTACAGTGTTGTACTTCAACTACGAAAGAGAAACAATTCTTATGGAAATTTTTATGTGTCCAACTATCGTGTGTTATTATTCTACACGAAGAAACATTCTTTCCATACGCGAAACATGTATATTTCCATTTCCGGTAGATTGCTCTAATGAAACTGATTCCAAGTACATGTTCGAACCGTATGAATATTGGGCAGCCAGATCCATCGTGATTTAATTCCCCTCTCGTTATTTCAATTATCGATGCATCGATAATGGAAAATCCAATTAAATGATATTCCAATAACCGATAAATAAACTTTCGCGACGCTAAAACCCCGTTAAATGAGTAAGCTTCCGTAACTAAACATTTATGCGTTTTATGCTACTCGTATATGAAGCTGATCGGAACGATTTTCCATCGATCTAAAACTCTATGAACTGCCTGGTGAAACGTTTGTCACGCATCGAAGAAGTGGAAAATAAAAATCGCAGGGAAAGAGCGTCGTTATCAACGCGCGTTTGTTAATTGTCAACACGTATCGCGTCTTTTATGGACCATCAAAAATTTATGACAGTTGACGGAAAGAGTGCCGTTTATATTGGGTGAACAAAGAACAGATACATTTACATCGATATTCTACAAATTTGAAAACACTTGTAGTATCAGATATCGTGAAGCATAAAATGGAAACAAGTGAGCAAAATTATTAAATTTTAAACGAAATATAAATTATGTATAAAGCGTCAGACAATCAAACCTCCACTATACCACATTTTTCGAATCCGATAATTCAACGTAAAATTTTCGTCCAAATAAATGTAATTAACGCATCAGCAGAGGAGTCGTTCTTTTTCTCTAACGATGAAACGTGTTAGTTCAAACGTAGCATCTCGAAGCATCTGGCGAGACGAATTTATTAATATACGATATATTGGCCGGAAACGATGCAACATCATGGAGGGTAGCATGGCCACCAAGTATCCCATCTTGTTACGTGGAAACGTTGAACAACCATTGCCCAGGAAACGATCGGTTATACGGTGCCTTTAATGCCATTAGCCCCTTTATACGATGGCTATCGTTATTCGATGCGGTGGATGGATGGTGATGTCAGCATTCCATCACCCCACACCATGATATCTAGACTCTAGACGAGAGAAGCCATTGATAGTGGTAGTTCTCCCTGGCTGTGCCTATACGTCACGTCTATACGTTTACGAATATCAAGATCCACTACATCGATTTGTTTGCCTCAACGTTCTACCCTTTTGCCACTCGCTGACTATCAGCTCTTGATTTACAAACTGTTTCAAAACGAATGATGCCATTCAAGGGAACGTGGAAGATTTCTCGATCTCTTCGATCGATCGTGTTGTACGAACGCTTAGGTGGTTTCTAAGAGGGTCGAATGCCTCAAGCTACAGTTAACTGCTCTGTTACTGTATGAGTCTCGAGGAAACGGAAATGCTGGATCGAGTTCGAAAACCTCAATCGAGACCCACTTGTTTCCCTTATGGACTGTTTGGACTGGTAAGAGCGAAGACTCTAGGAGTTAAGGTCAAGAAGGGCGACACTTGCAGAGATGGGGATGTGTAAGATATGTTTAACTGTTGGCTGAAAGATTGTAATGTGAGACTCCTTTGATGATAGTTAATTAATCCTTTGAGGACCAAATTTTTGGGCGACGGAAATTTGTTCGATCAAAGAAGATAGATACATTTTTTTTATATATATATTTTTATGCAGAGGGTATTATTCATGTGAAAATTATTATATATTATATATTATATAGTATATCAATTAACCCCTCCAGAAAGGAACTTTCTGGGAGCATAAGACAAATTTTGTTTTGTCAGTTATCAATAATAGGAACATATTCTTTCTGGTAGTCCTATGTAGGACGATAAATACATTTATACGTTTACTTACGTATAACGTAAAGGTTCAGTCAAATTTGTAGATGTGGAAGAATAATCCTTCCCTCTTCCCTTTCTTAGAAATACCGTTTTATAAAATGTTTCTTAAAATGCTAGAAAATAAAAGTATTTGTATCCTTAATTGGTTTTCCTTTAATGTTGATTCATTTGTATAAATCATGAATTTCTTCAATTTATTTCTTTGTCTTTTTCAAGTTCCACCTACTTCCTTGGACAACGCATTGGATTCAACAGTCAGCTGAACGAAACAAGGACGCGTTTTACATACTTTGCCCCACGTGATTATGCCTGGAGTGTGTCTTTCATCAGTTACCCATCTACTACGAAAAAGATCTTCATGCCTGAATACAGCTATCATGTAAGTATTCTTATATGAATTTAATAATTTAAAACAACTGCTAAATAAAAATACCTTTGAATGAAAATACCTTTTATTAATACCTTTTATTATCATTAAAATACTTAAAACTTTATACGCATATTATAAATTAAAGGAATAATAGAAGATTTTCGAAGATTTCAACATCGCCTCTATAATATTTCGCTACATAATATTTTATATTTAGTGCATTTTCCTATTCCATATGAAGCAGTATTGCAATATCTATATATCATAATTTCAATTTCCCAAAGAAACATCATTCTAACGAATTCTCGTGTTATCAACGTAATGAAGGTAGCAATCACTTCGCAAAAATAATCCTCCAACTCGAATTTCCCATCAAGAAGAATCTACGCTATAAAATCTAACGTGTAAATCTGCTTATAGGCGAGACAAATCTTAGAACGACACCTCGTGATAGCAGATGAGGCGTACACAATGGCAAAGCTAAGAGAGATGAAACACAACGAGACCTTCGTTCTTCCCGCAGCCAGAGACAGTCTGAAGCTTCGTGTCCGTGAAGCTGGCGAAAGTGAGTAAAGATAATCACGTCGTTTCAAAAAATAATCGTTTTGCATAAGCACTTTTGCAATTGCTCAGATATTCTTCAACTCAACGGTACACTCGACGTTTGTTTCGATTTATCCTTCTGTCAGTATTAAACGTAAATGTGTCCAGGTATCGTATATGTATCGTATTTTTTGTTCTTGCTCTTATCGAAACGGATAAAACAAGAAAATAACGCTTTGTACTCACACGCTCCATGTTATGGGGCTTTTTCTGTTCATTTTCAAACCTGGTGCTATTTGGTTACATTTAGATGACACGTACGACGAAAACATGATCCGACCAAAAACTTTCGGTGAGTGAGTTCAGTCTTTAGACGTCGCCGATGAGCGACGACACGTGCTTTCACCAGTACGAGCTCTGCGCACATTTGTCAATTTTGTGAAGGGTTCTTCGCACTTTCACGCACTATGTTTAACGCGCGCACATTTTCATTACGTGTAATTTTAGAAAGAAAAATCTACTTGATGGTAGATGTAATGTATTTTCGATGTACGATAAATGTATAAACGTGAAGATCAAGCGATGATAGTTTGCCAAAAGTTTCTCGCGATTGCTCCCTACGAACGCGTCAATTTCATTGTCCGAATTTTATAATTCAATTCTATATTCTAATAAGTTGGGCTTATGTGTGAATCGTTTCAAAACGAAGAACATATCGATAGCAGGAATTTTGAAATTTTTTTCAGTTTGTTCATTTTCATTAACAATCATAATTATAATCGACTACAGACATTTATAGATCAGCTCCAATTCCATTCTGTTGGCACAGATCAGGGTTTCAATGATAGAAAAATTATCTTCCACAAGATGTAATGAATCAGTGTGCAATTTATTGCTACATCTGTCTCATTCGTTAGACCTACAGTGATTTACTTGCGCTGAGCTTACCTAGAAATCTTTTGTGAATATATCATGTGTATTATACAAAACATTTTGAAATTTCATTAGCGCTATAATGACACACAACTATTATAATTATATTAGCAAAGTTTGAAGGGAATCAATTTGTTTGAGGAACACAACAGATACTAGATATTTACTGGAATTTATTGTCATTTTATTATACTTGAGTCGATTATCCATTATATTCAACGAAAACATCTTTGACAGTAATTATACGTTCAAAACAATTATTCGCATGTTGTACTAAATATTTTTGTGATTTCTGTAAAATATATATACTTACACTAAACGTCTTGCGTCTTCCATATATATTCTCGAATTTGTTTCCTTTGGAAGTGCTGCAAAATATTGTGTGTAACACACGTAATATGTTCATAAAAGATTTTATAGTAATCTACCGTGAGTTGAATAAATTTTTTACTGAAAAAGAATTCTTTTCACGTGTGGAAGTCGAAGAAACTATCGATGAATATTTTCCAAGGAATGAGAACTGATGAACTGAAATTTCGTCATGACACAACGATCCCAGAATATCATTGGTGGTAATGTTACGAAAAATAAAAATTGAAGAGCAAAAGCCGAGGAATAAAGGTAGTTTCAAACGTAGACGTAACGTGTGTCTGCATTCTATTCTGAAAATTTGTCGAGTGACCTGCGTATTTGGAGCCGCAGATTTCGAAATGCACACATTTATCGCTTACACTGTTACAAAATACACGAACATTTTACAAAGGAAGACACAAAACGATTTTTCCCATATGACAAATTTGAACACGAGCCCACTACGTACGAAAGTCGTTTGATCACGTGTCCTCGTTCACATAATTACTAACACGTATTATAATCACGTTTCATTTGCGTTGAAATCTGATCGAGTACGCGCGTTTCACGCAGTCTCGGTGCTTGAAAGGAATGCTTCTTTATGCTCAGAATATGTAGAACGCGCTTCTCTACTTCACAATTGTTCAAGTTGTTAATGCTTCTGAATCGTACGCGTGCACGTTGAGCGAAATACGTATCTGTACTTTTCAGCTATATTCGAATAAATCTAACTATCATCAACGTAGATAGACGCAGCTCTTATCTTTCTCTTGATGAACTTTTTACATTGTCTCTTTGGTTTGACTAAGGTAACAGGATGACTAAACTCGTTGTTGTGACGATTGTTGACGTTGTCGTGCTCGCTGTATGTGAAACAATTCATTCATTGATAGATTGCTAATACAGTACATGCTTGTGTCTGTCGTGATTCTTGTTGTTGAACCTCTATTCCATTTAATTTTTAATTCTTCGTTTAAATGAGAAGTTGTAGAATCGGTTTTTAAATATAGTAAATTTCTCTCATTTCGAAGATAGACAGTCGGAAACTGGTACATTTCATTTTGAAATATAAATGTCGTATTACGTTGAATATAGTAGAAATATTAACAATATAAGAGTTTCTGTTATTTCTTATTCGAATATTTGAAGTAAAGAAAATTAGATACGGGTATGAAAGTTCACTCTCATACGGTAGAATATTTTATGATAAGAAATAAGCGAAAATAGCCCTAAGGACGATAAGAAAACAAGATATCTGAGCTCGAGTTCACTCAAATTTTTCCATCATTCATCGTTGTATTCTCGTTGTGCGATCATTTACCAGCAGCAAAATAGTCGGTTGCGTCAACGCCGAAATTAATAATAATTCGCGCGCTGAATTTTATAAATCGTGCTGTATATTGTAACACTTAACTGTTTGAACAATTTGCACGGTGAGTATTTTTATGACTTTGCAAGGAAACAACTGACACACGCCGTACATATTGCTTGTTATTCGCTTGAACAAGTCGATTAAGCTTGTTACAGTAAAAACGCAGGACTAGCTTCCGGCGTGAACACGATTAACCCATACAGTCGTGTTCATCGTCACCGTCGTCGCTTTTTCTGTGAAAATATCGCTGATCGTACGAAAGCGTTCCTGCACATGTTAAATATCCAATTCTTTGTTTTATGTTCTCTGATCAAATATTCAGTCGAACTAACCGAATATCATATATGATTAGTGCTTGATGTTTTTCTTGGAATTTTGTGGAAATATAAGCCTGACAAGAATTAAGAGGGATGAAATATCATGACTGGATTTACGAAAAAGGATATGAAAACATAAATAAAGAGGAACTAATTGGACAGCTAGGAAAGTTATCGCTGGATTTTATACTTTAATACACGCAACTAAAGAAATCTAATCTACTTACTAAATATCATATATTTTCGCATATTACATACGCGTATTCTGTACACTTTTACTCTTTAAAATTTCCGATTAATCCATAGATATTCACAATCATAATTACCACGAGTCATAATTCTTCGGTTCTAACGATGAAAGTTGGGATTTTAACGAGTATTTGTCTCCTCCTTTTCAAGGATATATCATTTCCATTTCCCGTGGAAAATTATTTTCTCGTTATCTGGAATTTCGTGTTTGCAAATTACGCTTTCTCTTCGTTATTCAATAAATGCATAATTTTGAAATGCATAATGATAAAATATAATAGGAGAGTGTAAAGTATTAACGTTATACCGTGGAAAAAATTAATGAATAAGGAAAGAGAAACGCAGGTGGTAATAAAAGAACTCTGAAAATGTCGCAACTTGGTCGTTATCCCGCTACTACGTATTCATTGTACTATCTATGCGAACAGGATATCAGTTTGGGCGTAAATTTGTATTATGTCTATTTCGTACGAGAAAATACGAGGATATGAGAAAAAGTTGCGGATCCGGGATAGATGGCGAACGGTTTTGCGCGAAATATATTGGCTGCCATTTCCTTTCGCGACGATAAATGGACGTGACGAACGCGGAATAGAACGATATGGACACCTGTAAATTGTCCTCAACTGTAGTTATCTATCGTCTGTTTTAATTTACACGCTTTTTGCGGCGAGCTTTCTGTGTCACATCCCGTTCGAAAGCAAAACAGTTTGTTTGCCACAGATTCGCTTCAAAGGATTCCTATGTACGCCATTATACGAGTATAAAAACCTTTCATACGCGAAAAGATACTAGAGATGAGAAGAGATAGAAACCGCGCTTTTGATGAAAATTTCGTTATTTTGTAGTTACATTCGTTGATTAAGTAATCAGCTACTAAATTAAAGATACGTACTAGTAAAATGGCTTGAGATACTTGACGATATTATTCGCATTTCTGAAATTAAATATGGAAAATAATTTATAAGTAACAGATAACAAAACGATTCTATTTTGATGTAGAATGTATCATTAAATAACTTATTACGAAATTGAGAATACATTGTGATATAATTTCAAATGTTTGGAAATATTCTTTCATAGACAGCGTCAACTAAATATCGAAGTTAGACAAATTAGTAAAAATTGAAAATAAGTATGAATCTTCTCTATGATGGATTAAGAAATACCTTCTTCCAAACTTTTATCGAATTTTGCAACACGATCGTTGGATATCTTCTAAATAAACAGTCTTATATAGATATAGACACATCGTCTAAATAAATATTGAAGTTATTAAAAATTCCAAACAATTATGTATTCCTTCGCTAATAGTTTAGATAACAAAGATGTCTTCCACAGCAAAATAGATTAATTCTATATTCGATAATTGGCCGTGAAATCACAAAAAAGAAAGAAAAAATAGATTCATCATAGCGCGATTCGATTTCGATACACGGTAATTTGGTGGCTTCCGGGGCACTCTCGGCGAGCGGAGGTCGACGAAGAACGTGCACAATTATGGGTCGAGACCGCAAGACGATTTATTATGCACCTTTCGACCACCATTTAAATGCAAATTCCTTGATTACCGTTGGTGCTAATTGCTACGTGCTTTGTTCGGTCATTCGCTCGACTACGAATCGCGCGAATCGCGAGAACGTTTTCTATTTGCAACGAATGTTGCCCGTTTTATACCTGAGTCGATGAATGCGGAGGAAGAACACGTAAAGGGAGCGAAACACGTGGTAATATCGAAAGAAATAATGAAGCAAAGAGAGAAACAATAGAATAATTGAATCGGATGGAGGAACCATGAGCGTAAAATTGCAGATGAAAAATACCTCAGCGTATCTGAAAAAAAAAGATAAAAATTGCAAACTTGAAAATGAAAGGCGCGAACGAGAATCATCAGCCTGTTTATCTTATTTCTTCGAACGGTCCTATTCTATTTTTCTTTTTTTTTCTTTTTTTTTTTACTGTCTTAAATTAATTTCTTTGCTTCTGTGCTGATAACTTCATAATATTGCCGTGTTTTAATCATACAATTATAGGTTTCCTGAAAGTTTCATCTTCGTTTACGAATATCAGGACTGTTACTGGTCTCTTATAAAACGCACCTCTCAGTTAGAAAATTCAATGAAGTCTGTAAAAATTTGAATCTCATTTGTGGAATCATTTGTGGAATTTATTGAATGGAACCAGGAAGATAACAAATATCTTGAAAAATCTAATAATTCATATACCAAAATTAATTAATTAAAACAGCGGTCGAGTAAAAAATACATACAAGAAAAACATTGATGCTATGGTTTGGAAAATTTTTTTCTTTTCTCTAGAGGTTTTAACAAATATCTGATAATTTTTCAGATTTACCTCCTTTTCTATAAGCGTCCTAACGTATGAACAGGGCTGAATATCTTATTTGAAACGTAATGAAAAAACGCTACAAATGATTCTCGATCTTCTTAATTGTATCGTTGAAATAACCAATTATTATTTAACAACCTCAATATAAAATTTACAAAACTTCTGCATCGAATGATATTCACAACACTAAGCATCCATATATGATAATCACATTTCTCGAGCTTTCTCAGATCGACTGCTACTCGTAACGCACGCGATTTTCCAACAAACGATAAATCAACTTAACTTCCAGTCAGTTAATCGCCAAACTAAATGCTACACTCTTTAAAACGCAAAAGATATCTTAATTTGAACAAAAAAAAAAAGATAGAAAAATACAACAGTTAACGAAATACCAAGTGTATAAGTTTATGAATATTTGCTACATGCATTTTGCGTCTTCGTGTTCCATAGATTGAAAACTCGTCGTTCAAGCGTAATTTAGTGACACCGGACTTCATGCTCGACAAGTGAACGCTCACTGGAATTTTCCTATCGCTGCAAACATCACAACTCGCTTCGTTCATCTAATCTATCGATTCCAGATCAGCTTTGTAGGCGAATCGCGACACAACTTATCGATGGAAATCGTTTCTCTTTGCAGGTTACCAGATCGAGTGGGAGGGCACATGGATTCGAGTGTTTCGTCCGGACGTCGAGTGCACCAACGGTATCATCCACGTGATTGACGCAGTCTTACTGAAGGACAGCGACATCAGAGTGACCGGAGCCGCGTCTACCACTAGCCTCGCATCACATTTGATCATGATCCTGGTGGCCAAGTGGCTGCTTTAAGGACAAACCTCTTCTAAGTCTGTCATAGGTGCACCTAGGAATTTATTTCGGGACCGTCTCCGATCGTCCTCGTGCAAGAAAACGCAGTGTACGAGATCGAGATTCGAGCATTAAACTTGAACTCTGAACTTTGAAGGAAGTTGTTTTGAACGCGTGTTCGTCAGAGTCGATGATATCGGTCCTCGAACGACTCTGTTCTCGAATATTCGTAGAGATCAGAGTGGTCCGCGATCTCTCAAGTGTCGCTGCGTAAACTGTGTTCGAGGGGTTTTGGCTTTCGCCTCGCTTTTAATGGAAAAAGAATAAGGCCCCCTTAAATGTGTTCCCCATGAAGAAACCGAGGCACGATCGATGGATCGGGGACGATCTTGAATGCGAAGCGACTCCAGGTCGAGACTCTTGACCTGATCTACAAGAGAAGATACCGTGGTTTCTGTCTCGATCAGACAAGAGCCTAACCGATCGATGAGCAACGTGAGCGAAGCTTAAACAGGAACCATACTATTTAGCAGTTTCAAAGTTGAATTATCGTCGTCAGTAATGGTTCGCTACGAACGTGCAGGTGTTATTACGTAACGATAGAGATTCTTTTGATTTGAAGTTTTATCGTATCGATAGGAACCGTCAGGTGTCTCGTGCGCGTGCTCGTATGCCCCAGGAAGTCTAACACGAGAGTCTTCGAGGACCTCGCACGATTAAAATACAGTAGAGAAAAGATTTCAACGGCGACGATCGCGCGGCGAGGCAATTTCGCGAGTTAGAGACGCCATTGATCGTACCAAATGATAAATTAACCGTACCAAGCAAGTAAGTAATTTAGAGAAAACTTTACGAACGAGAAAGAACGAACGTGAAGATAGAGCAGACATTTCGGGGAACTTTCTTCGAGTACAAGGGCAACGAGGGTTGGCCTTTTCTAGAGCAATTCTATTCAATTTCTCGTTAGGCTGGCAGAGAAGAGCACGTTTCTTCTTATTTTATTTTACTCGATTCAAGTTACCATGCTGGCGTTCCTCTTTTCTGAACGACCTAGGATTACGACCATACGAAAGTTCAACCAAACTGTGGAGGATCCGATTGTTCTTTCTATACCGATATTTTAGAAGAAACGCAGGTATAAGGATAATTTATTCCTAACGTGTGGCGCGTCTAACGTCGGTTTAGATCGAACGCTGTCGATCATTCAGGCCATAAAACTTTTTCGTACAACATACGACTCGCCTAATTATGGTACTTCGATTTCATTAACGATGATACGCTATATAGTTCTGTGTGTATGTATGTATGAACGTCATTTCTCATGGCGCATGAATCATGCGGCGAGGTACACGAGTCGCCCCTTGTCGGCATCGCCGAAGAATCAAATGGAAATTGGTTCTATGAGAACTATGTCGATGTACATAACATAGGTAAAGCCAAACTTGTCCAAAACTCTGCAATACTATCTATACGCAGACCTTAATTAATCGATACTATATTGAGAAACTGTATACTCGAACCATTAACAGAAGAAAATCAAAAACAGAAGAAAGTGTAATAGGATTTCATTTTTCTGAATCCGTTTGATGCAGACAGTTTATATATGAGGACTTCGATGATTCTTTTTAATAATTATGACCTTTCATTCACGTGAAAGAACTTTACACACTCAGATAAATCGATTCAAACGACAGTTCATGTAGTTCAGATATATCAATCAAAGAAGAGCGATTGGACGATTGATTTTATATTTTGCTTCGGAATGAGTGGCCATTTTTGTCGGAAAGTAGATAACAACAAGTATAGAAATTCGATCTGCGTATTTAATTTACACCTCAAATTCGAAAAATGATATTATATATCGAAGCTACTTATTAATATTATTAATTGTGTACTAATTAAAATTTTTTTCTAATAAACGTAATTTCATTATAGATATAAATATAACAAGTAAATAATTTTCGTCTTTCCACATCAAAAAATTATTCGAGAACGTGGATAACAAAGTTATCGTGTTTTAAAAATAGTTAAAACATAATTGAGCGAAGAATGCAGTATCCCACTATAGTACTGCAGAGTTAGAAATCCTCTTGATCCAAAAACGAAATTTTTAAATGATAATTGGGCATCGTTGACTTTCGACGCGTGGTTTTGCGCCTTAGATGTGATTTCCAATTACACTTGCTCTCTGTATCATATCGTATTACACTGTTTACTTACTGATAATACTGCCACGTCTTATTGCAAGCCGAATTATACTTGCAAACGAGTTTTTGTACAATTATCCTTGAAAAAACGGGAGCTTTGCCCATTAGAAGTGACTCGATCACATTCCGACATTGTGCAGGTTATTTGAACGAATCTTTGCATTTAAAGAGAAATTTTCAAGGCGAATTTGTTTCTTGCTTAACGCGTTCGCTGCTACTGACGCATATTTACGTTGCGTCATTTATTGAATTAGATTTTAATTGTAAATAATTTTACTGACAATGTGTTTTAAATTATTGTGTTTTTAAATTTGTACTTTTTTACAGATGGATAGACTGGAAGAAATAGTGGTTTCAACAAAATGTCACTATTTGAAATATTTATAGTAGCAGCGAATGTATTAATATGTTACTTGTGCTTGGACTGGGTAATTATTACCATGCGAGTTCAAGTGGAACCAAAGTTTCTTTTGTTACCATACTCGATGCTTGGTATCAATTAAGAGTTAAACGTGCAATTTTATTCGAAATATTATTCGAGAAATATTAAAAATATTACTCGATACATTAACTGTATGAAAACAAATGCAGTGATTGTACAAGCATAGGAATCATATGGCAGGCGAAGCCTTTGTCTTGTTACTTTTCTGATTTATGCGAAAATTCGTTTAAGCAGACTGCATAACACGTAAAATACTCATCCAGAAACGTTTTTTTTTTTTATCGACTGTACAGTGCTATATATAATATATCTATACATATATATTATATAGAATCATCTGTGTCAATGCACCGTGTCACAATAACGTCGTAACCGAGATTATTCCCGGATTCGTATTTTGTTTCGACTAACGTAGCTCAGTTTAATCTTCTGCTATTTTATACCTTTCTTTTTACTTTGTATTAATATTATATAAAATAACAATTCCTACTATACGTAACTATATAATAATCATACGTAATTAATTGATTTGAATCTAGTGAGCAGTTTAATCTTTAAACTCCATAATCTCACTTGAACTGATATACAAGTATGAGATAGCGAAAGGTTAAACTGTAGACTCGTAATCCAAAATCAAGAAACAAACCCGAACGATTATGAGCAAATGACACATCACAGTTTCATTCCACGATTAGTAAGAGCTTAGCTATGTGTGTACAAGTAATTAAAAAGATCGCGCGTGTCTGTTAAAACAGAAAATAGGTACAACCTATGAGAACCATTAGAGGTCAGTCAGAGAGAAGACGAGAGAACCTGAGTATTCGAAGGTGAAGAAAGAAACGCCTCGGAATTTCGTTTCTTCATAGAGAATAAAATATTGCGACGAAAATAGGGGAGAGGGGAATAAACGAATAAAATAGCGAAAAGAGTCGTTCAGTAATCGAAACGCCGAAACTAAAAATGGAAAAAAAACGATGAACGATCGGATCGGATTCTATCGTGTTTCCGGTTGTTTCACGCGCGTTAGTTAGAAAGGTGCAAAAAAAAAAAAAAGAAACAACAAACAGAAGACTTGTAATTAAGAAATCATTCAGCTACCGCACTTCTCTTCGCGAAAATTAAATAAAGAAAAAAAAAACGGATTAATAGAAGAATTCGATGTTATACGTGTTGATATCAGTCTATACATATATATGAAAAAAGTAAATAAATATATAAATATAAATATATAATAAACAGAGAGATATATTAACGAGGAAAGAAAGTACGATTGATAAAAGACGAGAAGAAACTGAGAGAAAAAAGAAAAAATAACAGAAATACTATCAAACGATACCTTAAAACTTGTTGTTGGGATGAACTGATATTATGAATTATTAATTATTATTATTATTATTATTATTATTACATATATAAATATACATAAACTCTAAATAAACACTGTTTGTTCGTTAGACGAGAACTTAAGATTGAAAAGTAAAAAAAAAAATGGATAAAAAAGATAGTAAAACTCTATTTCTTCGTGTAGATGCGTCTTTAATATTCAGCTTGTTCAAGCGTAACGCCGAAACGAAAATCGCATATTCGCAGCTGTGTCTGGGTTGTGAATGGTGTGAATGGAAATGCGAGAGACGGAATTTCAAAAGGAAATGTCGTCTCGCGGAACTTCGAAAAAGTATCACATACAGGAGAAAAACAGCATATCCGACGTTCCCTTCTGTTTCTCCCGACGTACTTTTTTCTTCTTTTTAACGGAACTCGCCAAACCCGTTTTCGTATCGTTTTCACGATTCGTACATTATCGTCCATATATTTTTGGACAGTTGATACAATTTAGTCGAAAAATGTTATGATATTTTAAAGCGAAGATATTTTAAAATGAAGAACGTTCGTTTTCTATTAATTCTTTACGTTCTGCCACAACTGAAATTTTAATTTGTCAATTGAGCAGACGAGTTAGCTCGTTTCTCGAATTCCTAATCTGTTGAATTAAAAATTGAGACATTCGTCGCTTATTGAATGAAATATTAAATTACTTTATTTGCATTTTATATACCAGCGATTATTTGAAAGTATCCGAATACTTATGGACAGTAATGTACGTCATTTAAACGCGAAAACGTGACGAATATCCTGGCTAACTCTGAACATATACGATAAATCTTGCGAATGGAAATGATGAGAAATCGTGGATCGTTAAACGGAGATAATCAAATACAGAAGTCGAACCGAGCGAATACACTCGAGATTTGTAGACTCAGTTGCATATCCAAACACACAGCACATACGCCTCTCAGCTCGCTTTTGTCAGTTTTGCTATAATAAAGATCGAAGAATTTCGAAATGGATTGAAACACGTATGTCAAAAGTAGCGATATATCGGACAATTGTACAGTTCGACGATGTTTCTCGTGGTTTAAAAAATCTCGAGGATATCTCGTTTGAAAGGGATCTTTTAATTTTAGACAGGATGAAATTTTTGGTACTAAATAATTGTACAATCGTCATAAAGCACGTGATACGAGTAATAATACATATTAGAAAAGACAGTTATACGAAGTAATAACTGTTTTGTTATTTAAAAAAAATCATGTCTTGATCATAAGGATCATCAAATTGAAATTTAATGTAACATAATGATTGGTAAATGTGGTAAATTATAGGAACTTAAATCAAATTTAACTCATATCAGAGTTTCGTTGGAAATCTCTTTGTCCTTACATAGACGTCTTTCTCCTCGTTAGTCCTCGTTTTGTTACTATTTCATCTTTTATAACATGTTTAATACCAAAATTTCGATAGTTGAAAATCGTATCCGAATATGAGAGATCGAATTACTCGTTAAAGTAACAAAGTGATAAAAAGTATATATGAATTACGAATAATTAAAAATACTCGACTCATCAAGATCATACTTCGATTCAAGGAAACTTCAAGCAAAACTCAATGTCTCCTCATTTATGCAAATTTAAAAATTCCTCGAAGCAAAAGAAGAAGAATTTAGAAACTTCTTTAATATTCTCAAAGTGCCATTTATATCATATTAAAAACAGACGACTTTTTTCATAATACGACGTACTAAAAGAACGTCCTTATATTTTGTTCTACGTTCATAAAATCTCAGAGCTTGAGCAAAAATTGATAAAACTTTTAATCATCGCGTTTAAATTACACCATATATAAGAATGAATTTCTTCAATTTATGGATAAGTGCGAGAAAGTTGAATTGTTCGCAATTAGTTAAACAGTCACCGAGAATCTCGTATACATATACTTTAGTCCTTGACCAAAGAAGTAGGCGTGTAAAGCGATCGACGATTCATTTTTCTCGCGTACCTCGATTAATTAATTAGGTTCGCTCTTCGCGTGATAATTAATAGTTAAATTGTTCGAACAAAACATCTGTTTGCGTGACTATTTGTACATTTTGTAGATATACCTACTATGTACACTTCAGTAACAGGGAGAAATACCATTGCACCATTGCGTTTGGTGGTCGAATTAAATCGCATTTCTAGCGCGATATATATAACGCGATACGTTCCCAAAGATTCGTTTCCACCGGCTCTTATCTTCTCGTTTATTTCAGATTCGTTCGTTCGTGATCTGATTCTTTCGATGAGTCGAAAATCAACGTCTGTTCGAGCTTAATCGTAGCGTGTGTGTTCATAAAGGGGATTCAGTGATGGCGAGGAATAAAGATTCGAAAGCGTGTTAAAATATTAATTCTCATCGAGAATATTTAAGATAATTAACTCATTTCTGAAATTATTGCTTCGTTTGTAAATGTCTGCAAATTATCCACAGTCCGCTGTGAATTAATAATATAAAGAATATCAGATAATTGTAAAAAAGGTAAATTGTTATTATTCCTATGCATAAAATTTTCTTTGCAATAAATCAAACTTTTCCTATCCTCGTAACGAGCTTCTGCTTATCTAATATTTTGCTAATACTCATCTAGTATTTTGTTATTCAAGTGGATCAAATTTACGTAAAGATAATGTATACAATTACACGTAATTAAAATTCTCCCTCGAACACATATTTGCGTTCTGTTCTTAAGTAACGGGTAAGGGAAAAGAGATTCATACCAATCGTTCCTCGAAGCAATCATTCTGTCACCGTCACTCTGTTATTACCATTATCGATTCTATGATGTAAGAAGTTACTGTCTGAATTTTAGGAACTAGCACTAAGGCATCGTTCGCAGGAACACAAGCGAAAATCATCGCGAAACTCAACTTCGTATGCACGTTTCCTACGTAGGTACCTATACATCACACGTGTCTATAGAGGGTACTGTTCAAGCGGGTTGCTGAACTTTGAGAAAGTATTTTGCTGACGCTGAGGGTGAATTAAAATCTTGTTCAACTAATGTTGAAGTTAAACTATTCTTCACGTATATTATACCCGACGCTAAGAAGCTTAAAATTTACACGTTAAACTGCAACAAATGACTTCTTTCCGTACGAAGATTTTAGAATAATTTTACGATGGTTTTACTCGCAATTCTATTTTTATGAAAAATTATTGACGAAGCATTTTAGATTAACGTGTCTAAGACATTCTTAAATTTCGCTTTTCAAAAATCATATCTGACTAATAAGAAAAATAACAAATATTATCGCTAAAAAGAGTTGTTTTAAATCGCGCCGATATTTACAAATCTGCTAATTAAAAGATGACGATAACCATAAGATTAAATTTGCATCCGTAAGCTTTCACTACAGAACACGCGGAACGCTACACCAAAGTTTAGCCCTGCACGGAGATGTTTCTTGCAGCGAGCGAACGTCGAACAGCGTTTTCTCTATACTCGTCGTCGTAGATCCTTCCGAATCGCGCGTTTTCTTCAGCCACGTGTTGCCATTTGCATTTATCTCACTACGAAACCACGAAACATCACTCAATCTTCATAATCGTCCTTGTGATTAGCGATCGTTGGAACATTGCGAGAACTTTGTTCTCAATTATTCGCAAATAAGCAACTGGTGATTTAAATGCAACTAGTAATTAACGTATATGGCACCTTTACGTAACGTAAAATCATTACTAAATAAGGGTATAATAGTCGATAACGAGATAACACGTAAGAGAGGAGGACGAGTTTGTTCATTTTGCAAAATCGCGGACGAAACGAGAAAGCGTAAGGTATAATAAGTGATTTAATATTTTAAGAGTTGGATATAGGTACCGTCAAGATTAAAACGGGATTTAACTAATTGAATTTAACTAATTAAATTTAACTAAGGATTATTTATTAGCTATTATATATATATATATTATATAATATATAAATATATATATGTATATTATATACCTATATTATAGTAGGGGAATCAAATTTTACGTACCACAGAGCTATTTGTACAAAAGCCGATTTTATTTCGATCATTCATCCATGGATTAAAACATCGCTCGATATTTAAATTGCCAAGCAGAGCAACACTCGATAATCGTTTAAGTAACATACACATATATACATAATTATATTTTAGATAATTAACCAGCAGAGGATTCTAGTTTTCTTCTTAGGGCTTAGACGTACGTGTATTACATTTGTCTGTATTTTCAGAGTTAATCATTAAGTTTCTTTCTTTCTCGGAATCACGCGATTATCGCGAGGGACGACAGAGACTTCTTGTGTAAAATTTTTACGAGAGAATTCGCGCATTTCGAGCCACCTGAATTTACAAATGTGTGTGTGTCTGTATCCGTAGGGCGAACGACGTGACATCAGTGCCCAATGACAGTAAAATTACCTCCCAACAATAGTAAATAAATAAAAATAAATAGATAAAAAAAAGACAAAAAAGAAAAATAAGGAATAACAAGTTAAAAAGTATTCATCTTTTGGTTTGGGAAGATCGTACGAATGCAACGGTACTTTGATCGTCGTTTGCCCAATCGTTGAACGATCATGTCACTTGTATCTCGCTTGACTACACTGTGTAGACTGTGGTCGCTTATGCTGTATGATTTTACAAAGAATAAAGAACACCTATAAAATAGTTTAAGTGAGTTTCGTTGATTGAAACGTGTCGTTCTCGCGGGAACGGAAGCGTATCGTGTTTCAATAATTTTCAGACTTCACGTCGCGAAATCACACCGATATTGAACAAGCAAAATATACCTATGAAGTTATTTTAGCATGGTGTACATCTATTTAGTAACGAAACGAAATGTCCACGAGTCGTTCAAGAAAGAAACGCGAATATCTATGTTCTTAAATTTTGCATCGTAAATTATGATATTATTTTGGCTGTATAATTTTACAAAAAATAAAGAATACTTACGAGACAAGTTTAAACAGCGTTTGTTAATCCTTTCAACAAAAACTTCCTCTTCCAAGCCCTTTTAGAAAATACAAGAAATCGAATTTCCTAAGTTATGGAAGAAATTCTAAATAATTTTTTAACTTCTACATTACAATAATTTTACAATTATAGTACGAACTAAATAATCCTAGAAGTTGTAATAGAAAAGATACTTTGGCCATTGTGCAAAGGAAACGGCAAAGGAGAATAATCAAATTTCTGTAGCTTTTTTCGATTACGTAAGATGATGCAAGAACTGGAACATGCTTGCAAAAGAATCTAAGCTCTAACATGTTTAGCATCTAATATGTATTCACACCAATAATTCTGTTTTGCTTCCTAATACACGATTATGTTAATATTAATCCATTGAACGGAATATTATATCCATTAAACTCAAATTTAATGATACGTACTTTGTATACTTTGTTAAAGGTGAATATAACACGTTTTTGCACGCTAGTTTTCATAGATTTTCAAACTTAATTTTAACAGTTAAAACTTCACTGACCCATTGGTTGACCCATTTATATATTTTTATTCTTTTTCACAAATCATTCTTTATTAACAGTGTAATACTCTATGTTGGCTGATAGATTAAGATGATTTTATGTATGTATATATTCGTTTTTTCGTTTGATCGCTTATAAAATAAGACTGAAATAGAACAAAATTGAAATCATTATATTTATATAATCAATATTCAATACAGTACACTGTGTATGAATAGAAAAAGGAAATGAAGAGAATATTCCTCCTCATTGGAGAATCGAATCCTGGTCTTCCGCGTGACAGTCGGAAACACTAACCATTTTTTTCTTTCTTTCTTTTTTGAAGTGAACGTTTATTGTGTTAAGAAGAGAACAATATGTACACGGGTACAATAAGTATAACGAACAAAAATTAACGACAAAGACTGAAAAATGATTATATGATAAAATTATGCGAGGTAGGAGATGTAACAATTATATACAGGACTGTGCGATATGTAAACTGTATAGAATTCGTATGTAAGCGTAAAAAATGTACAAAATATAAAAATAAAATTAAATTCTCCCCGACGGGGAGTCGAACCCCGGTCTCCCGCGTGACAGGCGGGGATACTGACCGCTATACTATCGAGGAACTTGATTTCATTTTCTTTTTATTTATACCTGAACTGCATTACTTTATAGTTTTTAATTTTTTGTACCTACAAATATTTTTTAATATTTTTTCTATGTTTGTCCTTTAAATTCATCAATACATTCTTTCTTGGTAGTATTATAGGTACGAGGTTTAATCTCTTTATGTCTTTCTTTTATCCGTTTTGCAAGCAGTTTGTGGCACTGTGATAGTTTTGTTTCATTTATTTCTTTAGTTATAATTTCTACGCTTACTGTTTTGTTTTTGTGATTTCATTGTGCTGTATTTCGAGGCTGTATACTCGTTTATCGATGATGGTGAAGTAGTTGTATTTATCTAGGATATTTCCTATTGGAAGGCTCCCTTTTTTTGGTTTTTCTGTCCTTCATGGTGGTGCACTTTTTCTTCCAATTTACATAATTTACTTTAGAATATATCAACTCTTGACTATTGTTCGCACTCCTATCATTTTACTGTTTGCTCGCTCATAAGATACGTTCAAGTCCTACTGAGGTCAAAGAGTGAATGAGATATTAGCCACTATACATGTGGAACTTTCATGAGTCGTTTGCTTACTTATTCGGAGTTTATGTATCTACAACTATAATTGACTATGCATATATATTTACTTAATTAGTTATTAATAGTATATAGCGTGGTTTTACTTTTAACAATCATTCGTATAGTCACTTCAATGTGAATCGCTTGGATGTATCTTGGATAGTTCACAATTAATTTCAGATTACTGTTAATCTGTGGGAATGAAGAGTTTCACGTTTTATCATTTTTATAAATATCATTATGTAATAATGTGAAAGGTCTTAGCATTTATACAAATTTTAATAAAGAAGTTGCTGAGATAATTTAGATTCTAGGAAGCGGTACAACCGTAATAGGTCGAACCACAATAACGATAAGGCACTGTCATAAAAACAATGAAAAGTAGAAGACCGGTAGTGAGGAGACCAGCGACCATCCCCGGTTCGGTATAAATACCGCCGTCATCTAACAGGAGTTTTTGCTAGTTTTGTTTTCTTTGCTCTTGTACTCTATCTGTCTACATCCGTTGTATTTAATCGTGGAGTTATTAAGTTGTTGGAATAAAGTGCATATTGTAACCTGTTACGTAAGTATTATAATCAATTCAATCGCCTCTATTATCCTAACAGAAATAGGGGATCGATCACGAACGGTCGAACAATAGGAATTACTTATTTTCTATTAAATACATTCTATATTATATTATTCTATCAATTTGATATTAATTTTATAGGTCAAGTTGGTAATTTAGTCAATAAATTATGGTGGAAAAGATGTACATATATATATAAATATTTATTTCAATTATCTATTGGCTTCCTTCTTATTATTAGATTAGATATTATACTATTATTAATAGATCCTATTAATTATCATTATCATTTATAAAATGAATTATATATAAATTCTTACCATTATTCGTGATTAATATAATTAATAAAATAAATAATTTTGAAAACAAAATAAATGGTATTGTACCATATATGGTAATGTTATTTTAAATAAATTTGAAATTTTCTAATGTCTTCTTCACAGACATTAACATTGGTTCTTGTAGATTACTTATCGCGAAAAATAGCAACTACAAAAATAATCGTATACTTATATATAAAATATATTACGGATCAAAATATTATTTATTATATATATATACATATATATTAATATAAGAAGAAAGAAAACGTTATATTATCGTTCAATTGTAAACTTTTTATATATTACGCAAAATGATTTAATTACTAAAACAACATTTTAGGTTATGTATGCTCAATCCAGAAGAAAGATGGCGCATATGTAAAATTCTGATATTAAATGCGTAGTTGGGGTTAGTGTCAAATTATATTGCGAAAGGTTTTGTTTCTTATAATCGCAAAAAGTAATACAGTACTTGCAATAATAAATGTATTGGAGTGATTACTGAGGAAATTATAAGTGATATAGGATATTGACCCCGTAGATAAAGGAATTATGGAAAACTACGCAATTCGTTCATCTTTCGATTTTAGTATATTCGTTTTTTTTCTTTACTCTATGAAAGTGTCAAATGTACTAAGTGTACCAATAACCCCACGTATTATAGATGTAATAAAAAATGACTTAGGGTGTAGTGTACAACCATTTTTTTACGAAAATAATATTACATCAGTTTGTAATAATTTAACATATACTAAAGAGGAGCATGATTTAAAATCAACGAATACCCTTTTATGTTTCGCATTCCTTGATGGATTGTATAAAATTTGTCAATTTAAAGAAGTTCCCAAGGAATATAATAATACGACTACATTTTATGCATATATTCAAAGTTTGGTCCCTGGTGAAAAAGAAAATGATAAAGATGAGTTTTGTGGAAATATTAGTGACATTAATATTACATATAAAACATTGGAACCTCAGTTATCACGTATAAAGTCTTTACGTTTCTGCTATCAGGAGTGCTTTGATAAATCAGGTAAATTTATTCCACTTTGTGCGATATTAGCATGGAACAAACATATTAATGATACAAAACAAATAAATACAAATAATAAGTCTCAAGGTGACATAAATGAGAAGGAAGATGATACGGATGTAAAACCAGAACCAAGAGTACAACATCCTAGTCCAGGAACAGACAAAACTTTCAGTGAAAAATTAAAAGGAATTGATGATACTAAAAATAAAACACAGATAGATAAACATACTGATGCTAAAGTTGTTATAAATATACCACGAGTACAAGGAAAACAGAATAATACTAAGTCCTCTGTAAAATCTAGTGAAAGTAACTTCAATGGTATCAATACATCTTCAACAGGCTATAAAAGAAAGGAATCAGAAAGTGGAAAAGATGAGGTTCCTGAAAATATAGAACCACCACCTAAAAATAATTACAAAGTAGGGATAGGAAAAGAAGAGACAACTTATACAAATCCTGTAAGTAACGAAGATGAAGGAAATAAGAATGATGGCAATGAGGATGTTACAACTAGTACATTATCAGAAAACACTCAGGAACATGGTTTTAACCATGAATGGAATTCCCAAGTGCAAGGTGTCGAATTATCTATTGGTACTTATCTAACCTGTTATTATTTCAAATATTGTGTTTTTACTTTTACTTATGATCCATTAAATATTTAAATTCAATATATATTTTATTTTTAGATCCAAATAATAAACCTGAACAGCCGGAGGATACAGGTAAAAGGTTTTAGAATAAAATCTTTTATATTTCTTAATATTTTAATGTATTTATATTTAATATATATTTTCATAATAGCAGATCAAGGTCAAGGTATAACTGAACGGAAAATTGTGATGTCTAATTACAATAATATCAGGGTAGATGAAGAATCCCACTTTTTTACTTACTTCAGTGTAATTTCCTTAATCTCAATAGCTGCATACATTGGTTATCATAATAAACAGAAGGTACATAATAATTTTATTTGGTTTGTATTCTAAAAAGCTTCAATTATTCATTTCTCTTATTAATATCTTGGTATTTTAATATCACAGATATTAGCTATTGTATTGGAAGGACGAAGATCACCAAATAACCGCAATAGACGACGAACAATTAATCACAGTACAACTAATTATAAGAGATTAGATTCTACACTTGAAGAAGCAGTTACATCACAGTGTAATGCAAATGTGACCCATGTCATATATTAATGCATGTATCAAATATTTTAATGCTACTGTATAATAGTACTTGTGTAACATATTTTCTATTGAAGTATATTTCCATTATAATGAGTTCACTTTTGACAAATTAATTCTTTGTTAATGTTCCATTAATTGTTATTACTTCAAAGTTTGTTATTACTAAGTGCAATATTCAATTGTATGTTGTAATAGCTAAATAGTTTGTTTATTTTCGATTTACGTTCAATAACATTTTCTTTTCAGCGAGTTTGTAACATATGTTTTAATCCGTTGTTTACATATTTCAGCACATACATACATACATATATATACATATATATTCTTATTGGTTACAAGTGCGTTAAAATATAATTTTTTTGCAGTATACTATCGATATTATACGAACAGAAATAAATATTAGCCTTATTAATTTTCAAATATGTAAGTAATTTTAAATTTAAACATTGTAGATTTAAATTTATATTTTCGAACCCATTAGAAGTTTTATTACGTTATTTTACATGATTATTTTCGCTTTTTTCGCTAAAAAGTTATGAATTATTTTATTATTAGACTCGTATTATATTTCAAAATTTTTTTGTATATTAGAGTATGATTTTTAATATTTGACCAATAAGATACATTTTTCTTTTAACTGGACTAATTTGTTACACCAAATTGCAAGCATGATGTAAATATTAACATAAATCAATGAAATAGAAACACAGATAAGAAAAAATGTCATTTACATAGTATATCTAGGCTTCTATATTAATATTTTAAGGTTTATGTAATGTTTCATTCCATCAAATTTCATTTTTTTTAATCTTTCCACCGTTTATTATGTTTATTCACAGATTAAAGTTGTATAGGTGTAGAATCAGCAGTAGCTCTAGAATTATATGGTACACTTTTGCAAACAGTTCCTTCTATGATATATGTATATTACATATTGCAGTATTAATATATTATAATCATAATTTTTATTTTCGATATAGCATGCGACTAAGTGTTATATTATAATGAAAACTTTATAATCTTATGTTACATTCGTTGATCCGAAAATTCGAATGCATTAATATTAATGTGCGAAATATCTAAGCAATACAATTACTTACTATATGTATGTACTAGGTTTAAGCGAATTCGGTGCACAAAGTATTTGGGTGTTTATACGTATGTATCTATGTATTTGTATCAGACTTAGGTTATTTCAATGAGTTATTGTACATTAATGTACATTCATCAAGAATTATACCAAACTAATTTGTCATGATTGGAAATACCGTCCACTTATACATGCATATGCTATTCATATTATTGTAAGTGCCGACATCGAGCATGTAATAAATTTCATACAACAAAGTGAACATACATTGTACGTACATACATTATATAATTTTCATAAGTATATTATTTGTTATAAAATCGTTGTTAGAAACAATTAATCTTTTCTCATTTGGAAGTTTATTTATTAATGGATCTACATATTCTTTCTAAAATTTTAGAATACCATACAGTAGAATTATATTTACAAGAGAGAGATGATTGTAGTTCTATAACTATGATCTACTATTTTGGACAATAGCACGCATCTTTGGTTTGTTGTAATATCCAATTTAGATGTGGACCAACTCTTGTGAATATCGAAATGGCAGGAGTGCTACCACATTTATTTACGTCCGAAATTATACCTGTTATGAAGTAGAATGTCTCTTAATAATTTACTATTTTAGCATATACAATTTCAATCGTGAATGATTTATATAATTATGGTCAGATAACTGTAATAAAATTATCACCTATGGTTATTTGAGTAACTGATACAATTTTAGAACTGATATCATAAATGATATACACGTACCGACTAGATCATATACTCCAGCATATGAACGATATTGCACCGAAGAACCTACATCGTTCTGAAAAATATATTTCCATATTTTATTCATACATGTTATTGCAAAGTCATATCATAAAATAAAACAAATCATAAAGAAAGATAAATTCTTTTCGGTTTAAATTTAGTAATTTAATGGTATTCTTATTATCTAATGGTTCGTTAATACTTACCTTTTATATCTGTACTTATCTAGAGAGTTTCAATATTAAAAGAACTTGTAAACAATTAATAAGATTATATTGACGATAAGTTTACATACCTCGCATACAATAGAGCTTCCACCTAATATTCCAGCACAGCCGGAATCGTTGTGAAAATTTATAGGATTTATGCCAGATCTAATACACTCGTCGCGTCCCAAAATTGGAAGACCCAATTTCCGCGGTCGACAAGTTTGATTGTTGTTCGTATCTTGCTCTGTGCTCACTATCCACCCAACCAAAGTTCCAACTTGTCCAAGATAAGTCGAACCTGGAAAATGTAGATCATAGTATACGTTGTATTAATAAAAATACTTCTTCTGAAACATAAACCTATGTATTATAAATTGATTTTAAAATTGGTCAATTTTGTTTAATATTAACAGTAATCGTGTAAACTTGTTACATGAGATATATACCTGGATTTGGCAAACAAATGGGAGAGATTCTTCTGTCGAATTTAATCGGTTGACTTAACTTCATCAGTGCCAAGTTATGAGCATGTGATTCTGCGTTATACTCCGGATATAGAACCAAAGATTCAACGCTGACTGTGGCCGACGATACATCCAAGTTACATCGATCATATTCTCCAAAAGATATTTTTACTTCCGGCGTGGTTACACTACACACGAGATCGATAAGTTATATAAAATTTTTAACGATGTCACCTTTATTTTATTTACGAACCCAATGAGTTGGCTAGCAGAGGATAAAACATAACGATCGTTTATTAGAACTCCGCTGAGAAGTAATTTTGATTTCACGTGAATATTTGCAAGCCAGGGAAATTCATGGGCCTTCGTATACTCCCCGCCAAGGAACCGTGTCTCAACAAATCGATTTGGTCTTCCGCAAACTGTAAATAAACTACATCGATAATCAAGGGAAAAACGAAGAGATTTCTCGTCATTTATATCGTAAAGACAATTAATGTGTTTTCTTACGACAATTGCCACATGTTTTAAATCTGCCGAGCAGGTAGTCCAGAACGCCTCGTGTTTGCCGCAGTTCGTCATCTCCTATGTCCTAATGAAATCAACACGAAAATCTTTAGAAAGTATATTTATATATGGAAACATAAATTTATTTGTATATTTTACTTTCTTGTTGTGTCGTTCTTTAGAAACTCGGGCTAAAAATTACATCTAAATTTACGCTTAATCAAATTATATTATCCATAGACTGCAGATTTTTATGTATTTGTAGGATATTTGAAAGCAAAGATGCAAAATACAAAAATAAAAATATATAAAATATCAAAAGTATAGTACTCGTAACAATTTTTTATCTAAATGATTGTAAGATTGCTTACGGATGAATTAAATTCATTGCAGTGAATGGACCTCGAAGAGAACATCAACAGCAAACCACAAAAGATATATTTGAGGAAGTTTTGCAGCTCCATGGCTTTTCTCTCGACTGTCGAAACGATACTGGTCCCGGTTAAACGGTTGGTTTGTCTTGTATAGCGGGATTATCGTTGCCCGCATCTTGAAAAATATACAACGCTTTTTTTCTCAATGTCGAACGTACTAACGAGTGGTTCCTCGGTATCGACCAAAGGATGCCGATCTTGTTTTTGCTCGTTTCGTTTTCGTTTGAATTATAACCGGTTTATAACCGGTTAGTACGGTACCGTTAGGCTATTTCAGGCATCGTGTGATGGACCAATCCATGGAAATGGTACATGTACGTTTGACACATATAGTATCCCGATCGTAAGCTTTGATATGCATTTACTTCGATTTGAAGGCTCAATACGCGTCGGCTTATCCTTCTATGCAGAGATTTGTCGAGAGAGCGTAATCGTTTGTATCGATTTGAAATAGGGTATACTTGAGTCGTATTCATTGATTATACTGATCAACTCTGCTTTTTGTGGATTTCGAAAGTTTAAGAATACAGCAGAATTATATTTATATGAATCTGATGGAGATAGTTCATATGATAGGAATTGACTCATACGATTTCTTGTTCGAACAATAGAAATTCTCGTTCCGATTAGTGGGCTCAATCGACAGGAAGTTAACCCATTTACATTGTAAATTACAATCTTCGCATTATTTGTTGTCTCGATTCTTTTAATTGTCTAAATATGCTTTATTATGTTTGTTGAATTATTTATATATTTAAAGTGTTATAGATTTTAAATTGTTATTAGGATGAAATAAAGTGTATTGATAATTGTTGTATAATTTGTAGAATAGAAACGTTTATTGACTATCTTGTCATTGAGCATATTATTTCATTTTTAAAATGATTATAATTTTTCCTTATATTTGAGCAGATCGTGTGATACTCAAATGATCTTTCAAATTGTAATAATTGTAATTAGTTCTCTTTTTTAGATGAAAGATCACGTACGGGGAATGTTTGAGTATTTTATGAATACTTTTTAAGTAATTCCTGGCGAAGTAATTCTTACATTTGAGCATATTCTCTTAGAAAAAGATTTGTCAAAAAGCAGAATAAATATTTGCTTGCGTTGAAGTTACTCTCTACATGAATATTAATACAAGTAGCAATATCCAAAATATTATATAATTTACTTGTTGGAATGTTGAAGATATGTTAAGAAAATACGTTTTTAATGAATGGAAATTAAATGTTAATTAATATCCGAAGAAAATCGACTTGATGTCCCTATGTATTCCAAAGTCTATCATCGATAACGGCGTCACGATGAAACTTGTATTTATCCCGATTCAATGTTGCTTCGTAATAATAATTAATATAATACAGAAAAATCTATCGCTTTCCACGTTGTTACATATAACAATTGATCTTAATTTTGTTCACAGAAACATCCCTCTCGCGAGTGGTAAACTATCCAGTTTATGTATCGTGTGACTCTTGTGTAAACGCCAGGGTATCCTGGTCGAGCACATCCGTTTCCCCAGGATACTATACCTATGAGTTCGTATTTCTTGTCTTCGCGTTCGGCTATGAGTGGTCCTCCGCTATCACCCTTGAAGAAAGGAAAAATGTATAATATAATTTCATCTATAATTTCTTTGAAGACATAATTGAGAAGATATAGTTTAACGATTATCTTCTGTATTGTATTGTTGATGATAGCTTTAAGGTGTATATGGTACAAATCGCCTGACAGAGTTCGTAATATTTAATTATTTATAATCCCTAATTTATATTGTACGCGATCAATTTTAATTCAAATGTATCCTAATACACTGTGGTTGGATAAATGAAGATAGATGGAGATAATTATAATCCCGTAAAGAATTTTTTTTATCTAAGTAATTTTCTGCTATAATTTTATCCACTACACGTATATGTAAGGATACTTCCGTACAAAATGAGCAATATTTGGATATTGATAAGAAAATCAGATCTTACCTGACAAGAATCCTTTTTGCCATCAGGATATCCAGCGCACATCATGTTATCAGAGATCATACGTGGACTGTAGCTGGTGTTACGGCAATCCTGAAGGCTCATAACCGGTACCTCGACTTCCTGCAGCAGGCAAGATGGCTTCCCATCCTCGTACAGGGTACCCCAGCCGGACGCGATTGCTTTCGTTCCAACGTATTGATTATCTGGAAACATTAACGTGGCCCGTATACGCAACGATGGAAACAATTATCAAACAGAAAGAGTAAGAGCCAGATAACGATGCAATGCGAACAAACACGCGAACGACATATACTTGTGTCACAGCTGGCTAGAACGTTTCGTACTTCAGCCATTCGTTTTGATCCACTTGCACTTTTCACCTAGTCGTTTGACACGAATTATGCAATATCGGGTAACGATTGCCACCGCGTTTTTTCATTGAGCTATGATTCGAAATGGCCCGTTATCACGCGGTTGCATTCGCGAAAGCTACCCGTATGTTGACTAATTTCTGCCTGCAATTCAGCCCCTTCATGAATCAGCCAGTAAATAATGCGACCATCGAATGAAACACGCAACGATACGCGTTCGATCGATGTAACAGCTTCTGTGATTATTTGTATGTAATTATTTTATTTTTTTTCTTTGAAGTTTTTGTACTAGGTTTTAAATTAGAATATTATCGACAGTCATTGGTGCATACTGTATCCGGGATACATGCGTCTCGTAGGAGTACTTTAATCGTTTCCACAATTTCACAGCGGGGAAAGTACATTTTCCATCTACATATTTCTGTTTTAGATGTTTTTAAGAGAAAATGACCTTTTGTTACTCGTATTCTTATGTGGGTACTGGTCAGTAATAAGACTGAATTTATTTGAAGCGGAGACGATATGATGGTATACGTGTTGGGTATTTTTAATCGTTAGTTGTTTTTGTTTTGATGACCCTGCAGAAGGAAAATGTGGTTATGAGATAATTTCAGAGGATGTATTAAATCATTTGTGAGGCCGTGTATTTTTCTTTTGTGAAAGCTTAAGTTTGCAGTTAGAAGATTAATGTAGCAATATCTCATAGATTTGAGTTATGCTGGCTTTATTAAGCAGCGCATTGCTAAAGCCGAGATGTCTGCGGTTGACGTGTGAATTTATTATCTCTGTAAGTACTTTGTAGAGTTTAACGGTAGGAATTCGTTCACACTTTTTTTAACAGAATTGAACAAAAACATGTTGATCGATAGGAGAAATGACACGCCCTCGACTAAACAGATGATGATCGATACAGGAAGAATTTTCGTTAATATTTTTAAGATAGAAGTAGGTCAATTTTTTGTCATTGCTAATTCTGATCGTCTAGGGTTTTGTTAGCTTTTTAGTTAAAATAAATGCGATAAATGTGTTTCGAAATTGAAAAGAATTTTTAAGAATTAAGGAATCCAAATGATGAACGTTCTCAATAGTTCGTATTAATAGTACTCTCTTACACAATAATTTAGCAACTAATTTGCTAATTAATTGACAAATTACAAGTTATAGACTATAGACTTTTGTTGTGAAAAAAGTTTGAAAATTTTACCATCACTGATACTATTATTACAGCGTACTACTTTACACGAGTTTATCGCACCATGAATGCAATATTACAAGTCATAGAAATTTCTTGAGAGACTTATACGACTTTTGGAAGAAAAATAATAATTTTGTTTTTTCAAAAAATAATCCACTAGTTATTAGTACACTGATAATTTATACCTTATTGTTTATCATTAGCAATATTAATATAAATATAATGTTTTAATATCAACAGTAAAAATAATAATATACTAGCAACATTGGCAATTATATAATAATAATATATATAACATTTTAACACAGAAATTTAATTAGTCAAAAGGAACTACAAACGTTAGCAATATTTGCGTTTAATGTAATAAGAAAAGTAAAAGTCGCACCTTTTTCTGTTGGCAAACATATAGGCCTTATAGTGTCGCTGAGAGGCACTCTTTCATTCAGCCGTAAAAGAGCGATGTCGTTGTCGAAATTGAGGAAACTGAAATCACCGGTTAGCACTCTGACCACGTATCTGGTCTCAGCTCCTCTCTCGGTACACCTGTCGTGTTCACCGAACGTGACCTTGATCATGAACCACATGAACCTGAAAACGGGACTAGCAAAGCTGATCATGCTTCTCTGGAGAAATTAATCATCGCCGGTAACTTAAATCAGAGACTCGAAAGGTTTTGCTCTATCAATTATTTCTCTGGAGGTTTTAACGCCCGAAGCTATAGAAACACTCTGGCAACTAGAATTTCGTTCTATTTTCGAAAATTTGGAGACATAGATATACGAGTATGTAACGTGCAAGTGACGTGAGTATTATTGCTTATTTTTCAGTGAATGCTTACCCTTTGACACAGTGAGCCGCGGTCAGGACGTAGCGATCATTAATCAACGTTCCACCACAGTAGAATTTGTTCAAATACGAAAGCCTGGCCATCCATGGGAATTCATTCATGCGAGTCGTCTGACCACCGACTATTCGGCTTTCTTCGTTCCGCAGACCGCAACCTAATACATAGTTTGAACAGTTAAACGTGTTAACAACCTGGTTTTCTTAAATGGAAAACGCAGTTCATAACGGTAACGAAAGATAGGATAATAATGACGATAAGTTGACAATATCGATTGGAATTTAATGGTAAGATGGAATTTAGAATTTGATGTAATGTTGGCGTTTATAACGGTATTAGGATTAAGTAATAGCGTTGAATAGAAATTTAGTGCCTTTTGTGTGACTGCTTTTTGTTTCGGTGAGTGTAGTTATGTATGCATTATATAAACAATATCGATAAGTAACATTTAAGTAATAGAATTTTAGTTTCTCAGTGAGCAATAGTAATTTTATTTTCTACTAGAACATTATATGGATGAAAATTCAATATTATATTCAATTATTTATATATGGTAATTATTTAAAGTTAAATAAGATTTCAGTACTGAATATTATAATTAAGTAAATATTTCGAATATTCTCAATATTGCGTAACCGAATTTTATGTCGTCATTTGTAACTCGTTATTTTTTATATTGTCAGCGAAGATAGAAGCTGTACTTACTACAATAACAAGGTGCAGGTGCTTCCATGGCGTACGGTGGTTTGTTACCAAAAATACCAAAGAAGTTTTTCACCCTCTCACCGAAAGTACTTGCCTAAAAGTTTATGTAACTCTAACTCAACATCAGTTTATTATCATCTAACAGAATTAACATTTCTTCTTTAAAAACAAAATCTGATTCATATTATACCACGTTATCATGATTTCAATTAATTAATCATCGTGTATCATTTTTGAAATCGTCAAAAGAAACCAGGAAATCGTTCAACTATGTAATCTGCATAGGTATTTAAATTAAGTATTTAAATTTCAATAATTGTAAACCATAGCAGATCGTCGCCCACTTACGTTGCACCTAAACCTAAATAAACCAACAAACCTACCAGACCACTAAATCTACACAGTTATCACGAATCATAAAAAATATTAAGACAATCTCACTATTTTATAATATTCTACAATTGTCTAATTTCAAGCGAATTCGCAAGTAAAATCAATCAATGAAAAAGTATTAACAAATTTTTACTATTCTATAGTATTCCATGTTTCGAAAACTACCACTTCTATTAATACGTTTGATATATTACTAATGTTACAGTTCAAGGAAATTTTACCAGAAAGATGATCTTACTTGACAAGTTTCTGAGGCCAGATACAGGGCGACCAATAATACAACGCACTGGGAAAACTTCATTTTCCGTGATCAGATTTAGTCCGTGTTATTATCCGTGTGAAGTTTCACGCGTCACGTTCCACAGGAAGGATTCTTTATTGATGAAGGATCCTCCGCGCGGGCGCTGTCAGGAACGAGTTACGGACATGTCCCTAGCTGGGAGTTACTATCGCCAGTGTCCCACGGCGACTGAGGACGACTCAGGTCGAAGAGGTAATTGCTATTCCAGAAGAGAAGGAGGGCACGACCGACTGGTCGGCGACTGGACAGTACCTGACCAGTTCGGGTTCACGTTCAGGGTCGAATTACGGATGACTGTTATTGACCGTCATCAGGGTCACGCTAACTTTTCAATGGTTGCCATCGATAGCTGCAATCTCGTTTTTTCTCTCTCCACGGGCATGGACTTAACCACAGATTCTAAATGTAATTCAATATTTTTTGGTACGATTATAGAGGTTACGGAAGAATATGAGCAGTGGTTTGATTTTAATGCTCGCCTTTCGTGTGTATCATTTACAGAAATTGATGTATATGTTATAATTGATACACTGATCAGACAATGTGTTTGTTATTCAGTCAGTTTTATGTTTTTGGTGAAGATATTAATTAAGTGTAAAG
Organism: Bombus confusus; assembly: GCA_014737475.1. Classification (NCBI taxonomy): domain Eukaryota; kingdom Metazoa; phylum Arthropoda; class Insecta; order Hymenoptera; family Apidae; genus Bombus; species Bombus confusus. The sequence goes on from JACXIV010000144.1 coordinate 1,066,388, forward strand.
GTGTCTATTATTCCTTGTAAATGTGTTTATTACCTATGCCTATTGGTAGATATTAATATATGTACATTAATTGGTAAGTCACTATTACATTTATCAAATGAATGAATACAGTATGTTATATAAGTGTGACTAAATTGGAGTTTATTTGAATATTAAATAGACAATGGTTAATAGGAAGAAAATTATATTTGATTTGTCGTATTTGAATGTATCTGTTAGAATGAATAAAAAGTACATTTTTTTTAAATTTCCTGATTAAAAATTTTTTTAAATGCTGACCACATTGTTACATTAATTACATTACATAGAATGTCATAGAAATTTATTTTACGATATTTTAATACTGTAAACGTCTTTCTAATAAATACTTAAGATAAATCTAGTAGGAAAGTAATTAAAAAATTCTGTTGATTATGTTGTTTGGTCTTTAAAATAACTACGTACCATTTAATTCCACGGAATACGATATTTGTTCAAACATGATATTGCGACATTCAAGGAAGAAAATGTTTTTCTTTCACGTATTCATGTCGTGTAGGTAATCGAGACGCGCCCAAAAATTAGTGCCCTGAATGTATTATGCAGATTTAAAGGGAGAAGGCGTTTATGAATACCTATCTGTATCTTATTATATGCAAAACTTTTATTATACATACTGGCGCGTCAACCGGTACCGTTGAACCGCAAGCGTTTTGTATTAATAATGTGCCATTGGTTCAAGATAGACATGAGACTATTCGATATGCCGATTAAAGTCTGGTTTTTCCACTTTCGACCAAGTTACGATATATTTAATATCGTTTGGCATTTATCTGCGATCTCGAATGTGTGGCAGAAACAAGAGCTCTTCGATTTTACGATATCATCGACGAGAATTCAGTTTTAACGATTCTGTTTTCCTCAACGACATTACAAGGATAGTTGTTGAATAACGTCATATTTATGAGCGGACGAGAAAAGATTTTTTAAATATATTAATAATAAATTATGAATCGGAATTCTTATTTTGTATGGACAAAATGTGTAACAATCATTGTATATGTATCATGATCGAGAAGATGTAATTTTTGTACTGAAAAAAATATGAGACTCTTAGTTTTTATTGGTGCTTTAGGAGAATGTTTGCTTTAGTATAATGTTTGTTTGTATAACTTTAATTAAATTAAAATAATTTTAAGAAATCATGACATTTAGGAAATTGAAACTTTGAAATTGTATTAAAGTAGTTAAATTCCCGAGTAAAAATTCTCTTACCTAAAGAGAAATTTTTATGCAAAAAGAGGTAGCGGATATAAATTTCAAAGACCATTTTTTTGTTTAGGAATTCCAATTAATACAAATTTCTTTACTTAGATTGCTACTATTCTAAAACAATAATTTAGACGCTGAAAATAATTGGAATTTCAATTTGAATTAATGAGTTTTTAATAATATCAATTAATATTATTATCTTAAAATACTAATACTTTTGAAATTGAAAAGAAGATACGAAAGATGATTGAATATCATTTGAATGTTCAATTACAATATTTGCACTGTAGAAACTCATTTAAATTAGATTTCAAAATTAATTGTGTTAGTATACATTTTACGCGTTACTTGTGATTTTGTTAGTGAAATTTATCTCTCGCAAACAGTTCCAATATCAATATTAAGCTATTGTGTTACCTTTGATATAGATACATATATACATTTACATAGCAAACGTTATATCATTGAGTACTAAATTGAAACATACATACACGGTGCATCAATGCAGACGCTGTCGTCCTGATTTCAGTAGAATGTTAGCTTCATTAATTTAATCGTGGTTCGACAGAAAACCGTTACTGATAGTTATTCTAGCAACGTTCAGCCGCCATTCACGCAACAAAAGGTGTGACACCAGCATACTTCGAATTATACAATATTCATATATATTACATTTTGAAAATACATGTATCAAATAAGAAATTTCGGGGAGCAATTATGTTTCATTGAAAACAAATGAAAACGAAAAACATATAAATATTTATTATAGAATTAAGCAAAAAAACGTTCATTATAGATTACTAATTTCATTAAAACGTATAACAACTTAGTAAACGAAGTTCAACGTAGTTTCCTTATTTTCTACATTTCTTTAAGAATTATTGGATTTCTCTAAATGAATACATTTATATAGCGCGGTAAATTAAAATATTTCCTCTTCGTTACTATTAAATGATTATTCTGACGTCACAGTTCATTAGTACATTACGTACAAGATAAAAAAAGTATAAAAAGGTAGTATTTATCGTTAATGTAAAAAATAATTTTATATGGTAATGACGATTAACTGAATCACTAAGTCACTAGTTTGTAACAGTTTCTTATAGTTTTGTGCCTTTAGCCTTGCTACGAATAGAACATGAGCAACGATCCTTTATATTAGAAAATGTTTTTTAAAGATAAGAATCACGATTAGATCGAAGATGATCCAAAAGACGTGGCAAGCTTATAACTATACATTTTAACGTAATTTTCTATTTTACACCTAATCAATTAGTAAAATCATACACTATTAAAACGATATAACGATTCTCAACAGACACGCTTGAAAATTAATAAATAATTACATAGAACTATAAAATATTATTGCTTCCTATGAAGATAGTCTCACAAATTCTTTGTACAATCATCGTTGTTGATGGTCGTTCGATCATTCTTAATTTGTACATATACATCCTTCTTTCATATTCGTATTGATCCAATTCAGGTACCTAGTTACCCTGGTGTATACTCCAGGATATCCTGGTCTTCCGCAACCAACACCCCACGACACTATTCCTGTATCGAAAAGAAATATTGAAAGATACATCTTGATAATTCGAAAGTGAGCACGTTGGAAGATAAACAGGATGCTGTAATAATTTCTTACCAACTATTTCAAGCCTGTCGCCTTCGTGCACAAGTAAAGGTCCGCCACTATCTCCTTGACAAGAATCCTGACTGCCTCGACCAGCACAGATCATGTTTTCCGTGATTCGATTAGCGCGATATTTCATTTTACGGCACTGTATTAAACTTAATATCGGCACTTGTACTTCGTGGACTTGTCCAGCGAGCGCACCTCCTTCAGACGTCCGCCCCCAGCCTACCACGGTGCCTTCTTTACCAGCTGGATCGCTACCTGAAATTATGTCAATGAATTTTTGTACTTTATAAGAGAAAGGTCTAGGCAATCTTTAACATTAATTAAGTTATTTTATTGCAATTGTTTTGTGAATTTTTTTTAGCAACTTTTGTTTTTAGCTATCAAATGCTAAATTTAATCGTCAAATAAAATATGTTGCTTTTCAAGTTCTTATTTCAATTATTAAATTATTAAACATTTCCCAAATTTGGGTATTTTAAAAAAAGAACGAAGATTTAATTTAACAAAGTTTTATTTATTATTATTTTCTAGTCTTTTTTATATTAAGAAACACGTTGTTGTATCAGTCGAATTTTTGGGTTTGACTTCTAGAAAAATTTAACAAAGACTATACACTTGACGAAAACGCGTAGCAAACATCATCGGTTGCAAAGTGCTAATCTCTTATGTTAACATGGCCCATTGTAACAGAAGGTCAATGCACTTGTATATATTTTTGAAACGTCACTCAAAACGTTGTTAAAATTTCGAACTGGTAACGTAGAATATTTAATGGAATATTTGAATGATCTCACATGATCAGTTCAGTTACTAGTATTAGCGCAAATAAAGAAATATAAAAAATTGTATATTCCAAATATTTTATCTTTAATTTTATATTCTATTTAAAGATAGTATCGAGAAGTCCTGTCTTTTGTGCAATGTTTTCCTCGACACATCGTAATTTTCATTCAAAATTAATATTCTCTCTTTAATATTAGTAATAATTTTACTAAGGAGAATTAAATATTCTTCATTAACAAACGAAAATTGATCATCTCTTTTTACCTTTTCTTTTCATTACCTTTTTGAGGTAAACATACTGGTTTGACAGTTTTAGAAAATTTCACAGATTTGCGAAGTTTCAATAAGGCAACGTCGTGATTGTACGAATTCATGTCAAAGTTCCTGTGACGAATTACAGCGCTCACTGCTCTCATTATGGCTTTTCCGTCGGTATTCACATGTTGGTCGTAATCACCAAGTATCACGCGGATCTTTGACCGTTTTAATCTGGAAAACAAGTGATATTTCACATGTTACCGCGTGAGAAGAAATTTTAGACATTCTTCAATGCTTTTTTATTAACCGGAAACCAAAATATCGGAAATCTATTGATGAAATATTGAAAACCAGAGGACAGATTAATCTCCTTTAATGTAAAAGCGAACCAATTGAAATTCCATATTTTTATCTTTAAAGCTAAGGAGTCCTCAATTGATGGAATAAAAATTGAGTTTCTGCTCTGTTTTGAAAAAATAAGAAAAGTGGCAAGAATGGACTAAGAAACTTTTAATCTATTATCGACGATTAATTTATTTTTTATGATTTTCGTTCATCATTGAACATATAGTAAATTTAGTTTTCAGATAGATTTTATTCTTTAAAAAAAACTATCATTTATTGTATTACTAGATATAATTTCAAATAAGTAGGAGTCGGGAATAAAAGTGAAGTAAGTTAAAATACTAAAACTTCTGAACATTTAAAGATCTCATTTCAAATAACCCTACTTATAAAATAACAAAGTTCAGAAAAAGGAAAGGACAGTTAATTCAGCAAGTTTTCATTTCAATAACGGTCATACTTTACTTTATCCTACATAAAGACAAACAAAAAAAATTATAGAAACTTTAAAACGCTATCGCTGGAACAATATTCCCGTATTACATAATATATTCCATTCCATTTCTAGCAAACTATCCTACGTAATAATAAAAGCTTCGTAGAAAGGAAGGAGCTGAGAGCAATGTTTAACATTTTCTCTCTCGCAGCAACATTCCTTACGTGGGAAGCTGGAAAAGCTCAATAAACTTATCTACACAATCGCGCAGCAGAAACCTTTTATGAACGTACTATGTGTATTATAACACAGAAACAGTTTGAAATTTCATTAGCAGTATGAAATACTGATTGCGTCATAAGACGCGATTGAGTAACAGACGAACGAAACAAAAGATTTATAATGGGATAATTACGAGATAAAAGCAGTGAAATGTATCCAATTTGTACCAACCATCGACACGAGTTCTAATATTTTTAATTACCAACAGTATACATAAAATAAAATACGCAGTACACGCAAAAACTTTTATATGCTAAATGTTCAAGTATTTTTGAGGGACACTGCAATAATAAAGTTTCGAAGGAAGTAAAATAAGAACACGACAAAATTTTATGCAAATGAAGGAGTCGAAAAAAACTTACCTACGTACACAGTGAGCAGCGGTAAGAACGTAATCATTGTTAACGAGGCTGGCTCCGCAATGAAAGCGACCCTCGTACACCAGTCTCGCCACCCACGGATATTTGTTCGGGGTTGTTGGTTGCCCACCGACAATTCGGTCCTCCTGATTGGATATACCGCATTCTGAAAAGCAATTCATCGTTCATTATTGCTTGTTACGTGTCAGCGTCAACCGCTGCAGGAGCCGGAAATAGCGAGGAACGCTTTCTACCGTAAACTGTTACATCGGTAGCCTAGCACGCAATCATATGTAGGTACCGACTGACGTTATTACACTGGACATGGTCAAGTGTAAATTCCGTCACGTGATGTAATAAGTTTGCAAAGTCGCGTGGGGGAAAGTGATTTTTCGATCGCACTTTCGTTCCTCGCCGATGAGAAGGAGGCAAGACAGACAGAACGCTGTGAAAACTAGTTCGTAGATTTCTTTCTTCCCCCCCCCCCCCGCAACCTTTTTTTTTGCTTGTCAAGATCCACGCAAGTGAAACTAGTTTCTAGATATATTTTATCTTCAGGCGAATCAATTTGAGATTCTAGTCACGTAATTTAGATTTTTATTATTATTATTTTCTTTCTATTATAACGAAGATTTTAACATGAAACAAGGTATACAGTTTTGTTCGAGTAAAATATATTTTACCTGTTCATTAAGTCTTCTTTCTGTATCTATTGGTTCCGGACTTGATCCCTTCTTTCCATTATTCATTTTAATTTCATATTGTTAAAATTACTATTTTATTTATTAATTCTTATTATTAGTATTTTCTATTAATTTTGTTATTTCTAATCTTTGTTATTTCTATATCTTTTACATGTGGATAAAATCCATACATTTATAATGTATAAAATATCAATAAATCTAATATTTGTTGGAATAATTTATACTTTTAACAAAATTCTTATTATCGCAAAATAAATAGCTTTGAGAAATTTCATTTTGTAAAATGATAATGTTAAACCGATATATTTAACCATAATTTATTTTACAACTTTCTACTGTGCTTTTACCGTTTCTTGATTAATGTATAGCTATAATTCAAAGAACGTTGCCGAGAATATTTTCATCATTAATAATCTTTTCTGCAAAATCACGAAGAATTTCTAAAAATGCGTAGTTTCAAGTAGAAAATAAAATACAGAAAAAGGAAGAAGGAGAAAGTGTCGTATCTAGCATACAGTATAAGCTTACCGCATGTACAATTCCTTGACACAGCATCATCGTCATCCAAGCTGCTACTTATGTCAAGGCCGAATAATTCATCAAACAGGAACTTGCCCTTTCGATTGCGAGTCGAATTCGTTGTCTGAAAAAAAATGCATCGGTCACTCTTCGGCTGTACGTTCACTCTCCATTTCGAATAAGCAAGAAGAACGATCGGAGAAAGTGACCACGATCCGAATTATGGGTCAAGGCCTGCGTCGTTAAAATCGATTCTACACGAACAAACTAGAAATCTTGTATATTATTCACAAATATAATATTCAGAAAATTGATTCCAATGAAAGTAACGCGAGTATAAAAGCGCGATCGAAAATTATCCTCGATTTCAGAGATATATATGTAATAATTTCTCAATTACGTTTTTTTTTTACGTAAATGCGTCAGACAGAGTCTTGCGAAGTAAAATTTACGGTGAATCGAAGAATAAGTGTAAAAGAGAGGCGAATTTCATAAATCTATAATTCCTCAATTACATTCCTCGTTCTATTAAAATATTTGAAATTATTCATGAGCGTCTTACACAAAGTCTTCCGAAGTACAGGAAAATTTCTAATAACCCCAACAATAAATGCAAAGCAGATGAATTTTATGAATATATAATTCCTCCATCACGTTCTTCGACCTGTACATAGGTATGTACCGAGATATTTAAAATTCTTCTCTTCGTTTTCATAGGTATGTTATACAAGTTCTTCCGAATTCAAATAAAATTTTCGATAACTTCACCAACAAATCTAAAACTCCGGTAACTCGCAACACCCGTTAAACGTCACTCGTAATCTTCAGTTTCACTATCAAATTGATTACTTACACTAAAATTCGACGTGGTCAGCGAATTGTTTTGCAGGAACTTCACATTCAAACATGTCACATGAGCGAAAAGTAACAAGATTAATCCGAAAGTCCATGTTTCGCGCGATATGGCTTGTCGAAACATCTTCCGGTTAGCGACTGTGGAGAAATGTCACGGCAAAAGGTCTTCCCATTCGTCGACGAACCTTCCTAGACACTCTATGTGTTCACTGAATTTTCCATGATAGCGCATTCTATCGCGTACCGGCACACCTTCCACTGTTCCTTCGATTTCTTTCTCCTCCTTCTTCTTCTTCGTCTTCTTCACGTTTGCCCCTAGATTTAATCGAGAGGCTGCAGGAGATCGGGCGGACGTGGTGCAGACGCTTTCACCGCGCTTCCACGAAGACGTCAGACTGGCCGAGACCAAGACCAACACCGAGTGTTCGACTCACTCTCGAAGAAAGTTCTTTCACTATGTCCTGTTGCTCTTCCCATTCAGTATGCGATGCCGATCGCACATGATCCTCTCGTTTCGAAATTGGCAAGATGGACGTGAATTCGTGTCACGCGACTGCCCAGATTCGCTATATGGGACCGTGTCTTCTGACTATTCGGTGCTGTATAACATTTGCATTTGATTCATTAAAAATATTTGTAATTAATTAAGATTTAGGCTTAGAAAACATCTAGGTTAATCTTAATTAACGTGTGATTATCAAACTGCGGATCTTTATGTCTGCAGTCTAAATAGAAATTTATTTCAAAATGTACCTAATTACGAGACTGTAGGCAGTTATTTCAATTCATGTTTTCACGAGGATGACTAAAAATGTGGGATGTAGGCAGGTTGTTTTAGCTGCTAATGTCGCAACGAGTAATTTACTCTTGATAATTTATATTTTTATATTTTTGCATGTTACGTGAAAATTGTGCGCGTTCTTGCACCTTCAAATATTCCATGTATAGATTGCGAATATTCATATATTTATGGAAACTTAAAAAATGTGAGAACGTAGAATAATATGCAACGATATATAAAATATCCAAATATACATAATAAAAAAATATATATAGAATATTCAAAGTAAGAGAGATGTCTATTTTGATGAGTCGTTTAGCAATTAATTTTAAAACGTCCTATCTAAATTCCTTTTTTTTTCGGCTATATCCTTGGAAATTTGCATAAAAATTCGCTGTTTACTAATTACGATATTAACCAAAATTAAAATCGTATCGGTCGTTCCATTTAATACACAAAGGAACTTCTTTAAAGTAGAAATCGAGAACTTGAAACTGTTTGATATTCCAATGGCAATTACTTTCGGCAGACCATGGAATTGTTTAACATTTCAGTTGTAAATGTTAGGGATTCGAGACTTGAAACATTTTCAGCGATCTCTCGAGGTTAGAATTTTAAAAATTCTAGAAACAATATAGATATGTTGAATATATAAAATAATATATAAGATACATTGGATTGTTCAAAAATTTCGTAGCATTTTCGACAGTGAATTTATTGTACATCGTATACGATATTGAAGGAGGATGATTTGTCAAAAATTTCTGTTAAATACTAAAATATTAAGCTGAAGTCTATGCTACTCCTGAAAAGAGAAATCGGAATCGATTGATTAATAGGATCTCGTTTTTCAACGAGAAAACGTTAAAAGTTGGCTAGAACGTTTATTTCCGCTCACTTTATGGAATGTATCACAGTATCACGATCATTTATTTTTGTTTCCATGCAATTTTTTTTTGGTGACGAAAAATTTCTGAAGAAGATAAATATAGTTTTCTGGAAAAGTGTATCTAAAACCAATGAAAAAAAAAAACAGACCATATATTGTTCTATAAAAGATTAATTTTATAACGATATATCGGTTTGACAGTTTTCTTAAATTCTGTTACGAATTTTCCACATACTCTAATAAAGTTAGCGATTCTTTATATTTCCGTGAATAAGACGTTCGTGACGAAGAACGACGATCGTGATAGGTATACTTAAGAGAGATATAATGAGATCGTAAATTAATTCGTGATATGAATTGAGCAATCTAGCTACAGTTACAGTCGTATACATCTTATATAAGCACTTTGATTTTTCCCAACTCTAATCATTCATGAATCGCTTTGCGAAACTTATTCGTGAATCGATATGTCTAATTTTATTGGAATATATGTACGTGAAAAATAGCAAATTACGAGTTTCTTATTCGAGAATATGCTTTTTCCGATTACGCATATATATTATACACAATTTTGTATATTTTCGTATAATTTAATAATATGTAATAATGTATACTAATATAATATATTACACAGAAAGAAACAATTCTGAAGTATAATCTTGGCCTAAATCTTGAACTTTATCTCCTGACATATATTCGAAATTATTGTTTTGGCTCTCAAAATACACGAATCTTAACATCTACCCGATTTTATGATTTTATTACTTTACAACTCTTCCACCAACGGTACATTGAAAGCAACCATCTGCAGATATTCTTTCGACATGATCGCTCCGTGGAAATCGGCCTCGCTACTTTTGTTAGTTCGATTCGATTTGACCACCGCATTCGCTGAAATATAAAAGCGACACGTTTCCGGTGCCCTTTCAAAAAATTTCTCCTCTAGTGGCTGACTGGACAGACGGCGACGTAAATGTGTTTCTATCCTTGACAAATGAAATCACGCGGTGAATACGAGTTTTGTCATGGGAAGATGTTATTAAAAAAGTTCCTTGCTTCTGGAACACTGTCAGGGCTTTACGTTTACTTTGTGTCTGCCCTCTCACCGTCATGTGTTTTCTACGACATATAATAAGAGTTCCTGTTCCCAAGAATTTCTACCAGGGTTGTTTTTCAATCGGTATTTTGTGATTTCGCCAACAGCGACCCGGTTTTCTAAAACATTTCGTAGAACTTTTATTTGAAAATGATATTGTATTTCTTTTAGGTATCTTTTTTATTATATATTGGAAGTATCTGTAATTAGTATAGCGTTTCTTAAGGTTTCTTAAATTATTTCCTGAAGGTATATTGGTGTAAAAATTGTAAAATACATAAATTTTCTTACCAAACATAATACATAGATATTGTTCTTTATGTTTGATCTACTAAAAATCGGTATCTTTTATTCGTCAGCGATCAGGTTAATATTCGTGAATTTTTTATGGTGTTATATCATTATCCTTCGTATAATAAGCAGTTAAAGTTCTGAAAGAAGAATTGCATTAAGATACAATAATTCAAAGAATAAAGAATTTCTTATAAATTAAAGCTTATCGCGTGACCCGGAATAAAAGCATTGTATGAATTTCACTTTATGAATAACCCAAGAACACCTCCAAATATTTTACGTAGTACCAAGTTCATAGTTCTTGGTGTAATAAATTATTAAAAATCCGGGGAAGAGTGGCGTTAAAATTTAATAATTCACAGAATGAAAAATTTCTCGCGAGCTAAAGAGAAACTTTCCTTGTCATCCTTAATAAATATAAAACAATTTACTAAGAATGATTTTACTTCTTACGATGTTCTACCTTCGTCGTGATACACGATTAAAACTTTAGGAAAATGTTATGTTAAAATTTAATAATCCAAAGAACAAAGAATTCTTCCCAGTAAGAATTCTTCCTTCGTAAGAAAGTTTTAAATTATATAAGAGAACAATCTGTACAAATAACAATAATTAGTAATTATCAACTAATAATACAGATTAACTCTACTTTTTACATTTTGTTGTTACAACAAACATTCTATCATTCTTATAAAATGTTTAATGTAACAAAATGTTCCGAAATTTATATTTATTTAATAAGCCCGAAGAGTTGGGATTCCTTGTTTCATTTCGGGAAGAATTAAGAGTCGTCGGTAACGACTGGAGGTTTCACTAACCCACATTCACCGTTGAAAGCAAAACGTTACTGTCTACTGACCCGGTTTCTGTTATTGCCTGTTCATCTCGATCGAGGACTGTCGTTTATCTGACATCTCGTTGCGATGTCCAGCGTTTTTTCGAGCCATTCTTTCAGCAACCGTTAGTTTTTACCGGTTTGTTCCTGACGGAGCTTTTGTTCCCATAATTAGTCCGCAAGTACGATCGATGCGTTCACCGTGGTCGAACTTCGGATGAAAATTACACGAAACTTAAGAATTTCCAATTATGATCATAATGTTACAATTATTTATGAATTTCTAGAAGAATTATTTTCTTAATTCCATAGATTTGAATTGATTACATCAATGACAACACGATCAACGGTAAAATATGTTATCATTTTAAAGTTATTGCTTAAAGAGATTAAAGTGGTATAAGAGCATGGGAAATATTATGTTTACGAAATTGTTTAATTTTGTTCTTCTGTGAATTAGAAAATTTCATAATTCATAATATATGTATATATAATTTCATAATATAATTTTACTTATTTCCTATAATAATTTGAAGTATTAAACGTATAATAATTTAAATTCTTCGTACTACGGTTTACACTGGAAGGCTTCAGAAACAACATTCAACTATTGATAAACATGTTCTTTATTTAACAACTGTCTCATACAGGAAACGCGACATCACAGAAAATCGGAACTTCATGTATATGTATACACTGGACTAGATCACCTCAGCTACGTGCAATTGAACAAACAATTGCAATAAATTAATAATAGGCTACGATGGCTCGATTGTACATATTCTACAACTATTTGCAGTCAGGTCGCGAACAACAGACAAATATGAAAATATTCGTGAACGTGTCAGAAGAGAATTAATTACCGAATGTTCTTCTACTTCGTCTTAATACTGACCGTACTGTTTGAATGTCTTAATGCGATTAAAAGTGTAATATTAATAGCGTTCGAAAGGTATGTGTGTCCCTAAAATAATATGTATATACTTATCATATCAGTAACTATTTTTAAAGTAGGAAATTAATGCCGACGAGGTGGTGGGCATACGCATTCGTCATCTAGATGATCTTTAAGCCATCCGAGGTAATTTGTTAACTTTGTGTAAATTCCTGGGAAGTTTGGTCTTGCGCATCCACGACCCCATGAGATGATACCTGAGCGACAAAAATAATTTAAATATGCGATACAATGTGTATTAATGTATTATAATTTATAGATTAATATAAATACGAATAGCAACAGAGATAGCGATAAGTAGCAAATAATTTTGAAATTATAACGAATGATGAATAATAATATCACCTATTATTTCTAAATGTCCAAACGTTCCTTTCACATGCAGAGGGCCACCGCTATCACCCTATGACATAACGTTATAGTAGCAGGATAATTCAGATTATAAAATATTGTTTTGTATGTTCCTTATATATATATATTATTTTGCGATAACTATGATAAATAATATTATTTTGCAAAAATTATAAACATTTGTTTCAAATGTTTATTATTATGCAACACATGCAATATGTGTGAAATTTGCAAAGCATTTAATATACGGTACGATCTTTGTCTAATCGGATACTTACAAAGCAAGCATCGAGATCACCAGCTAAATATCCTGCACAGAACATATTTTCACTGATTCGGTTCTTCTGGTAACCTGCTTGATCGCACTCTTCCTGCGACAAAATTGGGAGATTGACTCTTCTCAATTCATTGCTCACTGGTTCGGTCTCTCCCGTTCGACCCCAACCGATCACCGTGGCAGTTGCTCCAGTGTAGTCGATAGCTTCTAGAAGATATACGAAACTTACGTTCATTCAGTGTATTTTCACGAAATCATAGTATATTTTCGGAAGTCGTCTAATTTGATAGAAAATTTTTTAAACAGAACCATGCAAAAGTAAAAGTAAATGAAAATAAAACAGGGCAATATTCGAGATTAAAAATGAAAACTAAATGAGCTAACTTTCGTCTTACACATTTTTTTACGCTTAATACAATTTTATGTTTAATCTCTGTCGAGTAATACATTCTTGCTACAAGATACGTGATATATTTTTTTACGAAATATTTGCGCAGAATTTGACTTGTCTCGTATTAAAACGCGAATTATTCGGAAGAAATAGCTCTATCTTCTATTTCCTGTTTTACGTTCTTGTAGTTATCAGTAACTCGCAGAAATGTTAATTTAATCTGTACGTTACATTTCATTTGAATATATTTTTAAATTCAATATAAATCGTTCGTCTGGCTATTGCATGATTTGTTGAGTCCAACGACAGAAGTATACTTACTGTCTTCAGGCAAACAGGCAGTTCGAATGATACCATTTACATTCACTGCTCGATCCATTTCGATAATAGCAATATCGTTATTGTACGTGTATGTATGAAAATTTTCATGTATAACGGCAGACTTGATACGGCGAATTATGGCATTTTTGTCCAATTTTGTCCGATCATTGTCTACCAGGACGAGTTTGATGCTTCTTCTGTCGAACCTGGAATTCATTAACACAGTTACGGAAACATTGAAAATACAAATTTTCCAATGACGGTTCATTAGAAAAAAAGAAGAGCATTTTAATTCTATCGCAGTCAGTTAGTATTTAGTATATATACTTCTAGAATTAAATGCATCAATGAAAGTTGAAATGATGTTTTCATTTCAACAAACGAAGTTAAATTAATATCATCGGAACGAATTTGAAGCTTCGTTACTGCGAGCAGAGAAAGGAAACCGACGAAGAACTTTTAAGGTTTCTTCGCCTCATATTTTGTATTAACAAGATGGACAAGAAAAGGAAGGAAAAGTTAAAATTTCATTTCCAAATCGTATTAGCTTGACAAAGAAACTTTTAAACGTTTTCAGAAACAGATGGATTTGCAAAAAGCAATCTACTTTATATAATTTAAGATCTGATGGAATTGACGAAATTTTATCGAATTTCACACATTTCCGTGCCATACGTGTATCACCAATAACTCACGATAATTATCACAAGCATCATTTTCACTACACAGTTGAACAACGTTCTTCAATTCAGCATCTAAGTAAAATAAAAGCAAAGTGGGTGAAACGTATGCAGGATCTCGTACTGCTGGAATTTAACAATCCGTTTACCTTTGTTTAATTTAACAATCCGATTTACTCTGTGCAATTTATTTAAATTTTTTCTTTTTTAAAAATTAATTTTATAAATTGACTAAATGGATTAAAACGAATTAACAAATGCATGTATGCAGGTATATTATAAAATATTTCGCGTGAGAGAGAGAGAGAGAGAGAGAGAGAGAGATGATACTCACCCAGACAAGCAGTGTGCCGCTGTGAGTACGTGTTTCCGCGTGATTAAACTACCGGCACAGTAAAATGTGCCTTGTTTGCTCAGGCTAACAATCCATGGATATTCGTAAACGCTTGTCACGTTCCCACCGACGATCCTTGTTTTCCGGCCCACGCCACAAACTGCAACAGGTATGTAGAAATTGGTCCACAGGCGAAACGTGGTTGCTTATCTTTTTACGCCATTCCAAATACATATGTTCGTATCTTGTATAATCCAATATAATATTTCCGCAATTGTTACATTAATTGCTTTAATTATCGTTTTACATCTATGAAGATGTTACAGTAACTGTTATAATGATTTTGATCGATAGTGGCTGGATTAATATGTCGAGAGAGTTTTAGAAGATATCTTGTATGAATGAAAGTTGTAAGATATGCAAAATAAATGTGAATTTGTATTCGTTATTATTGTTTCTATTTTAAAGATTGATGACATTTGAGTAATTTTCATAGTAATCGATATTGATTCTGTTTTAATTAATTATGTATGCATGTATGTCAGTAACGAGTTGTATATGATGTGAATTAAAAATTAATTCTGCGATATATGTAAATTATAAAATACTCAGGATGCAAGTAAATTCATAACAGTTACAGCACAATTTTTATACAATAATAATCGTCCTACGTGTTTAAGTAAAAATTGAAGAACGAATTCATCGTGAATTGCAAGTAATTACGATGGATTTTTAATTATCTAGTCGCTAACATCAAACATTTATACATTTTTTAATTCTCCTTTTTTTTTTAGGAAATTCCTTGTTTATTTCCATTGTTGCATCAATGGTCTTATTGAAAGTAGTCGCAGACATTTTCTCCTTTTGAAAAAATGTGAGATAAATCGTGCCATGGCACTCATACAGTCTATCGCTCTTATTACAGCGTTCTTAATTACCACAGTCGTTGCAGATGTTCGGCCTCTTTGATGGAATCGAAGAAGTTGAATTGAAATCGATGTAAGACACCTCGTCTATCGCCGATAGATCGTCGACCTCGGCGCTCGTAATGTTGTAGTGTATTTGAACGTTTGACGCCGGCAGGTTCTTCTCCTTGTTCCTTGTCACCTAAATACAAAAGTTAAATAATGTTGGGATTTCATAATTGACACGCCACGACATCCAAACAGTCAATTAAACTTCAATTAAAACAAGTACATGATAGATGACCTATAAGAGTTCAGTAGAAACTAATTAATTTGATGTTTCATTTAAGAGCGACTATCAATCGTATTTACCGTATAAAACATCGAACACAATTTAAATGACCCAATTCAAATTTATGGTCGATTTAAATTTATGGCCACTTACAACTAAACTACGAAAGTTTATTCAATTTCATATTTCATATTTTTATCAATATAATTAAAAAAAAAAAAAAAACAGAGTCTACATAAATATCTACCTAACGTATATTTTTTCACGTTTAAATTTCCTCTACACGTATAATCGGCCTCATTCTACTTATGATTCAACCTACTTATGATCCAACAGAGTAGCGTGTCTACTTATGATCCAATACGTTAGTAATATGCACCAATTGAGGATTAATGCAAGAAAAGCAAAAAAAAACCCAAATAGGAAATCATTTCAAACTCATCAATAAATAAGTAAGTTACTTCGTTATAACTAATTACAGCTAATATATAATTCTTTTCGACACGGATAAGGATAACTAATTAAAAGAAAAAAGAACAGAATACAAGAACGTAACTCACCACTCGCGGGAACGCATGGCTGCAGCAACTTATCCAGAGGAGGATCACGACGAGTGTTCGTTGCATTGTCGCGTGGTTCGACATATCGCGTGTCCCGAATGGCATATGCAGCGTGCGTTCGGTTTGCTGGTAGTCGACGAGCGGACACACACAGGCGGGATTTCGATCTCTCGTGTGCTGTACGATATCGGTGTAAGGTACTTACTGCTCGTGCACGTGCCTATGCCAGGCATGAAAAGTCTAAAGGTACCGTGGCCGTTTTGCCGTTTTATAGTAAATTATAACTATTGAAGAAACCGACCTACGCTGGTCGGTGGGGATCGTCAACCTTGAGTGGTGCGTTTGCATTGGCAGATGTTGCATGTGACAGCGTTTAAATCAGCCGTAGTATTCGTGTACGCGGCGTTGTCTCACCTGCACACTCGCTTATCACTGATACACACGCAAAAATAACAATGTCCCATGGGTAAACGAATAAGTGGAATTTATGTGTGCGAGAGAGCGAGAACGACCAATGTCAATCCGGACCACCACCACCACAACAGTTTTTGTCTCCTCCTACGTTTCAGACCCTTTCGTACCCGTCCTTCTTTCCTTCCTTTCGAAGATCCAGTAGACTGGATCAATGTCACTTTCGTCAGACGAAATTCTTCACGCCTCCCGCGACTCGCCGTCGCTATTGTTTTCCAACGACCGAACACTGTCAGCCGCGTGTGTAGTCGAGACACACTAATTGGAAGGGTTTCGCTTATCAAGTGGAGCAGGTCTTTTCGTTGGTCGTGGGTTCGTGAATATCTTCATGCTGTAGGTTTTTCGTGCTAATATCGATGGGCAGAGATTGGCTGTTATGGATTGCTGAAATTTTGTATGTATTTAACGGTAGAGCGACCGCTGGTGTAGTTTAAATGACTAATGTAATAATTAATAATTTATAAGCTTAATTTATCTTTCGTGATAGGAATTTCAGAGATATTATGCACTTTTGGGAATGTGAACGACTCGTTGTAGAATATATGGATAAAAACTTACTTTCCATCTTACGCTATATATTCTTTTATGCAGCTTTCGTTGTAATTTTTGATATACCTTTTATGATTCAATCTAGTAACTACAACTATAATTTTCAATACATTCAATTCACCGTTTAGTTCCACGAGTTCCTTTTCCAGGTAGCTTCACGACTGTGAAAGAAAACAATGTACCACCAAACCCAAAAGATATTTAAGCTGTCTAACCTTTTGTTCATGCAACATTTACATATTATTCAACATCTTGATTTTTAATGAAGGGTTTTTTTTATGAATAATGTTATACGTTATGAATTAAAATGTAACGCTAGAAACGAATTTGAATTAGAAAACTATATTTATTAAATGAATTATGCATGAACTATACATTAAAATTATTCATTTTGACAGTAAGCCAGAGTTCACGTAGAACTTTGAAGCTGTGGCAGAAATTACTGTAGGTCCATGAAACAGTTTTGTCCTATGCATAAGTAATAAAGATTTTACTAGGCGAGATTCTAAGAAGTTTTGTGAGAACATTACGTGGGTTGCCGTTGCGGTCTGAAACCGGGTCAATGTAACCAGTCGTTTGCCCTTGTCTTCAGATTCGTAAGGCTAAGGCAAATGTTTAACCAGTTACGACTTAGTCGGAAACACATCGTATCTTTCTTCACGCGGAATCTCAGTGTTCCGGAAAGAGTGTAGTAACTCCATTGAGACAATTGCAGCAGTCGTGTTTGATTAATTATACAAGGCGTGTTAGAACTGGAACCTAAACATTATTCAGATAATTGCTCGAGTAAAATCATTCTCGTTATCTTATGTAAATTCCAGACACTATGTCGGTTTATTCGGTGGCTTTTAACGGGGTTATCACTTAAGTTTCGTATAATAGCTTTTGGGCAATTATCTCTAAATAGGTTTTGATTATCTGTCTGCTTCGAGTGAGTAGTGTGAACGTATAGATGAAAGAATCTTTTTAAATTTTTTTTTTAGAGTTAGATACTCTATTGTAATGTTCAGGCAAATTGATATTTTCGCGAAAATAACTAAAGAAATGGGAGCTTGTTTCGCATATTAAATATTATAACAAATAACTTTGTAATTTGGATATTTTGTATATATTTCGCTAATTTTCTATATTTAAACGGATAGATATTTAACCTACTAATTGTTACTAGCGATATATATTGTTTAAAGAATTTCTAAACGAGTCACGTTTTTAAAAAACAACGGGATATATAGAAAAAGAAAATACTATTTATATACTTCACTTGGTGGAAGCATGTTTCCCTAGGGTTTATCGACTCGAATCGTAATTTTCACGTGGCTATTGATCGCACGTGGTCCAATAATTATTGTCTCTTGCCGATTTCGCCGCGATTCGTCCATGTCGATTGGCGTACCGTTACGTTCAATATCGAACAAGTTTCGCTCGTAATGAGGTTCCGCCATTTCGACATTGGAATTCAATTATTCAGGGTAAGAAACTGCGCGCTCCCTTGCCACTTCGTGTTGGTAACACACAACGATGCGCACGTATTTTACAGCGAATGGACTTGTACGAAGGAACGAGTGCAATTTCCAGGATAATTGTGTCGCTTACGGAGCAAGAAGTCATGGAGAGACGCTGATTAAACAGAGATGCAAAACTGCAAGATCGTTCGCATGCAAGAAAGTGTTCGATAATTTATGCATACTCCTGGTTACTTTTAATGGCCCCGGCGTGTTTTTCAATCAGAAAATTAATCTATCACGTTCCAAAGACCGGTAAAGAATGTGCCTTCCGAATGTAATTTAAATTCGAAACGCAACAAAAGTTTTCATATTTTCGCGATGGTATTCGTGCTTTTTATTAATTCCATTCAAGTCCTCCGAGCATTTCCTTTTCTAAATGGCCAAGGGCTTAGGTGCAGGAATGGTCTCATTCAGTCTTGACAGTAGTGAAATATCCTATCAAATATTAAACGTACATTACATAATTTTCAATTATATATTTTTGTTAAAATTTAGTTTCTTTTCCTCGTGCGATAAATACTGGTAAGTGCAAGGCGTGGACAAAAAATTGAAGTTCGCGGTAGTTACTAAAAGCTATTTATTTGAATCTTCGTAAAAATCTACATTGTCTCCTTTGAAGTAGTCCCCACGGAATCCATACACTTAGTCCAACGTCGTTTCCATTATGCAAAACATGGTTGTATGGTTTTTAAAACTGGGAGATATCATTGTGCGATCTCCTATTGGGATATATCAAGGACTGTAATATTAAAACGTGGCAGAAACTCGCGCACGGTGAACGAAATGTGGGACTGAAGTCTTTGCGGTGAAATTAAATTATTATCACGAGAATAAAAATAAAATCAATACCACAGTTATCATGTTCATTGGAATGACGGAACTCAGAATACAAAGATTTAATTTCTTCTAATATATTTTCTCCACATCACCTTTCCATCTAGAAGAAGATTGCGTAATATTTTCACTATCCATAGAATTACGTAATTCTAGAACTCGAACGTTCGTAAAATTTACAATTCTTTCCGGAATTTTATACTTATGCTATAACATATTTTCTCTCTATTTAATTATTATCTATTTATGCAATTATCCAAAATAAAACGATATTCTTTACGCACGAAGGTATTATCAGTCGTAGAAGCTACAAACTTTAGCGTTCTGCGATTAACGAATACAATGCCTATCAATGCAGTGATATTCTCTTTGCATCGGAAATATTTTTATTTGAAGCACCAATGTTATTAAATAATATTTGCCTCATTAATTTTGCTGAAATATAGGAAAACTAAAATGCAACAGGTGGTTCGCGCAACATATGTACCATTAGCAGCGAACATCTTAATTTAAACATATCGTAAAAACATAAAAAAAGTCAAATGAGATTAGTAATTTAATTACATCATGCCCTGACCTAGAATATGAATCATTATTACCACACAAAGATATGCTACAAGAACTACAGCGATCTGTCACAACCTTATCGCATATTCCACGCAATTAATTTCATCCTAGAAAATATATTATTACTACTAATATGTACATAGTTGCTTGATAAGCCCAAAATTAACAGAACTTAATCGTGTCCGTGAAAAAGTTGAAATCAGGGTGACAATCTGACCTTGGCGATAAGTATAAAGAAGGCAAGGCTGTTGATTACTTTAGTCATCGAAGCAAACAATAAAGCGATGTCTCACCCGCATGAGGGTGCTGTGACCCATATACCTTGACCCACTGTCACGGGCTACAGGTGAAATACAATCCTATGTCCTACATCATCTTATCGTACTCTTCTTGGGATGTTAACTAGACTCTTGATAAGACAGTTATACACAGTAAATAGCGCACGAATAAATAAAGAGCAGACCACGACGAAACTCTGTCGTTCTTTCAATCAGTTAGCTAATATTTTTGCATTGTAAAAGTAATTTTACAAATCGGGTAACAAATTAATTAAGAAGAAGAATTTTTAACATTCAAAGTAGAAGGGATAAAATTTGTGTTTAATAGTTATTAAGATAAATACGGTTTCGTGGAAGTAGTCGCGAAGATTGGAAGAATACAACGTCTTGTATTCCCTGAATAAATTCAAAATCAATAAAACGATGACTTAAACATTTCTTATTTCCATGCGCACTATTTCTATTTCAACGAAATCTCGAACATTGAATAACAGTATCGTAAAGTTTCGTGATTGATATACATAGAGATGTGGAACGTGTAAGTTTCAAATACTATAATTCTTTATATTAATTTATGAAGTTCTGGTTCATCGTTTGACATTCTTTGTGAATCGATACAATCGATGTTGCAACACTTTCATCCATAAATTTACACACGAACAGCTTATTTTATTTAACAGCTTAAATTTCCAAGTCAACCATTCGCCAGTCCATTATTCCGTATATGTATACATAAAAAGAAGCGACGAGTGCGACCATAGTGTTGTACCAGAGCGTATGTAACCTGGTAGAATGTGTAAACTCCGACAAATCCGATTCGATCGGTTGTTCCCTTTTATTCGCTGATCGGGCGGTACGGAATTCACAGTAATCGTTTTCTACTCGGCGAGAAAAATGCAACTGGAGCGAACATGAGTATCCACACGATACTCTGCATGACTGTCGTCGTTACAACAGCGTATTCCGTTAATTGCGAGGAAGCAAGTAGCCGTTTAATCGTGGAACATCGTTTACAGAAGTATCGTTCCTTAAACCGTACAGGATCACGTGTTGTAAGAAATAAAAACATATTGCTTGTAACAAAATATTGCTGCACAGTGTAATGTGTTTTAATTGCAGATCACGGAAGATAAAAATTCATCGACCACAACTGAACTTACGATAGTATTTCCTGGATCATGTATATCTTGTAGTGAGTTTAGTTTGAAGCAAGCAGCAAAATTACATGGATTTGTAATGATTGCACGAAATCTTTTTGAAGCGCTGTTAGGTGCTTGTTCAACATTCAAATTTGAAAATGTACAATAAATCTTAATTTTCAATTGATTACTACAAATTAATTTCTATAATATTTTATTTACAATTTTCTCATACATTAATGTTAATGTTATTAATATGTATGGAAATTAATACCAAAATAAATTAAATAAAACATCAGCAAGTATTCAAATAGGTTTAATAAAGTAATAATACTTATTTTTACTTATGTACTTACTTTTTTTTAAATTTAAGAAACTGTATTTAATGAATTGTAACTGATTAAAGATAATATAATTTTATGTCATAGAATGTGGTTTGGAGAACATTTCTGTGAGACTCCGTGTAGTAGGCAGCGCTAACACTGGTCAATAAATATCCATGGATCGCATTCCTGAAATACGATAATGAATTCCATTGCAGTGGGTCTTGTTATGCATTAACTGCTGCTCAATGCGTCGACAGGTGATTACAGGTAATATTACAGTACTGAATTATTAAAATACAAATGCAACAATGTTGTAATATGTGGAATAACTCTAGTCAGTAATATTGTAATATTATTAACAACATTGGAAAAACTATCATGTTGTTAATAATTCCATTATATCGTATATAGTAATAATAATAATGGAATTGAAATACTATTCATTTTAATATTATACTCCAATTAATACCACTATAAATGTAATTTAACGAAGAAATTTTTGCTACTGTCAATTCTTTTAATTTTGAAGATAAAAATATAAAAAGTAGCAATCTCCATTATACATGGTATAATATATTATCCATACCTGTAACAGCGTACGTGTGATAATGTTTAATCGATCAGTTATGTCATTGATATCTTAATCTTCTCTAACATAAATTCAACTCATAAATGATTGGAACAGATACGATCCAAATCTCATAACGATTCGAATATTGGAGCACTGTAACAATAGCACTATAGGCATCGGGGCCCAGAAATTTAAAGCGGCGAAAGTGATCGATCAAGCATAGTTATTCACCGAGTTATGACAATGACATCGTTCAATGGCTCGTCCAATCGAAGGACGTCATTTGATTCGAAGGAGAGATGAGGCCTGTTTATCTTCCAAAAGCAGGTATTATTTCAAATACTGCAATATTCGACGATACTGCTGCAGGCAGAGAAAAAATATGGAGGAGGAAGTTTCAACTTTTCCGCGTTAAGAACACTCGTTTCATATTCTGCATTAACTAGATCAAAGGAAACAAGAGCTAAAACTTTCTTTCCAAGACGTAAAAAGCTTAATAAAGAAACTTCAGAGCTCTCCACGGAACAAGTGAATTGGTAAAAAAGAAAATTGCTTTACATACAGTGGCTCGCGAATGTATTCGAATGCCCTTCAGAACGGAATAACTTTTTTAGAATTGAACCAAGTAGCTTGAATTTTGTTTAAAGGATAGAAGTATTACTTGACTGGATGACGTGGAAACAAAATTTATTTACAATTAATTTGATTAAAGCGACTGAAGGCATTAAAGCGAATTAAGGAATTTCTGTCATGAAACTATTTCGCCTGAGGATAATCACCCTCCATGCATTGTATTACGTGTTTCCGCATGATTAAACTGCCAACACAGTAGAATGTGCCTTGTTTGCTCGTGCGAACAATCCAGGCATGTTTGTGAATGCCTGTCTCGTTTCCACCAACGATCGTTGTTTCCCAACCTACGCTGCAGACGGCAAAAGGCATGTAGAAATGGATCCATAGATAAGCTGAAACGACCACAGAAATTATTTTAGGTCCATGGAACAGTTTCGTTCGATATGTAAGTAGTAAAGATTAGACTAGGTGAAATTCCAGGAGGTATTGTGAGAGTATTACGTAGGTTATCGTTGCTGTTTGAAATCGGGTTAATGTAACAGTCGTTTGCACTTGTCCCCGGATTCGTAAAGCTAAGGCAAATATTTGACGACTTACGACTTATTCGGAAACACACCGTATCTCTCTTCATACGGAATTTCAGCGTTCCGGAAAAAGCGTAGAAACGCTACAATGTTACGATAAATATAATCTTCAAACAAGCTCTTATTTGTTTGTTGCGATGTTAGCAAAATTGAAATATAAAAATTCGAAAATCGTAACAAGAAAAGAACTCTATTTGCTATATACCATAGACAAATGTTTATCCATCGATCACGTTTCAAGGAAAGAATAAAGCACGTAGGAAGAGAAAATCTTATATCTACTTGGGAAAAATCACGTTTTCCAAGGGTTTATCTACTCGAGCCGTAATTTGCTCGTGGCTATTGATCGCGTGGGGTCCAATAATTATTGTTGCTTTTTGATTTCGCCGTAATCCGCCCACGTCGATTGGCGTCCCGTTATGGTCATTATCGAACAAGTATCGTAACGAGGTTCCGTCATCTCTACATTGGAATTCAGTCATTTATTTTACAGTGAATGAGTTTGTACGAGAGGACAATTGTAATTTGTAGGACGAATGTTTGGCTTACGGATGAAGTCACGGATAAAGGTGAGTGTTGATTGGATAGGGGGGATCGCTCGGACTGCACGAATGTGTTCGATATTTTATGCATGTTCCCGACTTCTTTTAATAGCTTTGCCTTGTCCTCTGATCCGAAAATCAATTCGATCGAGTTCCAAAGAACGATAAAGAACGTGCTTTTCGAGCGTGATTTATCTTCGGAATACAAACAAAATTAATATTAGAATTACCAAATTTATCAAAAAGATGGATTTCAGGATATAAAGAAGAATAATCTTTCTTCTGATATATTACTTTCACGATACCATTCTCTATAGTAAAATGTTGCGTAATATAAAAAGTTTCACGAGATTCGGTTAATAAATACCTTGTTCTACCTGTCCATGGAATTAGGCAATTCTAGTGTTCGTAAGATTTACGATTTCCTCGAGATTTTTATCTTTATACTATACATTACGTTTTCTTTTCATTTAATAATTGAATTATTATGTATTTAATTATGGAGAATAAAAAAATATTCTTTACAAACGAATGTTACAAATGAAATACCTGTGGTAGAAGTTACAGACATTAGTGTTCTGCGACTAATGTATACAATGCCTATCTATGCAGTGGAATTCTCTTTGTATCGGAAATATCTTTATTTGAAGCATCAATATTTTTAAATATTTGCCTCATTACGTTATTTTGCTGAAATATACAAAAAGTAAAATGCAACAGGTGCTTCACGCAACAATTGTACCATTAGCAGTAAGCATCTCAATTTAAACATATCGTAAAAGCATAAAAGAATCAAATCAGATTAGTAATTCAATTATACCATGGCCTGACCTAAGACATGTTCACATTATTACCACGCAAAGAAATACTACAAGAGCTACGGTGATTTGTCAAAACTTTATCTTGTACACCACGCAATTAAATTCATCGTAAGTACGACCCGACACTAATCGGTTTTACTTTTTCTAAAAAGTACATTATTACTACTGATATGTACATAAGCGCACGATAAGTCGAAACTGACATACAGAACTTAATCTTGCCCGTGAAAAAGTTGAAATCAGGGTACCAATCTGCTCTTGGAGATATGTGTAAATGAGGCAAGGCTGTTGATTATGTTAGTCGTCGAAGCAGACAATAAAATGATGCCTCGCCCGCATAAGGGTGCTATGACCCATATACCTTGACACACTGTCATATATATAATATAATATATATAATATATATAATTACAGTAACATATATAATTTATATGTGATAGTGTTTAATCAATCAATTATACCATTGATATCTTGATCTACTGTAACATAAACTTAATCCATAAATTATTGGGACAACGAGGAGCTAAATCTTTCGTCAATTTGGATATTGAACGACAAGGATTCTACAAACATAAAGCGCCAAGAATTTAATGTGGTGCAAATTATTATGCATAAGGATTATTCACTGTCCAATAATGACAATGACATCGCACGCCTGAAACTGAATGGCGTCATTAAATTCAATACAGACGTGAGGCCTGCTTGTCTGCCACAACCAGGTAACGTTCTAAATGTTGCAATATACAATGGTACGATAGCTTTGTGCATGACAGAACCCAGAAATAAATGTTCATTCCTTGCGATATTTGTTTGAGGCACGTATCCGAATGGGAAGTTTGATCTAATTGAAATTCGATTCATTTCAATGCAAATTCGATTCGTTTCAATACAAATACGATTCGTTGGAATCCAAATTCAAAAATGCCAATTTTATCTAGCAAAATTTTATATTTGGTAGACATTATTAGACCTTTTTTGGTAGACATATTTAAATTATTTTGGTATACAATTTTTAAGGGAAATTTCACTTGTTATGAAATTGCTAAGGATATTCTTTTTTCTTCTTTAAAAGGACGAAATTATTAAAAATTGAACAATATTGAAAATGAAACTAATACAGAGTCAAATATCTATTACTTTACTAATAAAAGTACCAAATCTTTCGGTCTTATTGTATCTAGAAATATTTTTAAAAGTGGAACAGAAAAAATGTCTATTCTATTCAGAAAAACATATCAAAATCCATTCGTAGATCTGTATTACGAACAAAAGAACGCAACAGCGATTGGTTGGAGAGAATTACCCGAACGAGGTCTCTCAGATAGTCTGCAGGAAATGATGCTTCGGATTTACACGAAGAACTATTGTAAAGCTAAGGATCCGTCTAGAATCACAGACAATGTGCTGTGCGCTGGTACCGACAAGGAAGGCAAAAGTGTGTGCAAGATGATGAAAGATAAATCCTTTCCATCATTATTGTTAACATTTCGCTTTACAACACATACAAATGAAAGTATTACGTCATTTATCTTTACACACGATCGTGCATCAAGCTTTTATGTATCTATACATGTGTCACTTGATCTTTATCAGAAAAATGTGCTATTTAAATTTATCATTTTTATTTCTTTCATCTTTATTAGGGTGATCGTGGTGACCCTTTACATGTCAGTAACGACGACATTTATCCAGTAATTGATAAGATTTATGCTCTGAAGCTTCATAAAAAAATGGAACTTTCGATGGAAGAGATATAAATCGAGTATTTCATAAATTTAAGTAATAGGTTTCAATAAATTTAGGTAATCTACATCTTTCTAGAGAAAATAAGATGATTTCGTACTAAGATAACAGTAAATGGTGCTTATGCTGACAATAAGCAGGAAAATAAGTAGATAATTAATAGGCCTTGATAAATTACAAAATTTCTATATATATTGTTTCATAGGTATCTAGAGCCTAAAGCAATGATACACAATGAATAAGGTATTTAAAAGCAAGTTTTTCAAATTCGTGTCTCTATCATAATTGTTGTACCTTGCATCTTTCTCAATAAAATTACCAATTTTAAATCCTAATCACAGAAATTATCTGAATATATTTCCAAAATTAAATTAGATGAAATTTTGTTCAGTGCATGATTATATTAGGATCTGCTTTGTATCTCGTCAAGTGTCAATTATCAAATGTTCTCCAGTCAAATGAACTTATAAAAAGGCATCTAAATTCGCAGGTGTCTCGCAGCATCAACGACGGATGCACGATGCCTGGCACTCCAGGCATTTACAGCAGGGTCAATCATTACCTCACGTGGAAACAAGACAACACCGCGAACTCGTGTTACCATTAATTTAAACGACATGATTTTGTGATTCGTGAGAAAGAAGTTATACACTAAAAAGAATATTAAATCACAATATACGATTGTTTAAGGAAAATGTAAAGAAAATATTTAATTAATACAAAATCACAAACTTGCACTATAGAAGGCTTAGAATCATCGGTAAAAAGAAAAGCGAATATTAATCCACAGGATACCAAATCTGTGATGTCTATCACATTTAAATTTTACATACAACTCAAACTTTATTTTTCAGTGAGAGTTTCCACGTTGCGATAATCAGCACAAAGAATGGTCAAATCATAAACCACTAAATTTGTTCCATTCATCACACCTTGATTCTATAATCCAAAGTTTTTCTTCAAAATTATAACGATCAGTAATAAGGAAGGTATCAAACGAACGTCAAAGCACAAGAGACATAAGATCTTACAACTCGATCCTCTTCTCCCATATCACAATAATCAATTAAAAGGAAGACATTAAACCAATATTAAACCACAAAATATCAAGCTTGTATCATTGATCGTACACAAATTTTTCCTCACACTCTGCAACGGTTATCAAAAACTAAGATATGTAAAAAAAATCATAAGCGGTATATCATCGTTTAATATCGATAATGGACAAACAAGAGTGGCGAACCGTACAATCGACGTTACAGGATTCCAACCAAACTTGCGTCGTTTCCATACGCAATGTTGTTTGCCCGCGTCCGTAAATTTACATACGGTCAGCCTAAATTTTCACCTCAGCTACTCGCCAGTCCACTATTCCGTATAAATAAAGAAGTGACGAGCACCGTCGAAGTGTTGTGTGAAAGTGTACGTCGACTTGGTAGGAAGTGTAGATTCCGAGCCCGATTCAATCGGTTGCTCCCTTTTATTCAGTGGCCGAGCAGTACGGAATTCATAGTATTCGTTCCGTGACAAGAAAAGTGCGATCGACGCGAACATGTGGATCCGTACGATATTCTGCGTGATCCTTGTGCTCGCAGCAACGTGCGCCGTTAATTGCGAGAAAGTAAGTAACCGATTAATCGTGGTACATCGTTTACAAAAGACCTCGACACTTTCCCAAACCGTGCACGAATAATTGGACTAATTAAGTGAATTAACTTCTTGCAGTTAATTAAAAATATACACAATTGAAAAATTTTTTTTATTGGTGAAATTTCGCGAGTCGGAGTTGTAAGTTATTCGTAGAGTCTACAGATTATCTTCTGTTCTTAGGGATTATGTTATATAAATATGGTTTATAGATACGTAAAGAGTACTTGTTACAATATTTCCTTTTATTTATTTAATTTAGAATCTATTTCTATTGTATTTATTTAAAATATCGCTAATTTAATATGGTAGGAGTAGAATATAGGAAACACCAATTGAAACTTTCGTACGTTACCACATGTATTCCTCTAGTTTATGTTTTATTCATACACGAGGGTAAAAAAATACATGAGCTATACATAGCTATATATACATCATTGTACTATACATCCTCAAATATTTCATAATTTAAAGATATTTCCCGACATCACGTGTCTGTATTCTTTGAATACATAAAAGTGGAAAATAAAGAATGGCTTTCCCCTGATCTTATTAGAAACATTTTACCGTCCTGAAATAAACTCGTCCTTGGAGAAGTTAAGGTCGATGTTTGATAAAATAGGGGTAATGAAATTGAATGGCTGGATTGAATCACGAGTGAATAATGATAGTATGAAGTTCTTATAGGGTCATTCTTTCCTCTTGGGGAATCGGATGTACGCTTTATCTTACGATTTATTAGAGCTTTTTTTTATGTGAGGTGTTAGAGATAACTTAATAATGGCTTCTTTTTCGTGAAGAATGGTATTTGTTATAATATTTATTGGGTATAACCTCTTACCGCTTTGCATATGTAATGAGAATTTATATTGAGGACACATAACGGCGATGAAAGATGTTCAGATCAATGCTCTGTGTTTTTGCAACCGTACGTTCGAATCTGAAATCAAAGTTTGAACTACGCGCTTGCGTGTTGAATACTTATCGACTTCAATTTTTAAACATAAATATTCAAAATGTAAATGTGCACGATAAAGTAATTTTTGTCCTTCTGAGGATCGTATCTCTTTTTATCCTGCGAAAAATTGATCTTTTCTTAGTTATTGAAGGTAGAAACACAGTTTTCGAATAGTTTTGTGAAAAAGACGTAATACAATAAAACTTGAAAAATCAGTTTTTCAGAAAATAAATACATTTATCGCGTTTATAATATACTAAAGCATAATGTGTGAAGGCATTAATTATAACACATTTATATCAATATCTCATCCTGTATTTAAAAATATCGCTATTATACAATTCGCTAATCATAAGAAATAATAAAGTCATCTTGCAATAAATATTAGGGATCTTGTTAAAATTAACATAAATTTTGCGCTTAAGATTTACGGAAAATACAAATGCTTGTTTCCAATACATCGTTCCTGCAGTTAAAACAACGAAAAGTAACATAAATATAAAAATTTATAGTTACGTTCGCCGATCAACGTTGAAAAAGTTGACTCAAACGCAACGCACTATAATATAACAGCTACGGATGATAAAAATTTCTGGGAATGGCTGGCCAGTTTAATATCCGCTGGTGGATCCATAACAGTACCCGAGACAACAACTGAACCTTCGAAACCAGCGACCGAATCGTGTTTACCTTGCAGTGAGTTTAAACTCGAAACAAGATTACTTGTCCAATAGTAAAAAATTGAAGATGTACAATAAATACTCGTTATGACTTACTTAATACAAATCAATTTATATAAGTTTTTCACTTATAATTCTGTGATACACTAATATTAATATCGTTAATTAGGACTAAAAGTAATGTTAAATAAATTCAATAAAACAACAATAATGACTCAGATAGATTAGATTCCAATAAACCAATGAATAAAAATTGGTATTATTTTGTATTTACTTATGTCTTTATCTTGCATTTAAAGAACATTACTTAATGAAACTGATTAAACTCATGCAATAATATGTTATTTTCTAGAATGTGGTTTAACGAACACACAGAAACGGATCGTAGGTGGTGTTGAGACCCAAGTTAATCAATATCCATGGATGGCATTAATGATGTTCAGAGGGCGATTCTATTGCGGTGGATCTGTTATAAGTTCTCGTTATGTATTGACTGCTGCTCACTGTGTCGACAGGTGATTTCGTAATATTATAGTATCCATGTAGTAATTTATTATACACAGTAACAATATATACAGTATTATACAGAATATAGTTATATACAGTAACAATGTAGCAACATCGGCAATATTATCGTAATATTATTAGTGGCATTATTGTAATATTATAGTGGTATACGATAATAGTTATAATAGGATTGTTATGCTTCGTTATTTTGAGATTATTTTCCAGTTTGATGTAGAAATTTGTGACATTTTCGCTTCTCTTAATTCTAAATGATTTTTCCAAATATAACAAAATAAGGAGTAGCAACTTTTCATTACACATGGTGTGATATGTATAATAACGACGGCATACGCGTGATAATGTTTAATCGATCAATTATATCATTGATATCTTGATCTACTGTAACATGAATTCAATCCATAAATAATTGGAACAGGTTCGATCCGAAACTCATATTAATTCGGATATTAGAGCACGATCGCAATTCTACTACAGAGACAGAGATTCAAGAATTTAAAGTCGAGAAAGTGATCAAGCATAGCGGTTATTCGACGTACAATTATGACAATGACATCGCGCTCGTCAAACTGAAGGACGCCATTCGATTCGAGGGAAAGATGAGGCCTGTTTGCCTTCCAGAACGAGGTAACGTTCTAAATGTTGCGATATTCAATGGTATACTAGCTTTGTGCATGATATAGATCATAAATAAATTTCCATTCGACGTGATATTTCTTCAAAATACAGATTTTACAATAAGAAGTTTACTATAATTCAAATTTACTATAATCCAAAATTTGCTTTGTGTACTATGATTCATTCCAATGCAAATTCAAAAATATCTGTTCGAATTTCAATTAATATTAATCTAATAGAATTTGGGATGAATTACTCGCAATATATTCTTATGCAATGTATATTCATATTGTTTTCTTATCTTTGTTAGATAGATTTAGATTATTTTAATACATGATATTTGACGGGCATTCCATTTGTTATCAAATTGTTATACATATCTTTCTTAATCGTGATAGAAATAAGAGATTAGATTATTAGAGATTAAAAGTAAAAAATGAAACTAGTAGAAAGTCCAATACCAACTTCCGTACTATTATTTAAAAAAAGTATTGTGCCTGTCCTTATTGCACCTACAAATATTAAAAATAGAAACGAAAATAAAAAGTTCTATTGCATAGAAAAAAAAAACACATATAAACTCTGTTTTCAGCTAAAACTTTTGCTGGATTAAATGGAACAGTGACTGGTTGGGGCGCATTAGAAGAGGCTGGCTCGATATCGCAAACTCTGCAGGAAGTGACGGTTCCGATTCTCACGAACGCCGAGTGTCGTGCAACTAAATATCCGGCGCGGAGGATCACAGACAATATGGTGTGCGCTGGTTATCAAGAGGGAAGCAAGGATTCATGTCAGGTAATAAAAGAAAAATTCCTTTCGTCGTTGCTGTTAACATCTTTTCGCTTTACTACACGTACGAATAAAATTATTACGTCTTTATACATTTGCATTTACACATATACATTGACACATATACATACACCATACTTCTGTGTACACGTTTGTCACTTAATATTAAAGCGAAAAATATGCTGTTTAAAACTATAATGTTTGATACCTTCTTTTTTTATTAGGGAGACAGTGGTGGCCCCTTACATGTTTTTAATAACAACAGTTATCAAGTAGTTGGTAAGATTCGTGTTCTATCGTTTGATAAAGAATAGAAATTGTTTTGGAAGAGATATAAAGCGAGTTATAACGTTGCGTGTTACATGTCAATGAAAGATCAATATGTTTCTGGAAAAACAAAGAGATTTCGAACTATAATCACGGTAATAACTATAGTGACAATAAATTGGAAAATTAAAAGACGATTAATATTAGTAAATAAAAATGTTTTCACATATTCCTACAACTGAATATTATATACAAATAAATTAATTGCTAGTGACTCTGGAGAAAGGAAAATCTCTTACATATATTTATTTCAATTAACAATATTTAATTAATAAGAACAATCTTCCCAATTTCTTGCCCCCATGACAATTGCTGAAGTTTGCATCTTTCTCAATAAAATTACCAATTATTAATCTCAATCACAAGAATAAAATCACAATAAAATTACCAGTGATAAACGTATTGATTCGATGTATTTCCGGAATTCAGATTCAATCAGGATCCGCTTTATATCTCGTCCATTAACTGTTTTATAGTTAAACGAATTTACACATCTAAATTCGCAGGAGTGGTATCCTGGGGCGAAGGATGCGCGAAGCCTGGCTATCCCGGCGTTTACAGCAGAGTGAATCGTTACCTCTCATGGATAGCGAAAAACACCGAGGACGGGTGTTACTGTTAATTTAAACGATGAACAATAATCGAAAGATCACGATACGTGTACAAGAATCTTGACTCACGTTTCGATTATTTTTAAATTCATCGTCCTGGCTGACTGAGAATTTAATACTCACACGATCCTACGAGTGTATTTTTCAAAAGACTAGAGTTCGTCCTCGTGGAATATTTCTTCCAGGAATTTAGGATTTTAGCGAATTTTTATAGTCGACCGTGAAACAATACGACTACAAGCTCGGCATATTTAATCTTGGTGGTCTTTCATTGAGTATTAAATTTATTTATCAACCATACATACATAGATTATCCCTCTATAACATCGTGCTACCTTAAAATCACATATCTGTGTTTTTTTGAATATTGTTTTCCATATTTATTGTATCGTCTCATTGTCAAGTAATCTATCAATAGCTATTGTTAATTTCTACTTTGACAAAGGAATTCAAAATTTTATATCTTGGAACTATAGTTATGTCAAATCTTTACGTTATGGAATGCATAAAAATGATTAAAATTAGTAAATAACGAAATTTCAATATATTTTCATAGCTGAGCCGAAGCCGAATGAATTAGTTATTAGTGACTCTGGGACGAAAAGAAAAGAAAGCATGTAATCATACGTAATTCTAAATTTTATCCTCAACCGTAAAGAAAGATAGAAGATTATAGAGGGATGAAATTAGTTTCGTGCAGTTCAAGAGAAGAAGAATTATTAAAAATAATAGCTAGCTTCACGATCCGTTATTCTACGTCGATGCAGGCGAGACAATTGAAATTTAAGGCACGTATCGAGCGTCCGACTCGTAACATCGAACGTACGAGAAAGAAAGTCACCTGGACTTTCTCTGTTTTTTTTTCAACGTGGAATTTCGGTGAAAACTCACGTACCTGCTATCCGATCGGAGCTTGATTTGTCGTGTCACGAAGAAATCCTATCATGTCGTTTGTGTCACTCGTTATACAGTGAAACGTCGATCGTTTTTCATTTAATAAAAATTCGATCATTTAAACGATTGATCGATCGATTTCATGAAATTAAATTCGTAATATTTTCCATATCTTAGGTAATTTAAATATTTATAGCAATCTATACGTAAAATGTTCGATGATACTCAACTTTTAACTTAATTGTAATTTTATCGTTGTAGTTTATTTATATTTGTGTTACAAACGAACTTTTTATATTGTTAATATTAAATAAAATTATTGAAATTTTAATCCCGATTGTTTGCAACTGCATAATGAGATATTATCCTGTACAGCAACAAATAATTTCTTTTTTCCCAGATAATTCTTTAAAATTATTTTTCTGTGATATTCTGAGACATAAGTTGATAATCTCCAAATACTTTATTATATTTAACAGAAACCATGCATTTAAGCTCTAACATCCATGTGTATATCTTTTCTGTACAACAAACTATGCTTTAAATACGTATTAAAAATGCTATTAATTTTTAAGATATTGCAGCGAAAAGGTAACAATAGTAAAAACAAGGTACAAAAGACATAGGAGAGAAAGAATTGATGTGGAAATGAAGAAAATAAAAAGAAAAGAAAATGTTGCGGGAGGAAGGATATAAAGAGCAATTGAGGAAGCTTAGCTCAGCAAACACTCTCTTAAGCCTATAATATACCGGAGGTAGCGCGGAAAATAAGAAAGGGAAAAAGGGAGGAAACAACTAAAATGTGAGGAAAGTTCGTTTACTATCTTTTGGTAACTAAATTCCATATCCTGAAAAATTCGACGAATCATTGCATAAAACGTTCACATTAAATAGCATTAAAATCTATGAACTAGTAACATCTAAAAAATATTTGAGTAAACGCATATGACACGATTATTCACTAACCATGATATCTCTATACATCACCATAAAACTAAGACAATCTAATCAGTGTGTCGATTGCACGCGTGATTGCACATCAATAAAGTGATTCTGATTGTGTCTAACACGGTCCTCTTTAGTCAGAATATCCTATGCAGTATTTTCTCATTTTTTCAAAATATGAAATATTTTGAAATATTTGAAATAAATGTCTTGCGTTTCTTTATCTTTCAAGTAAAATTACACTACACAGGATGTTACGAAATAAAATCTTTGAATTGAATATCTTAGAATGAATAAAGAAGCAAAAACATTTATGGCACAAAGAAAATAATAAAACTTTATTTTCCCTCAGTTTTGCTATGATAGATTGGATACTTTAACTAAGAGGGATGCAACAGTGACACAATTGAATAGAATGATCCAATCATTGAATCATAAGAAGAAGTATGATTAGTAGATAATTAGAATTTTCTAACTCGTCATTTGACCACATTTTAAATATCAGTGACTAGAAGTCCTTCCGGCTTAGTAGCTTGCTGCTCCGTCGATTTACCGTCCGTCTCTATTTTGTCGGATAACCAATAAGTTTCCATGTTACCTTTACCCTGCACGGAACAGTAAACCAACGAATTATACGACGTAGTTTGCGGGGATCCCTAAATTAAACTTTTTGCGATACGAACCTTGACCCAAACCAATCCGCGTGATTCAACGTAATACCGATCCGGTGGTAACAACGCTTTCACATCCGATGAGATCTGCACCTTTCCAGGCTGTATCGTGAAAATGTTTAAACCACTGTACACTGATAAATTTGAATTGGTCGAACATGAAAATTGAGTGTGTCGTAAACGTTGGCAATGAAAGGATAAAAATGTTTATTTCTTTTAAATTATGACAGAACAAAACGAAATGTAGAACAGGATCTAAAATAGTATGTGTTGAATTAGCAAGTGGGAGTATTAAGTGGATAGTAAGTTGTAAGTTCGAAATGGCTATATATGTCTTTAAAATCAATTTTGATTAATTTGTTTGTAAATTGTTAGAAATTATATTGTGGAGTTTATACGGTTGTATTTAATTTAAATACCCTGTTTGTGTACCAGCGAGGTAAAACATGAAATATTTTCAAATATATAAAATTATATTAATTCAAGTAATTCAATTCCAGTAATAGTGTCACGTAAATTCAATTTTTCTACCGCGTTCAGTCCCTTCGTATAAAAAAGATTCACTCGTCTATTTAAATTTATTCTGCCTCGTTCTACTCATTCAATCCTTCCGCGGTGGAATTGACCATAAATAAATGAACTTACCACACTAGTCGTTTGCATCCTAGAAGCAGTATTCACAGTGTCACCGAAAAAGCAATATCTAGGTACTTTGATGCCAACTACACCTGCTACAGCTGGTCCAGAATGGATCCCTAGGAAAGTAGAACGCACTTGTATTATATTATGTTCGTTCTTGCTCAATCGTTCGAAAATATGAAAGAAAACCAGACTATCTGTGATAAAAATTAAGTCTGCTTTGTTGGAAAAAAAAAGAAAAAAAGAAAGAGGAGGGTAAGAAAGCAAAAAAAAAAACGAAATAGAAATTTTTAATATCTGGTAAAAAAGAAAAAGAAGGAGAGAAAAATAAAAAAAGATGAATTATAAAGAATGAAAAATATTGGAAACAAATCTCGTGTTAAATTACCTATACGAATTTGAATATCGACACCGGAGGGTAACTTAAGGGATCGCACGTGTTTCAGCAACTGCAGCGAAACGTCTGCGATATTTTGCGCGTGATTTTCCGTTCTATCCGGCGCACCACTGGCTGCCATATAAACCCGGCCGACAGTTTCTACCTGTTGAAAGTCGTAAAGGTAAAATAACGCGTTGAAACGTCTATAAAACTATCGGTGTATTCTGTTCTCGCGTGTATTCTTATTTTACTTTTATTCTAACAATGATACAGTGGAGTGCTTAAATTACATATGACACTCACTTTGTATACGTTAAATTCATCCATCAGCGAGTCGAAACAAGAAAAAACAGCGTTCATCGACGAGACAATGTCCATTGCACCTTCGATCGTTGAGTAATCGAAGTCGCAAAGCTCGCAGAATAACACGGAAATAGACTCGAATGACTATAAAAGGAAAAGAAGATTGAAACACTAATCTATTGGACATCAAAGATTTGGAGTTCTTGCTTTGTAACAATTAATTTTTCCTCTATTAAATTTTGTTTATATTTAAAGTAATTAAGTACGTGCATATAATAACTTTCTATTTTAAATAAATTCCATTCTGTCATTTCATCTATTCGGAACTTTTACTCTCATGGTTCAACCTTTACACTGCATAATTAATTGCTGCAATTCGAAAAATCTCACTGTTAGAACAAAAAGGAAGTTCTGTAGCCTTCGCTCTTTTTTATATCTTTCACGTTGTCAGCATCTATACCGTTGTCCATCGTCACGGTGGAAAAAAATAAATTCTAACAGCTCGAGGATCAAAATAAAATCCCTTGATGAATTATGGACTGACGACTACAGTCAAATATGGCAGCGTAAAGGTTAAAATTCAACACGATCAATTACCATAATATTTCGAATAAAACCGATTACGGCACGGTAATATTTCGCAGAGATAACGTCCAATATTTATACAGTGTCCGTTATGCGAGCGACAATCGTGACAAAATCCAATATATGCATATTTATACATTTTGCTACAAAGAATGATAAAATATATTACAATAATATTTCAAAGATAAATATTTCAAATAATATTTCAAAGTAATTTTAAAGCGTTCAAAATAATATTTTACGAGATCTTGAAAACGCTAAGCATTCAAAATATTACTTTAAAAGATCTTCAAATACCTCGCAAGTGCTCAAAGGACAAGCTCCAGCACGCAATCGATCAGCAACCGTCTGTGGGATCATGGAATACAGAAGCTCGTCGCTCTTATTCTTCCAGCGATCCAGCAACGCGTAGCTGTTTTCCAATTCGGTCGACCTCTGTTCAGCCCTCTCAAACATCATCTCTAATCTGACATAACGCATTGAAACACATATGTATTTTGTCGATGACAGTGTATCTAATTGAAACGAGTGGAATTATAGTTCAGTCAATCTCACCCGTAGTTAAAAAATAATATTGTACCTTCCGCAATGTTGCCATCCGGCGAGTACTAACTCACGGCTCAAGCCATGAGGATTTAGGTCGTTCAGGTACAGGCCCATGTTGAGCAATTCGTCTAAACTGTTAATTCTGTCGAAGATATTTGTCATTGTTTTATTTTATTCCCGACTTCGTTCTTTGATATTTTGAGATGAGCAGCTCAGAAGCCATATTGATCAACTACATGGAATATTAGAAACCCATATAATAGAAAAATGATATGTCATTATTATCTGAAATTAGTTTTCGAATTATCTTATTTTAAATTCATTTAGAATTCTTTATTAGATCTTCTATTAGGTGTAGGATCAAATATGAAGATAAGAAATTAAGAGCACTGTATCAAGAATTAAATTGTCAAAAAATAAAAAGAAAAATATAAGCTAGTAATTTTAATACACTCTTTTTACTCTTTATATAGTAACGTACTAAATAACCAATATCCATCCATACTTTTCCATTAAAAAATCCAATTTTCTTCTCATCATAAATAATCCATTTTAAACTTCTGAGGGATAGCGTGGGTCACTATCTTTATAAAAATTGAATATTAATCACACAGTCATAATCAATAAAATCAATAAAATCGAGATATGGACGAAAATTATATATTACATCAAGTTGACCAATTTAGCTTCTGTAAGGCTCATATATACATATGTTTTCTCAACTTACAGGGGACTACATAAGAAAATAATTGCTTTAAGATCCTCCATATATCTCATTTGACCTTTCAATAGTATGCTCCTGGCTCCTTGACTGCCTCGCCTATCCAATCCCGAGCTGGTGCTTGGGGTATTGTCTGAGTTAGATGAAGCATCGTTATCGTTTAATCTGACTAGCTCCAGTTCGAACATCACCGAATGCAAGTACATCACCTGTTCACGTGCAGGTAACTTATCACTTTGTCGAAGATTTTGATAAGTATAGATGCCAATTAAGGAATGAATTATTAATGAACTTATTAAGGAGGAATTAATTACGATGGTCATGTTGCGAGAAAGTAATCAAGACGAGCTTTTCCTAAGAAGATAGTAATGAAATATTATTTTCTTGGGAAGTAGGTAGACTTTTATAAAACTGATAAAATACGTAATCAAGCTTCCTAGTTGATTAATTTATTAGTTAGTACGCGGAGTAATGGTGATGATACTGAGAATGTCTACTTTAAATATTACGTATGAATTTTTATAAATATTGAGAATTTAAAGTAGAAGTTTTCAATATTAATGAAAACTTTATGACTGTTTAAGTAAATTCATAATTAAAGAAGTGAAACCTAAGCAGAGATTTCCTTCACCCATTAAATATTATTTCTACGTATTTTTAATGTTACTTGGAAGAACTATACTTTAGACACTTTATATAATTTTGCATATTACATGCATTCTATTTTTCTTTGTATCCTTGAAATTACCACAAATCCATAAATATCCACAATCTAATAATAATATTGGGAAATAAATTATGAATTTTCGAGCAAATGTAATTTAATGTCCCGTTAAATAGAGCAACCATTTCGTTCGACAAAATCATTAATTTGTAAAACAATGTAGCATAATAGTAATTAAAAGATGCATAAATAAAATTTTAGAAGCGTTGAAAATTATTTTCCAAACGTGTAACTTTTCGAAATGGAAAGTTGTATCAACTCAATATGAAAGACTCTTATACGAAAAGACATTTTACATGGATATGAGGTATAGTTATATAATGCAATATCCTCATCCCTTAACTCCGAGAAAATTAGACACTTTCAACTTTATTTGTCATAAAAAGCTCCCTTACGTTTCCCCACGTGAAAGATATCCCTTTGGGCCTACGGAATTTAAAAAGATCCGTGACGTGCTTATTCAAGATGGACGAACTGCCACCCCATGCTTGCAGCAATTTATCACCGGCCCCCAATATTCTCATGTCCTTGTTGATTACAACTCCAAATGGGAAAAGACGCAAAAGGAACGATATTGACACCGGTGCTAATTCACGGCCAAGTGGAGTTTTCATGCTGTTGTTCTTCGCGATCTAAGAGCGTGAACATGAATAATTTTAAAGTTCAAGTCGGAGATATATATGTAAATGCAAAGAAAATAAAAAATAATGTTATTTCATATGGAAATTTTATATCGAGTATGGCGATGAACATTGTAAGAGTTAGAATAATTTATTCCAATGTTCTAAGCTAAAATCTTAATAGTTTTTTAAATTTACACTTTATATAGAGAAGTTTTATACGAAAAAAAATAATTTCTTTTTATTAGAACAGACAGTTAGTAAACGATACAAAATTTTTGTTTTAACTCCCCGCCAGCAATATGGTTCGTTGAGGTCCAGACGAAATTTTTATTGTTTAATTTCTCCAAAACGAAGTTGTCAGATAAAAAAACTTACATCTACAGGACTCTAAGCAAGCACTGTTTGCTTCAGTAGCTCCGCTTCAGTTCTAAATGCTACGAGGGTAATATGAGCACCTTCAACGACTCATATTTCCGCCCACGTTATTTTAACGTCGCGTAATTTTTTTTTTTATTTCCATATACTATATACTAACCTCTTGGCGATCGTATCAGTGTCTCTTGGCTCCTATGTTCCTCATACGTTAATAAGTATGAGATACAGAGCCCTTCTTTCTCAACGCGTGTCTCATGTTGTTTCCCAATAATAAATAATCCACTCAAAAATCCCGCAAATATAGATCTTAATATAATTATACATTTCTAAGGGCTGGAAAATTTCGTGATATTTTTTCGAAAGGTCATAGTTTTATCGGTAAATACGAAATTACCCATTTTTTCACAACTTTGCGTCAAATTTTTATTTTTATTGCAAAAAGGTTTAAACATTTGGCCGAAGTATCATTTGTATGATAAATTAAAGACTATGATAAGTACCTGAGAATTTTTTCAAATATTTTTAAAGTTGAAAACAATATGAAATCAGATTAGGGATTAAAAGACCCATAATGCCGACCGCCTTAGTGAAAAACCAAATTGCCGGCGAGGTGTTAATTATTAAACTATTATTTGTACGCATACCTACTCGTGTATCATGGGCTGAAATATTTCTATGTAATTACTCACGTATTCACGGTTGTCGAAATCAATTCTAAATTTAACCATTACGCTTCTGGAGCCAGGGATATTGTTTGAACTTCCTAATACTCGTATGACTAAATCTGTTTCGTAAAGCTCTTTCGCTATTTGAAATAACTGGCCTAAGGAAAAATATGAAAGTGAACCTTTGTTGTATATTTTGTAACTAAATTTATATCGATTTTATCTCGTGAAACATAATTTCTTGTTTCCTTTAGCTTTTATCTCATTCTATAATTAATTTTGAAAATTTTTACTTCCGTAAACATGTTCCTTCTTTTTCATGCATTATGTACATATATACACAATATATATATATATATATATATATATATATATATAAGAAGAATATATTTTTATATATATAATATATTATAAGCGAAAGTTAATGTAGAAGCAGTTGTAAAGACTAAAAGAATTATCTTAAAAAGTTGTGTTATCTTACCCATAAGATAGTGCGTAAATCCTTTCCTAGTGCTTCGATAAACTAACACTACACCCTGTGGGTCGACGTGCGTAGTGTACATCGAAGGACTTTTCATACGTGGATACGTGAATCTCATTTGCATGTGAATATTGTCGACGTTTTGTAGAAAGTCACAAAAATAACGACCAGTGGCTTTTATCATGCAGGCATATCTGTTACGAAGATGATAATTACTATTGAATTTCAATGTAGAGGAATACCAATTTTACTTTCTGAATATTTGGAAGAATGGAAACGGCAGTGACGCGAAACAAGGTCACTTATACAATTCGAAAGAATTGTTCTATCAGCACTTGCATTATCAGAAATTCACATTAAAATAAAATTCTTTTAATTCCACTAAAATATATATATTTCGAATGAATTAAAATGAATTTCTTGTTACAATATATTTCTTTAAAACTTTCTATACCAATATCCTTTAGTAATTATTTTAAAGCTTGATTGATTACTCGGATGATTAAAAAGAAATTTATGAATTACAACCATCTAGCATTTCAAATTTACGATTGCCATAAATCACGACCTATGTTTCATATTCAGATAATTCTCCCTCTTGAGACACTGAAAATTGATAAAACACTACACTACATGATCCTGTTTGCATAAACTATAACAAGAACAAGTATATAATTGAGACATTCTAGCAAATAGTTTTTAACTTCATTACAACACATGGTCTTCTTTATTTTCATCTAGTAAGAACAAAAGGCACAGTAAAATAAAATGAAACAAACAGGCAAGTAC
The DNA here is from genome assembly GCA_014737475.1 of Bombus confusus. NCBI lineage: Eukaryota > Metazoa > Arthropoda > Insecta > Hymenoptera > Apidae > Bombus > Bombus confusus. Next base: position 1,108,784 of record JACXIV010000144.1, read on the forward strand.
ACCTTTCGACTGTTCGAAAAGTGGTTTGTTAATGATGCCAACTGGAGTATCGATTCAAATGCAATAAAATATTAATCGAAGCTTTTAATGGAACTTACGCTCGTTCCCACAGGTAATAATTAATTCTACATCACTTAGTTCTCGATGTATAATAGTAATTGGTCCGTTTAATTAGCCAGAACCTAAATCGAATATCGTGGTACGAGCTCTATTCAATCAGGCATGTGTTTCAACTTCTGCGACCGTAAATGTCTTTGACTTCATTGATATTTGAACGTTACAATTATCTGCTTCCATACCTCCAATTTTGCAACAGACCAGTCATGTTTTTAAGAATTTCCTTTTCTATCCACATATTATATTTCTTTTATTTTTAACCTACATATTATTTTTCTTTCTTTACGTCTTTCTTTAGAGTAACGTAAAATTCTTTTATACGAAATAAACAAGCAATAAAACGAGCATTTTCACACATTTTATCTACATATTACGTTTTTCTAAGTTTCAATTATCAATCGCACATGCTATTGGTATTTTTACATTTATCATTAAAGCAACATAGAATTGTTTCATGCGAATTAAACAAGCAATATATTTCTTTACTGTAAAGGAATTTTTTATTCCACATTTGGTATCTTTAGATCGTAGACGACTCATAAAACATCAGAAAATTCACTTACCCTAAGTTGCTAAAAAATCTAACGAAACACTTCCCAAAGAATTGCATTACATCCTCCACGGATTCGCCATTGCATTCGGCTAATGCAGCAGCTAAATTGGTCATAAGCTCATCGGGATACGTTTGTCGCGTGTTGAAAACCATATGCTTGCAATCAGCTCTTTCCAGGAGCTGAAGCCACACATCCTCGCCGTATTCTAACTGTAACGAGAATTTGATGGCTCTTTCATTATTAGTATTCTTCTTAAACAAACTTTTTCCATCCTGGTTATATTATATTCCATATTACTCTCTTTCAGTTTTTTTTTTTTTTTTTTTTTTATAGTGTGAAGAGACTCAATGAAAGCGTTATTGTAATTTTCATTTACATTTGGAATTTCAAAATGTAATACAATAGAAAATTTTAATGTTCTAAAAAATATAGAAAACTTTCTGTCAAAATGTAATATGTTATAAAATGAAAATGTCAAATTGATATATTAGTTTTTCAGACAAATGATCTTTCACGGTTCAACGTGTCGGTGAACAACGTGGAAAAAATTTTCAGTTTGTAACTTTATTATATATCTTTCACGCAGATTTTTGTGCCACCACATGATTGATTTCCGATAAAAATGGCTCAGCAACGGTGAGAAAAGACAATATAAAAGGATAGAACGTTTAGCTGTTTTTATTATGCTCCGGGGAATATTTCACCCTTCATAGTTCCTATTGTTTCCTCGTCACGAAAAACAAAGAGCAAACTCTGCAGTGTGGAACTCGTTACGTCATTTATAAGTAACGACATTATATTCGCTGTATTTAATTTACCATGAATCAAGTTGCAAGACACGTATATTTCTTATCCTAAAATTAATAAAATTTTCTTCATTAGTTTCATTAAAAAATACTGTTAGACATTATTCAGATAACACTGATTTATAAACATAGAGATATTGAATTTATTAGGTGTAACAAAGAATTCTATACTTTTATGAATACAATGTATCTTCACTTTTAAGATTTTTCTAAAATTTCAATCATTCAAATATTTTTCATTTACGTTGATAACTTTTTCCATTCGTTACATGTATTGATTAATTCTTTATTGTAACTCTTTCACGTCGATCTTTAAAAGGTATTGACACGTGGCTCGTTTTTAAACTTCCTTTCCTTCCTCTGATATCATTTTCACAGACTATTACTTTTTATGTGTACTGTACTTTATCGGCTATATCTTTACTGATATTGGATGACAAATAAATATAACAAAATATCAAAGGATTATAGTTACAAGAAAGAGAAGAACAAACTTTTAACCGACTATTTACATTAAAGGTAAAAGGAAATAACATTTCAGCAATTTCAAAGCAATTTTTATTAATAAAACAAATTTAAACAGACACATTTACCGTCATTGTATTCGTAACCTTTTCCTGACTTCTATTTTAAAAATTAAACGTCAGCCGTACACAGATATGCTAAAAAGTTTTATAGAATCTCACTCTGAAGTACCGCTGTTTGACTGTAAAATTAAAAGTATACGTAGAACTTTTTCTGCACCTAATATTTAATACTAATTATATATATAATTCTGTTCTTTTCACAAGTTAGTAAGCTACAAAATTAAATAAAATACACAATTTTATTTGTTAGACCTTATTATATGATATATGAACTCATTAGTTTAATTCGTATCTGTTCTTTTCTACGGGTAATTAATTTGATATGCACAAAGTACATATAAAATGAAATACGATTGATACGCTTGATATTAAAAATTCATTATTACATTTCACAGAACGATCACTTAATACACATGTGTGTATCATTAATGTACAAAACGTTGTTCATTCTACATATTCACAAGAAATTGATTCGCGCAATCAAGCCAATTTCTAGTTCCCCGTAGAATAATCAATGCTGTTTCCGACATAATGACTTTAGTCACGAAAATTAATATCGTATTCACATAAATGAGACCTCGTGAGATTTAACATGTCAAATGGACACGCAAATTTTTCAAATAGAGCGAATCGTCAATTTTTAATTACCAAATATCGATTAAGCGCTGAGTTATGCAAAAGTACAACATTGATCTTATATTTTAATTCTATCAGACCTCGTTACAATAATTACTTTGCCTCATAAATTATGTACAAACGATTTTCTAAGTTCCAATGGGACGATTTTCTAATTTTACAATCAAGCGGTTCTCTATCTTTTTAATCAAACGATTTTCTAATACTGTGTTCAAACGACTTTTAATTTTTTAATTAAATGATGTCCTAACTTTCAACCGATCGATTTAATACCCCTAAAGATCGCAATTACCCTGTAGGATCTCTTCAAAGCAATTAATCAAGACTACGCGATCCATGCATGCTAACGGAGATAGCGTAGCTAGTTTTCCCCTTACATAAAATTCATTCCTTAAAGTTGCTTCGTAGTTGCAGAAACTTCAAAAGAGATACTCGCTTTCGTAGGTATTTACCGAAGGACAATGAACAATAAATAATAAATTACCGAGTAAGCGGTCGTCATTGATACAAAAGTTATTTAGAAAAACAAATTAGCGTCCTTAAGTGACGGAAGAGCGATGCTATTTTTAAATCTTCGTACAATTAAGGCGTCCTACCGAAAGGAAGTCTGAATCCATCCATATTCAGGTAGCTCGTTTGTTGCGTACCTTCAAACCATTTCCTTCGGCCACTACGTGACTCTTTTTGCAACGACTGATTATTTTCGGACGATACAATAAATCAGCAACTTGCACGCAGCCTGATAAACACATCGATATACACGATCGTCCAAAAGTATCCAGACACTTGCTTATTTTTGACACAATGTACTTCGTTTATAGAATTATGGATAGATCGAACTGTACTGATTTTGTTCTTTTTGATACTTACTTGTAATTGAACTATTAAATTGTAAATATCACCAAATCAAAAAGTAAATACGATACTTAATCATAAAACTGTTGTTTATGATCGTCACACTTTAAACTATTTTGTTACTTAACAAGCTTGCGCTTCAGATTCTTTCATTTCTGAATCAAAGATCACAGGAGGAAAACATAAGATAAGTATCTTTTCGCTGATTTTCTGATCTTCATCTTTAATCACGAAAATCCATACTCTAGCCATACATTTATAAAACTTTCGTTAAATTTAAATATGGTTACTGTAAGTCGAGTAAAGTATTCAAATATTTATGAACGGTAGCGTACGGCACTTTCATTTTGTTTGAACGACCGAAAAGGGTTGAGATTTGCAAAGGCAACAGTTGCCGAACAAGGAGAGGCAATTTTTCCGGAAGCACAGTTCTACGATCGCATTCGATCGTTTTGCTCCAGAAACGAGGAGGATTGAAAAACTCGTGGAGGATTCGGGATATTTATTTCAGTCATCGATACTTAAACAAATTGAGATACTTTATCAAGATGATTAAGAACGGACGTAAATCGCCGAGACTGAGAAAAGGAGGATATTGGAGAAAGCTATCGCGTTGCAGATCGGATCATGTTCTTTTATGATTTCTATTCCCAGAGAAATTCTTTTCGATTAATATAATTCATATTCCCTCAGGGTGTTCTATCGAACGACTTTTAGTCTGTATTAATTAGCTTCCAGTTATATTTGTTGCACAAATGTAGACATTAATCATACACGCTATTGTACGGGAGTACTGAGTCACGAATTATGCTGTATTCTGTAAGAATTTAGTCGTTAAATAAGTTGTGAGAATAAAATTATTTTATGATCTTTCGATTATAAATTATATTTAGAGGATTCAAGAAAATTGTAGAGATATATAACTTTGAATGCCACTTACGTATCCATTAAGACTTAAAGATTTAGTTAAATTAATTTAAAAAAAATGATATTATTTTATAATCTATTTGCCATAAATGATGATTACATGCAATAGAACAAATGTGTAATTATTAATTACTAGAATGCATAACAATTCATCTACTAAATTAATTTAGGAAACTCTTTGATTACCTCTTGGTAAGAAATAACATTTAACGAAGTAGGAAATAATGTAGGTTTATATCGAATACTAAAAACTTTATAACGCAATATGTGAACCTATATGTATACTACATACGTTACCAAATATTTGCATTCATGTCTGCAACAAGAAATATTTAAACACGGACATAAATAACTCGCGAAATATATAAAACATAAAACAAAATATTCTTCACCGACAAAAAATTCTGTGGATTTCATTAAAAAAAAAAAAAAAAAAAAAGGTACAATCATAACTTATGAAAAATTTAGACGCAAAAATGCACATAATACGGAGAAATATATAAAACATCCGAAGCAGAATAGCCATTATAATATTTAATACATAACATGAATCACTATTTAAGTTCCATTTTTTAGATATGTTCACAAAAATAGAAATTTTTATACATGTATATCCGCAATTTATAAAGACCGTGTTTATTCATCTTACTGTTACGAATCGTATTAAAGAAATAATTTATTGCAACAGTTTAAAAGTCTCCTTCTAGCAATACTCTGTCCCTAATTTCGCTTAATTCTCACAGTCCTCAAGTTTCTATCTCTAAATTTCGTTCTAACAAATAAAAAGTCTTCTAACATTTTAAATAATTCTCAACAAAAAATGAAAATTAAAAAACCACGCGTGTCAATAATTATTATTCGATTTCCTTCTGAATCTTAACAATAATTTCTTTACAATAGGAATGCAATTAATTCAAAAATAACTGAAAGAATGCTGCAGGGTTAAAACGCGAGCCCAGTTACCACAATCATCCTGTACAGCAGTGTATGTGCTTCCTGCCTTGCTGTTTCCTTCTTATCTCACTATTGAATAACTACATTATTTTGGATCAAGGAACTATACCGCTCATCGTATCAATTCTCTTTCGACTTTCAACCCACGCACACCGTTTTAACTGCCTGACACAATCGAATAGCTAAACGTAATGGAACGCGAGCACACGTTGATTCAGGATAACAGAGGAGGTACCATTCGAACACGGACGAGGAACGAGAATAAGCAGGATCTTCGGGTACTGGTTTAGCGAAAAGCGTAGCACTCACACACAGAGTCGTCTATCTTTTTCTCTTTCTTTGTACATACGTTTACCGACCTGCACGAAGTGCTGCACACTCTCCAACAGCATGCCGTACATTGTTCCGGCTGTTTCCGCGGTATTACTTCACCAAGTGACGTACGCATTCATAAGGAAGCAGCTCGTGCCCGGAATTGGGAAAACGCGATCTTTCGCGATCACGACGGTGTTTCTGAGCGCGGAACGTCGGTCGCATCGTCGCGGCGAACGCGTCGCACCGCCGTCTTCCAGTCAAGTGTTTCGCGCCATTACAATGCCGGTTGCCATATCAGCTTGCGCTTTTATTATCTCTCCTTACGAGAGAGTGAACACAGAGAGACTGGTCCGGCTCGACGGCGCGCCTAACTTTGAGTTTCAACATTGTGCCGACGGGGGTTACTCGCGACTCGGGAAGGGTGGTTAGGATTCACGCCGACTGCGTGCGCAGCATGCTGGTTCCTCTGCTTGCTTCCTGGCACCTTTAGACACCTGTTCATCTTCCGACTGTGTACGTACACCTGGGAATTGTCCTCCTTACTTGTCAGAAATTCTGACGTATGAGAGTAAGTTATACGTATGTAATATACGTTGGTCTGATCTCGCTCCTGTCCAGATAGTACGTGAAATGTTAGAGATCACAGCTGGGAACGGAGTTTTTGAAGCTCAGTGCTTTTACATTTAACGGGTGAGAGTGATTTTCTAAATTAAGTATGTGGATGGTTCTGTCGAATAGTTTTTCTGACAATGAGAAAACCCTTGAGAAATTTAATGGATGCAATCTATATATAGGCTGATCCGATCTTCTCTACTATGTAAGGTATGTAAGATACTGACTAGTGATTTTTGCAGGTCGAAGTTTTTAAGTTCAGTAGGTAAAGGTGAGTTTTAGGATTGTTTCAATTTGAAATTAGCGAAAATTCAGAGAATTAGTTCAGTTGAGTAGTTTGCTTGATAATGAGAAAAGTCCTAAGAAATGCGATGAATGTAATTTACACGTAAGTTGACCAAATTTTTCTTCAGTGGAGACGATATATAGGGTACGAAAGACAAAATCATGATTGGAATCCTAGTTTTTGAAGTTCCAATCTGTTAAATTTAACAGATGGAAGTGACGTTTTGATGCAACTTTAAAGGTTTAAAGATTCAGACAGGGCTAGTAGTGTAGCCATCAAGTAGTGTGTAACGCATCGATTAATGAAGTTTAAGATTAGTAAGAATAGAAGAAAGTTCATTTAATTGGACTATTTTTCTGAGGAAATTTTTAAGAAGTGTGATAAAAGATCTACTTACTTACGTATATCTATATATGTATCTAATATTTTCTCTTACCTATCTAGTGAATAGTATATATACGCTAATCTGACTTTTCGTATTAAGATATTTCGTGGGGAGCAGAGATTTCAATTAGAATATAGTTTTTGAACTTTGAAACTTTCAAGTTCAGCAATTGGATGTGTGTAATATTTCGACTAAGAAACTAAGTTTAAAGTTGGTAAGAATGGAGGGAAGTTGGTTTGTCTGGCTAAATGAGTGGCTTATTCATTAAGCATTTTGTCCTCTGTCCTCTCTGGAGACGATTCGTATTATGACTTTGTGGTTTAGTCCCTCTATTTTAGTAAATAGAACTCAACGTATGCTTCGCGTAAATGCAATCTCATTAACTTCAGATTAAAATTTGATCGAAATTGCTGCCTAAGGTGAACTTGACGTTTGAGATCCGATAAATTATTTAGTTTACCATGTACTATCCAATATAAAGTAGTTCATGCACGATGAAGACACAGGCTACGTAATACATATAGATCTATTTAACCTTACTCGAGCTAATATTTAATACGAAATCAATCTATCTAGCGTTTAATGTATTTTCACTATTCAGGATACATTTAACGCTTTATAGAAATTTTTACAGACTAAATTCTTAACATAAGTCTAACGTTCTTAAGAATTAAATTTAATATTCCTAACATACAGATTCAGATTGAATACGCTTAGATGAAGTTTGATGTATTTAATCTGTCTAAACTACTTGCGTTAAATGTATTATTCCATGAAATTTATCTAAGGCTTACGGTAAAATTTAATTAATCTTACGATATGAAGTATTTTATGAACCAATTTTTTAAACATACATTTATCTCTGTGATGGGTATTCGTTATACGAATGCATACGCGCGAGAGAACGAAATCGCGCGTATGATAATGTATGTCACAAAAACAAGATGTACAACTCGGCATGTAGAAGATGTACTGTTATCTTTGCTATACACGTGCCAACGTTTTATTGTGCGTAGTAGCGACATACACGGCATTACAACTCGTTTTCGAAAGTGGGAATTGAACGTGCGAAGATGGCAATTTCCTTCATTTCTTCTACAGGAAATTACAGCTTGTATGAAGAAATACATGTTACAGTACAATAGTCGTACTACGAGATTGCTTTGTACCACGGAAATGAAAACCGATAAAGTGCTTTTTAAAAAATTGTAAATTACATATAACTATAAAATAATTGTAAAAATTCAATTAATCTAATTTTCACCACTGGTATCGTAACATATGTCTACAAATCATATGTTACGTACTTTTATACTGGCAAATAGATCATACCTTCTTTATTTTATTGATTTGAAATGTACTGCTAATTATATCAATTAATTAATTAATACTATTGTTAATATTATTTATAACAGTACAAATTATTTACAAAAAAAAATCACAATGTTATTATTTTATAAATTTGAAATGTACGATAATACTGTCATTCATACGTAAATTTATAATACAGTATAATATATCATTATAATAGTGTCTATATTAAATCTTTCATAATAATAAATTGTAATTAATCACTTTTGCAATTAACTTTAATTGTTTTTGTTTTAATTTTTAATTCGACACGACGCATTTTGTATCTCCCATTCTGTAATTTCGATGATTCATCTAATAGACTTTAATCAGTAAATAAGTTAGGAATCAACAAGTATATAATGTTCCTTGTCATTGAAACTGATTCTATGGCCACACGAACGTATCATGTTAGGAGTGATGGGTTTAATTCATTTGATATCGAAATTTTTAAATTTGTTGAATGTAGGAGATAACATCATGTACGTTTACTGACTACTGCAGCATATAATAATAATTACAATACATCATCATATACCTATATAATAAATTTGATATACACAGCGTTCATCTAAATCTTCATAATTTATATCAATGTTTCGTAAATGTTATCGAATCCATTATCTCAACTCACATTTAACTCATACAAAAATACACGTTTATCGGCATAAAAAAGGCATACGGAAAATATCTTCTCCAAAATATAATTCTAACCTTATATTTAATTCGCTACAGATTATTCTACAACAACAAATAAGACCAACCTTCAAAAAATGCATTCTTCTTAGGTATTCTTCTTACGATCTACAGGTTCAAAAGAATCTGAGATCGATATGTATACGTACACATATCGATACATGCATCGATAGATAAACACCATCATTAACTACAGACAGGTTACAATACACTTCAAATATTTTGATATACTCACAAATGTTAATTCAATATAATAACAATCAATAGCAAGCATATACGATTTACATCAGGATCGTTCCTGCATTTACGCCAATGTTATTCAAATCTACGACGATTTAAAAGAGCGTCGTTCCCATCGCTGACAGTGGGCGCGCGCGAGAACGCATGACATGGGTAGTCGTTGGCAAGCGCGCGCGCGAGCGTACAGTGAAAACGTAAACATGGCCGCGGAGAGTAGCGAAGGTTTGCCAATATCTCCGTCCGAGAAATCGTTAACCGGTAGCTTAGTGTCCGAAGAGAATGAGAAAAGTGTATCACGATCACCATCGACTTACTCGATAAGGGAGGACAAGTGGCCGGATCTGGTTGTCTCGAGGCCCAGAAAACTAGACGCTTGGTGGTTACCGAGACGTAAGTACATAACACGATAGATGCATGTTTTCGATCCGTTTTCGGCGCGCATTTCAAAGTCGACGTTTCCGTCGATGCAAAGTGCGCGTGATTCAACGTCATCCGACGATGCGTACACGAATCAGCGCGCACATCCTAGATCTCCGTTCTTTATCGCGAAACGCCTACTTGGCGAGTTGACACATTGTCACGTGATCATCAATGGCAATATTACACGTGTTAATGTCCGACCAGATTATAGGTCGTTTACCTTTGTTAGGATCAATTATTATGTGATTATGTACTATGGTTTAGATTAACTGTAAAACAAGATTATAAAAAAAAAGGATTATAAAGAGAATCGCGGCATATATATATAGTTCTTGGTGAATTAGTATGTGGTCTTTATGACCGATAGTAGATTTGTTAGTGACATCCGAGGAGTTACCGCTGATTAGTGATGTCAAGATGAATTAATGTTCTTAAACATTATAATTATAAAATAAAATATTTAGATCAAGAGTAGTATCCGTCAGATTTTTAATAAAACATAACAGTGCTATTATAAGATGTTGCTACTGTAGCGTAGTTAAATAATTTTTATTTAAATTTTTGATAAGGGATTTCGAAAAAGCGACATGCATTATAATGTATCTTGCTTGAAATAAGATAATATTCCGACGCTTTAAGTAAGACTTTAGTAAGATATAAAATGCGTGTAGCAATTAACATATTTATAATTAGTCAACTAACTAATTGCATAATTGTTTGCGTAGTGAAAGAACCTTGATAATTTTTTTATCTTTGATCGATCTTTCGATTTTCGAAAGATTCTTCAATTTTAGATCAGTGTCATTTTAAGAATTTTTATATCGTACATGGAAATATAATTAAGGAGGTATTAAGAATGTAATGTACAACAATTTAAAAGTTTACAGAATAAAAGTAATATTTTACAATCTTAAAAAATTATATAATGCATAAGAATAACATTATCATAGAAATATTTTTACCGACGAACGAAATGTTCCATCTGTTTAAATTAAATGAAACTAAAATTACACGATCTAAGCTATAACAAATATATAAAGTATAATTCTATAAAATTATTTTAATTGCATTGTGACAAAATTATGACCAATATATATACACTTACAATTTAGATTTTATTTTTATGTTAGTTTTGTATTATATTCTGTTTTATCGACGTAGTCGAACCGTGATAGATGGCAGCACGTTCCGAACTAGCTGCTCCAGCATGTATATTGATTATCGTAGGTGGAGGTAAAGTCGGCGGGAGAATCAATATTACTTTTCGCCGGTGACTCGCCATTTTCGTCGTAAAATTTTTCGTGAGCAACGGAACACACGTCATACGTGGTTTTCCTCGACAGTGAATAAGTCTCTGCGATGTTAAGCTCTTAAGAAACGCAACTGCTGCAACGTTCAGCTACGATGTAGCACTAAAACCGAGTGCGAACGGCCGTTTTTCTGCTTTAGCCAAAGTTTCTTTTTATCGCTTTTACCGCAGTGTCTATATTTCATTTTCTCCATATCACGAACTAACTGTTCAAGCAATCTAACAATATCAATATCGAACGAGCATCACGGACCGAATCTATTAAAACAGGAAAAGAATTATTATCGCTGTTCGTGTAAACATAAAGTGATCGAAATAAGTCAAATGAAATTATCAATTCGACCAATACGAACCAACTAAGTTACATCAGTGAAACGAATCAGCTGATTGAAATTGTCAAGAGCAACGTCGACTGGAAGGACTCGAGTGACATCATTGGAGATGAAGAAGAGCTTTGTTCCAAGAGACAAGTCCAATTATAATTAATATCAGAAGAGTTGAACCAAAACTCTTCAAATATTTTTTTCTCAGGGAAACTGAAGCTAACGAAACAGAGCAGACTAATCTTTTGAAATATTACGTTACTTTATAAGTAATAGTCAGAATCAGTGAGAGGATCGATAAAGAAGAATAAGGTTCGGTTAAGTGAAAGGTAAGATCTCCGTAGCTGGAGTGACCTAAAACAATCCATTGTTATCAACGATCTTCTATGCGGCAAGAATCCAAAAACGGTCTGAAGATCAGGCCACCGGGTGACCACGGTGTGCATCACAGTGGGGTCATGCTTGAAGAAGACATGGCTGGCGCTCAGGATACGATATACCTGTGCAACTTCCGTGTTTCTGTCGACGGCGAGTGGCTGTGCCTGAAAGAGCTTCAGGATGTCGAGTTCTCGTTGCAGGAGTCGATGCAACGTTCACCATCGCCACCGCTCGCTCTCAGTGGTATTAACCATCATCATCATCATCATCATCATAATGATCACCATCGTCAGCAACAGCTTCCCGATCAGCGAGAGCTTCGCGATATAATGCCGCCAAGCCCACCGCCATTGCAGCACGTTTCCAGCTTGTGTCTGTACTCGATGTTCTTGCACTACTCGCTCCATTCTATTTTTATTGGTTTATATGTATTTGGAAATCGGGTTGAGAATTTTTGCACCAGTCAATGTTGACTCAATAGAAGTTTATTGTTTCTTATATCTCAGTTGGACGAGTTCAAGTTTCGAAGTTTTGGTTCTTCTCTTTCTCTGTCTTTCTTTTTTTCGTTAGGTTTGGGGTTAGTTGACGTTGTTCCGTGGGAGATCGATCCCTGGGGAAATTTATTCCGGCTCATTTATTATTTCACTTCGCTTAGGGATTTGCTTTTAGGTTTGCTGGTTGGTGTTGGTGAAAATAGATTAAAAAATATGAAATCCATTCCATAAGCGAAAACCAAGGATTTTCAATATTGACGAAACAATTAATTTTGAATATTTATATATTAATTATATATAATGCAATAGTAAAGAAACTAGGTTCGGGCAATTTAATTGTATCATTCGTAGTATAAATTGTGTACATTACGTTATTCATAGAATGAGTAATTCTGTGCGTATATATACATATAAATACAGCCATTACAGAAACTGCACTGGACAAAGTTATTGAAAGTATTGTAGATTATTTGTTATGGACTATTCTACTATATAAGATAATTGTTAACTAAAAATTTACTCGTACTAAATTCAAAAGGATAATTTCTAATTGTGCTTCTTTATTGTTTCTGATGTCGTCTTTGTAATGTACTTTGTAATTAAAATTAAATACCTTAAAGTTCAGCAGATTTAAAGATTAATACCACCGTCAATTTTGTCAATTACTCTAGAATCAATTACTCTAGTTTAAAATGAAAAACAAAAGACAACACTACTTATGAAATTATCCGACGGAAGCTATAATTAATATACGATATTTATCGTTTAACTCTTTCTTGGATTGTTTCTCGTTGAAACGCATCGTTTCTTTTAAATGCAGTTACGAGATTTGCGAATTTAGGAATTGCTGGAATTAGTTTCCTTGGGGACCCCTTTTTATTTACTTATTTTCTATTTCTCTATTCCTTCATGATTTTTGAAATCACGTATCCTACATCTTCTTTCTTCTAAGATCGAAAATAATTTAATTAGCGCAACTTTTTGTTTGTTAATAATTTTCTGTTGCGCTTCGCCGATATTTCCATTCATATCATCATCTTCATGCTTTCGGGGAGAATGATTTATTATACTTTGTAATTATTCAACATCAAGAGTATGAACGAAATGTGTAATTACCACCAACAGGATGATTTATTTTTTCCCTGATTCCAACTGGAACAAGAAACTGTTGTTTTTACAGCACGCGATCCAGTCATCATCGAGAGGAGTAATCTTGTGAATATTTCGAAATTAATCGTGAAGGAGCTGATCGAAACGTCTTTGAAGTATGGTCGGATGCTCGATTCTGACCATATGCCATTGCAACATTTTTTCATCGTTCTTGAACACGTGCTTAGGCATGGTTTACGACCAAAGAAGGTAAACAACACCTTCGAAATATCTAAACACTGATTTATAATTAAAAAGAAAAGGAAATGGCACTAATTGCCTTCGATTTCAGGGTCTACTTGGACCCAAGAAGGAGCTTTGGGATATACTTCAGCTCGTTGAGAAATATTGTTCCGAAGCACAGGACATTACGTCCAGTATTCGTGATCTACCTACTGTTAGGTATAATTCTGTTTCTGTCTTCTGTCTATTTTTCTCAAGTATAGGTATATAAGTTGAAACTTACGATTGGTGGTATTAGTAAATTAAGAAAATTCATAGAAATTTCATTATTAATTTTTCAATATAGTAATTTCCAATGTTCGCTATAAGTATCTACGATTTATGTATTTAACTTAAAATACTTTTGACATTATTTTATATAAACACTTTATGAATCTCAATATTTATCTATATTTAGGTAGAAATACTCTTCAAAATAAGCTATTATTTTCTTATCGCTAATCGAAGAGCAGAATCAGACTAAATTTAGTACCTTGATCTGTTTCAAAGAAAATTACATAATATTTTTTATAATCCTCCGCTTCTTAAGCTATATTTCTGTAAAAATTGACCGAAGCCAAGAGATCTCTGACATTTCTCCTCTTAAAATAAAGTTTTCAACTTTCTCTGTAAAACTAGATTTTATAATCTAATATTCAATTCATCTGATACTTTATGTGCGATATTCAATAACATATTCCAAGAGAAACGAGATCAGCTTTATCGAATCACGTCCCTAGCGATTTCTATTTGATATACGGTCTGTTGACCGGGCTGACCTTTTCAGGACTGCGATGGGTAGAGCGCGAGCATGGTTACGTATGGCGTTGATGCAGAAAAAGCTAGCGGACTACTTGAAAGTTTTAATCGACCACAAGGAAGATATATTGTCCGAGTATTTCGAGCCTGACGCTCTGATGATGAGCGAGGAGGCAATCGTTATAATGGGCTTGTTGGTGGGCTTGAACGTAATCGACTGCAACTTCTGTGTAAAGGTCAGTCGCGTGTGTTTTTTCCACGCTGTTCAGGAGATCGTATAACGGGGTTAAAACTGAATGGGGAAACTGTTACGGCAGGAAGAAGACCTCGATTGTCAACAAGGTGTGATCGATTTCTCGCTGTACCTGCGAAACAGCAATCACATACCTGGTGAATCTCCAGACGACGAGCTTGAAAATGATAACATGACCACTGTCCTTGATCAGAAAAATTACATCGAGGAACTAAACCGACACTTAAAGTAATTGCGCTTTCTAGAGTCACATACCGCGATGATTTATTCGAATTCGAGCGAGTTGCAAGTTTAGACGTTGTACTGTACATCGATTTCAGCGCAACCGTGACAAATCTCCAAGCCAAAGTGGAATCCTTGACAACGACAAACGCTCTTATGAAGGAAGACCTGTCTATCGCTAAAAATAACATTTTGTCGCTTCACGAGGAGAATAGACAATTGAAAAAAGAATTGGGAATCGAAATCAAAGACACGAACGAGGTACGGGGTTTTTGATGTCTAACAGTCTTTTTATCGGTTCATCCTTCGTCAAAGAGAAATTTCTCTGGTTTCAGAATGGGAAACCACCAATTAAAATTACCGAAACGACGACAGAGATCGAGGAGTTGAGAAGTAGGCTAGATGCTGAAAAGAAATTGCGGCAGGATGTAGAAAAGGAATTAGAATTACAGGTGGATTCTTGTTATTCATATTCTCTTTTTCCAATCGAGTTTTAATAGTTTAAACATGTTAGATATTGAACAATGAGTATCGTGGAAATTGAAATTGGGAAATGACTGAGTAATTTTTTGTGAACAGATTAGTATGAAGTCAGAAATGGAAGTGGCTATGAAGCTGTTGGAGAAAGATATTCACGAGAAACAAGATACGATCATATCGTTGCGACGACAGCTCGACGAGATCAAGTTAATTAACTTGGAAATGTATAAAAAGCTACAGGTGATCAATTGTATTTCTTGTTACGCGCTAATCGCGACGCAGGATGCTTCTTATAAGTAAAATGAAAATCCTTTTACTCTGTCGAACTATTCGTTTTAATGTTACAATGTCTTTGTCTACATTTATCGTGAAACGTTTAATCACTAAATTTACAATTATAACAAATTTTGTCGACGTTTAAACACGAGGCAGATCCTCGTCGCGATTGTGATTTCCTCCTTCATATTTTCTAATCTATGTGTTTTTTCATCGCATTTCTGTTCCTTTTCGTTTCTGCTTTAATCCCAACAGCTTTTCAGATTTTTAGCGAACTTTGATTCCACTCAGACAGTTTCTAATTCCCTTTTGCCATGCTGGGGATGTTGGGTAGCTTTCGAAATTTCTTGTTTCTGGGACTATTTCCATTATAGGAATGTGAGCACGAACTAACGCAGAAAGGGGAAATGGTGAGCCGGCTTCATGCGAAGACGAATCAAATCGGCAAGATCCTGAATAATCTCGAGAAGTGCAACCACATGAAAAAGGACGGGGAAAATATTCGTAGCCCAACCACGCCGAGCAGTATCTCGAAATCGATTCTTAATAAGACCAGTCCCACTTCACCACGATGTTACTCGTCTGCAGACAATGTATCCGCGGCTGATTATCAGCATCCTCCTAATAATCAGCAACAATCAGCTAACCATCAAAAACCGACTAATAACCAGCAAACTAACAATCACCAACAATCCACTAATGCTCAGCAGCAATCCCTCATTAAACAACCGTATTCTCCCAATAATAACGGACAAACGAGGGGTAAGGAGCAACAAAATGGCGCTAACGAAAAGGAAATGACAAAGCCTGATACCCCAAAACAGAGTAAATCGAACGGTGAGATTTCTGTGGAGGCGGAGGAACAATCGACTGCATAAAAGAACGCTGTTTCTAGAGAATGGTTTTTATACTATGCATCTTCACACTCCGTTTAATATTTCGACTAATCGAGGGCAAATCCTTTATACGAACGTGTTCCTGAAATGTCCAATGACATTTTAAAGAATGTCGATGTATATACAAGTACTAGTGTATTTCAACATTTGTTAATTCTGTACATGATTTATGAAATATGATTTTTATTTTATTTTTTGTATTAGACAATAGATTTTCTTAGGTACTTAAATCATCTTTCTGTTTCAATTTTTAGTTTCAATAAATTCTTTCACTCGTTAACTGGTTGCTAATTTCCTGAACAGAATAATTTCTTTATTTAAAGACCACCTATCTTTCGCTTCTGTTAAAAATAAATTACATCATAATTATATTTGCAAGGATTAAAATCGATATAGGTGAAACTGACTTGTCTTTATTAATTTCTCATTTTTTAATTATGAAAGTTTCTGACTGAAGGATGCTCTAGTTAATAGATTAATAAATCTCCTACGTAGAAAAGTTGTATTATTCTGAAATAAGTTGAAACAGAGGAGCATATACATTATTTAAGTTAGTAGACATTGACTGCATATCGTGTAACTGTAATCGGAGCCTAAAAGCATAACTGTTATGATACATTTGTGGATACTATTTGTGGTTGTTACTGAATAGAATTTAATCGTGAAAAATGTTGTTGGATCATTCAGAAGCACTATTATTATACATTTAACGCTAAACAAGCTATATCACTTAGATCTTTCACAGGGCAGGACTTCATATATCTAAAATGCGTAGATTACGAATGAGAATGAAATACTCGATATTTAATTATCCATGCATCAATAAGCTTTCAAATGCAACACCTGTCGTGGTGTGTTTCAATCGAGACACTTTATGAATGTAACTGTGTTTTGTTACGGCATAGTTACGCTATTTCAATAAAATTGCTATTTTGTCCACAGAACTATCGACGACAATAACATTACTATACACATGTTTTTCATATCTTCATCGTATTCAATCAGGATGCGTTTTATTGTTCATCAGATTCTGATTATAATTATTATCCTCTCTCTGTAGAGTGTCTCGGATACTTAATTTCAATCCATCGTAAAAACATTGTATTTTAACGAATATTAATTATCCTGTCACATTGATAGCAATTTTTCTCCGTCAAGTAATTTATCATTGGATTTTGTTAACAGCGAAAGTAGATTCATTTATATTTATCAAATATTTTCACAGATTCCCGATAAATGCAGTGGAAGGTACCAATTGACAAATAATTAATATTCCATTTGAAACTCGACGAAAAAGAATCTTTTATTCAACTTATGTTTAATATGATTGAAAACTCATGTTGCACGATTTTCGATTAATTTCATCGTGCATTAACAGTTACGACGTCTGGATCTTTTAGAAAACTGTTTTACATTTATCATATACATATTACATCGTCTACATTGGTACACGATGAGCTTGCAGCTACAAATTACACAATGTACATTCCACTTCTAAGAATTACGTGCAATTTCAGGGCTCTTCCTTTAATCGAGAAACAAATGAAACGGTTCTTTCCGCCTTTCACTGAAATAGAGTTTATTTCAGGAGTGCGAAGGCTCGCTTAAGCATAAAACAGAACTGATCACTAAATTGGAGGCTAAGACGCTATCGATGACTGAGACCATCCAGAAAATGGATGAAAAGTATGTTTATTTGTCTTTCATTAGTGTTAATTACTTTGTAAGCGCGACTGATTCATCGGGGTTTAGATCACATTTCGACGCGATCAATATTTTATCGAAGTTAATATTAACATTCTATCATATACTTTATCTAGCTTTGCGAACATAGGTACTCGTGAATTCGCAGCTTGAAGCCATTACTATAAGATTTTGTTGTCAACGTCCGCGGAGCTTCGAATCATCGCGCGACTAATATAAAAAGATTTTGGCATTACAAAAATTCTGATTTTACTTGAATTTCATTAATTCGCAATTTAATGTAATCTAATATTTAGTACAGTTATATAATACTTCAAGAATTCTCGATGTGATCTAAGTATCAGAGAATTTTTATTTAAAATTATTTTATTTAAAGTTACTTTGAATTTTCACAAAAATCTAATTAATATCGTGAAAGTTGTTCGATTATAATTTATAAGAGAATGTAAATCATTGTCTGTTGATTCAATTTTAACTCTAATTTAAATTTAAAGTAGGTTTCTCTATAGTAGTACAAACTTTGATGACAAGATGAAGAGTTTTGAATACCAAATTCTTTTTCCAATCATCGATGCTTTTAATTTTACAAAATCTTGACACTTAGATTTCACTCAGTCACACGTTCCTCACGCAGCCTCGTAAAAGGGCGCTATATACAGGAACGGCAAAATATTACTAATATTATCTTTACTGTCGTTAAACGTTTTAGCATTTACAAACCTAGTCGTTGTGATAAGAGATTTTTCTATAGCTCGTGGCTACTCGACGATTATCGTATGACGATATCGAGAAATGATATACCCTCGACGGCTGTAGTTAGAGGTGATTTATTTTTTACTTAGGCGTCGCGTACGCGATCTGACTTAGGGTAGATTAGCCGAGGCAAACATTATAGATACAGATTCGATTTATCGTTAATGGAGATGTTGGCAAACCTTCACTTAACGGCTACTCGATCTAAGATTATTAAGTCTATACATATATAATATAATATAAATATTAATGTTATAGCGACAAATTCATGTTTCTCGTACTAATTAGTAGATTTATACTTCGAGTTGAGTAAACGAATCGCTGAATTAATATCGATTGCTAATCAGGGCAATAATACGTAAATGTGTTGCCTTTTTAAATCGATAGCCTTGCTCGTGCGTGAGAAGTACACTCTTTTGTCTTGTTAATTGCTCGTCAATTATTATATTAGATTGATGGTATCTGGTCAATTAAAATTATGAATTATAAATGATACCTCGGTATTTCAGGAACTGACTTGCGATCATTTTTATCGTCGTTTTTTCTCTACGTTGTATCTGCTGATTTTTTTCTTTATTCGACTTACTTTTTCTGTTTGCTTTTATATCGATCGAATTGTTTCTTACGATCCTATATATTCTTCGTCGTTATATATACACCTACACTCACCGACACGCATATACACACCGTTTGTGTCGTTCACGTTTATCGAAAGACTTACGATTACAAACGTTCCATATATATAATATCTTTATATAAATATTAATTATGTATAAGCAATCGAGCAATGGTCTTTATAATGCACCCAGACATTTGTGTGCTTGTATATCAATGCAGCGGAAATAAATTCATGACAGAAGATAGTTTGCATTTAATTACCCTCAGATCATCATCGTTTAGACGTAAGATGAGACTTTTCGTTCGAATAATTTCTGTAGTAGAGCCTTCATAATAGTAATAATAATAATAATAATAAAAAAATAGGAAAGTTATACATGGCTTTCGAGTTCTTTTTCGTTCCGTTCTTCAAATTTCTTGTAATTTCTTTACGTCATGATTAATTACAATTTTGTGTGGAAATGATGAATTTATATTGAAGCGGAAGGTAAGTTGAGCTTTTGCACCGTTAAAGATTGGATTACGAACTCGAGGAAAAATAGACGAGCACGGAGATCCGACGTTTTGCTGAATTCGCTCGGGGATTATAATATAAAGTCTTTAAAAAAACAACCTGCCTGTTTCTTCGGCCGGATAACGGTATTCAGTCATGAATAATCATGGCGAAAGTTTCAATGAGAACTCCAACTAAGTTACAGATCCTTGCTTTTGTAACTTCCTTTCGTCGAGGAGCTTAGTATTTCTGTAAACTCGGCCAACGAAACTGCGTACGTCAGTTTCTCGAACGAATTTTGTTTAAATGGACGGCTATATCGGTTATTATAATAATTTATTCGTCTCTCAAAATAATCTCTTGAAATAACTACGGAAAATTCTGACGAAGTTTCGTCGTTATTTTGTTCGAATGTTACTTCGCTGCAATCTAATTAGGTTACTTACATTGTATCTCTATTAAATGATCGCAAGGCAGTGACATAAATACCTGTACTTTCAGATAAATCGTAACACTGAAATTACGAGCGTAATAGCTTCTAAAGAATCAAGAACATTTGTTAGCTCATTCACATTTCAATTTTAATTGTAACATCACGATTGATTCATTATTTCCATATAATGTATTAGATCATTTCATAAATAACGTGTTTTTTTCATAAATTAAATAAAAATAAAAAATTATGTAGCGATTTATTTTTTCTCATTTTCTACGACAGTTCTTCACTCTTCTAATTGACTAAGTTTTCTACCTAATTTCTAAAACTTCTATTATGACAAACTCCGTTATTTATGAAATGACCTAATTAAATTCTAGTATTAGACTTAAAAAAAAATCTAATCTTAATCTTAACTATCTTTACTAATTTCAACTGAATCAAATCCAGCTTCATTTCCCGCTTAAATGCCAATTATCTCCACGACTAGTATTTTTTTAAATACTATAGAAATTTTCGAAATTTCGTATACGATTATTCCCATTACAACTTCAGCCGTCGTACGTACGAAAACTGTCGCGTTTGTCGTATAGTTTTGTGTTCGATTTTTTGAGTACCAGCGATTTGACTTAATCAGGTGCAAGGAAATGGACGACGTGAAATCAGATGCAGTAGAGAGGGTGAGGATTTTGGGAGCTGAAGCTGCCGAGAGAGAAGCGAGGACGAACGGGGTCGAGAGGGAATTGCGACTCGAACGCGAATGGAGAACCTCCTTACAGGAAGCATCGATCTCTAGCGCGGAGAAGATCTCTCAATTACATCACGAGATCGATCAGTTGAGGCGGGTGTCCGAGGTACGTTGTGTATCGGCCTCAACTTCGCCATATTTGCGCATACCACCAGCTTCCAAACTGGATGACCAAACTTGAGGTGCTATGTTGGTTGTATTTAAAAGTGCAAATAATTTTTTGCAATATAGTTCTGGTCATTATCGACCATGCGATGGTATTGTTAATTTTTCTTTTGTTTCATTGGGAAACTATACTAATACTATAATAATTGGTTTGATATTGTTAAAAACAACATTTTCCTTTAATGTTTAATGGTTTGCTGAAAACTTTCACGGAGAAAATGCAATAACGCTGCTAAATTCCCAAGTGTAGCAAAACGACTTCCTTATCTGTTTCTTTTCTTTCTCTCTTTTAATAGACTAGTAATAGAGTGCACCTACCATTTAAGAGAAGCTATACGAACGTGTAATAAGATATAGTATTGTGTAACGAGTTACTTTATATTGCGCTATTTGTAATTTAAAATTAATGTGAAAAATGCGGCCTTGTTTTATACCATTTTGGCAGAAAATCAATCAGCGTTATGTATTTTTCTGTTTGAAAATATTAATTGTATTAATTAAATAGAAATTTGCAAGCTCTGAATTTAGTACTGTATATAATATTGTATTTAACACACTTCTTCATTTTTACAATATAGGACATCAATAGCAAAGATAATTCGCTAGAAGATTTGATTGCAACTAATTTTTTTAACCACAAAAGAATTTGTTCATCATCTCGATGTCTCGTATGAAATAAAAGGAAAACGTCGTAAAAAAAAGAAAATACCTACAATTCTCACAGTTTGGTTACCCATCTCGATATCCTTTCCAGAACAAAATACTTCCACAATCTCCCGACCCAAACCCCACAGTTTCAATCACCTATTCGTTCCCTCCCACAATACCTCGCACGCCTTCAACCTCAAAACACTTTGCCTTGGCCGATCGATTTTTCAAGCAACCGCTTCCTTCTCACTCCTGCATCTCCCTTTCTCCTTCCCTTCATCAATCTTCCGAAACTTCTTCGGCTCTCGCGCAATCGAATCTTCTCACTAATAGTCGACGCAACTCGACTCCGCAATCGGCCCCGTAACAACCGATAACACGGGGATAGGGAAACGGATGGAACGTCTGGGACAAAGTTTCAAGGTGTCGAGGCGTAATTCCAGGCCATGTGTTGCAGAAATACCTGGCGCTGCAGGAGGAACATTACGCGTTGAAGGAGATCTGCACCGAACAGGAACGGACTCTGGAGGAACTTGGGGGACAATTGAGCACGGCGAAATTGGCGGCCGTGGAATTACGCGAGGCCGCTGACAACGCTCACCAGCAGCAGAACCAGCAGCAGCAAGAGGGTGCAGCGACCTGGGCGAACGATCGACTGGTCACCCATTGCAAGAGCTGCAACCGAGAGTTCAACATCACTCGTCGCAAGGTAATCAAACTTTTTAATTGCCCCTACGCCTTCTGCCTCGATTCGGCCATCTCTTTCGTTTCTATCTACTCAGTCGTCGTCGTTATCGTCCTTGTCGTTGTCCATTGACGTCGTCGCGCAGGGATTGCTCTACTGAAAGGCCGAGCTCCGAGTTCGCTTAATCGTTCAATTATCCTTGCCACCCTGAAAATTACCGGTTCCACGGTCCAGATTTCTCCACGGGCTCTATCTGCACAGCCTGTCCGAATCACTATGCGCGCCAACATGTTTTCGAACCAAGCTGACACTGTCGAGAGCTTTTATTCCTGACGAAGTTACGCCTCTCCTCGAGAGCTTTGCTCGTCTAGCCGGCTCGAAGATCCGAATCGCGTGCACCAGCCAGGCAGAACTTTGATGCATGACAGTTCTGTTATTAGAGATAACACGGTGTATCGGGCTGTGTTACGGCTTGCAATTACAAGCGGCCCCGATCCTCGTTTGTTGGTAGTCCGTGCCCAGTCCTTCCTTCCTTCCTGCCTTCCACGACTTACGGGTAATTGAAGAGATTTCGGAGTGGATTTTTGATTAGATTCTATCTGCATCCAGAGAGTGGTATATAGATAATTTAAGACTCAAGGAGTTTGTATATTTATATACTTCTTGGGTGTTTGTAGTGTCTTTCAGCGCAAGAGATAGCAGATTAGGACCAATTGCAGTCATTTTTCATGGAAATTTTATACATTGACAGCAGCATTAATTTTATACATTGTATTAGATAAAGATTTTTTCTTTTATCATATAGTTTGGCTTTTTTGATACAAGTATTGTATTTTAATCATCGGTAGTTTGAATGTTAAATATTGATTGATCGAAAATTTTGGGAAACTAGGTTTCGATGCTACTACACAGTGCATTTTACGTGATTGGAATCTATGTTTTTAAAATAAAGGCTTTTCGTTCCATTGTATTTTTTTATTTGTATTGTATTTCTCTTTTCTGCATCGATACATTTGCAATGATCAACTCTTTTTTTTTATTGAAATGGAAGTTTTCTTGTATAAATCGATTCAAATTTTAAAAGTTATCCTTAAATAGTTAATGAGATATTTTTTACACTTACAATATGAAACATGCTTTTGTCTAATCTTATTATAGTAATAATGTCTTGATTTCTTCCACAAAGATATCTGTCCTCTCTAAATCTGCGTTTCAATTTCCTATCATATTTTTGAGTTACAAATTCCATTAGCAATGCTTGCCTTTATAATGTGAAAATTCAGCTGTACAACTGTTGATATTTTCTATTCACAGATAATTTTTTATTAAGCGGATTTTAAAGCAGGAAATGAAGCCAATGTTGTGCGGCACGAGGGGCGCATTAAATATGCCAAAGTTGTTCAGAATTCTCTCCTATTCGGATATTTTAACGGAAACCGGAGAAATGTTTTTATCGTGTAATTTAAATTTAATTGAATTTACTGCATGATATCAGATCAGTTTTAATACAACATACATTTCAAATTTTCAACACATTTGTGAATTTTGATGCCAATGCATTTTAGAATTTCAAATCGAGAAAGGATCGTTTTCTTTAAATATTCGATTAAACTGTCGATTTAATTATTCGCAAGCTATATGATGTTTAATTTATCCTATTGTGTTTCGTTCAACATCGGCGTCGCTCATAGAAAATATATTTCTAACATTAGGAAACTATTCTTGCTTTATATTGGGAAAACCTGATATTGGGAATTTTCAATTGAAAATGAAGATTCTTTTTCTGAAACAGAATCAATCTTTCATATTTTAAAAAAGAAAACCAATTGTTAATTATTATCTATTAACTACGCGTTGATTTGACACGTGAGTGTTAATTTTTGACAAAATTAGCATTATATCTGAAATTTGCTAAGATTTAGCAAGAAAACCAAATTACTCGATAAATCAGTGTAACATAATATTTTGTTAATATTTTACACTTAGTATATTCTCTTATAGTATCGTTAGTAACCTTCTAACTGTTGCAAAATTAAACTACAGTTTTAAAAAGATTCCTTTTACAATAGAAAATGTATTTCTGTTTTTTTTTAAGTTTTTTTGAGGAGAAAATTTACGCTTGGCGTAGTAATACGCTCTTTTTCACGAGACACCCTGTATGCATACTTCCTCGGAAAAGTAAATATTCCGTAACAGAACCTTACTCAAGGAAAGAACGATCAATCGAGAATACAGTGTCGACGCGACGCGAAGAAAAATAACCGGATTTTTGCCTTCATTTTGTTCTTATTTTTTCGCAGTCGAATCACGTGGAGGCACGACATATTTAAAGTATTCCGCCCGCGATCAGATCGTTTCGAGGTGCTCAGTTGCGTGCATTGATAAGGAAAACTGGCTGAGAGAGATCGGTATTCGTGCATTCGTCATACGAAATATATTTCTACAGCTAGAATTTATGCACGGTCGGACCTTATCGAAATTTCGTGAACGTGCACCGATAAACACGATTAACTGGAACTTCTCCGGACGTCACGTTAATGGCGTTGTTACCCTTCACCTTCATAAACGCAAGCGAAAAAGAGTTTGAGTCGTTAAAAGACTAAAGATTCCACTAGTCTCGTCCAATTCCAAGGAAATTGCTTCGTGAACAGAAAACAAATTTTTATTTAAAAACGTTCGATCAGCTTTGATAATCATTGGAACGTTTTCAAAGGGAATTGGAAAAGACAAGCGTGTCTCTGGTGAGATGAGATGGATGTCGAGCTGTTGATTATGAAACGCGTTCGTTTTCATTTCAAAGAAACATTTCTATTTGGAGAATTAGAAAATTCTGCGCTTTCTTTGTTGTATATTTTAAATATTTTAATCTTTTGAAGCTAAATGGTTGATCGTAAAATTGACACCTGTAAGTTCTTTAATTTGGACGATAAGATGAATCTTTGGTAATTTTGTGTTCGTTCTTGACTTTACACAGACTGTTTTTGGGTAATAGTTTCTATAGAGGATTAATGTACAGGGTTTTAGGAAAATTTAAGGTCTTATTTCACTCGCTCACCGATTTCCGAATTTTTTGTTTGCTAAAATAGCGATGTTATCTTCTATTTTGTCCCTTGCTTTCCGTTGTTAGTAGCTTGTCAAGGATTTCTGTAAGTTCTCACTACTTTCTGTGAGTGTCTCATTTGCCAGATTAAAATTAAATGACGTTCTATGCTCCTTTCTTCTACATAATTGTCCGCATTGATTTCGTGATAGTATAGCATTCAGTAATTTATCGCCTCACCTGCTTGCTTATTAACTAACCTTCGATTGAATCTTCGTTCATGTAATCTTCAAATATCGTTGGAAAATTAAAAAAATTATCTTGCACAATCGCAATTATTACAAATGAGCATTTCTGTATTAATGTTGATGCAGCGTATTACCGATTGGGAGAAACATCATATTAATATTAATTTTATCGTCAGTAATACGTTAAAGAATACGTGATACTGTGCGAGTTAAACGACCGCAATAAATATTCATTACCTTGTTCCGTTTGGAATACCCAAAAGAATTGCGTGGGATGTTCGTTGGTAACGCTCATAGCACGATCGTAAAAGAGGCTATTTTTGGGTAGGAGTCTTAATCCTTTTAAGGAGGAGGTGCAATAAACAGTACACTTTTTAGAATTCTATTTCATTTCGTACTCAAATAGCTTGAGACGTGTTATATAATTGAGGATTTTCTGAAGAGATAAATGTAAGGTAATTGGAAAACAGATGTGAGTTGATACAAGTTGCCGACAATGTAAATTGGTACGAAAAGCCGAATATCTCTTGTAAGTTCAGGCAGCCTTCCACCCGTACCAGAAAAAGGCGTATCAAGGGCGCATGGCAGTGCGGGAGCGAGACTCAGGTCAGATGCGGATCAACCATCATTCAACAATATATATCAAATATATATCAAACTATTCATTGTTATTAACTTCCGAGCGCATTCAGTATGCGATAAGAATAATTAAATATTCACTCGTTGTTAATTCTGCGTGTGAAGTGAGCGTCCACAAAGAAAGCCTCTTTCAACGTATTAAACAATTACTTTGTCTGTGATCCAACAGCGTATTATCATCGTTAATGACTTCCGAATAGCGTAATAACGCATTCTTTCTTTACTATCGATGAACAAATTTTCAACATTGCTTCGTTGTTATCTTGTACGTAGTATATCGTCATTTTGTTGTAGCCATAGTGTATCTTATATTTTTCAGAAAACGTAGTACGATTCTATTTTTACACGTTTCGATTATGTGTTCCAATTTTGCATATTTTAGATACATATTACATTATGCATTTAATTTCCAAGTGCAACGAATTTTGTATAAATCTTATCTTATTCTGAAGTACTTTGTTCGATAAAGTTCTTTGCATAGCAGCTTATAGTATGTATCTGAAGCTTTTTTATTCTTAAATAAAAGGTACACAAGCTTAAGAACAGCAGGGAAAAAAAGGAATTCCTGCTAAGAAAGATGCTTCTTTACATCCTAGAGATAAGCTGGATGAGTCCTGTATACAGGATGATTCTAAAGACTTGGCTGCAAATACAATCTAACTCCAGATAGAGAAAATATTCCGAGGGAAATGTTAAATGCCTATGATGATGATGACCTAAATATCGCGAACAAATGTAGTTTTATCTAAAACAATAAAGCCAGGTAATGAGTATATATTAAAATCAAGCGATTCTTTATGAACGTCCATTTCTAAAATTCACACAGAAAGTCTCATCAAATTAGTACATTATACATTACTTTGCATTTGAGCTTCATTACCTGGAGTTTGGTGACTCCTTGCTCTTG
This sequence comes from Bombus confusus, assembly GCA_014737475.1. NCBI lineage: Eukaryota > Metazoa > Arthropoda > Insecta > Hymenoptera > Apidae > Bombus > Bombus confusus. Next base: position 1,136,369 of record JACXIV010000144.1, read on the forward strand.
TCGTTACAATAATATAAATGAAATATTCCAATTAAATATCATTAGAAACGTTCCCTTAACATTTTAAGGTTAAATTAGTAGTAAGCTAAAATGAGGACTAAACCTAAAATAAGAAATTTTCAACACATTTTCATCGAAGATATATTCACGCTTCTTCAGTCGAAAGAACACCGTATCTACAAATAATACAACGAATCACATGAGACTTAAGAATACATCACTCAGCTTCAACAAAATCAAAAGTTCCCATTCCACAGATAATCCTAAGCAATGTCACATTACGATTTACCGAAAACTTCGCGTTCACCTTCGCTTACAGTGCAATCACATTACTGCACCACTATCACTCGTGTCTCTGCATACACACACATACACACGCGAGAATACAATCTAGCGTGTTCAATGCATGTACGTTCGGCATGCATATTCAGCGTTTTGGCGTTCCGATAGAGACGTTGCTTGGTCCGTGAAGCACGTTTAGACCATGCTTTCCTCCACCTCCTTTCTTTTTTCTTCTTTTCGCTCCCTCGTTCGTTGCCTGGCGCAGCTCCGTAGAAGACACGGGACATTACGAAGGGGATAGCTCACAGGAACCGGTTGGTAAGTTATTGCATAATAACAAGCCAGACTCGGTATATCCTTGTTACTCATTTTTCGCACCGGCCGAGTATTACCATACTGTTTAATATAGAATAGGCCAGGCCGAGATAGATAGGCGTGTTGCCGCGCAAGTGGACAAGAGCTGTCGGTTGGCCACCGATGATTTTAACCTACCGCGTGGCTGTCGAAAGACGGCTTGCTGGGAAAACCGAAACGAATGAAGGCTTATGTATTTCGTATATGCAAACTCGTGTAAAACAATGATTTTCATTAATAAATATCTTCGATAACGTTTTGTAAAACTGTTGTTAACCTGTTAGGGACGTAACAAATGCAGATGCAACATTTCATTTGCAATTTCTTTTCGGTCTATTTGGATTACTGAATTCTGTTTCTTTGCTTTTCTTTTTTTTTTTGATATTGTAGCGATGAAGAGGCTTTGGTTAATATTTATGAAGTTTGAAGAGATTGAAATATTTATAGCACTATGATCCTTTTTAGGAACAATAGTACGTTTATGCAGCTTTTATGGATTATTTTTCTATTCGATGCTTAATGGGTTAACAGAATTGTTGCTCTTCTGTGAAGCTGTTGTATTACCCTGGATTGTCAAGTTATTGTTTGTGAATTGCATTGAATATTCTTTTTTCTCGTTAATTAAAAAAAAACTTTTACATACAGATTCAAACAAGTTTCACGAAGTTCTTTTACGTATATTTTGTCAAATACTGGTTTCCAATAAATTTCTCTGCGCGTTTGATATTCCCGAATAGAATATTTTTACGTTTAATCGTTCAGTCTAATATAATCGATCGTGAAACTATCGTCGATGCACATGCGTTGTAGCAAGCAGATGTTAGAATGCATAAATTGCAAATTGGAATAAGAGGATAGCATCGTTTGCAACACCAGAATGGCGTCATATCTTTGCATCATCGATGATATCGATTCGAGCACAGATGTTAATAAGTGAAACATCTGCAACTCCTTACATAGATTTTGTAACATAATTGAAGGAATAACGATTTTTATTTATATGAGTATTCTTAGAAATAGACGTATTAAATTACGTATCCTTAATCTTGTCTTATTTTGAAAGCAGGTCGTTCTATTCGTGTTCTATTCTCTTAATAACGCGAATATATCATTTTCTGATAAAATATTTAACACACCGAAGTAATTTAAAATAAATTTGGGAATATTGTCGTCGTAATATTAAATACGTATGGAACATGTTATAATGTTTCTAATTTAAATATATCGGATCTTTTTTCAATCGTACTAGTTTCATAAGAAATGTTTTTGGACTTATAATTAAATTGAAGTTCCGTGCAGAAAAATTACAAATCTTTCACCCCGTAAGTATCATTTTATTTATGAAAATAGTTGCGGGATATATTTCTGGATCAAACAGATTATTACAAGGTGCTTCCTGAAAAATCATGTCAGAGATAACGATTTTATTTGTTTTGAAATTAAATGAAATACGTGGAGTGACCATTTGATGTGCAATAAATATTTCTTGAACGATTGCCCTGCATTCACTATAAATGGAATAAAGTAATAATGTTTCTCCATTCACAGATAACTCTCGTCAAACTGATTAACTTGCTAGAAGTACTCATTTTCTCTTCTGCTTAATTAATTGTTCCCTTTCCATTTAATTAAAAATAACACATAGGATAATAAAGAAATAAGAAACTTATTTGTAACAGAGAACTGAATTTCCTTTTAAACTCGCGGAAAACCTTTTTTTATATAGTATAATATCAATAATAAATACACATATAAAGAAGACATAACATCTAAGATCAAATTTATCAAAAATCAAACATATCTACCGCTTGCATACTTGATAATCTCTTAATTAACAATATTGCAGCGTCAAAGAGTTGGCTAATAACCCTTATTTCGGAACACGTTTAAACAAATAAACTAATTTCAAAATATACACAGGTATAACAAACTAAAACGAATTCCGGAATAAAACAAATTTCTAGAACACGAATTGCGTGTCGTTGCTCCGAACCGCGAATACATAACTGTACAGATATTAATCGTAATTGAGCAACATAAATCTTCTCTTTTAAATTTGGAATTCAGATAATCCAGCGAGAAATTATAGCGGCGCCGGTGATGATTATTAAGATTTAACATAAACTTCGTAACGAACGCTCGTTTCCTGTTTCTCGATGCACGAATATCTCTGTTTCCGTACTGGAGAACAGTTGGAAGCAATAAGATACGTCCAATTAGGTTAACGATCCTCCGCAGGAAAAAATCGCTGGTTCGTTCACGCGATCGCACGGAAAATGACCGAGATGGGTTTCGTGGTGCGAAGTCGAAACAACCAGATGGTGGTGGGTTGTTTTCATCGTTTATCAGTTCGCATTGCAGCTTCCCCTTCTACCTGTTCCTCTCTCCGGAATGTTTCAGTAATACAAAGCTGATTAACCGTATCGAGTGACGGCCTCGTGTTTGATCCGAGTGCTGAGCTACAAATATGACAAATTGATCCATTAAGATATGGTCGAGATGTTGAATGTACAGAAAGGCGACGTTCCTGATAATCCCATCATTAGCAGAATCTTGTACAGTTAGATTAATATTATCTTGGTAGATTTAGTAATGTCGTTTATGCAGTTTCACATTCGTATCGACATAATCAAAGCAATATAAGGCAATATAAAGAATAATCAAAATAGACATCTGCCTCATTTATTAAATTTCCCAACTATTATTTTCTTCTGAATGTTCTAATTTGGACCGAAATTCAAGTAACAAGAGTTCATCAATTTTGTCCACTATCTACGATATTATTTTTCGTTCCCGTAATATAAGAACTCGCATTTGTATAAATGAATCGAATCGACAGAATTTCAATTAATGGAACATTAATAATTAAAAATATCTCAATAGTCTACAAATGGCAAGCTACTGTCTGATATTATACGGCTAAATTTACTGATTCTCTAGTTTTTCTGAGCAACGTGTCGTAAATCAAGATGATCAAATCTTGTATAATCAAGCTGATATTATTAACGATATTTTACAAGTCACAAGTTGTAACTTACCATTAGTATCACAAATAAAAGTCTAGAAATAAAATAATAGAATTGTGAGTAATGTTACCATGTCCTAAATATTAGAAGAAAATACTCAAAGTGCTTATGATCAGGCGAGTCAACTTTGTATCGAGATTGTGGCGACCCTTCTACATTTGCCACCTCTGGGATTCACACCAACAGAGTATTCTCACGAGTCCTCGTCTAATCATCCCTCCCGTGCAAATACGATCTTTGACCTGACCTCCCTGTGTCTGAGCCACAGGCCTGATGATGCCACTAGTATAGTCGAAAATGTATCTTTCTCCCTGCTTCCCTTTTTCCTTCCTTCCTTGTCTCTTTTCCTTTCTATTTTACGTATCATTACACAGAATCAGTGCATGACCGTGGAAGGAAATTTTATTTTCAACGATTTGTTAAATTAAATTATTAATGAAATTTATAACTAGAATGTAACAGCTACAATCGAAATGTGTTTTTTAATCTTCAGACGACAACATTTTCAGGTCTATTCTTACAATTGCGGGCAAAAATATAGTTTAGGATTAATATCTGTAGAAATATTAATAACAAAAAAAAATAAAATAAGAGATTTGAACCAAATAAAATCACATAACATCTCAAGAACGTAAATATAACTAACATTATATCGAATTTTAAAATCGCTTGTCCATAAAACATGGAAAATATCATTTATCATGTTTTCCATTATACTTCTTAATCGTAAAGAATTATGAAAATATTTCTTACATATGCGTTTGACTTGTCACCGACATATTATTTCGATTTTGGAACATCAATCTTATATCTTAATCCGTACGTCAGAGAAGTGAGTTATATGTATTTCTTACTACATGATCTTATCTTAGAGTTACATACATGGATATACACATGGGCACGTATGTAGAATAATCTTATTGTAATTCTGAATTATATCAGGGAATGTTCATTGTTCTCTCGATGAAAGACATTCTTCGTTTAATGTCTATTAGTTTGATATCGAACTATGGATTTATACAAATTACATAAATTACAATTATTAGGTTGTCCGAAAAGTGTCTTTCTTTTGCAGACACGTCTTTTACAACAATGCATCTTTATACAAACATGAAGCCTAATCCGTCGAACGTTGTTATCTTTATCTTGATAGAACAAAATGGATCATACGTAATTCGATGAAATAATATAAAACGACAAATGTTGTGCATCCATTATTTCCTTATAAAACGAAAGAAGCTTATCGGACGACCTAGTACTTCCTTGCAATGTCTAAATAGGCACCACAATGACCAATCAAAAACTTCATGCTCTCTTAATATTATAAATTAATATCACTAATTCCAAATGATCAAAACCAAAAGGAAGAGAAAGCTCCGTGATAGATCATTCCACCAGATATCTCTCACATTCGATCTGCAAGCTGATTTATTCCTGCTGGAAAGTATCTATAAGTAGGTATCTATCACGATGGAGATCAGATGAACTGGAGGCAGGTCCATAGTCGACGAAAGTCGTGCTCTGACCAATCTAGGTTCGTAGGTTTCTCTCGTAAGTCATATTGATGGGACGGTTCAATAATTAACTTGGTGTGGAAATCGGTTATCGGGGTGATATTATTCGGCCTCTTAGTTCCTCGGTAATAACTGGCAACCAACGTTGAACGAACGAATACCGGGCCACCGTCATCTTACTTAAGGGATTCAATTTAGATGTAAAATTTAGAGTGGTGGTCGCGCCAGATCCCGCCGCCTCGGCTCTCTTTTTCCTTTTCAGACGACGAATTCCGCATTATTATAATAGACCGTTGGTAATGGCTCGAAAATAAAGACCACCGAGGTAATGGAGAAGCCGGATAGCGGGAGGAGAAGCATCACCTAGACCTGAACGTACATAGACGCCATAAACTTCCTTTCCTCGTTTCTCCTTCGATCCCTTTTTATCCTTACCATTCGCAAATCTTCCACTGTTTCTTATTCTTATCCTTCGATGCGTACTTGATGACGTTCGTTTTCATGCTCCGCTAAGAAATGAAATTTACGAGCGAGAAAGTTACGTTTGTTACTTCTCTCGATTTCGTACTCGTCGGTTACCTCGTATCGGGAAATTCCTCGTTTCGAGTTATGAGGCTTTAAATTTGTGGATACTGGTTGGAGTGGAAATTCTGCTGCGGAGGAAATAATTATTGGATAAAACTGACATTTTATATTTTATGTACATATATACAATATATATTTTCTTTTTTTTCAGAGCGCAATTAGAGAAGTGGAATTTAAATGACTGGATGTAGACATCGATGTAATAGAATAATCCAAAAAAATATTTTTAAATGTCTTTTATATTGTTGAAAAGTATGTATCTTTGTATGTGTAAATATACCTACATACATAAAAGTCATATGCTTTTCCTATATTTAAAATGCAGAAACATAGACATACATATTTTAATGAAGCGTAATTGTATAAAGTGAAAATGTCATTAATATTGTGTGGGATAATATAAATTAAATACTATTATTTATTTTACTTATTGGTTAACTTGATATTTCAAACCAACAACATCTATATTTTAATATCACTTAATATTTTAATATTAAGTCCGATACTGATTTAATGTTTCATATGTTATTTCTCGATTTTCATTCGAACTATTTAAACAAATTTTGTCCCATTGTTTCGTACGTTTTAAATATTATTTTCTAGCTAAAGTTTGCAGATTATACCTGATCAGTATTCAGGTATAGGAGGAGCTTTAAATACGTTTGATACCATAATTATTCTCAGAAGTTTGTGAATAATAATTCAGTAATAATAATGATAGAAGATTTAGTAATCGATCACCATTACCACCAATACGTAATATTAACAATTATTACATGGAAATTATTCGCTATTCTGCATGTGATTACACGCAAGAGAAACAAATGAATTTCGATACTTCGATTTGTAATTTTCTGTCTGCCACTAACATTATAATGATGTATCAATATACATAGCTATAATTAGTTGAAAGTGTCTGATACTGAAAAATATATATTTCGTTTTTACAAATGAATAACAAATGAAGTAGACTTTTTGTCAAGATCACAAAGAAACGCATGAACATTTCTTTCCCAAACAAATTTAGTACGACAAGCAAATTATAAATAACTAAATTTGTGCATAATGAAGAATTTCTTTTATTAAATCAATATAATTAACGTTACATATAAATTAATTAGACACATTGGCAAATTTCAAACTGTTTGAAGTTACAATCTAGTATGAAATATGTTCCATTTTATATAAATTTCGTTATCAATTAAATCTATCTACAGAAAATTATAACTTTTAAGGGAAATGTAGTACAACATCGTTTTCATAAATTTGGATTATCTAAAATCATGTGCGACTATACAAAAAATTTATGGAAAAGCCAAGGACGTTATACAAGTATCGCAAATAAAAACAAGAAAATTTCCACCCCTATTCAATACACTATTTTATCTCAACCGTTTCTTCATTTAAAAATACGTAGCAGGTATAATATAATATAATATAATATAATGAGATTTTTCTTCCTATCTCGTTCAACATTATTGTGAACGCAACACGTATAGACTAGCAGGGGAAAAAATAGAAGAAAATGATATTTTACAAGATTAAACGTACTTTTCCCTGAAATTGACGCAGGGACAATAGAGTTCCTAGTACATCGGGCGAAAAAACTCTGTTGTTCGTGTGCCAGCTTCAGGTGCAAGCCCGTGAACTTTTTTCGACTTTTACGGAACGTAATCCGCAACTGCGAGCCGTGTTGCATGGTTCTTTGGCTTCGACCATGCGGACCACGTTGAAAATTTTTTCAGCAACTTGCTTTGTTGCCAACCGAACGAAATATAGCCGTAGACAGATTGTGGGTCCTTGTAAGAATGATCTTTCCTTTAATGCTTAATTTTCATCGTGGCTGCATCGTTGTTAAAAATCCAAAACGATGCATTTTTTTTTTAAGGTTCATCGACCGAATTTTGCGACACGATTCGAGATTGAACTCATTTGGCTTGATGGATCTCGATGTAGATTATCATATGTTCGCTCGACCCATGCCGTTCGTTTGTATAATATATGTATGTGAAAATGTTTGATCGTGGCACCGCACCGTGATGAGTAGCAAGAATGTGATTAAATCGTGTAATTTTATTTTCGTCGAGTTTCGAAATTTTCGATTCAACTAGGTTCTTGCATCGCCATTAATTTTCGTTATTGCTTCATGAAAGCACCAATATATTTATTATTTATACGTTAGAGATAATGGAATTAAAAATTGATTTTTTCTTGCGATATATACGAGAGTGGATGAAATGTAATGTTTTTGATACTTAAATCACCAATGGATGATACTGAATACTGATACGATGGAAATTCTGCAAATTAATGACTAAAAGCTTCTTAATATTTTACAAAATCTTATCGACAACAGCGAAAATGTCTATAAAATCATATTCGACTAAATTCGTATACCATATATATTTCCATGGAAAAATAGAAGAATATTTCAACAGTTAAAACATTCTATCTACCATTTCGAAATTGAAGAAAATTTATTACGTTTATTATTTTCCTTTGCGCCGTTTTTGTTTCTCTTCGTTCAATTCAAAATATTAATATAACAGCCTCTATAATATGACTTTATTTGAAAGATAAAAAGCACGGGGAACTTCAAATATTTCAACATACATACCTTGAAAGTGAAGAAAATCCTAGATAGGACATTTTCACTGAAGAAAACAGAACAATTAAAGGAGAAAAATTAAATAAAACTACCTTCTCTTTTGTGCGAATTATAAATTCGAAATCATTATTTATTAGCAAATTTGTTTGATTTTTGAAACAACTCGTCCGAACGATAAAACAGGCAACCTGATTTATCAATAGCGAATTATAAAAGAATTGCTGCTCGAGATTTTTATTCCTTCGCGAGCAAGCAAACAAATTTATCGCAACGAGGAATTGGTTAGTAAACGAGGAACACGGAGAGAACGTACCGTGTATTAATTGGACCAAACGAATTATTCATAATTTGAAACACTGTTGTCTGTTTCGTATTAAGCAATTAATGCACAGTTCTGATTCTCAACTACCTTTGCGTGCCAGATGTTCTACTTTAGTAATTACGTACAATTAGAGAATTACTATCGGTTGCAAGAATTTCCTGGACGTTGAATTTCTCCGCTTTTATTTTTACACCTCCCCGGCGTTCCTGAATATATACTCTGATTGACAGAATATTCATATTCCTCCAACGTACGACTTCGTACGTTTTAATTAATTAATATTTTCACTGAAAAAGATTTCATTTAAATGTCAAATGAAACGTTACGCTTCGTGATAAAAAATTACACGGACTTCTTTCTTATTTTCACAGTCACGCAATTAGAGGTATAAGTTCTCAGTTTACCACAATGGCACGTGATTTTCACACGACTGGTTGCTCATCAAATTACATATTGTAATATTGGGCAACTTGATCCAATAACTTGGTCCAATGAATATCGAGATTGTAACGAATGGTTGTACTGAATGTCTAATGAGCAGGAATGTCGAATGATATTCGAAGACCATAAACCAAAGGTGATTGTCAAGAACATAGCATGAAAAACGCCATCTCCTATTTTTAATAAAAATGAATTAACGTTTGGCGCAGACTATGAATTTTATATTTCATACATTTTTTGATGAAATTGTTAATATACGAGTAGTATATACATTCTTTATTGTATAAGTTATAATTATCGTTTAAGTATAAATATAAACTATATATTACAGCATAGTTCATCCATGATTTTTTTCAATTTTGGTGCAAATATAATTGCTGTTTCAAGGCTTTTGGGCAGAATCGTGAGTCTAAGAAACGATACATAAAATCGATACTTATCTTCCAAGTCATAATGTGAGTGTATATAGAAAAGTGTTTTACTACTTGAAATTTTTAATGAACTTTTTTTTAATTATAATATAGGTAGATCTAATTATTTTCTATTAGATTGTAACCGGAGAGTGAAATTTGAGCTAGATTCTTCTATCAAAGCTTTATCCACGGTTTTCATAAATTAAGGGTCTTCTCACTTGTTCTATTTTTCTTCTGAACTCCTGAATTCGTTTATTGGAAATAAAAGAAGGTCAGCCCGATAATGATCGTTTTCATGGTCTTAAATCTTTTAACTAAATTGTAATTGGAGCTGAACAGGATAATTTATTTATTTCATTTTTAATGCAGCGCTTCACATCCATCAAACGTCAGGAAGTAGTGTGTATTTATGATCGCAGGAATTAAAGTACATCCAACCAAAATTAAACATTAAATGAAATTTGTTAAAATTAAATTAATATTTGTTAAAATCAGAAATTGAATTCAAGAGAGAATAAAGTATTATCGAGTTTAGGCGGATATCGTTGATATCGACTACTCAAATCGCAGAAACGAGATTCAGCCATTTAATTTAACGAAATAAGCTGAAGCATAAATCGAAATATCGTCGAATACGATTAAACGGAGGACAGATTTTAGGTGGCAATGATGTATTTTGAAACTAGTAACCATGCAGAATTCCGAGTAAGATCTAGGTCAATTTTGTCTCAAGTCAGTTTCAGGACTCGAACCTCATTTCTACTTTCATCTTAGCAAAATTTCTGTCCGATCACGATTTCCTAGTAACGGGAACGAATTGAACTGACTAAAAAACTAATGAGAAAGTTTCGTTTTATCGGGAAAGAGGAAGTTTGAAACAGATCAAACAGGCTGTAAAACGAATTGTTTATTCTTGCAAAGTTCGGCCGTTTTGCTTCGAAATATATAATGTATAATAATAATCGATTAATCACAGGTCATGGCCATTGTAGGTATTTCAATGCGCCATATGTGTAAATAAATAATTTCCATACAGGATCCACTTTTACATCGCATAAATCTAAAATTTCACATACGTATTACGTGTTTCGTGTAAATGATTACGAAGGTTTTTCTTTTTGATTTCGCGATTTTTAATTTATATTAGTCACTAATATTAATTCAACTGTGCAAAATTAAAATAAAAAAATTTCTTTGTAACACATATCATCAAGAAATACCAATTTTATTTAATAATGATTATCATTAACGTAACAAGAATATTTAATTCGTAACTATCCCCATGAATAAATTATCCCTATACACATCAAGCATCTGAAAGCTTGCAAACTGTCGCTCTACATCTTCATCGATTTTACCACTCAAAAGTTTGCACGACAATCTTCTCTCTTTTCTATTCTCTCATCACTAATTCGAATTAATCGTGTCTGTTGCAGCACCATTGTCGAAACTGCGGCAAAATCTTTTGCCATGCCTGTAGCGACAACACCACAGCCCTGACGAGTTCGACGAAACCTGTTCGCGTTTGTGACGAATGTTACGTGTTTCTGGTCGGCCGTTACTCGGGTGCACGCTAACAGTAACATCGTGTGACTGGTTATCCATGGGTCAGGCAACACGAACCGTTCGTTCGAGGTAGCCAGTCGAGCAACGAAGCCGAAAACGAGAAGAACGGAAGAAAAAGATCTGTCCCGCACATATACTCACATCACATACGTACACGGTGCCCTCGAAGGCTGCTTCCTTCGGCATCGAACCTTATTCGAAGCTGTTCGAATTTTCCATTCGACGCACGCGGTTGTCCGAAAAAGCTGTCGACGCGACGCTGCCTCGCCTCGCGTCCAATTCCTTTCATCCTAATATCATCTAGGCAACGTTTTGTAAAAGGTTTGCTTGGCGTGTGGCGCGGAGCACCATCGGCATTTTGTTACCCAATGAAAAGCATAATTTTATGGAATGGAGCCTTGTGATGGTTTTTAAATCATATTAAATAGAAAAAGTGTTTGCACACCATCATTGTTTCGATATTTAAGTAGCTATTTAAATACGCGGTTAAAACGAAGAAACAAACGGAACTATTAATTTTTCTATAGCGTGGCTGTCGAATATAGTAGCGTGAATTTCACATTTTAAGCATCACAGGTAACGTAACTATTAATATTTATTTCCTAGCAGAAGCTGAGAATATAAATTTGCTGTATCTGATACCAGAAATACTAGAGATCTTGAAGTCAGAGAAACAATTTGTTCTTAAATCATTTGTTCCTTCTGAATTTCTCGTTGTTCGTTATTTTCATATTTCTCATTTTTTATACAGCAATTGTTAATCGTAATTGCCGAGTCGTATATGGATTGTAACAGTTTGGATTAAGTTATTTAACGGTCAGACTTGTTTCTGCAATTGCCAGGAAGTTTTATTGCTCCCTCTCTCTCTGTTTCCCGAAGACAAACACGATTTATCAAACGAAATTTATCAAACGATTTACAAGATTTGTCAAACTATTGTAATCACTCTCACGACTCAGTGATAGTGTGACAGTTTGAACTTAAAAATTGACTTAAGTGAGAGATTTGGAGATAAAAATTGTGAAAGGGTTGGTCGGTAGTAGAATATAAATATGTGCAAATACTTTTCGTAATCGCTCAACTGAAAGTAATCTCCGTTCTGTTCGTTTGAAAGTACAGCCAGGAGGAGAAAGCTGGAAAACTTTGAATCGCCAAATCTTTTCTGTTAGCCAGATCAATAATAATCAAAATACACGTATACATATGTAACATATGTTACTATGTTCTTCGGTTTCTCGAAAGTATAGACGTCCGTTAGTTCCTTTCGCGGTGGACTGTTATCGAGAGACGCTTTGACGAATGTTAATAAACCGAGTATTTTATATTCAGATAATTATAAGTAAATCCGCCCTCGGATTCGAGTTGTGAGAAAGATTTTTAAACGCGTGCCTGTACAATGATATTTTTCAAATGTTCTGTAGCGTGATGGAAAGATTTTATGCGAATAAAAGGCTGGTTTTATATTTCCCATGTTATCAATTCTTTACCCATTCTTTTCTGTGTTCGCGTATCGCACCAATTTTCCTTTCATCAGTATAGCAGATCGGCGCAGACTTCAAAGGGAAATCGTAATCCCGGAAGAAGATTTCGCTGTATTAACTTCTCAAATTAAAAACACACAAATGAAATATAATATATAATGCGCTGAATCTTGCTTTATGTGACTATGATTACCCGAGCTTTGAAAAGTCTCTGACGAAGCATTCTTAATCATGGTGAATGCTTATCGTGTGTCGTGCAATTCCTCTTCAGTGTCGTTTATATGTATGCTCAAGATTAGCTATTAACACTTTGAAATATGCGGATAATATATGAAAAATGATTTCTAGTAAAATGAAGATTCGACCTCTGGCTGAAATTAAGGAGCTCTATGAAAATTACAAAGATTAACCAATGGCTTCTTAACTGTTCTTAAATTGTGCAATATTTCATACTGATTGTCTCGTTAAAAAGCACACTTTTATTGATCGATCCTGTTGTTTCATAGTTATTTATTCAACGTTTAACCAAATTCAACATTACATTATTTGATAGAAGTTCATTATAAATAATCCTTTTTCAATCGTACTACGTACGTAATTGAACGTATCGGCTGTCAGAAACACTACGAATTTTCCGAACGATTCAATACCTCGCGAGTATAAAATTTGTCCAGCGTAGAGCACGGATTATATATATGTAATTAAATTCTCTGCACACTGCAACATCTATATGGATATTGAATTTGTATGTTGTAATCAATAGACGTAATGACTTCATTTACGAGAGTCAACAGCGAAGAATTCACAAAGGAACACGAGAATCCACTGCTGAAGAAATAATATGCTTTATTTGCTACTTGGCAACTCTACTCGCCACGTGTTAAAATCGCCCTGTATAACAATTGGACTGTGATATATATATATTTGTCGAAATTCTAATTAAGCGTAAAATTGTATACAATGTGCACGATACACAAAATTATATAAAATATTCAAGTTATAGCGCTTTCTATAATATTTGCCAAGTAAAGCAACTTTCTACCGAGGTTCTACTCTTCTAAATTATATTCTGAAAGATATGAATTTGCATATAAGTCCGCAGCTTACCAATCATATATTCAGACAATAGAACTAAGAAATTCACAAAAAATGAAACTGATCAATTTGTCTACCAAAAAACTAACGTATGAATCAAACTGAAAAATGTGAATATCATTGGAAACGCAGGAGAATGGAAGGGAATGTAAGAAAATTTAAGAGAATACAGAGCAGTGGCAATCGCCATAATATCTCATTCGGTGGTACTAAAGAACAAATCGTTTTCGAGAGGAGTGTCGAAGACGAAAAAGGAAGGGAGAGAGAAAGAGGAGCTTCCAGCCACGCGGAAACCGTGCCCGTAGAAAATGTCGACCATAATGTGCAATCTACCTGCCGAACGTAAATCTGTTCCTCAGCTGCATACACGGTTCTTTCTAATCTTTGCGGGGAGAACCGCACGCCATACCATTGACTCGCCGTCGCCATCGCTGCTGGAAAAGCAGTAAAACAGTCCCTGGCCACCTTCCACGGTGCTCTTATCCTTTCTAGACGTTAACAATGCCCGCTACCGCAAGATCGTGCGGTGTATCTATGTGCTAAGCTACGTACATATGTACAGGGTGTTCTATTTTAATAAGTACACATGGGAGGTCTATGAAATTGACCGAGACACGGAATTTTTCTTCGCAAATTGCTCGATTTACAAAGTTACAACGCGATCCTTTAGAAGAGTAGAGTTTTCAGACTGGCGCCGGAATAGTTGAATAGGTTTAGAATTCATTCATTAGCGGTTAATTATGAATCGGAAACCGTAAAAAGAAACTTTATGGTATAAGTTTCACGATTTCTCTAATGTGGATGCTAAAAATAATTTTTTAGACTTATCGCTTTAGGAAACATACGAAACTTCGATAAAAATTTATCGACCGCTAATTAAGTATTTAGTGAAACATGTATTTTATAAGTTGGGAAACACACTTGTGATTTGTTCCTTTTTATTTATTAATTTTGCATGTTAGTAAACGTACCTTTTCTTCGACTGTATCTACTGGGATCCAGAACTGGAACTTATGCAATTATATAATAATTTCAGAAGAACAAGTTGATTATTTTAAAGGAACAAATAAATGTGACCATTAAATTTTTGTGAGAGATATTGTACTAGCTTTTTCCTTTTTGCAAGGGGACTTCAGCAGTTAAATTTAATATTTCTTTATTTGGGACAAGTGCGAGCATCGCCTTACGGCGCAGCGTAAGTAGTATATCTCGAGCAGTAATCCGCCAAGCATATGATACATAAGTAGCACGAAGCGCACAATGTTCCACTCTCGTTTTTTACAATGTTATGTAGCTTAGAAGTTACATTATTTGTTATATAGTAATACTTTTCTATATCGTTACTGTACACTCCTTTTTGTCATAATCAAATAAACTACTCGTTTGAAATGGTAATTAAATAATTCGAATTTATTTGATTGTAAATCGAGCATTGCCATATCAGCCTCTTTAATATCTTTTTTGAGAATAATATCTATAGCACTAAAGCATAAAAGGCTTCATTTTCATAAAATGAATTCTAAGAATCAACAAAATATAAAACTCGACATTTTTAAAAGTAACTTATCTTCAGATCTAAATTTGAACCCTTAACGCAACGATCTCCTTCTATCCTACTAATGACATCTTTCATAAAGTACACATTACACATACATGTTTTAGTAGATGAGACGTCATAAGATATTAAAGCCTGAATTCATAAAGATCAATGATTAAAACAAGCTAAATGTTAACACATCAATCAGGTTCCATATTTGAATTAGTACAGCTCGTAGGATTTATTTCGATGGTTCTTCAAATCCACAGAGATCACAAACTATGTGATATTCAATGGCTCGGTAAAATAAAAATTCTCAAGTCCTATTAAGCAACTGAGCAAGATGTCTCCTATATCAGGCGTATGTTCGTTAATTGATTAACCCTTTGAGCGCTATGAAGCCATTTCTGGGCTCGCGTACATTCAATAAGCGCTAGGAACTCATTTGTGTCTCCGCGTACATTCAACGACCGCTACGAACCTAGCTATGAATATTATCTTTACTCTCGTGCTCCGAAATAAAAAGTCAAAGTAGTAGCAAAATACTGTTTACGCGTCATTGGAATTCCCTTCCGCGAAACTACGAATTATTTCACGCGATCTAACGTACACTCGGAAGAACTATTAATTCTCATTAGTAATTATTATAATAACCTACCTTTCCAATACAGAGTTTTCCTTTTATCAGCCTCTACATCTCATTGCCATAGTACTAAACATTTCTGGTCGCACGAAAGTACCACTAAAAATAGTACGAAATATATCATATACTTAGACTTAATTAATCGATACATAAATGATATAATAAATGCAACGTGGTGGTAATTCTTTTTGCAGACACTATACTTGTGGGTCATTGAAATCGATCAGCTGTATACTATACTAAATATTTATCACACCCTGTACATTAGTGCACTTACCTACTACATCCTATAGGTATGTAGAGGGAGTTATCGGTGTCGTGTTACACGTGTGCTCGCGATGCTTGCCGGCCGACTGCGGTAAGTTCCGAAGGGTGGTTCCGAGCCGCGGCCGTCCGTGTAGGCCAACTTGTCGGCTATCTACGACTTTCGAAAGCTCGTTAGCCACGAGCGTGCACGCTTAAACGGCCGCTAAATTGAAATCGATCCTTGCAGCTTTTGGCGTCGATCCCCGAACCCGCCGCGTCTCGAGGATCCGACCGCGAGAACACACTCGTACCGAACCACGTGCCTTGCACCAATGTGCACGCGACAATCTTGTTAAACTCGGAGGAACGCAAGCTCGTTGTTTTCGGGAAGAGGATCGTTACACGTTCGAGGAGGTAGCACGGGGGTCGCTGCAAGATTTCCGCACAAATCCTTCCTACTGAACTTCGACTAAGTTACTCGGCGGTTAAGCGGCCCGATGCTTTTTCGTGTGAATAAATTTTGCAGAGGACGTCAAGACGGAGCGTAGGCTTTTTATTAAGCTAATTAGCCGTGCAAAACTTGCAAGTTAACGTACAGTGAAACGTTCCGTCTTGTAAAGTTGGAACGTGTTTTACGTGCAGTTTACCTTTTATGCTTTCGTTTGTCCGTTTCTGTAATTGGAAATGTCAATGGAAATGGAAATATAAAGAGAATACTTTTGGAAAGTAGGTATTTCTGTCCACCGGTGGATAGATAACTTTCTAATTTTATCAGGTATCTGGAATGAAGAGTAAATTTAATTGGCAATGACAAAAAATAGAGCCAGAGAAATTGTTAGTGGTATAAAGTATAAATAGTCAGGTTATTATTAAAATATGCTCTACACAGAATGCTTGGAATTATTTTTAATAGGATAGGGTAGAACTTTCTATACAGTGGTTAGGGCAAATGAGTTTACTTATATTTTATTAAATTGCTATACCACTTTGCGTATAGTCCAAAATAACGTATACTTTGGTTCGTTGCTTCGTTACAAGAGAAATTCTTCTTTAAAATCCATTATGAATATCGTTCCTTTCAAATTTTCGTTTATTTCATTAATATACCCCGGCGTTAATTTCATTTAGAACATTAATATACTTTGTGCTAAGTTCATTATTTGGTTTATAGGTACTTAGGCTCCAACCCCTTTAGGTGACTCCTTTTTACAACCCTTCATAAAAGTTTACAGATGGATTAATAAATCGTTTCTTCAATACTTTGCTGGCTCTTTTCCATATTTATCATTTCTATCCTAAATATGAAGTTATTTTTAACAATAGCTAAACGTGTCTTTCAACTTTCAAAGATGTCATCTTAAATTGACGTTCTTCAATTTCGATTTTATCTACTTCATATTGAAATTTTCCTAGTTTTCGACTGTGCGATACTATTTCTAAATAATCGTTCTTAAAAATTGAAATAAACCACTGGCCTTCTCTACCTATCCGAATAAAATAAAATACATTATTAAACAGATTAAAAATATATTTTCTTTAAATTTTCTATTTTAAGTAAATTAAAATATTTCATCGCGTCTCAAGTGAGTAATAAAAGATATCCGAATATTTCCTTTTTCCTCGAACTGGTTGCCTGACTCATTAAACGTGATTTATTTCTAACAATAATATAGCTTCCAGCTTTCGATTAAATCATCTGTACCTCGAAAACAAAGAGCACACCTAAATAAGGCTAAAGTCAGCATAAACATTGTTGCTTTTTAATTAAACTTGTATTGCAACCGTCTACGTTCACTTAATTTTATCTCCAACTTCATGCTTTCTACGCTCAGTTTCTAAGTTCTTTTTAACTAGCTAACTCGTTGTTTTCAAGTTACTTCTAAATTTCCCCGGCCATTTTCTTACTTCCTGAGGAAGCACGTAACATCGCCGTATTTCCAAGTTAAAATTTTTTCCTTTCCAATATAAAAGAACATTATTGTTTTAGACTAAAAAATGCATTAGATCTTGTACGAGTAATAGACGTTCTAGTAATGTCGCTTGCAAATCAATGGACATGGGAGCGAATAAATTCGCGATTTACTAAGTTGTCTGTACCGAAATGATGAGTCAGTATACGTAAGATCATGCAAATAAAATAATACCGCATGCATAACAGCATTAACGATAGTATGGCGTGTTTAGTAACTCGTGGAACGCTGTGCCTAGATCGCGAATGTAATGCCTTTACATCGGCATGACCGACACGCGAAATGTTTAAAGCTCACGTTATTATGTCATAAGAGCATTTTGTAGTTCTTACTGATCGCGGAAACTATAGGAAATGCGCTTAAATATAAATATGTTTATGTATTCGTGCTGGTTGAGCAAAATGTTGGATATAAATCGTGAGCAATCTGTAAATGTTAGTGGAGTATAGGACATATATTATTACGTAACCGGTTACAAAAATTCGTATAAATCTTTTATATACAAATCTTTATATGAAACTTTCATACAGCTCAAATAAATATCAGTTAGACAAAAGGTAAGTATGTATCGCAGTAATTATGGAGAAATAGAATGACTGCCATTTATCGAGGTGTCGAACATAATACCGGTTGAAATAGGTTTAAAACAATTTTGATTAAAAGTTTCTGTATTTCACGTAGTTAAATTGTTCTGCGTCCCATTCGATTTTCGTTAATGTCGATCTATCTACCTGTATACATAGAATGCTTGACTGTACAGCTAACTACTATAATCTATGCTTGTTACATATCGAATACAACTTAAAGAAAAAGTGTTTATATTACATTAACAATACAATTTTTACATTAACAGTGAAAAGCAATTTTCTTAAATCAATTACGCAATTAAATCTAGATTTCAAGATAGTTTAGAAAATTTTAATCAAACAACTGCCAATATGTTTAGAGCGAACCAATGTTTCCTAAAATTTATAGAATTCAACCTACGATTTCACGATGGTTCACAACTGGAAATTACCTGCAATAGTCGTTGGTACGATTGTAAACGAACTAAAAAGAAACCGTAAAAATTATTCTTTATCTCAAAAGTACACATTTAAAACAATAAAAACAGTCGAATAGAACGAATATAAAAATGTTCGGCTCAAAATTGAATATCCACATAATCGAACTAACCATTGGTCACAACACTGAAGGTAGACTGTAACCGAAGAAAACTCATATTTGGGGCGTTTTCCCTTTTACGGGAAAAGTACGCCACCGGAACTGTGCGCCTGTAATAAGTGAAAGCAATTGCGCGTAATAACATCTGGCCGGAGGTGCGATTCCATCTAGCAGCACGCGGACCTTGTATAGTATCCGTGGCGAGGCTGAATTATCACGCGAGGCTGTACTATTATGGGGAACATTTAAAAATCAACACTGCCGCGTACAGCTAAAGATTGAAGCGGGTTGATGATATAATACGAGAAATTATTAGTATTATTCACTAAGGCCGGACTGGTGCACATTCGTTGCTTTAATCACACTAATGGTACGTAATGGAGTCGCGAATTCAATGTAATCCCACAGTAGATATAGTGACTCACGAAAGTACTTAAGCAGTTACTATAGAAAACTTTAATGTAATGTGCGACCTGCTCCCGTAAAATGTGCTTAAGGTGTGAAAACAAAATCGATTTCGACTGTTTCATATTCTTTTATAGGCAGACGTATGCTCTTTACAATAAGACTAACCCCAGTTTCCTAGAATAATTGCTGCTTTCACAATTCGCAATTAAAACCGTGTTACTAATGAAAGTAGACAGTTATTACGTTAATGGTAACGTCTACACGTACTCTGATCAATCTTGAACCTACGCAATATATAGCTGAAAACGAAACAAACAAGTCAGTCACAGATCGCATAATTTTAAACGCGTTTATATGGAAAAATCGTTTTTTTCGCGTTAACTTATTTTTCCCAAGACGTGTGCGTCATATATATTATATTACAAGTATTATATACCTACATTATATAAAAATTTTAAATACACCTTGTTAATGTATTTGAAATTACATTAGCATTGTAATAAAATACGATAATGACATGACTACATCGACCAAATTTGTAGCTAATCTCCAGATGTATGTACATGCGTTGATATATGATGAATTATATAGTTATGTATTAAAAACACTAACCGGACCGAGTGAATTCATCATCGAGCGTAGTGTTATAAACCGTACGCACCAACAATCGTGTTGACCTTGCTGAAAAACTGTCTGTCTTTCGGCAGACTGAAATTCACGCGCAACTTATTGTCACCGAAAGGATTACTATCGGTCGTGCACGATCCTCAAATCATACGCACGACTGGCTTTAGCGAGACAAAATAGAATGGCGACGTGCGTGTCGCTGAGTATAATAGGTAGAACAACGAAAAAGGAAATCAGAACAAAAAAACAGAAAATAGGGAGAGAGAGAGAGAGAGAGAGAGAGAGAAAGAGACGGAGAAAGAAAAAAAGAGGTCGAAAATTCTGTGACACATCGAAGCGCGGGAAAGTTATGTGGAATAGCGAAAACAAATAATCGTTTTCCGTAACAATGCGCACAGCAAGCTGCTTCGTATTTTATTGTTGCTGCCTGCGTGTTTACCCCAGCAATTCGGATTTATCGGCAACAAATGGATTTATGGTCACGACGAGATTTTCAAAGGCCGATCAACAATTGATTCGCGTCTTCTAGTCATATCCCATTCAATGTGGGTCACGTGAATTGATTGCGTCACCGATCGAAAATATAACCAAACGAAATTTTATTTCGACGACACGTTTCGCTTGTGGTCGATTTTCGAGATCACGAACGCCCCGATAGTCAAAGAAAAAAGTAAAATTTAGGTACTGTATTTTTTCCACTCCGCTAACGCGTTATATTTTATTGGTCCAATTTGATTTTGTACGAAAGTAAATTAAAGGATTTTCGAGCACAGTTTTCATGAAAAAAAAAAAAGAAGATATCGTAGAAAACGTTGCGATACATTCGACAATATGTATTGTATATTCGTTGGACTTATTTTTCTGTAGTACTGCTGCTAAATTATTCGAATGTGTCGAATCATTAAACGTAAGCGGATATTCCGAATTTGCGAAGCTTAAAACAACGAACGCGTGGAATTAAATGCGCGATAACGCGGAAATCCCGAATTTTTGATAAGAATAGCAAATATTGATTTTTATGTGCATATTTGATTTTCTGTTCGGAATTCAAGCTATAAAGTAATAGAGAGGTCGTGCTGGTAGCTTTAAACAATTTTTCGGAATATTCCGCGAAAGGCTCGAATAAATAGGTCAAATTCTTCGCGAGATAGACAATTTATCGTCTAGAACAGTGTAGTTTTGCAAAGAGTGCGATCCTAGTTTCGGTAAAAGATATTTCTCGGATGAATTACTTGCATCTGATTTTATTTGAGACATCGATTTCTAATAGTTTAAACTCAATGTTTGAACGTGTGTAGTAACATATATATAAAAGGAAAGAAAATTCGATTTTTAGACATGAAATTTCCTAGAGAGAAATACAATTCATTTTTCATCTTTCTTAGAGAAAGAATTTTGCACGTCGAGTTTCATTGAAATCCTCGAGCAGTTGTATAGCTGCAACGTGTGGACAAATAAAGAAACGACGTGACTCGTACGCGTTCACGTTCTGCGTTCAAAAAATGCATAAAGGACCCTTCCCTCGCGTAGTAGATAAAGTGTTAATAAATATTAATAACTGTACCTAGGAATTGATATTGCTTCAGAAATCAATTTTCTTCATTTATTATAATTTATTTATTTTTCGAAAACTTGTGTTAGTGAACACAATGTTTAATACTTTGTAGAATTTTAATGACTATTAGTATTGCGACGACAGCGTAAATTATCGTGCGAAGTTCATTAAACCCGGTGAAAAATGAAGTAATATAATGTTCTAACACATTATTTCAAACATGATAATTGTGTGGTACATGATAATTAATAACACGTTATATGAACTTTCATGCTGTATATTCTAAACTATCTTGCTATGTCGTTATTTTATTCGCGCGTTCAATATCTTAAAAGTTATTTACGAACAGAATGTAGAGCTCGAACGTTAATTCATATCAGTTCGTTTTATTATACGTAAAATTAATAGACTTTCGCTTAATTCTTGTCACGCACATTTTATTTTAATATGCATAGAATCGATTTTTAAAACAAAATACGTGCATATCGATGATCCTAATTTATTAACGAACACGAAAAAAAGTGAACAATTACGCGTAACTAAATGAAATAAAATTTCAAGAATACGTATGGCAAGTATGAAAAGATATATCCTTGCAAGAAAAGAAATTATTTGTTTGATTTATTTACGACTCACCTCGTATATCCGTATCGAGCGTCGTCCTTATGGAGATTATAAATGATCGGGTTCGATTCCCTCTGATCCTCTTTTCCACGGATCCCGTTGCACGGTTGGATTGTTTCATTTTGCCTGGCTGTCATTACGATTTCTGACGCGATATACACGAACGTAATCAAACATATGCTGCTTTATACGATACTGCAGCGCCTAATGCCTCGATTACAGTGAGATGAAGCGGCAAAACGACGCAGCATATTCCGTATAAACAACGTCATAAAAGCATCGTGGACGCATGGAAACTTTTTCCTGCTGTAGACAAGGAAAACAGGATGGAGAGGAAATACATTAAAAAATTGTAAAAACGATTCTCTATTGTTGAATCACGATAAATATCAGTCACGGTAATTTGTAAGAAATAATTATTATAACATCTGATAAGTCAATATCTTTGATTATCTCGATCGTGTTACCTTTTTCAGAAAAATTGTACTTTTAGCGAAAATTTCCAGAGGACTTTGTTCATAAAACTTATATGACCGAGAGAGCTGTAACGTTTCATTAATAATTCAAGAGATTTCTCGAAAAGAAGCACATACAACAAAATGGTGATTTCAGTACATCATTTTAGGAGTTTTAGCTCTGGTTTTTTCATAGCTACATTTGGATTGGTAAATGTAATAGCTCATAAACTTTGTTCGTTTTATATTTACGAAGTGAAGAAAAAAATGATTCTTAATCTAAATAGATAATTCTGTAAATCTTTTTCTCAAAATTCTCTCAATCTTTGTTTTACGATTGGACGGTTTCTAGAGATTTCGACGTCACCTTCTATCGTCTTGAAATGGAATTTCATACTTGTCAGTCCCCATTAGAACGATAGATGTTTAAACAATTTTAATAATCTGTACCATAACATCGTTCGATGTTACATAAAAGAACGAAGCAACGATTCCTGTGTCGTGAGATGCATAGAAAATCCGACTCTCAGTCTGGAGCGTTAAAAGTGTGAAAGGAGAGTGTTTGGACCAAGTGCTCGAGATTATTATGTGAACAAAGGGCGTACGAGTGCGCAAGATTTTGGGTGAACACTCCTGAATTGTAGACATTCTAGGAATTACTACGTCGAGTGAAGAAGATTGAGAAATAGAGAAAGAAAGGATGTGCATATGCAAGGAGAAATGGTTGGGAAAATGCATGCGTAAGTTCAAAGTTCAATCGAGACCAGAGTTGAGAATGGAGTTTGGGATTACAGTTGGAATTTTTCAGTAAGAGTTTTGCAACCGTTTTATCCAGCGGCGTAAAAGTTTCACTCTAATCAAACCTTTATTCCTATTACCATTCTTGTTATTATATTTGTATTATTATTAAATACACTTTTACATCAAGTTATTACTAGATATTACCAATATTATTAAATTACAATTATTATTGGACATATTATGAAATGTTACTCACTAATTTAAAATTGATACTGAATTTGGCAATGAATATATGTGGGTATTATTAACGTTTTATGAGTTAAACATTATTATTAAATTATATTATTAAATGAGTTCTGACGTGCAACGAGTCTGAGTTGAAATTTTCATTATGAAATTCTGCAGTTTGACATTTCTACACTAACATTAATAATAATGTTATATATATATATATAATATAAACTCAATATTCATCAAAAATCGATTCTGCCACTATGGCCAATAGGCGAAACGGGGAAACTCGCGAAGCGATGAGTCGACAGAATAATTTCGATTACGAAATGACCCAGTTGACAAATTAAGCTAGGAAACTTGGCTGGACGAAACTATTCGTCTATTTGGTGTCTAGAATTCTTCGAGATCGGCCGGTAATAGACGCGCGAAAAGCTTCTCGTAAACTTCGATTAAACTTCTCAATGTACGGTGTAATTTATATTCATCAATGCATGAGTAATTCTTAAAGCTTGTTATAATAACTTTCGTCGGTAAAAGTGATGGAAGATAGAGAAAAGTTGGACTCGTGCTGTTGCAGTTTTCAACTTGATAATTAATTACCACGATACGAAACAACGGGTGATCCCGCAGAAATTGAAGAGAAATTTCGTTACGTATGCATGGAGGGATAAGGAAAACAGGAAATTGTACAACTTTATGCTTTTAAATCCTTCTTAAATGGCTTTTACATAAATGGATAAACGGTAACAAGGAGAAGAATTGAGAAGAAGCAACAAAGTTGAGATTATGATTTATTTTAACATGGTGGTAATAGAATAAAAAATGACTCGGCGATGTTCACATCTTTATATCATTATATTTTAAACTCGTTTTATTTGCTTTTAAGGCAATTTCGGCTTCCATGGAAAAATGATTTTCTGACACAATATACCTAGTAATCGTACATAATTTCAAACTTTTGCTACGAATGTAATTTCTCAAACATATAAAGACTCCTTCCTACTCTTTCATTAAAATTCAATTCTCAAATTCGACTTCTAGATTAAAAAAAAAAAAAAAAAAGAAATAAGATCCAACAAACTATTTATGGTCACAGGTTACACGCAAATCCTACTTGAAATCGCACCAGATCCCATTCTCTAAACCAAATTCACGCATAAGAGTCTCGCCATATATCCTTTCCCTTCACGAAACATTCAGTTTACACGTCAGGATCGAAATTACTCCAGCTCGTACTCGATTAAAATATTTCATTCTCGCGTTTCCATGTTACAACAGAAGAATCCGTGACACGGCCTTCCGACGCAATTAACCGGCTTTTAAGACTTCAGCTGATTCAGAACGTGGAAAGGCTGAAGATATAGAGAGGAAAATCTTCAAGCAATTACCGGCTGATTTAATTAGCATGAAAAGTTACTGGCGCGGTTCACAGGAAGACAAAGAGAGAGTTCTGTGTTCGCTTTTAGCAGACCTGAAGAGGCACTCGTGTCGGCGTGACTGGTCGCCGGGACGATTGTAAACAGATATTTTTACGATATTTTCTTGGTAGAGTCTCGCACAAGTGCTACGCGCAGGCGTCATACTGTTGGCGGCAAAGCGTCGGGACGCTCGCCGTACACCAGCCAGTTGACGTAGCCGCGTCGTCCACGTAACAATATGCTCCCAGTTTTCGCGATCACGGTTCTCTGCATCGCGACATGGGCATCCGCGCTGAACGATCCGCTCTCAGGTAAATCGACCACATCACCTGACCAGTTGATACATTTTTCCATTCAGTTCTTTTATCATTATCAGTGAAATTGAACCATTTCTTCGTCATATTTTTCTCTTTGAATTTTTGTTCAAAAAAGTAGTTAAGAAAATATTTTGATAACGCGTTGTAATATGGTTAAGTACGTTTACGAGCCAGTTATAAGAGCGCGCAAGTGTTCACGAATGTTTGCAAGCTACTTAAATAATTAACGGAGACGTGCAATGTATACGAGCGGAAACGCTCGTTAATGTCTGCGAGTGTTCTCGAGCAGTGTTCCTAATACATTCGAAGAACGAAATTCGAAGTAAAAGCACGTTTATATGAGAGGAAGAATCTATTGCCTTTTGTTGGTGGATTGAGGGGAAATAGAGGTGAAGACATCCTTCTTCGCTGACATTTGTCTGATGGCGATGATCAACAGACGGTTGGCAAGGATGTTTGAAAAACATCTTCGAATGTTTATGCGCATTTTGCGCTTTTCATAGAGACTCGGTTGTAGACGTTTGGCATGACAGTTTCTTGAAAAATTGTTATCAGAACCGAAGTTGTTGGACGTGAGGTGTGGAATTTCGAAAGATACATTTTGACGTTTGGTTAGCGTTGCAGTTAACATTCTTGGAAGTTTAATGGCGCGTTGATAATATATTTCATTCGATTCACACATGGTTGATTACCAGTATAGTACTGCGTATGTGTACCTATGCATTTACGACGTATGTAAGTACGTAAAAACGAACATGCAGCTTTTGTAGATTCAAAAATATATAAAACATCAAGAGTAAAATTTATATGTGTATTATAACATTTGGAAGATAAAATATACTTTTGCTCAAATTTAGTTAGCTCTAACACGAATTTGCATAAACAACCGCGATTTAATTATCAGTGTTGGCGCTCTAAATGCAATGCTAACGAATTGTTGGCATATGTACCACGTAGAAGCCAAACTGACCATCATCTGTAAAATCAGACGCTAAATTATATTCTACTAAAATTAAGATGCAACTAAAAATTGTTCAAAAGTGTAATTGTACAGTTTGTCTTCTGAACGTCTCATACCTCTTTCGAACAAACACAGTTCACATTTAAAAATCTCGATTGTGATAACATACTTTCGAACCACATGAAAAGTCATCAATTTTTGGAAAATTACTATTGAATTTTTCAAAAGAGTACACTTGCATCCAAAGAGTCACCACACAATAACGCTATTTGTATCAAAAGAATTTCGACAGAATCAGTTTATGTCCTGTGATACAGGTCCACGCGTAAAGCCTCCAATTTTTGAAAAGTTGTTTATTGAATTTTTTTCACAATTTTATCGTACCTACAGGATCATGTGTCGAAGCTTTCAATTCTTGGAAAACTGTCATTGAATTTTTTCACAGTTTTATGATATAGGACCACGTATCAAAGCGTTCAGTCTTTAGAAAACTGTCAATTCAATTCTTTTACAATTGTGCGCTATAGAACCACGTATCAAAGTATCTGCAATTTAAAAAAAAATCTATCATTGACAACTATCTGCACAGAATATTTCCTATATTGCAATATTATAGCGTTTCTGTTTCATCAAAAGACCAATCGCAAAGGGACACTACAAAGGTTTCCACAAGTCATAGCGCAGTTAGGATATTTTAGTGTTTACGTCCGATATAACAGTGTTAAGTTCTGGATGCCAGCATCCAGCGAGCGTGTGCTAAATTTTACGTGTACAGGAGATACGTATCGTGGTGTATCAAATCGTCTCCATCGTCCATTTGGCCACGATAGAGAAAGTCTTATGAACAATCTCAATACGACGATCGTAAACTGACCGTTTGAAGCTCAATGGTTGTTACGGTACGTCTAAACGAAGGAACACAGAAAGACGATGGAGTGGTTGGTTATTGCCGGTTGTATAATCTACGTGCCACGTTAGACGCAGTATGCATATTTTACGAAGTTAATCACCGACAACAAAGACTGTTATTTCGTTATGGCCAGTGTTCTCTAAACTACCGGTGAATATGTAGAATTTTTTGTAGTAGTGAAAAATGACTTGCGGTATGTTGGTTAAAGAAGGTTCTGAAACATGAATACATAGAATGTTCGATGGAGTTAATTTATTCGTAAAGAAATTTCTATGAAATATAAATGGTTAGTGAAAAGAAAATGATGACATTACGTAGAAAGTTTTTTAATGTAAAGTTTTTCGAACTAATGAGAATTTGCATACCTATGTGTGGAATCTTGATTGAATGAGATACTAAAACATTTGTAAGTAATTATGATATTTAGTGGACTTAATTTATTAGTAGAGAAATTGAAATGAAGATGGTAATGGTTAGTAAAAAGGAAGTAAAGGACTATGATAAAATTCTTACAGGATCGTTTGAAGTAGCGAAGAACTCTGTGTAAACCTTTAAATGTTTCCAAATATTTTAAAAGGTTTGAAAATGTAGGCGAATAATTATAATATTCGGTGAAATTAATAAAAAGAAATATTTTAAAATGTAGGATTTTTTCAATTCTGTGTTGAGTAGGATTTTAATATATTTCTGAATGGCTATGGCATTTAGTGAACACGAAAGTAATAATTAATAAAAGTAAATTAAAGAATATATATATGTAACGCCGTCTTCGTATTTTCCGAAGCAACGACAAATTTTGGGATTTTAATTGAATAAGATTTCAAATCTATAAATGTCTGTAACATTTGATGAATTAGCTATAAAAAAAATTGGAACAATTAATAGGAGGAAACCAAAAGAAAAAATACGTAGAAATTTTCTAAGCTTTGCAATCGCTCTAACATATATATAATCATTTTGATAGTGTTTGACTTAGGAACTACACAAAGTGCTTGGGGTATAAAAGATTAATCACGTAGTTATAGAATGCAATTATCTTGCAAGATTTCCTGTTTTCTTATTCTGTACTATTTCCTGGATTTCCTGTAGCATTTGCAAGCATAACATCTCTCGATCTTCTCACTTCCGCAGATGATTAAACAGGAGGTTTAATCCTAGTTCCTTCATCGTTCGTATGCAGTTCGTTACGTCTGTGAATGTTCCATTCACATGGAAGACGACATCTTAGTGTCAGTTGTCAGATTTCATGTCAACTTGTTTAGTATCTAACTTGGTTCCGGATATTCAAATTCTAAGGTCTTTCATTTCCTACTTTTACACGTGATTCAATACAAGCCGATTGATTTTCTGTTAAAATCTGATTAATAATATTCACGTTGATTCTATTTCTGCAAGATATTTTAGAATATAACGGAATGGAATTCATAGGAAGCTTTTGAAATAAAATTATTCTAGTGTTGGTTAGAAAAATTCAATTGTGGAAGAAGCGTTTAAACACGCTTAATTATTCATAAATGTAAACTATTCTGTTAACTTACGTTCACGTGTCTTCAATCATAGATTATTATCCTTGTATTACTATCTAGTAGCACGTACTCGTGAATTTTATTCAAACGTGTACATCACTCACGTGCTCGAAATCGATAGTTTGACTTATACATCATGCTTTTATTTTACATTTTCAGTTCATTATATTATGAAATCTATACGCAGTGCTTTATAATTGGTGGTGTAACCGAAAAGAGGATCATATGAAATTAGCTAACAGCAAAATTTGCATAAACAGCAACTAACATTACTGCAAAATATAAAGTAAAATCTTTTCATACCAGGCTTTGTTTTCGCGAAAACTGCTTTTAATTATTTGGCTAATCCATGTTCCGATTTTTATTTATGGGGTCATCTGCAATTAACCAAATTACATTTCCTGGAAATATCGTAAAAGTGGAGCAATTAGAAGGAAAGATTGTTTTAACATTTGCTGAAATAATGCGACGGAACACGCTATAAAGTGTTTCTAGAAATTTAATACGAAATGCAGAATTGTGTACTCGACAGAATGGGGAAACATTTTCAATAATTTCTAGAGCAATAAAATTTATCGTGCGTGAATATCTTGTTTCATTGCGCGTTATGCATTAACCAATATAATAAACACAAACATAAGTATACAGCTATAATACCTTTAGAGAGATTTATTAAATACCATGCTTATATACATGCGCATCAGGTAAATATTTGAACTTAATTTGTTGGAAAACATCGTCTTCGATAAAAATATTTTATTCTATTTTCCATCCTTGTTTTTTTTACATAGAACCACTGGCTTCTCGATTATATCGATATTCTCACCAATTGTAGGATGCCACATATTATTCGATTACGTTAATCGTTTCTGAGCGCAGCAACAATATTTACAATCGCACTGATCGACATCAAATTTTTCATTTCTTCTCATCGATCTGTTTTTTGTATTTTTCCTACTTATTAACACAGTTCTATTCCATTGTTCAGTAAGTTTTATGAACGAAATGAAGCGTAAATTATTTGCGATCCATAGGTGTTCAAAGAATAGCGTATCAATTAGAATATTTAAAGACATTTCATACTCTCATTCCACTTAGGTCCTCGCTTGGGAATCGCTTCGGGTAAAAAATAGATTAATAGAATTTTCACAGAGAAATCTCGATTTTCAGTCTCGCAGTCTCTAACTCACAGAGAATTTCTTGCCTTTACATCTTTCATGTCGCTTCTTTCGTTTCTCTAATTCCTCATTCTCGTTAATGCTGAGACACTCACTAACACACGGAAAATTTCTCGACTTTATTTTTTCACGTCGCATCGTACATCCCTCTAGAAGCCGACGAAAGATGACAAGCATATACATCTAAGTTCTTTAATTCTTAATTTGCATCAACCTCAAGATATTCTCTATCCTAACTCATAGAAAATTGCTTGTCTCTATTTTCTCGCGTGGCATTGTTCATCCCAAAGAAAACCGATGAAGGATGATCGGCTTCGAACAGAGCCAATCCATTCTCGAACGTCACCCTCCTGAAATACGTAAGCGTTTCTGGGGGGGAAAAAAACGAACGGCTCGGGGCCGTGACACGCTCGATAGAACTGGAGAGAGCGCGAGAGAGGTGATCGAAATCTTATCGCGACGCTGGATCTCTTTAATCGCCACCCCCGTTTTACTGCTTCGTATATAGTTGCATAAAATGCGCGTCAGTCTTGACTCGCGCACCACGTCGACGCCGCAGGATCGCGTTGTAAATTTAGTTTGCTCATCGATCGCGAAACGATTGTGCCGCGCTCGCTAAATTATCTCTCGTTTTCCAGTTTCGTCGCTCGTATTTCATTTAACGGCCAGGCAATCTAAGGAGAGCCGAATGCTCGATAAACAATCACATTGCTATCTAACTGGAAACAATTCTGCCTTGGAATGGTTTTGAATGAATACGAGACAAATATCGACCCATGATCGATCGTGTTGTTCGATACGTAGCTGTAGATAAGTTTATGAAATGCTTTACTCGTATCGATGTGGCCGTGTTTAGTAAAATGATTGTTGTGGTGCTTAGAACGTTCATTGATACGTGTATTCGCGCAGACTGTTTTATGGAAAGTTTTCAATTAACGTGATCACGTTTGTTGAAATTTTCATTTGCTTGGTAATATACGTATAGGAGGTGGAATGTTCATTGATTCGTATATTCATGCATAGATAGCTTCAGGGAGAATTTTATTGGATAAATATGATCGTATTTAGTAAAATGTTAATCTCGTTCCCGAAAATTTAGTTGATTTGTGTAGAGTATCGAATTAATTACTGAATAATCTAGGTTTCCATATATTACGTTTGTATAATTATAAAGTGGGGTTTGCAAAGTTAGAATTGAAGATGCGATGCATGTAATAAAAATATGCAGAAATTACACCGAGAAAGATGAAGTTAACGACATTGAATGATGTTTGGTGATATATATCTAAATAACAGTCTATGGTAATGAATCCTTTATTGTAAAGAGGGGCATGTTCCAATTTTATTCGTGCACTAATGGTACAATATCCAGTTCCACGAAAACGCGAATTTAACGGTCTATAAATGTAGCCCTGTGAATAGAAACGAATATCGTCGTACTTAACAGCCAGATGTTGCTAGACAAGAATAAATATCCCTTGGTCGTTATTATTCTTACCATACTTCAATCTACATTTATATTTTATATTAAATGTTTCTAATCTAAAAATATTCAATCGTAAATCATTCAAATTCTTATAAATAATTAATCGTAAAATATTCGTGATGAGTAAAAATCGTTAAAAAGAACTAACCCTATTGAAAATATTTATACACTTCAAGGAAAACTTTTGTACACACATTATGTGCATTTTATTAAGTTGCTTCTAGGATTTTGTACTTTTAGAACTGAACCAGGAGACAAGTTTAAGTGACTTCTTTGGACGCATCGACTCTGTCGCGTTTATCAGTTAGTTGCTGTTGGTGAGCGGTCATCCAACATGCCGTAGCTCTCACGAGTATACAGACTTTCGCCTATACTTCAAATGCTAGAACATCTGCTTTCCAGCTCGTAAATACGAGAGTACTTCCAGCGCGATAAATTGCGCTGTCATATTTTAATCAGTCCATTGGGCAACCTACGAAACATAGTTTTAACTTTTATAGCTGCAAGAGGGTGCATAATATAAAACTCACTTGGTAGATTACAATGATCTATAATTTCACAATGGCACTTCGTATAACATTGCTCGAAAACATACAGATGGTCACAAACATATTCGGAAACAAGTATAATTTGACTCTGTGCTCTGTATTTTCAGTAAACATAAAAATATATGAAATATTTGGTGTTCTATACAGCCTCTAGGTAACAAAAATACAGGAAATTTTCATCTGTCGCATTTTTTAAACGACTGAACGCAACCAGCGTAGAGTAGCTAAGTCATATGCCAGAAAAATATTCTACGGAGCAATAATTACTCCAGAACTTATCGTTAATAATAACGAATAAGGTTCGATTAACCAGTGTTGTATATTTGCTCAGCAAAAAATTCTTAATATTTTTGGCTACTGTGCAACACAGTGTCATGCATTTGGATGTTAAATTGACCTGGCCTTTTCTCCTTCTTCTTCGCGGGAATTGGAAGGAAATTCGTAACTAATTCCGGGTAATAAGGTTCGTGCAATTAGAGAGAAGCAAGAACGGTAGATTTACGGGGACGTCGAGCGACGTGCGATAATTCGGTGCTAAGTCATTAGCCTGGCCGATTACACCGCAAGGTGCGCATAATAGCGCGCCACCGTATCTCCGTGGCTCCTAATTCGCGAGCATCAACCTCCGTTCGCCGTTGTTCCGATTATCCTTTCAATTTTATGTCTACGCTTCCGTTGGCACCGCTTTAAACCGGAATTACAAACTTTTCGCGCAACTCGATGCCAGCTTACGACGTACTCGACTTAATCTTAACTCTGATATTCAGCGAACTCGTAGCTTAGTAGTTGTTATTGAGTTTATATCGAATCTTAGAATAATCTAACTGACCAGTGACATTTTATTTTCGTTGTCTGCGTCGTGGAAAAGGCGTGAAATTTTTAATGAATTTCTCACGCATTTCGCACCGTGCGCATAAAAACACGTATTTCCCATGTATAAAATTTTGTATATTTTGGCGCAAAATTGCTACAACTGGAAAGGTGCTCCGTTACGTAACCTGCGTTCAAATAGTAATTATTATTTTTAAATCCAGCTCAGAAGTCTTGGGATATCTATTTTTAATAAAATAATAAAACTTGGATATTTAGTATAAGCTATGAATTTTAAATTGTAGTGCATGCGCGTTTTAGTATAGTAAATTATGTTAGTAGTACATTATTTCGTAAAGTATCAAATATTAAACAATTACGACATCGTTTATCCACAATTTGTTTCAATTTTGGGTGCAGATGTCCTAATACGCACAAACAAAATAATACATCATAACGAATACATTATAAACCACGGAATACGCCTCCATCCGTGAAATCTAAAATTTACGAAAGATTCACTGTGGCTACGTACCACAGACGTGAACAAGTTCCGAGCAAAACTTATCCGTTTCAACGAGCGCCAAACCAATCGTCACCTTCGAATTTTCTATTTAAATGACGATTCGGAGCGGGTATCTTCCCCCCTGCGGCTGATGGACGTAAGGAATAATCGTTCCGGCGCGAATAGACGAGGGATCTCCAGCACGATCTACGAAGTGTCCCGTCAGACGACTAAAGAACCTATTTCCAGCCGACCGGCCGAGAAAGAGAGAGTAATTATTATCACGCGAAAGGATAAGGAGAGTTCGTTGGACTAACTTCCGCCGTGATAATTTATACTTGCCATGGTACGCGCGGCTAGAGGTGCGGTAGGAGGTGGTTCGGACGGTTAGAGCGTTGGTGGAGGAGGACTAAGGAAAAGAAAGAGCGCAGGTGGCACAATGCCGACTTTGCACGTTTCCATTTGAATGTGTATGAGCACGCGTGACTCTAAGCTCGTCCTTAGCCGCGAACCTACGGCCACGTAATGAATCGGCAGATGGCGATTACACGATAAATCGAAACGAACACTTACGGTTAAGGGCGGATTTATGGACGCCACGTATCGGCACAACTCATTCAGTTTGTTGCTCTTCGATTTACTGACAATGTGTACTACTGACATTCACGGAAGGAAGTTTGTCTGTCGCGAACTTGTTGGATGTTGTTGGATGACAATTTCAAAGGTCTCTCGATAGACTTTAGGGAATATTGTTGAGATGGTTGGATGTAGTTGAGCACAAATCGAACCTTCCATGAAACTCTAATGGCATTCGTTAGGCACCATGGATACGTAATCGTTTAGGTTATTTAAATGGTTTCTTTTGTTAATTAAATTACGTTCAGGAACGAAAGATCCATTCAGTCCAAGAACGTGGCCTATCGCTTTATCTACTTCGTCGACGTTGATGCGTAATATAAAGAACAATCCATATCGAACGCTATAAATCGAATACAAACGACCACCTATAACTCGGCAAATCAATGAACGTTTCCTCCATGACACGTTGGAAGAACGGCGATAGATGAGACCGATAATCCTCCGCCACTTCCGCGAGTCTCCACAAAAATAAATAAACAGGGCAGGCTAGGTAAAAAGAACGAGAAAAGTGGTCGACGCTATGTGAATATTTTTATTAGACAAATGTGACGGATAATCTGGACGAACGTGAGATCATGCATTATTCAACCGGCAGATATTCCCATCGGTGTCTATAATTTACGCCATCGCATCTGTCTCGCGAGTCTTTGTAAAATTTAAATCTTCATCTTCCGCTGCTGCACGGTGCCTTCCTTCGTTTCGTCTGACATCGAAGACAACGGCGAGCTTTGGCTCGAGTCAAGACGTTATAACGCGTTTTTACAGAGTAATATTAGCATCGTCTCATCGAGGTCCCTTTAATCTTGACGTACAAACAGTTGAATTACATCGTCCGTGCCGGTTACTGCTTGGTTTCCGGTTTACATTTCCCGCGACACTGGATAAATTAAAGTATAGTACGATTTGTTCGCTCTAAACTAAATAGAATTGTAGTCTTACCGAATCTGAAAACAGCGTGATAAGTATTGTCGTTAATAATAAGTGGCTGGTTGAAAATCGTGGTGGTATAAGTAAAGATTTTGAGAATTTAGATTTTATCATATATTTCGCCAATTATGGGTATCGCACTTTTAGTTTCAAAATACTAATCTTAGTATTTTAAACGAGTTCCTTGTACAATTTGTTTCATTTGTTCCCTGATAGACATTATAAAATTTAATATCTTAATTAAAAAATTTAATATCCCGCGAGAAGTTCTCTCTAGCCTTAAATCATTCCATTATATCTTTGTGAATTACGAATTTAAAACGGCAAAGATTGATTAGCTAAGATAGCAGAATTCTAAGCTGACTCTTTCTTAATATTCTCAGTTTCTATGGAAGAATATCACTCTACTATCACTTATATTTGTCCAATTTTAAAACAAACGTGATATAACTGTGCGAAGATTTTCGAATATAGTATAATAGAATACTCGTTGTATTTCGACATTTAGATAATTCGGTTTCACGCATAACGTAACACGTCATCGAATGATAGACGTTGACTTATGTACGCATTACACGTCATGGTTTTTCAATCCTCGAAATGACGCGACTGGAAGGCAAGGATGAAGCGTTTAAATTAATTGCACCATCGATTTCGGCGAACGAAGGGCCACCGATTTGATTCGTTGATTACACACCGGTGACTGGTGTGTTTGATTTACCGCGTATTTCGAGTTATTAGACAGTGGTCGATCGCGATCGAAATGAGGGTGCATATTTCATTAGGACGAGGCGCGTGCCGCTTTTGCGTTATCTATCGTTCGTCCCTTTTTGTCCCATTCGTGTTTCATTTTTTCGATCACATTATGGACACGATGTATAGTTTATTCTATGAAATGACGTTTCAGAAGGAAGTGAAGTACAAGCTTTGCTAATGTTAGCATGATGATCGAATTGTTTAGATAAGACAATTTTCAGAGAAATATAAATAGTTTGTATAATCGTAGAAATTTTAATTTGTTCATGAAAATTTACAGAAATAAGTAATTAGATAAGGATATGAGCGTTAACGATCGTTATTCTGATTCTAAAATTTGCAAGTGTCTTAAAGCGACTTTAGGGTATAAATCTTATTGCTGCATTGAACTGAGTCCAGTGGAATATTCAAATAAGTTTGGTAAACTATCAGATAATCTTGAATTTCGACGATCATGAACCTTTATCGAATCTATTTTCCTTCCAATTATACAATTATATTGTAACGTTATTCTAAACATGATAATTTTTTTATTTAAAATCGTAGATCTAGGTTTAGCTCTTGCTATGATTTTTGTTTATTATAATTTCTACATATATGCTTGAACAAATTAAGTACATAACGATACAGTAACTTTACAAAAATTTGGGATTCAAACCACACTTCCCGTGAGAAAACTTTTTGTATGGTGTTAAGTACTCCACATAGTAAAATAAAATTTCGTTCCTAGTATATGCTTACTGCATTTGATTTAAATATAGTTACTCTTCAATAATAAAAAAAATATGTAGTTTATTAGAAAACAAGAATTTTGTTTTATTCTGGAAGTACATTCTGTTCATTGAATGTTTCGTACGTTTAGTCTAATGAATTATCATGATGCTCATATATAATTTAACGTAATTTAACAAAACTGGGGCTCGTTTGATGCAGAGTTCGTAACTGGAAACGTGTTATATGCTTTTATAATATGCCTGACTTTAGAACTGTAACTGATTTCCGTAGTTTATTCTTGTTTGTTTATGAACAAAATAACATAGAACATTATTATTTGCAAAAACATCAAAAAGTTATCCAAACTATCTAGCATACATAATATGTACATCACATATGTATGTTAGAGTAGCCTATCTTAGAATACAATTATTTCTGAATTAATGTGAATAATAAAATATGTTTTTCTTTCAGTGTTCATTCTACATATAAGCGTAGGATTTGGCGTTGTTACCTAATCTACTTAAATTCACATTATTCATTGAGATTATTCTGTTTTAACAAATGACTAAGAAAAGTGTTCACTATTTGGCTTCAACTACCAATTAATCAACATCGTTCTTAATGTGTTTCTGATATCACATACATATAAAATATTATATATATATATATATCCATATATATATATATCCTTGATGATTACAAAAATATAAATAATTAAATTGACAATTAAAATGGTGCTGCAATTTGTGTTATAGATACAAACTCAGGTTACAGTTATACTCAGTGTACATTTTTGGACAATCACAATATGCTAATAAGATTTCAAAAGTTTC
This sequence comes from Bombus confusus, assembly GCA_014737475.1. NCBI lineage: Eukaryota > Metazoa > Arthropoda > Insecta > Hymenoptera > Apidae > Bombus > Bombus confusus. The sequence continues at coordinate 1,173,791 of JACXIV010000144.1, forward strand.
ATGTAGTGCAAATGATCCATAAGAGTTTTCCATGATCAAATATTTGAATACTTTCATGAGCCACTGTAAAAGATACTTTTTTTTTTACCATGTAACAGAAAATCTTTACTTCTTCCACTTAAATTATCTGTCACTTCAATTCCTCAATTAAAAGAATTTATCATTCACAATGACCGAAAGAGTGCACAAAAGGCGTCGCCTAACATGATTGAAAACGATCCTTGATTCTCTCAACGAACCAAAGGGCTGTGTTCACGAGCAGCCGCGTGTTTGTCCACACACGACCCATCTCTTGCGCAGAGATTTCGGAGTGCGAAGTGGCGAATTGTCGGTTTAATACCAACTGCTCTCGTGCAAACAGTGATGCGTCGACTGACAGTGGTTGCCTGTTTGCGAATTAGGTGCAATCAAACGCAAAATCGTCCGAGCAAATATCTTGCTATTTGCCAATCATAGATGTGCCACAGCTAATTACTGTCATAAGCGAAGCGAGACGTGTGCGAAGCGAAAAGATCTCGTCGGAAAATTGTTGAGAGAGTACGAAAGGAAATTCACAGGGTTGCGTTTCGTTCGTGCGAATTGTTCGTGCTATTTGAGAACGGCGGATGTAAATTTACACGTGAAAATTCGTGTCTAGTCCGTAAATGATAGATTATCCGTTTTGTTTAATTAGATTACGTTTATGCAAATTTCTATTTTTATAAACAGAACCGAAGAAATGAAACTTAAACAAAAATTTGTTTCGCTCGTTAAATGCTATAACGCGTGAATTTTTAACGCTTCTCGCCACATTCCACGTTCGAACTATATCCTTTTCCATTAAAAAATCGTTTCTCGTTAATTGCGCATTTCTATCGAACTTTCTAATTGTAATTCAGATTCGTGTGAAGTTAAAATAAATTATTCTAACACTGATTAATGTATTATCAAAGAATTAATTCTAATTTGACTATAAATAATAAGTAAAAAAAGTAATTAATTCTAATATATTTGCATCTTTCCTATTTGAAACATTGTTCTGCATTTTCTTGTTACTTCTGTATCATTTAGCTCCTCAGTTGTAATAAAGAATCACGTGACTCCAAAAGAAGTTGATTAAGTTCTCGTTTCTAAGAGCATCGTGTTTTATATCGACATTGGTGTGAGAGTTCGTGTTGTCGTGGAAATGATGCTGTTTTGTGGTTGGTTGTGCTTGTGTAAGTACGCCTTTTGGCGCATGTTGGTGGAAGCAGTGGAAATGTACTTTCTTCTCTTCCGAGTTATTTCTAGGATTCAACTGCGAATCCCAGGCAGGTGCAGGAATAGGTAGAATTTCGCTGTTAACCGTACTCGATGGACGTGTACATTTCAACTGTCCTATAGTTATTGGAGTTTATTACTCGACCTTGTAATAAATCCTGCTGTTTTGTATAACTGAGAGTAAAAATTGTTCTATTTTCTGAAACAACTGTGAAATTACTATCTTTCATTTTGATAGGAAGATTGGGTCGTCTACGATTTATATATGAAGGTATAATTCCTAAAATTATATCATAATATTAATTATATAATACAAATAATGAGATTGTTATATAAAATTATTAGATCGGTGAATAGGAAACGTCAAATTTTGTTAGTGACATGATCTCAAATCATTTAAGAAAGAAATGTTTACTAATCATAAGTTAACATATTTTAATTGATTTAAATTAATCAATTTTATTTACATGTATATTTTATCTATTTTATATATTAATCAATATATTCATTAATCAAAATAAGATTGACTAGTTTCCACGCATTTGTGCCAACAGAGTTTCAATGCATAAACACGATTTTTCAAACAATTTCAAACGATTAAAACAAGATCTGAGAGAATCGTGCTCGAAGATTTTAATTTCTAATGAATTTTGCGCAAGAAATTAGTTTCAAATTGTTTAACAAGTAACATTTTACAACTCAGGAAAGTTTGGCTGAAACTTTGATGTTTCGGTTGAAGTAACTTCATTTTCGAATAATGAAACGTTTCGCGATTAAACGAATATCTGAAAGAAGCGCACGCTATAAAATTTTAACATTTAATTTTGCGTTTTATAAAAAATTAGTTTCAAACGTGTTAACGCTTGTGAAATTTTGAAGCGCATGAAAATCGAGGGAAAATGTTTCGTACAAAACACGAAGGAAAAAGAATTTAAATCACGAAGATTTCCTCTTTAAACAATAAAGAAGTACCTCTTTTAGCAATCATATTTTGTTCAAATTTAATATACGCCTAAACCAAAATTAATGTGACTCAAAGAGTCGTCGAATGAGTTAAATATGTTCGAATATTGTTGAATAATTAATAATTCTGCTCAGGATAGTTTGGTTGGGTGTAGTAAAGTCGAACGAATTACAATGGCAAAGTATTATAATTTCGCGACCTGCTCAAGGTATTTGAAAAGCAACCTAGGGAAACAGGAAAATTGGATTTTTTCATACTTTTATTACACTGAACAATGTTCACCGTGCAGAAAAGCTACGGGACAATAATGTACTTTTACGGGTAAATGAAATTCGTTCTATGTCAAGTACACCAGAGCAGAACCGGTGGAAAAAAGTGTGCGTAATTTTCAACGCAATGAAGAGAAATATAGAAAACCCAAAGGTTTCACAAATAATCCGCTGCAGCGATTTCAAATGAAAAAGATACGATTATTACAACGGGAAAAACAGGCAATCATTCTGTTTACAAAACAGGCTTACTAAAATATTGTATGATAAAGGCGAATTCATTTTTTAAATATTAAACTTGATTTTCAGCAAGAAGTAGCAAGAATTATTAAGATTCAAGATTGTATACAAAAATTTTCGTAAGGAAGCTATACAGAAATATTTATATATTGTCTGCAGACAATTAACTTAATTGAAAATTCATCGAGATACTTTGAAAAAACACACGTAAACGTGTAAGCTGCTCTTTGTATATATTCAGTGTACATAATTTCGCAGTTTTATTGTGTTTTAAAATTTTGAAAAAAAGAGCCGTGGAAGAAAAGGTTTGTGTTTAGTCGAGCACGTAGAATAACTGTTTTACGGAATCCAATATGGTACGTGCTGAATACAAAGGCTACAAAGAAATGCAGACACATCAGTTAGTCATTATGCTATAAAAAAACATTTCAGTTTCATAAATCATCCCTTTGTTCATTTTTACAAACTTTCCTTTCCGTTGAACTTTAAAAACCTTCATTAGTAAAGATTGCACTTAAATTCCGGATTATTCCTTTGAAATATTCTCCGCTCCACAGAAACGTTTTTACCCTGTTGAATCGAATTCTCTTTTTGAAAGTGGACACTGGGATAGACACGCAAACTTCTTTCGAAAACGATTACTGTTTTCCTCTTCAGCGATACCGTACGAAATCCCATGGAAACGCGGCAAAAATTTCAATTACTTTCACCACCAGCGGCTCCTTCTGAGAGCCGCGCTACGCCCGAATAATTAAAACCCGTCGGATGAAACGGTTTCGCGCTTTCATTTCGCGGGACTTAATAGAAAGCGCACGGTTGGATGTCGTGTTACCGAATCGTAGTCCTTCATTTAACTTCCAAACTTCTCTGCTGGAAAAATCAGATAAACCTCGAGGCGAAGTTGGAAACGACTCAAGGGAACTCGATATAGATACGCGAGCGCTTATCGCGAGACATCGGAAAGCGTGGAGGCCTCGAAGCGTGATTAACAATTAGCACAGGCTACGTTGCAATCTATACTTAACCTTCTCGCATTAATTATCGACGAGATACCTTGGGAACTGATTCTTTTTTCCCTGTGACCCATATCGTAAGCGAGATATCTCGCAAGTTAATAGCAGGCTGGGACATATGAAATATCCAATCATGCGTAGTTTCTTTAAAACGACACATATTCAGTCAAAGCAATTTCCGCACGATTCGACGCACTTTCTCAACGTTTAGTTAATAACATATATTCTAGCGCTTCTATCTTTCTAAGCCGTTCTATTTCTACATACAAAGATCAAAAAAAAAAAAAGCAAAAATTGCGTCAGCGTCGTCATTTGTTTCTTTTTAATTAATGTATAATGAGATCTACTTTTTGCCACGAAAGCATTTGACACGCGGCTTAACTTTTCATAGTCTGATTAATGTAACTTTCGGACTTATCGGCACGAGTAACTCTCCAGTGTGAACTACTGGCTACATTATTGTAGAATAATTAAAGCGACGCAACGTATGCGTTAGTAACAGCGGAAGTTCAAAACTTTCAACAGCTAATGAGTCAAACACACATCCAGCTCGATAAAAATCTACCTCTCGCTTATCCTTTTTACCTTACCCTCGTTGTTTTCTTTCGTTTCCAAGCTTATCAATCTCAGCTCGACCCACGACACTGTGATCGAGCAACGTCGAAGCTCGCAGGAAGACTAGTGGCCTCAGTGGTTGCCAGAAAATCGATCGATGTCCTGCACGGGACATCTAACTCTTCACGGAATATGCCGAATGCTCTTTGCCCTCAACTTAAGTTCGATCTTTCGCCCGATTTAGTCCAAATGAAGGCTTCCATTTTAATCGATTTGATCGAGTTAAAAGCTTTTATCCTAGCTGAGCTGAATTGAACGAGAGGCATCAGTCCTGGTTAATTTGGTTAAAGTGAAAGAATTTATTCAGGTTTGTTAGATTCGATTGAAGAAGGTATCTTTTTTTAGAGAATTTGATTGAAAATGAGATATTTGTTAGAGGATTTTTTTTTTTTTTTTTTTTTTTTTTTTTTTTTTTTTTTTTTTTTTGAAGAATTTGGACTTTTGTTACGGGTCTTTTTAAATCATTTGTCTTCGTTTTCTACAATTCTGTTTTTCATAGTTATACGTAGATAAAGTGGTCAATTCGTATTTTTGTAGTCAATGTGAGTATCTCGATATAACAAAATAACAAATATATACAAAATAACTAAAATAGATAACACGTACATGCTGCTCTCAATTTTTTCGAACGAAGTGTAGCATATAATCTATTAAAAATAAGGGAAGATTCTGTATGAAGTTTTGCTGTAAACTCTTTGTTACATAGTTATGAATATTAATTTTAGACACGACGCACGAACTATTTTCACTGCATTTGTGTAGAATTTGAAAATTTTGAAACTCTTTGAACATGCTTTGATATTTGATATATATGTACGTGTACGCAAGATTATAACGTATAATGTATCATATATCGTATGATAATAACAGACTAATGATATCATATATTATTTGACGTTCTAAAAATTGTTTCTTTATTTTAATAACTTTTGGCTATCGCTAAAACTTCCTGGATTTATTCCTATCTGTCACTGCCAAACGTTTATATCCTGCATAATATCCTGCGCCCGAACACAGGTGGAAGTATCTGACATGCAATCGTTACCCTATGACATTTTATGGCGGATAATAAAAGCAAGGATACATATTAGCTTTGCGAGACGGATGATTAAGCCTTTAAATATTGCGTTCACCCCGTTCTCAGAAATAGCGCGCTTCAGAGATTAAATCTCTCGAGGCGATCTGTCCCCTTATCTTACGAAAACGTAGCGCACAAACAAAAAAGCTCACTATAAAGCACGTCATTTTTTTATCGTCGTTGATGATAGTCACATCAACTGCATAGATTTCTTTTTAACGATTTATTCACGAATCGATCGAAAGTACATATTCTTCGTTTCTGAATGTTAATCTTTTCATTCTCAATATTCTGGCTGGCATCTGATTCCGTGAAAAATTTCATACAAAACGTAATTTGAAGTAAGTAACGAGGATAAGTTCGAAGAATTACTTTCCATGCAAATAGTTGCATTCGTGAACTGCATGACAAATGCCGCTTTTAATGCAGTTGCAGATTTAATCTTATTACGCTAGTTTATCGCAGAATGTAAAACGAGTTGATCATATTTTTCAATAGCAGTGTACGTATAGGATCTGTATTGAATACAGTGCAAATAACTGAGAATCTAAATGTTGACGAGAAAATCAGCTGCCTTATTTCGATAGCCGTTACGAGCTACTTCGTTCATAGGATCAGAGTTATGGAAATGATTTAATCGAACTTACGAGTTGTTAATAGAATTAATTTAAGCCTTGACCCTTATATGTTTTGCAAACACCCTTTGATTACAGACGTTCAAAGAACCAGCGCGAGATAAACACAAAGAGATTACCTATTACTACCTTTTTATTTAACAGATATACCATATTTGTTTCTAAATTTATAAAATATTTAAACTAGACTATAGCACGTCAATAATAATCTTTCTCTATTTTACTCAAACATACGACGAAAACATGAAATAACAGATCAATTATCAGAAACAGTAGAAACGAGCTTTCTGGACAATCAACTACGATATTTTACAAGTATTCTCCGATTCCGATTTATTTCAAGATCTATAAAATATTCGATATTCCGACATAATGTATTTCTAGCATAGGCGAGAGGAAGTGCACGCAAAAGTCGAAGGTTCATCGCATTGTGCGAACTTCCGTGGAAATTCCACTTGGACTCGACGAACTGTTAGGCGAGTCGTTTTCACGCGGCTAAAACGGAATTGTTAAATTGCGTTCCCGTGGCTCGTTGCCTTGTGCGAGTGTATATACGTGAAACCCATGCATGTCTGACCATGGGAGCATAGTCAGACACCTACGAAACGATACGATCTCGCGACGGGGTTGAGTGGGACACACGGTAACGTAAATTATGGCGATGCTTTGACTCTCCCGACGCGAATTCCACTAACGACCTTTAAACTGCTATCCGTGTTCCTTTCTTCTTTCTCTGTTTAGGGAACTGGCGAGTATCACTCGATTCCTCGCCCCTTAAAGTTTGTTCGATCGTGTCGTTAACGAGGCTATTCTATCGCGCTGTTCATGTTTCTCGCACCAATAAGCTCCAGAACAATTGATTTGTTAAGAATTAAAATGTACCTGTAGTGGTCACAAAAAGCATCGACACATCATTGTAACATTTCATTATTAAATCTAAGCCATATCGTTTATTATAGCATTTCGATATTAGTTCATTGTATTGATTTTCTATTCATATTTAAATGTATTTTTATTCTTATACATTTTCGTATCACTTGTTATATTATTTCGAACGATCCGTGCTTATTTCGGCTACATATCATGTCAATTAAATATATTATTTTCGGACGGAAACAGAGAAATTCCTATCGACATTTTATTGCCAGAAGTACATCATTTTAACCGTCACGAATCAATAACTAGTTGGAGATTATAGTTGTCGAAACTTTCCAAGTTTAATACTCGTCGTAAATAGAAAATTACAACATGCCTGGGTAACTAATTATTAACTGTGTAAATGAGCGAAATTAATGTTCCTGTTTGTAATTACATAGAAGATAGGCAGTTGGCGGTTTAATCCAATAATACAGTTATTATTCCACTTGAACGTTAAGTGATCATGTTATTTTTGAGGATTCAATAATTTACTTTCACTATATCCTATTTGCATATTTATCACGACGTGTTCTCTATTTGTTGTTCCATTTATTTGGAAGCTGTGTATTTTCGTATTGCAATAACATTTCAATTTACTTCAGTTTTCAAAATATATTTGTCTAACGGTATACGAAGCGTCATATAACCAGCGATGCAGTATAAGCGAAAGTCTATATATGTATAAAACGTGTAAACAACGTAAAAGAAAACTTTTTCATCTGAAATTTCGTTTTCCAAAGAAATATGCTTGAAAATTCATTAGATGACTATGATTTTTCTCGAAATTCGGTCAAATATTTCCTGTGTATAAAAATTATTAGTTCCTAGATTTGAGACTAAAATCGAATACTGCAATCGATTACAACCCCTTCGTCTCGCAATTATCGTTAAACAAAAATTTGTACGCAAAACGATACATATAGACAATTCGATAGTAACAAATTAATCTTTTCCGAAAATTACGAAACTCGTTCTATGATTTTAACCGAGTTGTTGGTTGACGCGAATATTAATTGATTAAAAAAATTCTCAGTCTTTCGAACAATTATTCGATCAAACTCACTTAAATTTGTCAAAGGATGGTGTTACGCTTCACGTACCTAAATGTCACGTGACAGAGGGTGGAACAACAAAAATAATGGCGCGTGTTTTGATTTTGCCAGTATGGACAAGTGTTGTTTCACACAACCAGGCCATATACGTGGTCTTCGCAATGTTTCCCGTCTCTCAAACGTTAGACCTAACTGCGCCGTGTTGTTTCCCATTCGTCCACACCCATTTTTTATTTTCTATTGCTTGCAAAAATAACCCGTTAGAATATATAAAGTTGATATGCATATTTACATATAAAAATAAACGCTACGGCTACAACTAAAACTGAAACTACAATAAGGTACGGTATAATGACTTCTTGATAGTGGAAGAGAATTCGAAGAATACATTAATTACGGAAAATACCTTATTAATATTAATGGCCGTGCAATTTATGCCAGTAAGCAAGCTCCACGTTACACGGTTGAACGTGGAAACGTTAATTTTGGAAAAATATTCCGTGATCTCGGGGCAATCTACGTTATCTTTAAACACTTCACGTAGCTTTCTTCTATATTCAAATGTTGCGGAGCCAAGATCAGGCAGAATTGTTCGATAATTGCTCGATCGTGGCGGCTGGTATTTATTCTTTTGTAATTGTCACGCAAGACAAGCGGTTAATGCACGCGCGTGCATTTTGTCCGACGATGGCCGGGCGAATCCCGCGACGAAATCGAATCGCGACCCGCCGCTGAATTAAACACTTATTCCACGTCGACGCTGTCCGTATTGTTTGCAATCCCCGAAACAAATTAGATTTTATTTCGCGCGAGCCTCTGCGGAATTCTATTTGCACCCCTCTCGAGCTCGCGACGCTTTTCCGCTTCGATTACGTGACTCGATAATTGCGCGCTGAGGCCCGCAGGTTATCCATGACACGCGATTTCTAATCGCCTTTCTGGATATAAATGACGGGGACTCCACTGAAGAGTAATCGATCAGTGGCTCATTCTGATTGCGTACGGTTATTAATTTTAGGGGAGCAAATCGTTCAGATACGCTGATATGTTTGCAGAGGTATTACATTTCTGAAAATGGGTGATATAAACTTTGTGGTCGATGATTTTTGTCACGTTTCGATGTTTTTAAAAGTATCGTCATATCTTGGAATAAAATTGAAATGAAAACTTTCATTCGTGGTTTTTAAACAAATTAAAAACTAAAGATTGAAGTGATTTAAAAATTATTTGAAAGAGGAACGCGCCGATATCTGGCTTCCTTAGAATCATGCTCAGAGAAGTTAGAATTTGTCGATAATAATTTTATTATTTATCATTTATAAACGTATTTTTAATTTCAAAATCTTCTTCCGATGTAGGATCTTGTCATTCTTTGACTTTCCATCTGATTATTCCTCCCCTTGTTATTTCATTTAAATTATTCTTAAAGCATCCAGTTATAAATAGCTGTAGAGTACGTTGTTCGTCCAATTATTGAGTTGTACTACTGCACGTAAGTAAAGTAGAAACTGAAGTGCGCGGTTAAAGTCATCGATTCCACTCGATTGAATGTGCAACGGTGATAATAATTAAACTAAAAGTTTAATATTATATACCAGACATGCACCAAACGATATATTGTAGGGCATATCTTTTTATTATACATATTTTAATGATATTAAGAAAAAAATATATATATAGATAACCTATGATATTAAGAAATTGAAATGAAGAACGAATTTAAATTAAATTACATAAAGAGACATTTCTTACACAGTATCGTATTTACAATTGTAACTTCTTTGATAATATATGAAATATAGAATGTCCCAGAACAGAATCTCTTCATAGAGATTTATATTGATTTAATAAAAAAAAAGAAAAAGATTACTATCTCTTATCAACTCATATCTTGTGATCAATATTCGGGATTCGTGTTCCATGGTTTCTTCGGATCTTGCAAAATTCTCGAAATCCAACTTTGCAACGTGATGCAGGATAGACGACAACAACGATAAGCAATAAATAACTAAAGATAAACGTTTGCACGTAACGTAGTCATATGAAAATTGGGCTGTTGATTTTTGTGCATTTAAAAAAAATTTAAAGATGTAAAAGTACACAGAATACACATCTAAGACTAAAAAATATGTAAAATATGCAAAGTGAAAGAAATCTTTGTCTAGATCTTACTCTTTTAGCAACGTCCATAAAAAGTATGTAATCGCGTAACTATCGCAGTCTAATAATAATAAATTACCTGCGATATATCGACAGAGTATTGCCAATACTCCGATATTTTCTTTTACTGTGACCACGAACAAGACGCTTAGAAATTTTCCTAGCGACGATCAACTCAAGTTACATTCCTGGACTCTGCAATACAGTCGGTCGGCCAGACTATGCCGCGATAAAACGTGAACGGTGCAAATATGTTGCGATGCTAAGCAAGCAGTCGGCCGGCAGAAAAAGCAAATTGATATCGGAAAAAGGGGGACCCAAGGAATAGAACACAATGTAAGGGTCGCGATACCACACGATGAAAATGCACTGATGATAAATGTTACTTTTTCCGACGGTAGTGAACGCTGTCGGCGTTTCCGCACGATTCATCATTGGTAATTAACCGTGAAACTCGTGCACACACACATACACACGCGTGCGCATTCGATGACGCACGAGGGTGGATACACGATTCCATGAAGATGGAAGGCCAGTTGTTTCGCGCGGTACGCAGAGTGAAAAGATTATTGAAATCTTTCCCTGTACCATTTCGAAACAGACGCAGGATTGCGTGAGATCTTTGTTGACAAAGCTTATGATACGATTGAAAGCTAAGGAAGAAGCATTATTTTTTCGATAGAAGTTTATTCACAACTGTAGATATTAATTTCCTTGGAATTATCTTTGTATTTCCTTACATTGCATTATACGTATTGCAGTATATTGCATATAAAAATGTATGATATATATATATATAATTTACGTCTTAATTTTTAATTTTATTTAATTAATTATTTAGTTAATTGTTTTATGCGCATGCTTTATTATTTCCACCTGATTCCAATAAGAATAAATTCCTTTGGAATTAATTCGAGGACGAAATTCTTTCTGATTCGTCAACGATTCAATTTGCCCACAGCCAGTTGAAATTAAATATTCTAAAATTAAGTAATCTAACTGAAATCCAATACGAGTTATTGCGTTATATCTTACGTGACTCAATGGTACCAGTTAAGCATTTTATAATCGTCATATTCTACCAAGTGTCTTCTTAATAAAACTAAATTACCGCAATACCTAAACATAATTCGACAAACGACTTGTAACTCGCAATGCCAATTGTCCAGAGGAATCTGAAAACGAGGAGGAAGGGGAAAAAGTACAGAGGGAGAATGTTGGTAGGCAAGAATAGAAATCTGGAACGCATTAGCCCTATCGTTGAACGTAAACAGTTTCTGTGCGTGCTCGAAAGAAATCGATAGAAATACACCGGATGATGGTTTTCAGTGCTTTCATGCGGGTTGTCGATTTGCTACTGCGCCCATGAAGGAGTTCGCGGTGAAACGAAACAGTACTTGAAATGCTCGAGTTCCGTTTCTTGTTGATGAGTAGGTATGTGTGTGTTTATACTTCTTGAAATGGAAGGCTGGTAGGAAGATATGGTGGACGATTAAAAGGTAGAAGGATTATTAATTTGGTAGAGACTTGTAAAAAAGAACGTGACTGTGGTTGCATGGATTTATGAGGGGTAAAGTGGAAGTTTCGTAAAGCAACGTGAATTTAAATTGCATTATGAATTTATATTATCGAGATTAGTAGAGAAGAGAATTTCAGAAGTCATTTGCTGGGATTGTTGTAAGGCTGCTTTTTCAAGACTGTGAGATTATTTGCTTCATATTTATTTGATGTGCAGAAGGAAATTCAGAGTTTACTTAATGTTATCGTTGATACTTCATTGAAACGGTAATTGATGTTAAAAATATTGAAAAAATTAAGAAATTCATTATTAATTTACTGTTAAAATATGTCTTTACATTTCGTATTATTATATAAACGAGTTATTGTTAACTTGCAGATTCTTCATTTCAATTTTATATCAATGTTTCATTTTTTTTTTTTTTTAAATTCCGAAGATACGAAAACACGATTACAACAACAAATTTCCGGAAGCTGTAAAATATAATAGTTAAGAATAAGTGGCAGTCCGGTTTAAAAGGACTTTATCAAATCAAATCAACCAAATCTTAGTTCATTGTAAGAAATGTTCTGCTTTGATACTTCATTCTTAATTCTACCTCCAACGAAGTGTTATACTTTACTTTTCATACATAATCGTCCACTTGAATCATTATCCGACGCTATCTATTTGAAAAGGAAATATCGAAAATAAAATATGATACTTTAAACGCGTTGATTACCCCTTACCATTCAATCTCGCATCGAATGATTGATTTCCATCTTTGTAACCTTTCACTTGTACGTTAAATCTCCCATACACAATTCTACATTTCTCCATTCTACACATATAACCTCGTCACCACAGAATACGCTAGATTAAATCGAGCAGACGAAGTAAATATGTAATTCTGGAAGCGAATTGGTGACGATGGCGGACTTTCATACCATAGGAAGGTAGTGGCGATAAATAAAAATTCAGTTCTTCTCTTTTCGACGGTGTTCCTTCGCAGGCACAATCAATCACTTCACTCTAGTAGCTTCTCGGATGAAAAATCACCGGCCGTGCAATAAATCATCACGCTCAACTTATGAAATATCCACACGTGGCTCATTCAGGACGATGCGTGACCGCGATCGCTTTCGAATACGTGCCAGCACAGGTGTAATTCGCGATATGCTGCCCCTCATCGAACTATTCGATGGATAGAACTGCTATCTGTCGCGAATTGATGGAGATTTTTTTTCCCTAATCGAGATTAATACCGTCTTATTTTTTATTATTGATCGAATATCTTTTAACTTTCCATTTTAGATGGGGAATTTGTGAAACTGTATTTTAGCGTGAATTTTTGTGTCATAGAACGATTGTTTATACGGTAAATTGACGAATAAATAGACTTTAGTTGATAAGTATTTATACGTTGGTTTTCAAAATAGACGGGATGGTTGGTTATTTTGAGTGATAATTAAACGGAAAAGTCAGGAATTCCGAAAATTTTGCAGAGAATTTATAAATGTAACGTATTTTAACAAGGAATTTAGAATTCTGCGAGTAAATTAAAACAGACTATTTTTCTTTCAGGTTTCAAGCTTTCAGGATGCTTTACAAATTCAATAAAATATTAAATCCTATTATATTAACAGAAGGTAGCAGAGTCACGATGATAGATGTACAGGCAGTGGTGAAGGTACACCATAAGTCAGACCTGAATAATGATATCGCGGCTGATTCTGTCTTCGGAACACTCCGACTTGCAGACGTCAGTTAAATTCTTCAGTGGCAAGTTTCACGATAGAATGTCTATTGACTGAACGTTTAACGAGTCCGTTTTCTCATCACTTTTACTCGGTTTTACGGAATGAATGAGAAGTAAACAATCTTTCCTCGTGTAAGGTTAAGCAAACAATGTTTCTCTGAGCTGCAATTATTATTCACTTTAACCTTACACAGCTTTATTCCTGCAGTAGATAGAATATACATTTAAAAACGCTTCACAGTGTATTTTTGGAGGCGTGAATAATTTTTGTGTAGTATATGGATAAAGTCTTATTTATATATCTTGTACTACTATATACTTCTTCATATTTAATTTCGTTGATAAAATTCAATTTATTCATTCATATGAATTCAATTCATGCATTCATTAAGTATAATTATATCATCACTATAGCACTTATTAAGTTGGCTGATATTACATATTTCCATTATTAGTTCTGATAATTGGGGAAAGTTAATTAATACTTCGATTAATTCGGACAACAGCTCCAGAATTAGCAATTTTGCTGCAATCCACACAGAGTAAACTTTTAATCGTCCTATTCGTTAATGAGGAGATTATATGCTGATCAATGCATGTTGTCAATATTCAAAGTATGTAATTGTTACAAAACGTATTTTGTTTATATCGACATTGATGAAGCTGGTATAATGTCTACTATCCAGACATTTATATGGGGCAAGTAAGTGTAAATTATAATATGCAGGAGATATGTCTCTACGAATTTTTCCTTTCACACATTTGTTGACAACTATTGTTACAATAGAAAGGAAAACGATAAAGTTTAATGTGAAAAATATAAGAATTATTCGAATAAGGTTCTGAAAAGTTTTACTTCTATTATTTTGCCATAATTAATTAATTTGCTCGTTCTGTTTCTACTTCAGAATATACCAATTCCACTTTCTATTATATTATATTATATTATTCTAATATAAATATACGTTTACTACACTATAAGGCACTATATAAATATAGAATGACTATATTTCTAGATCACATGGTAATTATAAATTAAACAAAGTTGAATTTGGTGAAGATACGTATCACAGTAGTGAATCGATATTTAAAGATAATCGCATGAAAATCGTTTCGTACTCCAACTTCATCGACCTAGTAGCTTGTTTAGTTGTTTGCAATGAATATTAACGATTATTGTAGCTAAATAACTTTGCGAATTAGTTGCAAATTCCTCCTCGAATATGCACAGTTCATTGACATCGCTTTGAGTTAAATTTATTCCTTTCGACTACTATTTCTACGGATGAAGTCAAGCTTATCGTTCTGATTTCATTTAACAGAGACATGAATTTCATTCAGTTGTGTGTTTTCCTACGTATTAATCCGTAATACTACCAACTTTGTCACAGATACACCTTGTCCTAGTTTTAAAATAAAGTTCTATATTATCGTCAATTTAAAGAATTAAATCTTTCTTGTTGCGTACGTTTCTTACTGATATAAATTACCAATGAATTAAAAATGTATGTATATAGATCCAACATAGTCTAAATTAAATATATAATACCAAAGTTTCAGAACTAAAATTATATATATATATATATGAATTCTTATGTAACCGTCAATTTATTATTAATATTTTCATTATGTTGTTGGTAGTAGAAGAATCCAGCGCACAATTTTGAAACTTGTCTTTATTGTAACACAAAATTCTATTTTATAATATCAAACCTTCGTAAATAACTTTATGCATTATGCATGTATGCATTCAGAAAGCCAACTACTCAAACGTCATTTTTAGAAATACAATAAACCAATAGCCAAACGACTGTGTCCAACTTGGACGCGACGAACTGCGAAACACCCAGTTAAGAATAACTTATTCAAAAAGCCATCCTTATCCATTCAATATCCCAATATCTGGCCGATTACTCGGAATATTTGAACAATCGTGGCCAATTTCAACTGCGAAAAAATCTGCCAAGAGTCAGTTATTACGAAAACAGTTATTCAGAAAGTCAATCTTGGCTACTCGATAGTCCAATATCAGGCCGATTACGGGGAATATTCGACGCGACAAACGGCTCGACATTGTCTCAGCTGACACAGCCGCTCGAAGATGTCAAAGAGCACAATTAAACGGCAGAGGTGAATCGAAACGCGAGCGGAACTGCCCTCGCGGCACCACGACTACCCCTTTTTTCTCGCAACTATTCGACCCAGTTTTATTATCCGACCGCGGCTGCTTTTTGCTCGATGGGATCAGAAATAGACTTAGGTCGGTGACTCGGCACAAATGAATTCATACTCCTGGCGAATTAATGCGTCAACACTTTATACAGCGTGATCTTAAATTCCTGGTACAATTATAGTCAAGGACAATCAATCGCTTAAAATGAGACGAAAGACAAGGATAACGGAATTATATCGAATGTTTCATTTTTGAGAAAATCACGCTTGAAAGCTTGTAAATTATATTTGAATTTCCCTAATCTGGAACTTCCCTAACACGATTCTCCAAAGTGGACAGTGAGCAAACGAGAGGAGATTATTCTACGTGCGAAAAGAAGTCGAAAATGTAGAACATAGATTTTTTGTTTAAGGCTCGGTTTTGGAGAAGAAACTAATTTGAAAATTTGTCAAGTACACGTGTATCAGGTTAAGTTTAGACTAACCACGAGCACACTGTATTTTCTCCAAAACGAGGCTTTAAACCAAAAATCTTTATTGTATATTCTCGACTTATATTTGCATGTAGAATAATCTTCTAGTTGGTCGAGAATGCAAATTTTCAAACTTGGTCTTCTCGAAAATGCAGCCTCTGGCGTAACTTCATTTTTTCGTGACTTTCGTCTCATTTTAAGCCGTCGAAAACCTCTGACTTTAATTGTTCCGCCACGCCATAGGGTCACGATGTATATTCCTCCTTATTCGCGAAAAGCGTAATGCATAGGTACCGCGTGATTCAAAAGCAGTGGTTTCTGCATGGTGAACCAGAAACGAAAGGACAGAGACGGGACGTCTAATTAACTGCCTTTCTCTCGAGCAAGTGTTCAAACTTAAGTAAGAGGCCAGAGACGTTGAACTCCGAAATACCGTATTCTCCTGATTAATATTTTCTCTATTCGATTGCTATTGAACGACATATTCCTCGATCCTTGTTCATGACAAGCATAATACGCGTGATTCAAAAGTCGTGTGAAACGCGGTCGGCATTCCATGGTGACGAGCGAAAAACGAAAGGATAGAGTCGAGAAGGTAGAGGAAAGACCCGGGACGCCCAATTAACTGCCTTTCTCTCGAGCAAGTGTTTAAACTTAAGTAAGAGCCCTGAGAGGTCGAGCACTGAAATACCGAATTCTCACAACCCGATTAACCTCGCCTCGTGAAATCAATGAGCGGTGGAGAAAACGGTGAGCGAACGTAAGGGAACGGACGCGGAGGGCTATCGGGTCCGTAGAACCGGACGACTATATAACCAGCCCATTATCAAGCTCATTAAAGGTACCTCTACTCCTTGGCCACCCTCTCACCTCTCTCTACATCCCTCGGTTTAAACTCTTAGTCCGCTAACGGGGCCGAATGGTTCGAGATTCTCGTGCGCGCCACCTCGACACGCCAACTATTTTATAGTCGGTTACTTAAGCCCAATTAATTAAAGCCCCGGGCCCACTTCGTCTCGCGAGCTTCTTTCACTCACTTTGCTTACAAACTGCCCTTTCATGCTTTTTATTTTCTTCTTAGGCTCGTTTCGAAATCGAACCGGCTCAACTCGCGCGTAAACTTCGTCAAAAGAAATATAGCTATAGATATAGGTTAAGTATAGGGGGAAGTCTTGCTGCGAGTAGACGGAATGAGTTGGAAAGTGGTTTTCGAAGATTTGATTTACTATAGGGTTTCGTTTTATTTATTAAGAGGAAATCGAAGTTGTCTTTGTACCTATCGAGCAGTATCGAAAAATCGAATCGTTGAATTAGGAGTTAACTTATTGACTTCCAACTTTTTCCCTGATTACTTAGTACGAATATGTTTAGAAAGACTTCCCGTGTATTTTAATTAGTTTTCTATAGCCGAATACGGTAGTGAAATAGAATAGTAAAATGGATAACAATGCTAATAATTAAAGCTTCCTGTGTACGAGCTCCGTTTATTTGAATGAAATTTTAGTCAGTACCTGATTAATTAAATTCTTGCCGGTTGAATCTACTTATTATCTCAATATGAACTTCTATTATATAAGCGGAAAATCACAGGCGATGAAGAGAACGAGTGGCCTGTTATTATATAAATTCCAATTATGTAAACTATTTATCCGCTGGCAAATCCATATAAACCGAGTCCTATTGCATATGTGTCTTTTTAATTGAAAAGAGTCTTTATTTAACGATCATAGTTGGTGCTACAAAATTTATACGAATTTTTTTACAATCCCCTAAATGGAGAGCATGATAGTTAATGGATTAATGAGGTTGAATAATCCGTATCCAAGTTAAAGGTTTGATAAATTATCGGAGAATTCTGAATATATGTATTTTTGGACGGGCTACGAATAACCTGAGCGTCAGGTTAATCTTCTGTGATTGATGGTGAGTCAAATACTGTGATCTTGAGTTACAAGGGAATTGTGGTTTAACATGATTGGAGATTGTGAGATATTTTTGTGGATCAGAGAGTTTTGAAGTAAGTGGAGCTTGTTTATCGGGGATTAATTAATGGTAATCCGAAGGGATTGGTGTTTTCGGAATCCGCACAATTCTAATCGGACTTACGTTATCTATATAGCATGTTATAAATAGGTATAATAATAAATAATTTCCGTATATAATCTGATTTTACGTTACGTAAAATCGTACATTTGTTATACTGCTTCCTGTACAATATTTTATAAGTTTATCATGTAACTTTTGTACTTCCTCGTTTTTTAAGACGTCAGGTATACGGTTCTTTTTATAAATGGAACTTCTAATAAAAGTTTTCATATTGTTGCAAATGCAGTGGTTTCACTTCTGAGGGCATAGAATTCCTAACATAATTACTAACATTTTTGTATAATTTGTTTGTCCTGTCAAGAGCAATAATTTTCTGTGGAGTCGTCGCATATTACACCTAACCTTGCAATTTCTTTCCCCTGAATATGAAACCGTTGGCGTTAACGATTACCGCGTTTTGATCGTTTTTCTGTCGACAAATCGCGCGGTTGTTCGCGCCGTTCTAATTAAACTGTCCTCTGTTGCTTTTTGGAAACTCGCCGTGACAGTTTCTTATTCACCATACGCTACTTTTTTCGCCGATTATTAATCCCCGTAAAAACGGCGCGGCATTAATGAGAGTTCTGCAAAGAACGTTCGCAAGAACATTCTTAATTTCGAATGATGAATTTTGTTTTTATTTAAACGTGTAAAGGGATTTTTTATATTTGAATCGATAGATGTGTCGCTGCATCATTAGCAACGGTTTATTCAAGCCTGAGATACTTGATAAATAATTCGCTCAGTATTGATTGTATATTTGGAAAATCCAAGCAATTTATAATAATAACCCTTTTAAAGTTGAAAGTACTTAGATAATCGTTGCTTCATACATTTAACGATGCGTAGAATAATATATGTACATAGAATAATATATGTACATAGAATAATCTGCGCGTAAAGCAAATAATCCTTAGTTTTCGACCAGTAGTATACATTTATTGTTGAATGGTTAAAATTAGGTACAGATGTTTCCTTCTTTGTGGCTAATCGCAAATTCAACGGCTGAAACAGCCGCCGAAGATTAAAAATTATTATTTCACAGATGACGAATACGCGCCTATAAGTTTCAAGACCATCTCGTGAATCAGCTACATTTTAGAAGAAATAGGGACTACGCAATGAATCAATTATTATTAATTTCATAAATGTCGAAGCAATAAATTTTACTTGAAACGTGCAAACGAAAGAAATAAAACGGTATATTAACGAAATGTTATTACCAAGAATAACAGCTGTCATTTTAGTGGAATATATATATATATATATATATATATATATATATATATATGCACGAGAATACTATGTATTATGTTGCGGATAATTAATATTCACAGCATATATCGATAATGAAGTATATTATATTCATGACTTGGTTTTATTATCAACTTAAATGGCAATCTCGTCATACGTGGTATACATAGCTGCATAATATGCACAGGTAGACACGAAGCAGTAAGTTTCGGTGAAATATTGATTTCGCTCCCTTGTCTGCTATTTTTGTTCACTCAAATTAATTACGTTTAATTATATCCACAATGACACGGCTTCCCAATCAATTATTGACGTTTATAAAACCGAAAATGAGATAATTATAATAATTTTATTAATCCCCGATTTCGATTTGAATTTCCGTTTGTGTGTATTATATCTTGATCAATTAAAATAAGCACCATGTGGCATCAGTATATTAATTTCAATGCTGAATTCCATGATTATCCGATGATTATTTATCTTGTCTATAAAGTTGTCAGCATCGTTTAATATTAAATTCTCAGTAATTATTAGCTGCGTTAGAACAATTGCGTGTAATTATATGTATATGATAATGATAATATGCCTATAGATAGGGAAAGAAGAATCGACTAGATTAATAAACAAAGTTTTTTAGAAACATTTTTTTTTCAGCTGTGATATAATCGATACAATTTTTATTACAATATAATCGCCGAACAAATCAAAGAAAAATAAGACAACAATTTATTATACAATATAATTTATTTTGGCAGGAGGTGCTTAATAAAAATCATAACGAGTTTCACCAAAATAATAATATCAATAATTTATAAACAATGCGCGTACAATAACCATAAAATTTTTAGATAGTATCTACTCAGAAGATAGTCCAAAATATGTCCTTAATAATGCCTTTTGATTTAAGTCGATATCTCAATTGATTCCGAAGATATGGCACTAGAAAGTATAATAGATATGTCTAAGCCTATAGCGCTATGAATGGCAGTCTGTAGCGGTTTGACCTACATTTTTTCTAGGAAATGCGTACGCTTAATAGTAGTGATAGTAAAAAAAACGCAGACGCTGTCTGCCACTGACCAGCGCACTATTAACGAAGTTGTGATTGGTCAATATCGGTCAGTGACGCGGTGCGAGTGAGAGGTCCGAGCGTGCGAGAGAGACGACGATAGAGAATTATTAAAAAATTCGGTTCTCTTCGAACGACGATATCTCAGCAACGGAACGACGGATCGAAATGAAAGAAAAAGCATTTTGCAGGGGAAGGTTAACCCTTTCAATGACTCCTATTGGCTCTAGAAGATTTTCGTTAGTTTTGTAAGGAGAATTGTTCAAATTTTCACCAGTTCTAATAGCTTCTACTCGTGCGCCCATTTAAGGTTAATTGAATTAAATGTGTATATTTTTTAAACAATGTCATTTATAACGCCATTGTTAATAGTTTCCATACGAATTAAAACACAAAACTACGCGTAGCTTGCAAAATTAAGAATACAAAATTTCGATGCAGAAAAGAAAAGAAAATTATAGAAATCATACAAGAACCCTATAAAATAAACTATCATTACTAGAATCAAAAAGGAGCGATTCCAGTTCACAGTTACTTCGAACGATATCCGAAACGTGCATTAAACATTTCCCTCGGCACGAAGGGAATTCCCCGTCCGGTGAATCGCTTCCCGACACGCTCATAATTTGTAAAATATCGCGCAGCTCCTAATGTTACAGCACCGTGTACAGTTCTCCTTTCCTCCGTTTCCTTTTCCTTTGGTTTAAGAATCATACGGCAACGGAACGCGTACGTTTCTGAAAACCATTTTCAAGACCACGATCGTTAGCAAGGAACTGCAAGTTTATGTGTCGAGATTCCAACCGTTTTCCCGGTTGGAAAGTAATAAGCACAGAACACGCGGACCTGGCATTCGAGTAGCCGTTACTTTTTATAGGAACCGTTGCCGCCGTGACGCGACTTTACTGTACACTCGTGCGCGGAGCGTAATCGCGCGTGTTCACCAAATTATTTCCTTGGAGCTTGCCGTCGGTATTATGAAGGAAGAAGGAATCATAATCTAAATCCTTTCGCGATTATGTTAAAATATCTAATAGAAACGTAACGTAATGTTATGTGATTATGTTCTAGCAATAGAAACAGATTGATGTTTTTCTATAAAGATTTTACTCTATTCCCATTTATAGTTACATTCTAATTTGTATTTGATTGAGGGATTTTGATCTAATAAAAGTTATCCTACGCAGCGGAAGTAATCCCAAGTTAAATAACTAATCCGCAATCCTTCTATGATCACCCTCCGTGAATCTAGGTAGTCACGGATTACGATAATTGAAATATTACAACGGAAATATTATACATGTATAAGGGAAATCCTCTACATCTCTATACGAAATGTTTCAGCCAGTAATCTTACCCTATTAACGTTCAAAATGTATTTTAACAACAAACTCAGAGAGACATTCCAAAGTTGGAAGAAAATTCTCTTTCCATGCTTCGAAGGTGATAATAATAAACATTAAAAATCTCTCACAAGGTGCCGTATTAAACAGAGTTCACATCGAGAACTTTTAAATTGCTCTTATAATCAATTTTTTACTAATGTGTTATAATTTTGTTGTTTATTCGAAACACCACGCTAATTTAAAGAATCGACTGGTATCATAAATCGAAATTATTCGTTTGAACATTCGAAGACAGTTTTCCGAGTTTTTAAATCAACTCTTGCATTGAATTCTCATACCATTGAGCAGTAAGAAAAGGAAGAATCAGGTTATCAGGCTAATGAATACAGATCAAATCTGGGTCTTCTGTTTACCGAGCGTATTCTTTAATCAATTAAGTTATTTCAGACATCAATGGAAATTCTCTTCTTTCAATCTTCTTAATCGGGGTAGTTATTGTTAATATAATCTGAATGTTCGCTTTGTACGCTCATCTTTATATCTTGTATTGTTGTACTTTCTTTATGATTTAATTAATTCGATAAATTGAAGTCGCTGATAAAACGTGTAAATGACGATTGTAATTGTTTGTCTCTGTTATTTCCGTATTGTGGAATATTTTCACGTATTTGGAATTATGGACTTGAGAGATTTCTTTTATCTTCTTTGTCTCGATATTTCGGAACTTTATTGTTCACGAAGTAATGTATATATTTATTAACATGTATTTCATTGGAATAATTTTGTTAGTGTAATTTATTAAATTCGCGTTATGGCTATAAGCGAATAGGTTATTTGAATTTGAATTTCTAATTGAAATTAAGATTCAGAATTATTTCTGTTTTTTAATTAAACAAATTACGATTCTCGAAAAATTTAAGTGTGAAGAGTCGGATTAGAAATTAGGAATACCAAAGATCTCTCGAATTAAGCCAGATCATTTATTTAAAAATTACGCGAAGAATGTTCTACACAACAGAGAAGATGTTAGAATGTAAGGAATTGAGGAGTATTTCATAACAAAATATCAAAAGTACTTTTCTGGAGAAGCATACCAATTGAAGATGCAATAAGTTTCACATTTGCGAAGTACATACGCGTACAAATTTATACATAAACGAACTTCATTACACACTTTAAATTACATTATTTTACATTATATCGATACACATACGAACTATCGCGTGTTTTGCAATTATTTCACTCTGAACATCTTCGAGCTTTTAATTCCAGTATTTCCAGAATTCAATAAATCATCCTCCCCTGCCTAAATTCCGGGGTAATTTCATTAGCAGGAAGATCATTTAGAAAACTCCGCGCAGACAAACGTAAAAGTAGTTAAAGAATATCGCGAAGAGATCGTTCGAAAATCCAGGAAAGAAAGCACATACAACGTCTTCTTTCAAAGGAAAGGAAAAAGAATGGTAATGAAGGTTTCGTTAACAATCGGCCTCACAGTTGCGGACGTTTAATATCCTGGCTTAATAATACAGGAGGTCTTTGTTCTTCTTTCATCCTGATTGGTCCTTTCTACTTTACGATCCAGTGCAGCTGGCCGCCGCGCCGCTGCTCGTTCTTCAGCTCGCTGGTATCCCGTCCGAACGATCGAAATCCCATTTTCCACTGTCACAGACGGTCCGCTTTTTCTCCAGGCGAGATTTCCACGGCTGGCGAGAACATCGTCGTCCTCTCCGTGTCTTGATCGTCCTCCGACCGTCTAATTTCCTCCCCTCGTTCTCGACTAGACCGTCATAAATTACAGGGCGTATAGCGCGTTCGCGAGTCACCACGGAATTTCGCGGCCGGTCGTTCTCTAATTCGAAACGGAGAGATCGTCTAAGTCCGCCAACGTTCTCCTGGAAACGAGAACGTCATCGAAACTTTTGCCTCCACCTATATCCTCCCCCTGATTAATTCCGGTAATTAGCCAGACTGCTCCAGATTCGAAAATTACAGCCTACCACGGAGGACACTGAACGGTACAGTTTAGGGGAGAAAGATGATAATAAACGAGATTTTATTAAGCTCTGGCAGTCGTCTATTTTACAATTATATTCATTTTATAACCGTGATATTTACTTACACGTATGTAGTAATATCATATTCTTTAATTGATGTTTACATTGACCATTATAGCGGATTATATATACTCATCGTTGATCGAAATCATAGGTCGAAGAAATTTTCGTATATCCTATAAAATGTTATTTTCGTTGAAATGAAATGCTACAAAATTTGATTGCAATGTTAGTGAATTTTTTGCTAAAATGACTTATTGTTGTTGCTTTATATGTTAACAAATATGTAAATACATTATTATACAATTTTATACTTCTACAGGGTGTTCGAAGATTTTTATGGTTGACTGCAACATTGGTTTCTCAACAGGTATAAATTTCTAGAGCGCTTCGGAATTGGTATATTTCGAATTCTACAAATAAATTCTCTCCCAATACATTGATCACGTATTTTCAAATCGCCAAAAATTACTAGAACAAACATCTGCCAATAATGCACTCATACATGACTCAAGTTAACCAACCTCACACAGCGTCGCAATGCCCGACAACTTCATCAAACTCGTACGTCCATTTCAATTTCATCACTACCCCACAAAAGCCGCTAACAATAACAGTAAACGAAGTCATTTCTCCAACAAATCACTTTATCAGTGGAGACAGACAAAAATAAAAAAAAAAAAAAACACGAAAAAAGAGAAGCGAGTAGAAGGGGTGGAATACGGAACTGGGACAATTTCGCGCGTTAATTAAATTCGTCAGGCATTAATGGAATGGGTTGCCCGTAGTTTCGAGGCTGATGGCAGTGTTTCCTAGGTCGGTTGGTCGCGATCGAAAAGCCATTTCCCCGTGTCACGAGCCATCCTACCGTTTCTCATGGAGGGCAAGACGAGCGTCGTGAAACAGGCGTCGCGGACGCCTTGATGTGCTCGAGAAGTCCGGCCTCTAGGACTCGACACATACACGCGACTTGTCACTGATTCGCGTACGCTCAAAGGACTGGAACTGCGTGCTCGTATGGCTCGTAGCTGCCTAATGGGACCCTTTGTGCGGTGTCACACACGACTGTCGGTCGCAATGTGCGCTCATTCACTCGTGTGCACACTCTCGCGAAACTATCTGCAGATTGACCGATGTTTTCCGAGAAGGACACATGAAATGTTGCGAATTGTTACAGTGAAATGTAGAAATTTGTGAATTGGGAGGATTTGAGAGACGGGGGAGATCGTTTACTAAAATATCTATATTTTTGGGTCATGTGTATGTTGATGTCTAATGTACAATTAAATACAAAATGTCGGACATAAGTATTAGGATATTTATTGATCTTTAACGTAAATTTAATGCTTCTCGCCACTTTTGTATTTTATAGTTATTTAATTATAAATCTGTTACTTTATTCGAGTCGTACGAGAGTATAATATATATACGAAAATAGATAAGTATATGCAATCATATTCTTGTCTCAATAAAAGGAAACACTAGTATTAATAGAAAAAGCCGCATGTCTTTAGTAAAATATTTGAAAGAATAATTTCATATTAATGATTCTGATTATTTTGGTAGTTTCTGTGTTAACTAGCCTCTCTTGTACAATTAATATGAATTCGAAATTTTGTGACAGATTACTGACTTCAACGTTAAAAATGGGATTTCGTTTGAACAGAAATTATTCTCAAATTGCCGGAGCACGATTAAAACAATAACTAAGTGAGAGCAAATGCACGCTGGGAATCAAATGAATATTCTTCTCAATCAAGATAATGCATGATCTCACAACGATCATTCAAATTAAAATTGAAAGTTCGATTTGATAACGTTTTCCATCAATTTTACTCTTCTGTAATAATTGATCCACTGAATTTTCATTCCTGCGAATATTTGAAATGCTTTCCAACAAAAATCGTATTAAAAGCCGGAATAACGTGAAAATAATGTTAAAGACAGTTGCGCTATCTAATAAAAATCTCTTTTATAGAATGAATAAATATTATTAGTAAAGAAAAAAAAAAAACAGGAAAAGTAACTATTAATTTCTTCTAAAAAAGAAACAAATTTTTATACCAATTAGTGACGTTAAAAGACGAAACATAAATATATTTTTAACATATAAAACATTTTATATATACATGAATTCAAATCAAAGAATTGTTTGGTAAAAGTCCTTTTTTAGGCACCTTTTTTAAACGAACTTTACACGGTAAGGGGTCATTGGAAATTTTTAGGAGAGGAACAAAAAGTTTTTGAAGTGAAAGGGAATTGGATTTTTTTCGTAAAAGCTTAAGCTCTCGAGTGAAATTTCGTTGATTGGAACTGTTCCAATGTATCCGAAGTCTGTGACGAAAAAGTGAGAAAGGACAAAACAATCGGCTTTTTTCAGAAGGTTTTAAACTCTGTAGAAGATTAATTAACAGATACACTGTAGTACACGAAAAATTGCTTCAATTGTTCGATTTATAAAAATTCAATTTATCCTCTTTTACAATATTGGTTAGCTTATCTTATATTTGATTTTTTATAAAAATATATTAAAATTAACGGAAGTGTCAATATTTTCTTACAAATATTTTTCTTTTGACAATCGTTTCCGATTGTAGGAATTAATACCTTGTAAGGAATTATTTAAAATAATGGTAGAATGTAAAACAATAAAATCATGTGCACGTGAACGAACCTTTGAAATTCTTCAGAGATGAGAAACGTGTGACCCTAATATATTTTATTTGCAATAAATTTATTTTAATTTGTAGGAAAGAATTCAATTTGGAACTCAACGCTATAAAGCCTAGAATTTTATAAAGTTCAGAGAAAACTCCTAAGAGCGCGGTGTGAAGAAGTTTCTTTTGCTTTTCTAACTGTCTCGTCTTTACGTACCCTGTGTACTTGTTAAAATTTAAAGAAATAGAAAAATATATCAAATCTATAAATCCATAATTACAAACCGCTAATTATTAGGAT
This sequence comes from Bombus confusus, assembly GCA_014737475.1. Taxonomy (NCBI): domain Eukaryota; kingdom Metazoa; phylum Arthropoda; class Insecta; order Hymenoptera; family Apidae; genus Bombus; species Bombus confusus. The sequence goes on from JACXIV010000144.1 coordinate 1,200,645, forward strand.
TTTAAAATTCAGTGACGACTATAATAGACTATGAATTTTTATGCAAATTAATATTTTTGAGAATATAATAAAAAAATGGAATGTTGGAAAAAAATTGTTTCGCCTACTAAATATTACACAAAGCACTATAGTTTTGATATTTTTTCATATTATGTGCGTTCTATTTCCAAACATTCTATAAATGCATAAAAATCCACAGACTAGTAATAACTTTTAATTACAAAAGGATCGAGTATTTAGTATTTCTTGCAATCGTAAAGTTAATAGCGAACGTAATTAAAGTACTCGAGCTGTCACAAATATTAATCAAATATTTCGTTTGCATGTTCTCGACACTCCCGTTTATCCCATTTTCTTCCTACAAACCATTAACCCTAACACCTCCCTATTGACATTTCATCCTCGTCTCATTATTACAAATCATCACGAAAGAAATCGCATTTCGTGATACTGTTGATCGATATCATTTAAAAATGAAACAGACACGCTCCTAAATTCCGCTTCCAAACGGAAATAGAGGGCGAGAGAGAAACTTTGGACGCGTAGGAAAAGACCAAGGTACCACGATAAAATGAGCGGAACGTCTGCACGGCGCCAAGTCGATCCACGTGACGGCATCAAGTTTTCATTCGGTGAGAGATCGCGTGTCACAAATTACCGGTATCCAGTCCTTCCCCTTCGAGCGACTCGTCAAATCGATTTTCCTACGCGATGCTCGGATTTTCCACGCTCGAATGCGCACCGATCGTCCCAGCTCGATATTACCCTGCGCGCTTCTGCGGTCTGTAATTGTAACTCAAACAGCGGAGCGGCGCGCGAACGTGCTACGATAGAAATTTCCTGAAGTTCCGGCTTCCGGCCACGAAGCGAGAAATGTAAATTATCGACGAGATTATGGAGGCTTGCAATGACTGATCATTAGAGACCAGATCAAATTCACGCGCTCATTCGTACGCACTATGCACGCATTAGGTTACTTGTTTACTTTCCAAATAGAATCGAGTTCGCCGGATCGAGGAGATGAGATTCATCGTTAATTTCGTCTGCCTATTTTGAACAGTACGTACGTCTATTCGCCTGCATCATCGTTGATTTTCGAGATACCTCATGGGTTTTCAATCATTTGGAATATTTCTTCTGCAAAGGTTTCATAGAATATATCATTCTTGTTAATTGGATGGAATTTTAAGTATTCGTAGATGTAACAAATTTACTGATGATTAGGTTTGGCTAATAATTTTCATATGGAATTTATTTTTGTAATATTGTATAATTTTACACATACAGGCTTTACTTCCATTATTATTACTGAAAAGATTTTTGTAATGTGGTATTTTTTTTATTTCGGCTTTCACAGTTAACTCGATATTATATACATTCGTACATACTATAGAAGTATGTGCTCATCTAGACGAGATAAAGGGATGAAATACAATTTGGAAAATTGGTAGCTCAATTGATGAAACGAAAATGTATTTGGTGATGTGATAGCTTTAATCACAGAATTAAACAAACTACGAATTATGTATAATTAATATGTAAGCGATATGTGTGATTAAATATATTACTGTTCATTAAGTATAATCTGCAGTGTATAACTGAATGTTATACGTATTTAAGAATGGTTGCAGAATTGACAAATAGTTACAAAATGGCAATTTTTTTCTTAAAATAGTCAACCACCTTGAGATGTAATACAATGTAAAGACTCTAATAACGTTTTAAGTGAATACAGCATTTATTTTATTTCATTTGTTACATTTAAATTATCACATTTAACACATTATCTTTTCCCGGTAATGTTTTTCATATATTTTGTAATAATTCCTGATTAACGTGTAAATTTTTAGATTAATATTATTGATTTTAATACTATTACATAGAATGTGTGAATATTAATTCTTGGTAAATAACATAAAAGCTTTCGTAACTCGTGGAAAACCTGAAAAGCTTTCATTCTGGAATAAAGCAAGTTAAACATGTAAAATAATATTGTTTCATGGGAAACTTTGATTTCAGTAAACACAGAGCATTCGTTACGTGGAGAAACGTGTTTTTATTCTTTCAATCCATTGTTTCACGTAAAAGTTTCAGTGTAAAAGGTAATTTCATTGCTCAAATTTAGCACAATTAATTCCCTAACAAACATTATTTTCCACAATTATTTCCTTTTAAGAATGTTTCTTAATTATTTATCTTCCTTGATAAAATTCAAACAAAAAGTAATGGAAATACCGATATAAACACCGAGTATCGATAAAAATAGACATTTCTTAAACAAAGCCTAAACGAGATAGTACGTTCGAGAACTGCGGTCTAGACAACTTCATTACAAGTGGGGAAAGAATGATACATTTTTATTCTATAGTATGATGTTCAATAGATTATAGTTGGAAAAATATTTTACACGCTATTAAAAAGGAAGATTTAAAAATAAATTTCTTTACCAAGGTGTGCTAGTACGGTTGCTAGTTCTTAATTAAAGTTGTATGCACTTCTGATGCAACACGAGTTGCGGTTTTCTCTACGCTCAGCGTTGAATATTGCACGCATACGTATCAGATATTGATCAAGCTTTTTGCGAGGCCATTGTTTCGTAAAAACGTCGCTCCCCACGGTCGATCGTTCCCAATAATTGGTAAAGTGTAACGAAATGCTGTAAAAACTGCGCTACGCGCCAACAGTTTCAGGTACAACTACATATATGGACATTTCCACTGTAATGTAAGAAATTGTACATATTTAAAACATCATAGATTAGCTAAATTTCAAAGCTAATTATTTCAACTGATATTACAAATATTTAAAATGTATCCAAAATTAATACATAATGAGTAGGAATAGTATTTGCACATTAGGTCCAAGTACATTCGTATCGTTCAGTAGTAGTTTCAAATGATTGCAAAATATTATTGAAATGATATATGGAAGGTGATAAAATATTTCGTCGAAAAGTAAAGGGATGTGCGAATACTTCTTATAGCCACTGAAAATATTTTAAAATTTTCAGGAAATTAGTACAGAGATTTGTAAGGTTTTTTGAAAAATATATAATAGTATAAAAATAGTAGGAGATCCACACAAATTACACTCTAATTTAAAGACATAAACCAGTATGTTACGTTTTTGAAGCTAAAGAGTGAGCTAAAATCAAACCATTATTCTCAGTTTCATCAATAATCTTTTATATATTCAGCCAAATTGCAAATCACTATCATACATTATTAATAACACGAAAATTGCTAGTCATTTACGATTCACCAATCTCTAAATGGAAAATTACGAATTATAATAGAGTTCGATACATGGCTAAAATCAGAGTTTCAATTAGTATGAGAACAATGGAGATTGCAAAGTCTTGCACTCTATGGTTAAATACGAATCGGTAGAGGATGCAGAATATAAATATTAACGAGCCGGTATAAAGGAACTGGTGAACTATTCCGTGAAAGTGAATCTCCTCAAGAAAAAGCAGAGGGTAAGAACGATTTTCCTTCGAAACCACCCCCGTTATCCTGTTCAATCTGTTCCTGCAGACTATCCTATCCTGTCTGTGGCGGATATAAAAGACATGCTGTTACTAAATTCTGTTTTAAGCGGAAACTTTACGCCATTCTCTACCTCGTGTCTCGCGGAACCTTGCGAAGTGTCTCATCCGGCTGTTTCGTTTTACCGAATTTCAAACGAACGACAATAGGGATTCACCTATCAGGGAAACTTTGGACGTTTGAAATTTTCACAGTTTGATTTCGTCTAATTTCTGGTCAAGAAAGATTGTTTGTTTTTAGCTTTGAAAGATCATAAAGGCAACATTTTATTATTCATACATAGCCGTTTATTTATATATAACTTGATATTTACAGTTAATACGAAGCGAAATGAGAAGAAAGCTGGAAGATTAGGTAGTTTGTGATGAATGAAATTTCTCTGCTAGAGACTCGTATGAGTTATTTCCCGGCTAAGACAAATCTCGGTGGTTCTTATGATAATCGAACGCATTAAATTTCCACGTTGTTCTCGACCAGCGCCGATTAATTACTATTCATATTCCTAGCTACGGCGGCCTCGCGCTTACGATTGTAATATTTAGACGCGAACATGTTACGCTCTTAATGTCTCTCACGATCATTGATCGAGAAAATGCACACGAGAATATGTCAGTGCTCTTGTTTAAACGCAGATACGCTCACGTATGCTAGCATTAAACATTTAAATGTGTTTTGTCGTTACAGTCTGGTCTGACAGATTCAAGAACCAATTACGATGATCTGTATTTATGTAAGATATGTAAAATAGGATATAAAAAATAGAGCATCAGAATAATAGGATGTTTTTCCATGAATTATATTTCAGTGACATGAATTAGTAATTGGCGAATCAAGTGGTGGAATTATTTTTAAAGCAGGAAGATATTTCAATTACATTTCGTAATATTACGTTTTTAAATAAAACAAACTATTTAAATAAAATTTATAAAATTAAAAATTTTAATAAATTTAAACAAAATTAAATAAAAATTTAAGGATTGATTATTGTTATATAAAAGTTATATTTCTCTCAGGAATATAATATTATTCTCTTAAGTCTTCTCTTTCCACACTATTCCCAACTGTTTCTTCCAGAAACATAACTGTGGCTTCTATATCCCAAATAAACACTTTACAAAAGTTCTGTTTTCATACAATTTGTGATATTCGATTATCTATTCGATATATTCGATATGTTTTTCAGAAATATCGTATTAATGCTTTCTTTTATTCTTAAAACCAAATTTTATATTTTATACTAGAAATAATCAGAATTTTAAACCGAAACTATCAGATATGTTTTCATTTATCATTATCATTTCCTCAAAACTTCTTTAAATCTTAGTATTTTTCCATTTATCATTCTTGAAAGTGAAACGACATTTATCAGAAAAATAAACAGTTATCATACTACATAAAACAACTCAATAATAAAATAATATGTAATTTACTTAATCAGATTATCTGATTTATAATCTCCCGCCTAGCACAGAGAACTAGTGGCGATAGTGTCGTCATAGCACAGCGACAACAACGCCCCTTGCGTTCTTTTTAATAAATTTATTCGTCTTTCGTTCTTTCATTATTCATGTGTTCTTCATTTCTTTCTTTTACACAAATTCGTGCGATACAATTACAATATTGAAATTGATTTTTTCAAAATCGTGTTGTTGTTTTGTTCTACAAACGGCAGAATTTCATTCGTCTCAGTCCTTGTACATTAATTCGAACAGTGTGATTTTGTGTTCTGAGTGATAAATGTGTTTGAATGTGTTTTTGAATCTGACAGTGAGATTGGATTCAGTGTTTTAATGAATTTGTTTGGAATTTTGTTGGAATGGCTGTTTTATCTTAAATAACTTGGTTGAGATTCGATTAGTTGGTTCAGATGTTTTAGTTAGATTTTTTTAATTGATTCGATGTAAAAATTAGTACAATATAGTGGAGTACGAAGGTATTTGAACACTTCTCATAGAAATCTTTTATATACGTATTATATGTGTTGTATAAAACATTTTGAATTTCGCTAGCGCTTAGATACGATTGTCACGATTATTTTTGTAATATTTGAAACTAACCGTATGTATGTATGTAGGAGTTACAAGATACTTATTGGAAATATAGTATTTTGTAAAAAATTAATACACGGCATGAACAGCCATTTTAAACACTACCTCACTGAATGTTGAGGCTTATTAACATAATAGATAATTGAATCTCCCGCTTTGATTTCTGCGAAATATATACTTGCACTAAATATCTCGCAATTTTTATATACATACCCAGGTGTGTTTTAAAATTTATCAATGTGTTCGAAACAGTCATATCTTATTACGGTGCTAATGAAATTTCAAAATGTTTCGCATGACGCAAATAATATTTCCGTACATATTAATAAAATAATATAATATAATATGAACAATAGGAAGTTTTTATGAGTGTTTCGATATAACATACAGTAAAATAATTCCTCTTTCATGAAACAAAGTTTCCTATCCACATATAATTCCAAAACCTACGGAAAAGCTTAAACGTTTCAAAACCCGCGAAAATAACCTCAACCATAGAAAAATGTATATGTAATCTGGAAGATTGTGCGACAAAAAATACGCAAGAATTTCTGATTTGTTGGAATACCTGAGTACGACAGTCATAAGAGCGGCGATATGACGAAATGACGATGGACAACGTCAACAACGATAACGTCGTATTCAAATTTAAGTGATACACTCGCTGCGGCCGGAATTGTTGCGAGATTAAATCCCCTACGACTGCGGTAATCAGATTCAGGTAATAAACTCTCTATCTATGAACTCACCCTATTCCGGGTCTTCTCTTGGACTTCCTTTCTACTCTCGACATTGTTACTGGCTGGCACGACAGCTCTCGCAGACAATTTTGTTGGTCACGTGTTTCTCTGCCGCGTACCTTTCTTTATCCAGAACAATTACAAGGCATTTTAATTAAAAATTCTATTAATTCGACGCGGTCTCGCGCGAAAGATCCCTACGGGACGAACGGCGCCGTTTCACGCATTAAACGACAATTTTAGCGCCACGAAAATGTTTCCGCCTTGTACATATTGTATTATATACATTGTATAATAAGTTCATTCGTTTCTCTCTGTTATATTGCAAGGAATATCATAGATACGTTACTGATATTGCACTGTGGTGGATAACACGCGATAAAAACAGTTCCTTTGAAGCGGAAAGATACTTGAGTCAAGTTAAGTATAATTTTTCTTGCAAATCGGTTATGAGCGATATTTGAGCGACCTACATTCGGAAATAGATTATTCAAATCGTTATTAGCGGCGCGATAAACTGTGAAATATATCCTGTACGTAGGTACATTGATAACTCGATGGCCATAATTTTCTACGAGTTCGTTCAAATAATGTTAATACATATATATCCGTAATAATAATTAGCGCGTGTTATGTATATATTATTTTATTTCTGAAAATGATTTTCCTGTCTATTTTATTAATTCGTAAATAATAGCTTCTCACCGATGCCATTCAAATAACTTTATTGATTTTGTTAATATGTAAATTTATAAATTTTGTTATCTCGGGAAATTTAATATTCATTCGAATCGTGTTCTCGTTTTTGATATTTCTTCTTGCCACACTTAAAGCATATGATTACTATATTATCTATTAACATATAAATGTACTAATCGTTTAAATATTTGAAAAATTTTTATTAAATAATCGTTGCGTAATTTTAAAAATATAAAAATATACGTACATATAGAGGAATTTTTCATAGAAGGAGATTTAAAGTTGAGGAATGCGAACGAACTTAATACACAACCTAATAATTCACGCGAGCTACGCATTATCCCTTTGGTCATTGAAAAGCGGTTCTTCTTGTATTTATTTTACATGTTTGATTTTTTCGGGATATTTAGTTTCCTCGAACGATAGTGTGCTTCCTCATATTTTATGGTACCTCACCATGATTGGCTAGTCAGTTTCTGTATGGCGGTACTTGGGGTGAATGAACTCTTCTTCGAGTGTTTCTGTGTGAATGAATTTTTTACGCGAATGAGGTTCAAAAGCTGCAATCCTATCAAAAGCCGGGAAATAAGAGAAGTCTGACAGAAAGTGAATATTTAGAACTTGGCACTCTGGTAATCCGTGATAATGTTAGAACTTTTTTTATTGATTGATAGTACTGACGTATTCTGAAAGTGACCGAAGATGTAGTAATAGACTAGACATTACATAAATGAACGAGAAGCTGAGATGAAAAGTAGTATAATTAGTATAATTAATAAAGTAGTAGTAGTATAATTAATTTATTAATTAATAGTAATAAATTTATAATAAATAAATTAAGTTTGTACGTTCTTTACCGTCAGTATTAGGAATCTAATTTATCATATATTTGTTCTTTTTGCATTGCTTAGTGCAGTATGTTCTAAGATTTTCTCAATAGACAATGATTCGTAATTGAATATAAGATTGAATAAAATTTTCGAAATGAAACATAATTCCATTTTTTTTTGAGTCTGAATTGAAATAATAGGTAGTGTATTATAGATATACGAATCAAGGGATATATGTATATCGCAGCCTCGTTTAATTCAGCGGGAAGTTAAATTAATTGAAAAGCATTTTGTAAACACTGCGTCGGCCGATCCACTGATTTTCAAAGTGGAAACTTGATTAAAACGTTGCCCACGCTCGCACAATTTACATGAAGTTTACGACCAGAAAGCAATTTCTCATTTCATTCTGTTATTGAACTGTCTGAAACCTTCTTTTTAATCATCTTACGTTTTAATTTTAAGTGTCAGCTATTGATAATGCGAATTTTGTATTTTCGTTTTCCCTTCAAAAATTAGTTAAAACAGCCCGATTGAAACTTCAAGTCTCCTATAACTAGATATCAAATGTAAATTCAATCAAAGTATGTAGAGTTTAAAGGGACTGAAATGCCTTCAAAGCTATCGAATTATTAATTATAGTCATATGTAAATCTAAAGTATTATCGAAATTAATACTGGAATCAATGTTCAACTCATGAATTGACATTCAAGATATTACTATAGTTAATATAAAAAGTATAAAAAAGTGAATTTTTTATATTATTTGATCACAATAGACAAATATATTAAAGATTCTACAATGATATTGTATTTCGTTATATGCATAATGCAATAATGAAATAATAATCATATTACGCTAATTATGCTAATGGTATTACTACAATAACATTTTAACTTTCTCTTGTCAAACTGAGTCACTGGCGATCCAGGAGAAATTGGAATTCTCTTGAGATATTTCTCTGAATTTCTATTTCTTTTGAAGAATGTTTCAAATGTTTGACTTAGCGAACGATAACAGAGACGTTTATAGATATTGCAGAATCTTTCCAGATTTTTGCAAACCTGGAATAGTACATGCACCGGGCTTGGATATGAAGGATCCACTTTTCCTAGTGTGGAAAAATGAAATATAGAAGAAAGTTAAGATATCATTTGTCTTTGTTATATAAAGCTCAAAAATTTTGCGAAGTGGTACAGTAGCATCTTATTGACTTGTTCGAAACACTTACGGCGTTTCTAGCAATTGATATTAGCTCTGTGGAAATTACGATGCATCTGAAATAATTGTAATCTAAACAGACGACCCTCTATTTCGACCCTCTGCAGACGTAATTAATATTTTATTCAATTTTAGAGTGGCTTAACAGGCAGAAATTGATAAGAAGCTTAGACAAAGTACGGGTTAACTCATTTATAAAATTTAAAGTTTTGACTAAGATTATGAGATCTCTAGTCAGACCTCATCAAAAGTTAAGTACAATGCAAAAATCATACATTAGACAGGCACTACTCATCTGTTAGTGTCTGGAATTCTAGAATCAGTAAGAGAAACAGTATATTAAGATCCCTTACTCTGTTCTTTTTTCTATTCTTCCTTTAGTTTGGTATTAATAATTCAAGGAAACTTATCATAAGGATAGACATATTTAGCTGTCATATAAAAATAGTTGTATCACATTGTTTGCTATTTATTTGGATATAATCCATTGTTTTTAAATATTTTTCTAAATTTACACATTTTCCAAGAAAACCTGATATTATAAAATACGTGCAATATAATAACAATGTACAAAATTTTGTAAATGTAATCGTACAAAATTTCAGAAACTCTACATGTAACATCTCACATACTTCTCTTCTCTATTTTTTATCTTAACATTCGCAAATTAAGAAACCTAGCAATAACGTCCGCTTTTATCTATACAATGTGCAAGTACTACTAATACTAACGATAGAATGATGGCGCGTGGCTCAATCGGTAGAAGGATACAAAAAAGAAAAACTAAACGCAACCCACAAATTCGTACTATTTTTCGACGTAATGAGATCGGGATAAGCCGGACTCGGGATTGACCCATCACGACTCCAGCCTTAATTGTTCGTAAAATGAATTAACGGCTCGCATGCGATGCACTTTAACTTATTCGCCGTCAGCGTTCACCTATCTTGCCTCTGCAGCCCGCGTAAAATATGTTGCTTCAGCATGAACGATACAACTTCTCATCAATGCGCTGGCAGCACGCCTTGCCTTGCCTTGCCTCGCCTAGATCGGCCTTACGACTCCACCCGTTCTCGCGCGCAATTTACTAATGAATATCGAAGTCCCTTGTTGTTCATTGGCAGAATCCGGTTTGCTAGCTGACAACTTGCGAATTCTGTCATAGAAACGCGAATATCTATAAATCGAAGTGGCTGTCACTGAATTTTGGTCACTTAACTAATTACTTTAGCTACTTACTTTAACTTGTTAAGTTAAAGATTGAGAAGAAACGTACGTGAGATGTTACATACGGGGACTGTTAAATTTAAGAAAATTTCGCATGATCCTCGATATTAGGTTCTCTGGAAAATACACTGCAGTTTTCTAATGAAATAAATTGTAGTAATGTTTGTAGGGAAGTATTGAAACGGAGTTATTAAAAAATAGATACTTAAGTTGAAATAGTAGAGATTGGAAGTGGTATTAAAGATTATAGGTAAATTATTGAGAATTTATTAATATTTCGATAATGAAGTTGTGATTTTTCTTATAATCCCTATTAATGAAGTCAGTGATGTTTCTTTTTCCTCTCTTTTCCTTTGTTGGCGAGTAATTTATTTGTCGTTAGTGTTTTATCCAGAAAGCGTAAGTGAGATTGAGAAAGTCAGTGATTAGCGTCAGGTTGAATTGGCTGGTTCAACTTTCCACGTTGATGGGTTAAGAGTACGTTGTTCCTGTTGATCGATTGATACTTTAGGTTTGATGGGCTCAACGAGTTTGCATGCAGTTGGTAGAGAACTTCTCAAGAAGTTACGAATTATTCATTCGTTCAAGTGTTTCTTTTTACTATTTTTGTAGTTTGTAGTTAAACCTTACGGTGCTTGTCAGTGATATTTCTGAATCAGAAGAATATTGATACTGAGCCTGTAACTCATTTTCAATCTGAATGCAGTTTATTGTTTTTACTATAAAAATCAAGATTTAATCAACAATTTAAACGAAATTTAAATTATATTATAGTTATAATTATAGTAAATTATAGTTATGCTATGTAAATTTAATCATTAGAGTAATCTTCAACTATTTATAGTATTTCAAGCCAGATACACACAGATACCAATTCTTTAAACCTAACATAATAGAAGGAATTATTTGAATTTAAAATAATCATTAGAAATGAGCAAACTTAAAACCATCAATGTAATTTACACGTTTAACAAACGTGAAACGCAAAGCTTTTGAATGTGTTCACTCAAATTTCCTTTACTTTTTGAATATAGATGCTTGTATCGTATGTAATCGTGTCATATGCAAAACTCCACATGTATGCATATCTAAAATTTATTCAGACCCTTCTTTCATTCGAAATTAACTTTTATCTTTCACAAAAGCTTTAAATTTCTTGTACTTACTATCAAAATGATTTGTTATTTGCATTTTACCCAAGAAATTTATTCGCTTCTAGGATATGTAAGTAGATCACGGTAAGCAACACAATAATAATAAACTTATTATTTGCATTATAATAATCTATGACAACCTTATTTATTTGTAGATACATATACAATATGATAAGTTGCACAATACCAGTAAGTCCTTTGTTTGCAAGTTTTTATCGAATACCATCAGTTGATAACTTAATTTTACTTTAATCTAATAGTAAGCCAAGTACTGATAAAATTAAAAACTTAATTACGATAGAATTAGTGGCGTGTAAAAGATAGTTTGGTGGATAAAGAAAGAATAAAACATACTTATAAGCCACTGTTATTTCTGAAATTACGTGCTTAAATTCTACTTTGATTTATAATAGGATTAAAGAAGATACTAATAAAATTATGAACTTAATTATACTACAAGCATTATAGTAGCGTGTAAAAAACAGTTTGTCATTAAAGAAAGATTGGAATATATAAGCTACGATCATTTCTCTGATGGGACGGAAATTACGTACTTAACAGATCTCCGAGGCACGTTCATAAATGACTGCAATATCTGATAGATAGTTATCAAATCCTTAAGTTACATGAAGGCTCTTATCACACAGAAGTTGGCAATGAAACTTGTTTATCTCGATTGATACCATCGACTTTTCGCGTGATACACATATCAAAGGATCGATAGCACGCGATGCGAAATCCATCTGCGAAAGAATGTCTGACCAACATACTTATTTTACTGTAGTCATTAGCATTGTCTCGTACCTCGTTTGTAGAAATCTATATTCGTATCTTCTATTTGAATATTTATAAAACGAGAAAGAAGTATGTAGATTTCATTTTTTCGGCTCGGCATTTATCTTTATATTTTTTACGAACCTATCGAGTTTCCTGCGAATTTTTTCATTAATCCGAAATCAGTAGTGCAAATACCAGTAGTAGTAATTTTCTTCGTTTCAATAGAGCCTTGATTGAAAAATTTTCTGGGAGATAATTGAATTCTAAGTTGATTTTTTCTTATAAATTCTTGCGTTCTATGGAACACGTGAGTTTTTCTAAATTCTTAGATTCTGCGGTACACCTGAAATTCTTTTAAATTCTTAAATTCCGTGAAACACTAAGTGATTTCACACATCGGCTAGTGCATTTTGTATAACGTAACAGAATTATATACTAAATCTGAATATATCGCAAACAAACGATTCGAGGTTACGTTCTTTGAATGTAAAATACGCGAGTGGTGGACAATAAATAAACGTTCAACTCTACGTGTATATTTGAAAAGCCGCAATTCATAGGATTTTATTATACGCGCCTACGTTACGAATTTTTATACCTGTCCCCCTGCTTATTTTTTCATTCTTCCTCTCTTTTTTTTTTTCTTGCGTTTATGTTACGACAGATCCCTTCACACTCGGCATCGCATAAACCCAAATCGATATTTTATTTACAACAGTGTCACCATTTTGCGTGTTTCACGATCCACTGACTTTTTTCTACAATCGTTGAAAGGAGCAAGGTATACCTTCGCGCGGGATCAAAATTTAGCTATAAAGTAAATAGGAACGAAATTATATCGATGATACGAAAGCATGTCGTGTGTCGAACAAACGAAACGATTGCAAAACGAATATTCCAAGAACTGGGCGCGTTCTTTCTAATTAAAGCAGATGAAATTTATTATTTTTTTTTTTTTTTGTTATTATTGAATCAACCGGAAAATAGAAATTTGTCGAAACTTGTCACACACGTATTATTATTTTATTTACTTTTTATTATTTTTGTTAATAAATTAAGGAATGAAGTATTTTTTAATGTAAATTTATAAAGAAGGAAATTATTATGTCGATGACTCGTCCTCCAGGTATACATTTGCAAAAACATGAATTTCATAAATTTTTTTTTAACTTTACCCACCTCTTGTTTTCTCAACTTAATTTGTATCATACTTATTGTTAATGTCTAATTAAAAATTTAAAAATATCTGAAAGAAATAAAGAAAAATAAAGTATAATTTAAACAAATTATGAAATATTAATTTAAAGCCACTAAGCTACATGATGCGAATCATCCTATGTAATAATTAATTATATATATTGCATCATTCATATGATTATTAAGACATTAGTCCGCAAGAAGTTCGAACATTAAATACTACATTAATACGTATTAAATCAATCTTTAAAATCCAACGATGGCCACTCGAGCAATTCCACTCTATAATACCATTTATCTCACTCAACGAATACCAAAAGCTTACATTAATTCTCAAATGAAACCCTCGATGGTGAAACAAAAGTTAGTTATTTTTCGATTAAGGACTTACATTTTCACTCGCCGGGATCTGCCATTGTATTGTAAGGTGCACTGAATCAATCATGCGTTATCGATCGGCCGGTGAGCTTTTAAATACATAACCTGGACAGTCGGTGATCGGTTACAAGTTATGCCGAGCCATAAGCATTGACGTCTCGGTGCAAATTGACGTTTTTCCCCGGTTCGATCTCATCGATCGTCGGCATTGTGAACACGCTGATCGATGAGTCATCTATCACCAGACCACTGTGTGTTGCTCGTTGTTGCCTACCCGGTCGAGGATAGGGAAACCCGTTCTCCTGTAGATAGGTGCTGGCGAAAGACCACGATAACGCTTATCTGCTTCCTGAATTTATTGCTAGCGCAATGAAAACGCACCCGCCGTCCGCTCTTCCCTGCCCATTCCGATGTTAATTAGCCCGGCCCACCGTTTCCACCGTATTCTTAGGATCTTATAGGTTATAGTTACGGCACCTATCACCTGTCCTTGGGTACAACGCTCAAACGACGTGACGACGTTGACATAATTTTCGTTGCCTGTGTGTAACGTTGCCTAAGGAAAAGTGGGAACTATTCGTTTCAGAGGAAGTCGCTCAGTTTTCCGAGGTGGAACTTTTTTTTAGTGCCGCAGAGGCGACCTTGATGTGATTTTTATCGACGCTATCTGGCATGTGAGCAGATATTTTTGGAAGAGGGATTTATGGCGCAGAGATTGAAGCGCGAGGATCGAGATCATCGTTTCGATTGCGGATGTTCGTGTATTTATGGAAAATTTGATGGTGTAAAAATGTACACAGTGCAGCATATAAATTAGAGTTTTATTATAGCAGTATTTAGTTTACGTCGCAAATTTTTCGAGGCTTTAAGTTGAAGTTAAATTTAAAAGCTACCAGGCTTTTAAATCTTGTCGTTGCTCGTGTTCTTATAAAAAGTTATTATCGTAACGTTCAATCGGATTTTAACAAATAAACTTCTCTCTAAAACGTGTCACTTTCGTCGGCTCGTTTCGAAATAATTTTACCCCTGAGTTTATATCTCGATAGTTGACGAATAAAGGACGTCATTAAAATATTCCTATTTATTAATTCTTTTTGCAGGAAATAAAAAAGTGAGATATCAGGAATGAATTGTAAAAAAGACATAAATCTTCTGTAAAGTGAGACAAGAGGGAGAAAGGAGATATAAATACACCTGTAAGAAAGGATGATCATTATAGAAATACATAAAAGATATAAGAATTTAATCAAGATTATCATATTGGAAAAACATAATATGTTTTGGTTTCTTATATCGCAGACACAATACGCATTCTCTGTTATCGATATTAATAAAATGCTTTAATATATGTTCAAAAATACAATAACATAATTAATTTTTAATAATTAATATTACCAATTTCATTTTCACTTGTAAAGTTTACTTGTGAATTCATTGTCTCGTTATTTTATATTCAATTATGTATTTACAATATTTCCGAGAGCTGTCAATATCTTTTCGATTACTAATGTTTCAATTTGAAATAAAATATCATCAGAGTTGAGCTTAAGAACGTTGTACTCCTCCTTTGTCGTTAAATCTCGCTTCTTACATTATCTACAAGCGCGCATCAAAGACGTATTATCGTTATTCCTTGAAAGAACGAAAGCGACTTTAATGTTTCTTTGATGATTTTACTCGAAGAAAAGCATTTCCGTCGCGTGTCTTTCTAATCTTTCAGTGAAAGGAAAGAAATTGTACTTAAACTTCCAGCTTTTTGAACTATGATCAAATTAAGAGGAATCTTATTAGGGAAGCGATATTACCATAAAAAGGTACATGATTATAATTGCAAAATTATACAAATAATTTGTGCGAAAGAAATTCGTAACTTAAAACAATTACCACTTACCAATTGACCAACATCGCTAGTCACTATATTATCATACAAGAGCTAGCCAGAACCAATCTAACTGTACCGTGTCAGGTACTGTACGACGATCTAACAACAAGTCAATATGAATTTCGAGGCATCGATACTCGACGAATCCCTCGGCCGACTGAACTCGATTAGGTCGACGACAGCTTAGAAGCTTCACCGGATTAGGATCAAAGCCTCCGCCGTTGTATAGGGCATGAGCTCGCTCGTTTAATGCCATCAGATTCGTGAAGTGTTCGGCCTGTCTAGTATAGCCTTTCCCACCCTCGTATCGCAATCATTCAAGGAGCGACACTCGATCTCTCGACACGGGGACCTTATCAAAGAGGGCCTTCGTGCCTACCTCCGTTAGTCAGTATATTCACTAATTAATCTGATTTGCGTCGACGATACACTGCCAGGCCGCGAATCTCTGTCACATGGCTCCGCTCACGCATTTCCAGCCTTCTGTCCTCACGAAACTTATGGTTGATCAACTCCTCTGTTATCACCACTTCATCCGTCAACCTTCCCCCGTTCTACGTTCACCTACGACCAGATTACGTTTCGTCAACTCGAGGCAAGTCGATTTATGTATGTGTGAATGGTTGCGATGGATCACTAGGCATTTCAGCATATGAATCGCATGAGGGACGAGTTTGAACCGAGTGTGCTTACGTTTGATGGAATTTGGATAAGAGGGTTGAAGATTTGGTAAGATTATTGTAATTATAGGCTGATTAGTTGTAGTGCGTAGCGATTTTCGTAGAGATTTTGCTTCATGATTATCTGTGACGTAATAGGAATGTGAAGTTACGAGAGAGTTTTGCATATACGAGGGTGAAGATACAAGTATATTAAAATAATTCTTAATTATACAATTATACATACTATGATGACAAAACTGTGTTGATTCAGATACTTTTTACTGTGATTAAAAATTGTCATTTCAAAATAATTATTTTTGTCTCAAAAAAAAAGAACAACTTTCTGCATAATGACATACTATAATTTGGCAAAATACAATAACTTTGCAAAAGAAAATAATTTTTGTTCTGGATTACATTGAACAAATTCCACTAAGCACTTACAACTGGTAAGCCCTTTCTTTTCTCTACTTTATACTCTGTCGTTTACACTCAATCCAGACAAACTACGTAGACATTCCCGTGACAAATTCAGTCACGTCTGCCCAAAACCTTGGATGACCCTGCACCCTTTTTTCTCGTCGTAATCTCAAGTACTCAGTCCCTTGTAGCATTTGTAACACTTGACACTCTAAGTCACTTGCTATAAAGAGTCACACTAAATTTCTCTTCACACAATAGCTAGACTTTACATTTAACACGATTTGATAACGTGTGATCCTGACAGAAACCTTATTACAGTATTATTTTTTTAAGCGTTTGAATTTTTTCAACTTTTGGCAAAAATGTAAAAAGACTTTAAGTTAAACCTTTTAAAATCTAGTATTTTCGATGTAATACTTCTTAATATTATCATTTTCAATTCAATATGAAGATCAGTAAGAAAAGAAACGTTCGAAATTTTTTAGCGAATTAATAATTTTGTATATAATACTCCAGAAACCTGCATTTCTCGGGTGTACAAGAAATTGTTGGGATCAAGCAATATTCTATTGATAGATTTAATTAGATGTACTACTTACATATAGTACATAGCTTTAATCTATTTGCAGCATCAAGTAATTATCGTGCACCTAATCTAGTCTTAATGATCTAACCCGAAACTGATTTTCTACTACCTAATCAGGCCGCCACATATGACACGGTTAACGGGGGACTAATTATATATTTCACCTTGATCTAACGTCTTATACCTAATTTCTTGGTATTACATTAAACCCTGCATTATTCTATATTGAACAAAATAAATGCATTAAATATTTATATATTTCCTGATAATAATATTTATTAATTGCGATATTATTACAAATCATTACAAAGAATAATCAACATATGAAATATTGCTTATGAATCTATGAAATAATTTGTAATTGACAAGTACACATAATGGTATTCATAATGCATCAGTTTATATGTTGAATAGATTGAAATTTTCAAAGAGCCAATCGATATTGCTGCTAAAACACTTAAAGTGAACATTAAGGTATTTAATTATTAACGTGGTTGCAGCTATTGGAAACCTCCAAGTGTTACTTTATTCAATATTTCAAATTCGATAAAAAATTAGGGCCGAAACAACTGACAAACGGACATATTAAACGGATAAATACCACTGTACAATTTGAGACTATAATAAAAACATATTCTACAACACATATAAATTCTATTACCGAAATGAAGACAAAATTCATTAATAGTATTAATCTAAAAAAAGAAAAAAGAAAAAAAAACAGTAAAATAACCAAGAAACGAAAGAACCAAGGAATAAACCCGTAAAAAAGGTAGAAGAGGGATGGTACAAAACGTTTTTCACTCCGCTCATTAATGTATCCCATTTTTCAAGGCTGCAGCACTATCGTACATTAAATCCGCGTGATCGATGAGAATCACTGTGATCAAATCGTCGCTAAGTTTCCGGCTCATCGTTTACCGGTTTCAGCTGAATTTCGACAGCGTTCTCCCGTTCCTCGAGGGGACAATTTTTCGTCGCGGAATCGAGCTCCCGAAGTAATTGAACCGCTAAACGTGCCCTCGCCCGGATTCACTGGCGATGCCCATTGTTATTCCGCGAACGAACTCAATGCTTCTTCCGTTATCGAGGAATTAAGCGGAGCCACGAGAAATTGAACAACAGAATTTCCAACGGGGCCGGCCGGCGATAAAATAATTTAGAAGGATCAGCTTTGCGGAAGCGTCGGAGGATCGTACCAAACGATAAACGACCAATTGTCTTAACTCGGCTGGATGAGAGTGTTTCCGGCTTAACGAGGTATGCGATAGGGCTAACCTGTTCCCAACGAAAATTCGCTTATTTTCATTTGCGGGGGATAACGACGATTACCTCGACAAACAGAGAGATTGGACATCGATTAAATGTAGACTGAATCCTTTTATTTCTTGAGTATAATAATCGAACGATATATACCAGAAACAATTGCTCGACCTCTTAAAAAATAAGATATTCGAATTGATATCATAAAAAATGATGGTTATTGTCGAGTAATGAAAAAGCTACCTTTCTTAAGAGATTCACAATTTCATGGTTTGATTAAATGTAATTGTTTTGCGATATGGGCATATTTTGTTTAAAAAGATATGATGGATATTTTGATAAAAAGGACTGTAATATGTCGAGCAGGATTTCAAAATCTTTTATTCTTCTTCTCTACAATATCGCAGACGTTGTACTATTAATATTTAACGTATTTAGAACGCCTGTTGCTTCTGTTAAAGTGGATCATTTAATCATTAAAAATTTATCCGTTTAATGAACAAAGAAGCAGTTATTGGCAAATATTTTTGGGAAAACAACTACATATTACTTCCATAGAATATTTAGCTTTATATTCATCCATAGACAAGCTGCTACAGCTAAGTAAGCAAAAACACAGTCAATCCGATTATAACTTAAATAGAACTTGCAAATATGCTCAATGTTTCTTAATTCCGCAAATTTAGATTAATAAAATCAAAGAAGCTCCTCAATTTCCAAATAAAAACCGTGTTTTTAATAAATGTTCCCTTTCAAAAATAAACTCCGATCGGTAATAGTTTGATATGGAATGTTTTAAGGACACGACTCCAAAAATATTATTGGTGCCAGAAGAAATCAAATAATTCATATTCGCCCTAGAAGAATCTTCTTAAAATTACACCAGTTATCATCTCATCCAATATGATTAACCGTAAACTATTTCAGTACTCAACGTAGAAATCAGAATTTAACATCTCTAATTGGAAATGAAAATGACAAGTAAAAAGAGCAAATAATTAGCTCAAATAGAATATCAAAGATTTAATGTTTCAGAAACATTGTTATTCAAATAGCGTTATTCAAGATAATGTGACGAAGCGAATTTTAATTAAAATATCCTACTTAGCATTTCTCATTTTCCAAAATAGATTGAGATAGTTCTTATAGACCCGGTGTTTTTACCTTTAAAATAATATTATATTCCACAGACTGTGACGAAATGATGACTAACAAATATTTTTAATTGAACAAAGACGACATACATAAAAATAATAAAACTACAGTTTTCCGAATGATTGCCACATTATAGATAGGTTTTTTTACTAAGTTTACAAGGTAAACTAACGAATAAAGTAATAATTTCATTTGAACAATTATTTAAACAAAAGTTTACTTCGCTAATGGCCATCCCTGGTACAAATACTGCGTGTTATTCCGGTCCAGTCAACGGAATATTAGATGACCGTACGCAACGTTAGTTCAATTATTTGCACGCAACTTGGTCGCCATGACAGGTTTGACCGCTAATCATGGCGTCGCTTCAGGTGCACGCGCTTCAACAGCGCTTTAGAGCCACGAAGTCATGATATTCCTTCATCAACGACGTAATTATCGTCGCTTTAAAATTCTAGCCGTGACCTGTTTGTTGGTCGTTCGTTCTTCGGATATTTCCCTGGACACCGAGGCCAGTTCGATGCAACGCACGTAAAACCGTGTGATCGGTCGCTTCGTCTCGCCTGACTAGTTTACAGACACGGTTTCTCCACGACAGCGAAGAAATCACGACGATTCAGATTGTTTCCCAATTTACGCGGACGCTATTTATATAACTGCCGACGATCGAAACACTTCTTTCTCGATACTCTGTGGGGTGCATGGGACACAATTGAATTCCAATAGCCCCGCGGGCAATAGTTCAAGTGTTATGTTTACGGGTTCTTCCGCAGGAATCTGGGAAAACGATTCTGGTCTATGAAGTATCGAACCAAGTTTCGCGATCTTCCTTGCTCCATGAATTTTTCGAACGCGAGGGAAAAATGAATGGGAGGTATGAGTAAGTTTTGTTAGTTGTGTAACAGCGTAATGAAGTAACGAAAAATATGAGGTTGAATGATTCAAGTATTCTACTATAGAAATGCTGTATAGCTATGATACAATTCAAGATAGAAAATTAATAGCACTTATTATGTTTGTCGTGAAGATGTTGGCGTAACTTTTGGGAAAATCAAAACGAAAGCTCGAGAAGATAGCGATTACATTAAAAATAAAACGAAAATTTAAAAATACTAGTACGTACCTTTTGCTTTCAGTCTTTTGTATAAGTCAAGCTAATAGTCTCAAAATTTGGACATAATTGAAACAAGTCGGTCGAATTGTAGGGCTTACGGAATTGCAACTTCAAAACTTCGAACGCTCAGAACTACACGAATAGTTCTAAAGTACGAAGTCACAAGAGCTCACGAAGTTCGGTCACTAGAGCTCAAAACTCATCTAACTCTAAAGACTGATCTAAGCTATTTCTAAGTTCTTCCAAGCTATTGTTGGCTGGTGCCTTAAATTTCGCGTTCGCTTTGTATAAATCTACTTTGTAACGTATGCAATGCATAAGAAATAAGTAAATAGTATTTCTGACAGAACAATGACTGCAAGACTTCAATGGAAAGCAAAATACAAATTACAATTTTTATAAATGTAAATCAATATTCGTATCAATTTTTTAACTTTAATATGTGAATTACTTTGTTCGTTTAAAGGATTATTTAAAAAACGTATAATATTGAAATTTGTAGTATAATAAATATATCGTGTCTCTGTTATAGATCTACATAACTTATATATACACACAAAAATAATAAGTTTAGAACCGAAAAAAAAATTGAAAAAATTACTTTCATTTCGATTAAGGATAGTTTGTAAAATAATTGCGTGTAATAATAATATCAAATTTAAAAGGATAGCAGACATAGACAGACGATATCCACATTAAAAATTTCTATTAAAAATATATCACTATATTTCGACTACGTCGCTATATCTAAAAATTAGAATTTTTAAATTAACCTTATTTAATTGTCAGCAATTCAATTAATCAAGCTTAATTTAATAAAATTCTGTAACATAGAGACATGGAACATTTCATTGCCAATTACTTCGAACGTCGAACGTCGAAATTAAAAGAGTTATCGATGATATTGACAACAACATCTGGCGCGTTGTGTTCGACAATTTGAAAACTAATTTAAACAGAGAATAATAGAGATATCGGATGGCGCATTGAGAAATGCACGTGACATGAAATGATGCGCCGCTAGGCAAATTTCCAATTTTCGATACCTACCAACCATCTATTATTTAAACAATATCTTTTCGACATTGCTGAAAAAGTTCCTGCTTTATTTTGAAAGAATATATGAAATTTAATAAATGTTCGTAACCATTTATGAAGGTAACGAACTAGGTATGTTAGTATTCGAAGTTTGCCGATAGATATCATAGTAAACAGAGGAAAAAATATTGAAATCGAATACTAGAAGTTTAAACGTTACAAGTAATATTTTATTGTACAGAATATTAAATACTACTTCATAGTAACTGATTCTTCACATTTCGCTAATTGCTAAGCTAAAATATCTGAAACATTATTTTAATTGATCTGGTGGCCCTAACGTTAATCTTCCGAATCTTTTTGCAAGTATAAGCGTTTGTTTTTTAATTAAGATGAATGCGATAAAGTCGTTCAAATGGAAATCATAAAGTGAATTATTTTAGTTATGTTTCGATCAGTAACATTACGTGTTAAGGGAAATTTTGCTTTATTAGCTCGAGTTGATGCATACATTGCATACTTGTTCATTTTCTTCCTCTGACATGTTTATAACTGTCAGCTAAACCGCTGACAGCTATACAAAACATTCATATTGGAGCCGTCATGGTTTGGACAGCTTGTAACAATATTATTTATTACTAATGTCAAGATATACAATATATTGATTGTATCTATATTCATCGGTGACACATTCGATGTTTTACACTTTTCACTGCATCATCTATTATTCATTAGTATCATTTATGTTCTTTTAGCTATATGGACAATTTCAAACCAGATTTCATTTCCAATTTATGGTTACATGACACGCTTTCATGACAAATCTCTAAAGTACAATGCAGAATTGTAATTTTACGTGACAAAATGCACAATGAAAAGAACGATCTTTGAATTTAAAAAGTCTTCGTATTCAAATTATTGAAAAATAAAGTAGGTAATGAGCGTGAATATCGAGTTAGATTAGTAATAGTTCTTGGTTATACTACACAGTATAACCGGAAACTAAATTAATTTACCAAATTTGTGAACACAAATTAAGCACTGGTAAAACAAACTTTCTAACTGCTAACGTTTAGGTTTTGGAAGCAGATAATTATTCGAGTACATATTTGGTCAAGTCAAAATGACTCCATTTAGAATAGATAAAAAGCTTTTCATATGAATTAATTGCTGCCTAAATATTTATGTATAGTGCGAAGTTACAACTTGCTTTTGGAATTTAATTAATAATTTAATTAATATTGCAAAAACTTTCTTTTTCTCAAAATATTTATTTTACTAAGCCTTAGATATTATACGAATTGTTTATAATGTAAAATAATTTATTAATTTCATTAAATTTTTAATTTTTTAATTTCAAAGTTTTACATTTTTATCAAAAATACCAAAAAATGGGACCAGAACTTTAATCCTACCTATATGTAGTATTTCTTAAGGGGAACACAAAATATTTACTCAACATGACTCCCAAAATCCATTCTATCGACACGAAGCCTGAGAATTTAGTTTCACATTTTCAAGAGATATTTGACAAGCTTTCTATCCCATTCAATACAAAACTGACATCTGCGGATTGTAGAGCGACATACATTTTCAAGTATTTCTTTCATGTCCCGTATTGTACGACAATCTGTCTATTTCTATCGTTGATAAATAGAATAAAGTCTTTAAGTATTCCGCAGACAGAAATCCAAACCGATTCTTTTGTTTGCTTTCAATGCATTGCGAAGAGATTCACTTGCTACATCAAATTCTCGTAAATACAAAAGTAGACTTTACGTCACGAGCATTTTATGACCTACATTGATGAAGCATCCGTTATTCCTCTCAGTGACAATTATAAGTAGCTAAGGTCTTAAACTTCATATATTTTACGAATATAACGTTTCCAAAGCTCGTACTCAATTAATTTCATGTATGTATAATATTCCAAAGATTCTGAACATTTCTAAATTGGGGAAATCCAAAAATAAAATTTTCATAGAGCGCAACGTAAAATTTTCAGAATAACTGCTGAGATGTTAAAATTTTTCTAATACGACTGAGACCTCTTGAAACATAGAATATCGTTATAAATGGGATTGCATATTTTAAGAATCATATTTAATTTATTTCTTCCTCAAATTTGGGAGCATTGCAGTTTATGCAATTACATTCCTGCATTTATTAGTAAAAAAAAGGTATATTTCGAAATAATTTACCTATTAACTGCATAATTTTTTAATTTAATAATCCCCTACTTTTTCCATTATTTTATTATATATCGTACGTTACGAACGTTTTATTTTATTTCTAAAGATAAATTGCTTTTAAGAATAAATTATACCATACCTACATTGGCAAGGATTAAAATCAACCTAATTAACATTGCTTCATTTTTTTCAATTTTTCATTCCGTGATTATAAAAGTTCCTAGTTAAAGGACGATCTGATTAACAAGTTTCTCAGACACTCAGTTTCTGACCCGATTGCAACGAGAAGCATCTTCGAAACTAACATTTGATGTTTGCGTTCGCGATTACAATTTCCTGAAGATAGCACAGGGATAAAGCCGCAATTGTCACGGGACAAAGAGCGTGCAAGTAAGCGGGATCAAAAGGAAGGTCTCGTTAATTCCGATGCTAATGCGTGCCAGTCAGATTAGATCCTACCCGTGGACACCAAATCCGGCATCCTTTTTACGGGAGAACGACGAACTGACAGATAATATCAGCAGGCTTATAGTCACCGTTCGTCGAGTTTCTATCACGCGACGATAATTCGTGTGCCGTGACGACACGCGAAATCGATGACACGTCTCTTCGAATGTTTCGCAAACCTTCGGTAGAAAAATGCTAGCCACTGCCGCGCGTTCGATCGAATCTTCTTGTCATTGTGTTCCGTTCCTTCCTCTTCAATGTGGAGTATTAGCGTGAGAAGGTTAATCAATATATTTGAAAGGTGGATTTCGAAATGGATTTTGAAGGATTTTACAGCAATTTCAATTGAGTTCTTTTCTGTTTAAATAGTAAGAATAGATATCAGTATATAGTTTATAGTTTACGGATACCTATGTTCTAACTCTGTATAAGTTAGAAGGAAGCATTCATACTTTCAGTGTCTTCGAATATTCGTTATACTTGGATATATTATGGTGGATTTAACAAAGAGACTTCAATGAAATTTCCTTTTAATTGTTTCAATTCTACGAAGTATCAATCGCAACGTAAGTTTTGTCTTAAACATTATCCAATTCGCTATCTTCTGAACATTCCAACTCATTTCTCATTTCTTTTTTTTTTCTAACTCTCTTTCCATGAACTTGAACATACACATTCACACTCTACTAAATATCCACCACAGCTTCCTTCAACTTGCGCGCAAGACCATCACAAAAGAGCTAGTCTCATTTCCCGGAACAGGTCATCGTGCTCGCCAAACGTCATTGCACCACGAAAGAGCGAATGTCGCGGAAGAAGAAACTGATTACGTATTCTCCCGAAATAGGATATTATCCGTGGCGCGTTTCATCCACCCTTAAAAGAAGCAAACTTTCCAAGAAGCAAAACCAGTGGTGTTCATGCAAGTCTCCTATTGTTCAATCCTCCTTCCCCTGGTTGATTTTCCGAAATTCGACCAGCCGGATTAAGACACGAACGTTTGCACCGTCCATGGGCATAATTCCAGAAACGATTCGAGAACTCGCCGTTTTACGGTTCATCGAGACGCGTATTGATCCCTCGATCTTAGATAGAATCGTTACGTTTATTTCCAAAGGAGAGCCGGATGCCTCCATCGATGGTAATACGCGAACGTGCCAGGATTCGAAAATCGTTTCATCGTCTACTTCCCTACGATATTCTACGTTTTTTTCCCTTTCTTTTTAGCCACTCAGCCCGCTCCGTTTTACCTTCTCTCATACTCTCTTGAATCTACATAGAGTCTGGGTCAAGCTGCAGATTACAAATCTAGATATCATCCACGAGATCTTCCTGGCTTACGCGCACCAGCCAAATGTATTCGATTGTCCCATTGTTCGAACAATGTCTGCCTCATATTGATTCTTTGTTTCTATTAGCGCGTATTTCACTTTGCGGATGAACTTTTTTAGGAATTTTTTTAAGAAATTGTCTCTGGAAATTTGTGTCCAATATTCGATTGGTGCGTATGAAATTTTGCTCTTTCGTTCGGAGAAGGTTTCATTCTGAACCAAATAATTTTGTTCGGACGTAACTTCTTGTATTGATAAAAGTATATCGTACCAGTAAGGATATTAGATCCAAGATAAATGAAACTTACAATGTTAGTAAAAATATTAAGAAATTCAAGCTAAATGAAATCTACATTATCAGTAAGGATATTAAGAAATACAAGATAAACGAGACATAGAATATAGTTTGATATACATTAAAAAGCTTACTAGCGAATCCATAAGAAGATTTAGTATATATCAATAGTCTGTGTCTTAATTAGGGTAATTTGCTTAAACAAGGTACGCATATACTATAGTAAAAGATGTAATATATCAGAGGATAATAGCTTTAACCGATGAAAAGCAGCCAACCTTCTAATGTATGTGGCAGGATGTAATAATACATCAAAGGTGTTCTACTTTAGCTGACAAAAACTAAATAGAAGCCGCGTCAGTTATAATGTACAAGAAATAGGAGCATGTGCATACATGTATTCTGTATAAAAAGTAAATTTATACTTTGAAGATTTTCAGGAAAATTACGTTTGTAAATTTTAGAGGACAACGAGGATGTCTTTTGATCAAATAGAAGGATCAATTTAAAATTGTCATTATTGACTACTTTCACTATAAAAATATGCGTCTATCAATATGTGAAAACAAAACAATACTTTATATTAATTATTTATTAATTTCATCAATATGTGGTCGATAATCGACAATAAGGCAAAATATAATTAATGATATTGACGAACTTTTCGAACCCGATACATTCGTAGCTAACAGAAAGAAAATAAAGAGGAGAAACAAAATACCTTATATTTCCGTGACAATAAAATAGAATAACAGCGTGAAGTGGATATTCAAGAAATCTAATTGAAAAGGAATTGCAGCAGCGGCCTATTTAACAAGCCTAGCGAACGAATTTCGTGTTCGTTTCCCGGTGAAACAATTAGCGTTGTTTCGAGTACGAGGCCGGTTATCGATTCGTTTCATCTTTGCGTGCTGATTTTTGTTTCCCCGTTTTCCCGGTTGTACGGCCATCAGATTAGAAAGGACTCTTTAAGAAGCACGAAGGAAACGAGCGTCTAATTTTTCACGTAACCTTTGCCAAGAACTTTACAGACATTAATAGATATTCATTTTATAGATTGAAAGTCAGCTTGTTAACCAAACTGTAATTACCCGATCGATGAATTTTATTCTTCTATTAAAATCAAAAAGCGTCTCGTGCTGCAGTTACAGAAAATTGAAGCAGGCTTCCGAACGATTGGCGAATTTTATAAAAACGATCGTTTACATTTGCCGAGGCAATTTCGTACGCGTCGGCGAATCTACCCCTTCATGTTCCCATGTTTAAACATGCATGTTTGCAAAAACATGAGCGAGAATTTCGCCGTTCAAATGTTTGCGCTGGACTGTTTTCCCCTGCCACTATGCCAGTCAGAAACCGTGACCACCGTGTGTCACGCATCTGCAAGTAATAAAACTTGCTACTTAAATATTTCTACTTTGATCGAATAGGGACAGGGAGATATTCAATATTTCTGCTTCGTGATCGAATAAAGATAAGAAGACATTCATGCACTTGGTGCACTTTAATCTCGAATTGGTGTAGTGGTCATTTTACTATCAGGTAGAAATGTTCTAAAATATATAAAAGGTGGTATTGTGAGTTATATGTACATCGGATAGTCGTTAAGTTATACATTAGTTAACACTGGAATACCTCGTGACATGCATTTTCCAAATTACCACAAAAGTAAAACTTCCCAGAGTTTCGTAAATCCATTTTGCCAGGTTGGTTACCACATTTACCATATGGGTTGAGCTTAACGGTGTGTGAGTTGAAAGTTGTACATCTACATTTACTGCATATCTAAAAAACGAATTACGTTACAGAGCTATTCTAGTTCCGTTACATTTTCCAAGCAGATTATTTTGTAATAGGAAATTTCTACTATTCTGAAGTTAGAAATAAAGACGAATGAATTTTGGATAAAATCGATTTCCATGTTGAGTCTTTTGCAATATAAATGAAGAGTTCAAGAGGAAAATGATTCTACGGACAAAAACTAAATTTTCAGGAATATCGGAGAAAATAGATGAACTTTGTAAAATACGGATAACGTATGAATCGAAATTTAATATTTTTCTTTTTTAATGTGGTTGATAATTGATGATAGGACACAATTTAATTTAATTTAATACATGATATTATTCAAATTCAAACTTCGAAGGAACAATATTTCATAGCAGCGACTTAATAATGCGATATTCTTCCGTTTTTCCTCGGTAGGTGTTACGTGAACACGAAGGAAATGATCATTTCACACACAATTTAAAGCTGAAACAACGATGTATTAGGAAACTGTACGGGAATGGAGCTCGTTTCACGAGCACTGATATGGAGACTATTGATACAATACTGTTCCATTTAGAACCACATATTGATAATTGAGACTGTCGATGTTAAAATAGTTGTGACGTGTATTACTCGAAATAGTAAAATAAATTATGGTATATCGTATAATAATGGTATAATATTTGCATATAATTTGGCCCGATTTATCCACGCGGTATTCCATAGCAAATGTTGCGATGTTAGCTTAAGTTTGCAACGTTTATACCTCTGGGAAATATTAATATCGATCGTAGACGGAAAGTACACGATTCCGTGAAGTCTAGTTAAGGATAATGAATATATTATTTTCTGTAAGTTATAGGAAATATTTCGTCTACTCTTCTTTTTCGAAACTATTGATACAACATTTAAATTTATTATTTCAAATTTGAAAGATTGCGAAATTATTTCCACGCTTTATAGTACGTATTCTACAAAATTTCTTGATATCTGCTTCCAAAATAAATCTTGACAGAGACCTATCTTAAAGAAAAACGAAATAATATCGCGATATCTATCATAATTAAATACACAAAATGTGAAATATTAATAACGATTCAGGCTGGATAGAGAAATTAGTCTTGGTTTTATTTTACAATATTCGTTCCTTCGCAGCATATTAATATCAATTACGTTCGTAACCTCAGCGAGTCGGAAGCAATTTGAAAAGGAAAATTAACCGAGCGGGCTCTCGTCACAAATAGCTGCTCAGTTAAATTGCACGTCAGTGGTTGCTGTCTTTACAGATTTCGATCTCACCACGAAACTTGTTACAATTAAACACATTTTTCTAGAAATCTTAGTCGCCCATATCGTCTACGAAAAAAATGTTACAACGATCTATTCATCGTATTTTTCATCGTTCCCTTTCCGCCGTCGATTTTAGATCGTTTTCGACTGATTTTTCTGGGGTCGAATCTTGCAAGCTTGGAAAAATTGCATGGCTGGATCAGATTTTCGCGATATGTGATAAAACGATGAAATTATGCGATGAGTTTCGCTTTGACCGTTTCTAGGAAGCGACCTAATTAATCTCCTCGTTCCCGTGGTTTTACAATTACTATCTTTGGTGAGAATATTTCGACTAAACGTAATAATATAAAAGTAATTAAAAATATTAATATTCATGAGATGCAAAGCACGGCGAGAAGTTAGGTGATAGAAAGTTGGAGAATGAAAAGAAAAAGAAGATACAAAATATATTAGAGCTTCGACTTACATGTGGATAACTTATGCAATATACATACTGTATAGAAATATTATCTTTCGAGAGCTTATTTACAGAGTCGTGAAATTACTTAATTTCAGTTTCGGTGATTTTTTAAATTTTGCTTACTTATGAATATTAATTGGCAATTCCGCAATTACAGTATAAATCCAAAAAAGTAATCAACATTTTCATTTAGTATAGAGATGAAATGAAATGAAATTACTTGGAAAAAGTATGTAAAATTATAAAACAAAATATTGTGCCTCTCATTAGAAGTTTATAAAATTATAGATGAATTTTATTGAATTTGTAAAGAATTCCTACGCATTTATTTGTTTATATATAAAATATTTGTTCGATTGATTGGTTATCATATACATAATAAACAGATATATTGGGGGTTTAGAATAAAAACGACTCTTGCAAATTTTTTGGTTTTATGGGTAACAACGCGTATTGTAGTGGCCAGAAACATGTCTAGTAGTACAACATGGTACAAGCGATACCATAAAAAGCGGTGTATATCCTGACTTATCGTTGAATGAATATTCAATGGTTCTACCAAAACAACCTTTGTTGAAGCTGTTTCTCACCAGAATAGCTATTGTCAAATGAATAGAGCGATCTTTGTGGTGCTTCCAATAAAACTGTTATTTTATCAGGTCATTAAATTCACATATTGATTTAATCTGGTACAAGCAATGGGGAAAAAGAATATTTATATTTATATATTTACACATACTATTGTTTCTGTCTGTTTATTTAACATAGGATATTCTGTTTCGAATGTTTTATCACAGAAACAACTTTAATCTTCATTATTTAATAGCATACAGTTCTTCTTTAAGATAATCCAATATAATTCAATATCTCCTACATAAATGCAGCAGTAGCATAGTATGACGAACTTTTTGTCAACAAATGCCAAAATCTATTAAACAAAAATTAAAGATGCTAGAATATTTTTATATAGATATAAAGATATATACTTAAAACTGTTTTAATTTCGATTACAGGCAAATATTTGTCATCGTTATATAATTCCAGAATGAAAAAGTTAAAGTACCATCCATCAACTCTATAGGTATAATGGAAATTTTATTTGTTGTGTTGCGTGTACGAGAAAGAAAATTTTGATTGATTAAGGTTTTGCATTTTAATTTAAAAATGTTGAACCAATGAATTAATATAAATAGACTGAAACCAGTAAAATGTCGAAGTACGATAATACAATGCTAATTAAATAATATTTTTTAAATATACATGCAGTATTGTGTCACGTAACTTTGGAGAACGTGGCTTTACAAGGGTTTAAAATCGCGAGCTTTCTCCAAGCAGTAGGGAAAGTAGGTCAAAAACTAATTTAAACGTTCCTTTTTCGTTGCAATAGCGGCACCCAATTTTCCGCAATTAAATGCTGCGGGTTCTTTGCATTAAATACATTCACCTTATTTTCATTCGGACCCTTAATTCAATGTACGTATCCGAAGGATTTTTCTAAATATAATCCGGCAGATTCGAATCCCGTAAATCTTAATTCCTTTTTCGTCGGATATATCATCAAGCTCGCACGAATTTAATGCAGCCATTCGCATTCTTGAATTTGATTTTTATAAAAAGACATAAATTTCCATGTTCTCTGCTTTGTTGGAAATCAAAAATACGAGTTGAGATTTAAAAATTATCGAAACAATTTAGTTTCCACTTAAAGTTGCGCCGTAGAATTTGAGACTTCTACATTAATTACTAGAATGCGAATGTTCATGATTTTATAAATCACCAATATTGATAGATACTCTTGTATTAGAGATACAAATTTAGCAATAAAACAACTGAAATTTTGTAAATTACAAATTATCTGATTATTCTATTTCATTAAAAAAATGTATTAATATTATTAGTTACATATAAGTAGTTCAAGTGGAAACATTTGACTGTACCGTACAAGCCTAAATGACGACGCGAGACTGCATAAGACTTATTGCATAACTATTATGCATGTGATACGTCTCTTTGAGGAGCACATATTCTAACGAGCGCATCAATGTACCTATTACTGAATAGAAAATAAAAGATACTATCATTGATTAAAGATCTCTGTTAAAGTTCAGAATAACTCAACTGTTGCTGAGACATAGTTTTAATAGTGGAAAATTAGGTCATCGAAGTAAGCAGAATATCAACCTGCTACGATAAAATCGTAATTGCGATGAGATTGTTCATTCACGTTAATAAGAGATGGATAACCGAATTGATTAAATGAAAAATGATATATCAAATATTTTTGTACTTTATCAATACTTCATTAACTCAATTTATTAGTGCGCTTGAAAATTGACTATTTACATTTCCTTTCTCCCACGCTTAATCGAGAGTCAAATGAAAGCAATTTGATCGAAAGTTTCATATTAAAGAAATGAAATTTATGTACACATTGTGATTTAATTAGATAGCGAACCAATCAAATTACTTTCGGCAATGTCTAGACGATGAGATATTCTAACTTTGTTTAGACACGTTTTATGCTATATTAAAACATGCTGCAATTTGGTATATTATTTATAATTATATGCAGGGCGAGTCAGTAAAAACTATCACCTGAAATAACTCGTTATTTATTGACTTCATAAAAATATGTTTCAAGTGAAATTTATTGTGTTTAAGGAGCCTGGTCAGATAAGTGCATTTTGATTTTTTAGTATCTTATATGCTTCGAGATATTAAGGCGGCCTTGGGTTTTTTTAAATGGCACAGTATATTTTTTTATAGGATTTATATAGAAAGAATCATTAGTTTAGCAGACATTCCAACTTTAATTTGTCAAATCTAATGTACGAAATACAAGGAAAGATGCGACGCGGTATTCTCGTGTTTACGTCGTCTTTGTCTTTTAATTCGAATTCTAACTCGATAAATAAAGAACATTCTTATTCAACTTTCACACTTGTTACTATAATTTTCTGACACGCTTCGGTAATGAGCATAGTGGCGCGAACAAAGCTCAAGGTGTTGTATTTACCGGTGATTTAATTAGACTGCGAGAGTTTTGCACTCAATAATGAACTTAACTTTCCGCACTCCCTCTTAAGCATCAGAAGTTTATAATGTTTCATTAAATTCGAAGACGAAGCATAGTGATCCACAAACTAGAACTATTTATTATAGAGAGTAATTTATTATATTAGTTTATAAAGTTTTTAGTCAGTTCATAGACTCCTTTGGGCCATATTCCAATGAATTCAAAATATTCAATTGGCAATGTAGCTTAAAAATCGGTAGACGCTTAAAAATTTCAGCATTTTTGCAACATTTCCTGAATTATTCCTCTTGTCTTTTTTGAGTCATTTTTCGTTTGAATAGTATTCACCTCTCGTCAGAAAATATATCAAGTTTGAGGAAAATACGAAAGCATCGTCATTGATATGCATGATTTCCTGTTTCAATTATACGCTAAGATATTCTTAAAATGTTAAAACTTCTTTCCCCACCTAGTAGAGACAAAACCAAAATTGTAACATATAAAGTTTAAGGATCACGGATCCAATATTCCTAGCCTTGCCTAAATATTTCTAGTAAATTATTATTTACTACAAAAAATGTATTAAGTTCAATATAGACTAAAATAATTAATTCTTCAACTCCTGGTTTCTTTTTAACATACCAGAATTTATTAGTACAAGAATCCGTAATTATTTCAGTTAGTTGTGAAATGATAAATTTCAATCGTCGACTGTACTTTGAAGCATTGTATATTGGTTTGAGAACCTTTGAAGATGTAAACGAATTAAACTGTCACCGCTGGTGAGAAGTCGAGAAATTAATGCGTATTGGCTCGCGTCTCTCTGAGATCGTGTCTTACCTATTTCCTGCGAGGATCAATACTTCCTTAGAACATGATTAACGTTTAATTATCGTTTATCGGTTCAATGGCGATGCCGTTGCTTGTTAGAGCCCAAGCAAGTAATATCGAACGAATTTAGACGCTATATATGTCGCTGTATATATATATGCGGTGCTTTGAGAAAATCTCTCCGCAATAATAGCTATTTGTTAATAAGCTATTATTGAGATCGCACAGCCATTCTTCAATGTCTTTGTGTATTTATTTGAGTCTATTATATCTGTGTATAATAAGGCTATTTTGTTTGTAAAACAAATTTTAGTGGAAAATTAATTTATCCCGTGTCAAAAAGATCAGTTGTGGAACTTTGTGAAAAAATAAGATATTTTAAATAGAAGCTATTTTCTAGTTTAACTAAAACTTCCAAAGTAATTTACTTAATTTACCATTTTGTCGTAAAGGTGCTTTTTTCAAAGGGTTATTCAATTTAGTGAACCGAAGTTTTCAAAAAATATTAATATGATCTTTAAGATGAAATAATAGATTACATGTAGATAGTTATATATAATAATAACTGTGCATTGAGACTGTGCAATAGCTGTGCGAAAATTTGTACGAATAAAGTTCACTAGAAAACCATGAGATAACGAAAATATGAAATGTTACGTTATATTCGATTTCATATGGCACTATTAGTCACATATATTTGAACTCGCCCAGGTCTACGATATGATCATACGTCATCGTATTTTTACCATAGTGAAGCTCGCTTTATTTGAGCATTGAAATAAAATTACTTTTTCGTTAAAACTGTCTGTTATCTATATCTATTTTATTTCTTTTTTCTTTTTTGTTAATCATATTTTTTAATCTCTTATATTTATTGAACACAGTAGATTCTTTGCACATTTTTCATTTCATTTATTGGTCACAAAAAATAAAATATAATCGTGTGTGGGGAAATGTTCAAAAAGAAATTTGGTGAATTATACGAAAAAAATTTATTGATATTGGAAAAGTCGATGGCACAGACGATTTTCTATACCTCGCGAAATTTTCGTATTTTTGTTGGACATTTGCATTTCCAGAACCTTAACCTTTCACCCCAACACCGATGACGATCGACGTGCCATAAATTCACAATATGGCCAATGTAGCCAATGGCCTTGCCAGAACTGCAATTTTTGGGTCCAGTTTCCAACAACCTTCCGCATAATAAAACCTTGGGTCGCTTACGATATGAATCAAATATATTTCGATGGCTGATACATCTGTTAGTTATATGCTTCTACGGTATATTTAATGCATACATTGCTAAAAAATATGTACTTTAGTCCTTTATTTTAAGTAGGCTATAAAATAACTTTATATATGTCCTCTAGTAATTTAATTCAGTTAACATTTATTAGTATTATTATTATTATTTATTTATTTAAAATTAGTATTTGATATTTACTATTTTAAAATAAGAATCGTAACAAATTTACCTTTCTACAATTTTAAGAATATTTTACTGTTGGATACATTTCATTGAAAATCAATTAATAATGAAGACTAATTAAAGAAACCATATCTATATTAAAAGAAAGTATTTATGATAACGAATACCTCAAAATAATTCATATACATATTTAATTGCTAATTAGGAACAGTTCTATAAGGAAAGACAACAAGTTTCAACAATAACAATTGCCAATTATAATAAATCTATCTTAATGCATATGCATTTAGAATATGTTATGATATGCAAATAAAATACATAAAATATGGAAATATAACAAATGGAAAAATGTACGTACATGTATAGAATACGTGAAATATACGAAAAGTATGTTGAAAATGTGTTGTGATAAGCGAATATTTAGTATTTAGAGAATTTTATTATACTTTAAGCTGTAATAAGGCGTAAAAATTTTTTCCATACATATTAACCATAGTGAATCACAGATCTTTATCGGTTCAAGTTAATTTATTATTTTTATATTTATAGTCCAACATCACTTTATGTACGATTGGGGGTATTAAAATTTATTCCAGTTCCATTATTTAACTGCTATAGGCTCCTGAATATTCAATTTGTCTTTTAAAATTTCATCGATTCGTACTGCAGCTTTCAAGCTGAAACTTCTCTGCGAAACATTTCGGTGCAATTTTTTCTCCGTTATTTACAGTTTGATTTTATTTTATTTAATGTCAAAACATTGATGAGCTAATAATTCCAAAAATTTCAGCGAAAGAGGTTGAAATTTCAAGATAACATAATTTCCATTAAACATACCAAATAAAATTTGTAATCTCTCGTGTAATTTTTACCGAGTGAAACATCTTTCTTTTGTTCCGTTTCTTCAATTATCCATCAAGACACGAACAATAAAATAATACAACAAATAAAACAACGATAGACAATACACAAAACAACCCACATTGTTCTCAACTCTCTATAAAAGAACACATTAACACAACCATCTTCACATAAAATTTTGTCCTGAAATTTCATCAAAATACAAAAATAAATCCCTTCGATCTCGACTTCTTCCTTCTGCCCCTTTATTTTCATGAGACGTACGATAACCGCTCCTTAGATAGTTACGATGATCGAACGGAGGTTGTGCTGAAATCAGGAGAATAAGGATTTTGTCGAGAAATATAAAGAGGCTGGCTTAGTCCCCAGTTGACCCGCTTAGGTTAACTCGGTCCATTCACCGGCCCGAGTTTCTTGAGTACTTCGCAAACTTTAGCGCGCTCCTAGGTGGGTTATAAGTATAAGTAGCAGTAAGTAAGTAGGTGTGTATACCGCGGTTATGCAAAGCGTTCACCGTGGCGGGATACTTAAGACGAGGACCTTTCGTGTTGCAGATTTACCCAGGTTCGGCACACCGTTGAACAACCTGACGGTCTCTGTGGGTCGCGAAGCTGTTTTCACCTGCATTGTGGAAAATCTTGGCCCGTACAAGGTAAGACGACACACGTTCTCGAGAATCTTTATTTTTCACGCGCCGTTGCAATCGTTTTGCAGTTACCTAGCGTATTACCCGTGTCGACTTCGACTCCGGACAGTGTTTTTTGAAAGGAACAAATATTTTTCGACACATTTCCTGAGCACTGAGTGAGATGTTTCGAGTGGCGCAATGGTACGTGTAGCGTGAAATGTACACGTACGTTAGCTAGAAAAAAGTAAATGGACTTTCCTGATCGTCTTTTTCCTAATCTCTTGTTATTAAAGAAGTTTAACGTTCTAGAATTATTTATTATTATAATATAGAATTAGAATATATTAGGTCGTTCCAAAAGTTTCTTTCGTTTTATAAGGAACTAATAGATGCACAACATTTTTGGTTTTATATTATTTTGTTCTCGTATGTTTTATTACTATAAAATGGATCATATATAATTCAATAAAATAATATAAAATAAAAATGCTGTGCATTTATTATTTCCTTATAAAACGAAAGGAACTTTTGAGACAACCTAATATGAAAGAATAATAATATAGAATTATTCTTAGAATTATTAGTCTAAATTTCTAATTAAGATTCTAGTTAGAACTCTGGTTTTATTAAAGTAGCAATAACAAATAGTATGGTTAAATAATGGTTATCAAATTTTCTTAATGAGTAGAGATACTAGACCTTGCTCCTCTGCTTGTACTATACAATATCATAAAAAAATTAAAATTAATTTGTAGAACTTTCTTCCATGTATAGGAATACATATTAATTTCTTTTTACATTCGGTTGTTTCTTATAAAAATTATTCGACATAAGAATGCTATTAAACTGTCATAAACACCCATAGGACTTTATAACTACAAAGCCTCGTTCAGATTAAGTGACTCGACTAACGAGAATGTGCGTGAAAACTTGAACGAATATCTCACGTCAAGTAAATAACAAGTTTCCATTGATAAAATGGTTTCAGATCGCTGGAATTCGGTTTCAGTCGACTAATCTAAACGAGGCTCGACTTATTGAGATTTCGATTTCGTGTATAAAAAGAGACGAGAGACTAGAGACAAATACCCAGAGAAAAAGAAGAGAACCGAGTGTTCGATACTTTTACCTGGCGCACCGTAACCTTGAACGCCACTGCTAAGTTTCATCAGCGACCGAAGGAAAGTTTATAAGACTCGTAGAAAAGGGAGGAAAGGCGAAGAAGGAACGTACAAGGTATGAGAGAATCGAAACGTAGAGGTAGAGAGAATTTAACAAACGGTACAAATAAATTCGGAGCCTGAGAGATCCGGTAAGAATCCGTATCCAATGCGTATCTCGGCAACTCCATTTAAGTAGAAATAAAATCCCGCGGGGTGTGAGTTCAGCAGTTTGTTAAGTGGTTCGTCCCTCTTGCTCCTCTTGCTCTCCATTCTCTACCGACACTTTTATCCGTCTCTGTTCCCTTTTATCCTTCCTTCGTTTCTCTCTCTCTCTTTTTCTCGTTCCTCTGAGGGACGGCCGAGGCATTTTCCCCTTCGCGAGGCGTTCCATTCGATTCGCCTAACCCTCTTAGCCGACTGTACCTCGCGCCAACCGCAAGGATACGAGTTATAGTTTTCCCGATAGGGGCATTCTCGTGACCGGGACTGTGTTTTGCCAATAAAAATGCGTAGGAATTGTTTTATGGCCGTACACGTGCGGCCAAACACACGCTGGTATGGAATCGATGCATTATCTTTACGCTGCTGGTCAACGACGTCTCGCCGGAAATGGAAACGCCAGGCTAACGTAAGGTCTTTGATGTGTTCGAAATAAAAAAGGAAGAAACACGAATAAAAAGAACAAATAAGCATGTTAACGATGTTAGACATTTTTTTACGTCACGATACAAAGTGGATAAATTAGTTCTTGGAATTAGAGAAAAGAATACAGTAATATAATATCTATACATATATGGATATTGAATTCTACGTATTCATTTCGTACGCTTAAGAATATCTATTCGCGAAATTATGCTTGAATTAAAGTAAGATGTATACATATGTATATGGTCCTAATATTGAACATCATATAATATAGTATGTTACAACGGGATTGTAAACGAACTTTTAAATCATAGAATAATTTGGATCTTTTTAAATATAAAGCGATAATTTCATCTTTTTTAATGACAACGTTTATCTTGTAAGCTTACTGAAGGTGTCCGATAAATTATGGACGAGAATTATAAAAGACGCGTCCTTGAGTGGGTTAAACTTGAATCTACAGAAACTATTCTTGAAAGAAATTTCTTATTCATTAACATCTACGATTTCTACATGAAAGTTGAAACACGGAATATCCTGTATAAAAATAGTAGATATTAATAAACGAAGTTTCCAAAAATTTGTTAATTAATGAACAATATATCGAAGATTTGTGGAAATAATCTGCCGATCACAAATATGTTATAATTTTCTAACTCTCTCCCAGCCTAACGTAAATGCATTACACAGATATCTACTTAACTTAAACGGAATTTTATCATGAAAATGAACCGCTGATTGAGAAAGTTATATTTTCGATGCATTCGAGATAAGACGCTTACAAGCCTACTGCAAATAATATATTAGGTTTGGTACGTTGGCTTCTGATTACTTTAGAAATTGCCGTAGACGAGGCGATGACATAAACTCGACGCATCCAGAGGAAATACCGATGACACGAGCGTGTCGAACAGCCGATAAAGTAATCGTAAACTAGCTTCTCGCTCGCGAGTACGCCAATTATCATCTAAAGGCGGAAGATTAACTTCCACCGGTGGCGCAGCTGGGTAACGATGTAAATTCGCCCGTCGAACGCGTTAGTTCCGTGCGATTCGTTACCAGCGAGTAAATACACTCGCATTAAGAGTTCCTTTCGCGACGATTTTAAACTTCGCTAATTACTTCATCAGCCAGCTAATTGAATCCGTATCGACATACCGCAAATATACAATTGCCTTGTTAAATTTTAAAGGAAGTCAAGGTACAAGGGAACATTGAATACGCTTTAGAATACGTATATATATATCCTAGGTATATACAGGTGTATAGCAGGTTAATATTGCCGGGAGCGTGGAGTCGATTATTGAAAACTCGCGCCTTTCTACTGATCAAGCGACATTCGTTTCTATTTTTCCTCGTTCTACTCGTTTCTTTGTTTTCAGGTTATAATGCTTGTTAACGATGAAGCGTTTTTAAAGATCGATTAGTTTATTAACTTTGGAACAATTTATAGCGAGCATCCGTTTGAACTGTGTATGATCAACGAGTATAAATGAAGATAAGCTGTATCGAATAAACTCTATTTCTATTTGACTCATCACATTTAATGTCTAATGTAGTTTAAACTACATTCTACAAAGATATGTACGTAAAGTGTCTACAATGCAAGAGAGTCTTTTCATTGAAGATTCTCAAAAGGAATATCTGATAACCTGTTGAACATACTGGCTCTCAAAACGGCGTGTTACACACGGCTCGTCTTATCTTACTTTTTCGAAATGATCGAATCTCAACATTTTTCAATTCACTGATCAAAAATAATTAATTATATTCGAAACACTTGAACGTTAAAATTTGTTCTCTGATATATTTCGATTTTCTAAATTGAATATTCTCTAATTGAATATTCTTCGTTTTTCCAAGAGAGGAGAACAGAGATGTTCATTAGCGATTATGTATATTCTTTTACTCGGACGAAACGAATTAACATTAATTGAAAGTTTCGATTTTGCCGCAAGAGAAACGTAAGCGGTTAATATTAACATGCTCTTTCCGCTGCCCGGTTGGAATTTGTGAAAATTAAACAACGTTGGTAGATGAAAGCGAATATACAGTTTGCACATTTCCCGAAGTCGGTGGGAAATTTTAAAATTTCATTAAAGAGTCGAAATTACTTCCTGTGGAAGCGGCAGTGAGGAAGGGGGCGACCCTAACCTCCGCCGACCCGCGTATTTTTACGCTGTTAAACCTAATTGAAGTTGGAACCCTCGAAATTTGTCGGAGTTCGCCAGATTAGCATCGAGAGAATTTCTTTTTCGTCCCGTTAAAATAATCGTTCCCACTTGAGTTTCTTGTTTTCCGCCGCTCAGCGATTTAGCGAGATTTCATCACCGAACACTTTTTTCCTTTTTTACTGAGAAACTTTCTGACGGTGAGATAATATTGAAATACACAAGGTCGGATATATGAAACGTGGAAAAAGGATATCTTCGAGGATATAGGTAATATAGAAAAATATGAATAATCAATTATTGGTAATATGTATATGTTGTACATTATTTTTGCTATAATATAATTACTTCTGAATAAAAAAAAATACATTCATTCTTTTTATTCATACTTTTATTTATGCTTGTTACTCATATTTATGGCTTTATCTATTTTAATCATTCCAACTTAAAAAATCGTTAATCGTTTTATAGGGGAGATTTAGAAGTTTGTATTGGAATATGAAAATCATTAGCGACTGTTAGTAGCGATTGTCAGCAATGTTTCATTCAGCTTACGAGTAGATTTAAAGTCAGAGTTAAATTGTGTATCTATTTCGTTAGCAAGTTCTGGTTCACTTAACTCGGAATAGATTCCACTCTAATAGAATCGTCATTTAATTTCCGTTGTTTAATGCAATGAAGATTACGTCCTACTTTACAGCGAAATGACAAATTTGAAGGAATTTAAAATAAGATAAATGGAAAAGATTAAAGAATTATTTCCTAATAAAAAATAAAATTTATTTAATTGGAGGTATTATATTATATTTTATATTTTATATTTATATTTTATATAGTTTATATTTAACTAGTAATATAATATCATAATTTTTATATTCAAATTTGTCATTTCTACGTTTTCTAGTAATTTCTATGTGACTTTCTTCTACGTTATTGCATTTCGTTTTTATCTTAGTATATCGTAAATTATACAGAGCCTTATGTCGAGTCGTTCGACATTTTTGTTCGAAATGTTTTATTTATGTCATCGAGAAAGAAAAGAGCGCTTTCCCGTTTCAACACGGACAAGTCTTTCGACTCCCTTCTTTTGTTTGCTGCATTTCGACGCGTAATAGCGACATCGAGCTTCGTTTCTTGCCACAACTCGTTTCAACAAAGCATCGTTTGCATTTTCATAGTATTGTACGTTTTTGAAGCAGAAATCGTGAATACTTTTTCCTTTGAACATTAAATGACACAAGAAAGATTGATTGAATAAAGAATACAATATTTACGCAAAGTGCAAATTAATTGAAATAGATATAGAGATATTACAACAGTACATAAGAATAGTTCATTATTATCGATCGTTCGTTAAATACTTGATTTTTCAATTTTTTTAATGCTCCTTTTTTAATAGAAATACCGAGAACAAAAGTAGTGAGTTTATAGCACTGGTTTGAATTTAAATATTTTATTTTTAAACCGAGCCTGTTATGGGTATACTTGTCACTTAAATTCCTCATCACCAGGATGTAACAATCTTCCATTTTTTAATGCGTCATATCATTTTTCTGAAAAATAAATTATATCATATCAAGTATAGGTACAGAACAGAATTATAGAAATTCTTGCGTAATATCCATAGGAGCTTCATTTATTGAAGAGAAAAGATAAACCATATCAGATTCTTTTACACCAATTCCATTAACTCTATATCATTTCCACTTCTTATCTGTATTAAAATAAATCTCAATACTCACTTCCATCAGTTTCAAAGAAAACACAATTCCAATTCGCAATTACGCAAGTTCCATAGAAACTTTATCCGCTGAAAACGAAAGCTAATCAAACCGTTCTCAACTCTTATACACCAGCTCCCTCAACTTTAAATCATTTTCTCATATCTTTTATTATAACAAACCTCAATATTCAATTTAATGAGTTTCAAAGAAAAACAATCGCAATACGTAACATCCATAAAAACTTCATCTACTGAAAAATAAAGCTAGCCAAACCCTTCTACATGCAATGCGCTCAAATCAATTTTAAAACTCTAGAAGAAAGAACACGAAGTAGCCGTGTCCATCCGAACACCAGAAAATCACAGTGCAATCGCGTTTTTCTACTGGGATTACGTAGCGAATCCGAGCATCGACGTGCAGGATCGTGCGTCGTACGATAGTTTCCCAACGATCACTGACATTCATACTCGTCCACAAAACGTTCGTACGTTCCGTCGCGACTGCCCCATCAGATTACCGGTTTGATCTCGCAAGAGCCAGCCAAGTCTGCCAAATGGTTGCATACCGTTTCGCCGTTTCGCTTCCAGCTTAAACGAATATACCGGAGTCGTAATGCGGTTTTCACGATCGCAACTTTATCGACCGGCGGATCGAGTGCCAAGTATCGCGTGTACTCGTATATACTTCGCTGTATGGTTGCATTGTTCGAGAAAGTCGCTCGTAAAAGTCGTGCAACCGCGAAAAGCTTAAGGCGAGGTTTCATCGCGGCGAATAACGTCGGCGGCCAGTTCTACGATTCTCGGCCGCGACGTTCCAGCTAATACGTAATATTACGGAGGAACATGGCGTGCAAGCGGGAGTGCCAGCTACATATTCAATGAGCAATACGATAGAAACGAACGAGTGAACGAACGTGAGAGTTCAGTCGTGAATGTTAATAGAAGTTCGAGTAAATTATAATTGGAGAAATAAACGATAACGGGACGGGATTTGATTATGCGTCAGTGTGTTGGTGGAGTGCCAAGATTTTAATGGACGTTATTTAATGTGAGGTAATGGCGAGAAGAAAGATATTGGTGGAAGAAGGATAGTTGGATTCATGTGCTGACTATAAGGAAACGGTTTGAATTTAGAGGTTGATAGGATCTTAGAATTTGTTTGTTACGTTTCGAAATGGGGTGGACTTTTTGTCCACCGTACTTGCTATGTCACGACGATTTTGCTGAGGATTGTAAGGAGACCGTTAATGGCAAGCGAGATAATCGAGGATAGGATCGTAGAATTAGGTTGTTGAATTTCGAAATGACGTGGAATTTCTTCGCTTCATTAAACGCGACGAAAATCATTTATTTCGCAGTCGATTATTGACATTCAGTTTGCATAGATTTTACATATAACAAATATAAACACGAGATACAGGGAGGGAATTCCTTGAATGGAAATCATAAAGAGATGAACTAAACGAAATTGAGATCCAGAAAAGGAAGATAAGTCTAAATGGTATTTTATCACTGAGTGCCGGGT
Organism: Bombus confusus; assembly: GCA_014737475.1. Classification (NCBI taxonomy): domain Eukaryota; kingdom Metazoa; phylum Arthropoda; class Insecta; order Hymenoptera; family Apidae; genus Bombus; species Bombus confusus. The sequence continues at coordinate 1,244,371 of JACXIV010000144.1, forward strand.
CAGATTCTGGTCATTTTTCTCTAATACTGCAGTTTTTCTCCCTCTTAAATTTGGTGCTTACCCTAGATTCCTGAAACTTGTTCCAACGCCCGTATTATTTCCTTCTACCATTTATTTCGATCTCTCTTATATTTTACGCGCGAGTTTTGAGAAATGATCTTCCTCAAGTTAATATCTTTTATCGTATCACGATCTGGCAAATTGTAAAATTGTGAAACACAAAGCCATAATCTACAATTAGGTTATATCAGTTAGCTCATACAAGATCCTTATCAATTTACTGATATTGTAAATTAATAAATAATCGCGCGAATAATTTGCTTAGAGAATACAATTATTGCACATCTAGCTGCGAGAAAATTTTCTACACTCCCGAATTTATATTGAAAAAGGTGATTCGAAGGAACGACGGGTGCGCATAGTTTCAAGGTCTCAGAGGGATTCTTCGAATGCTTGGTCCGTGGTAACCATCGGCATTACGAATAATTAATACGGCGGTTTGTTTGCATGGGCAATCACAGGGCAGCTCGTGCACACAAGTTCTCTGAGGCTCTTATCGAGCCGCCTCTCTTGCTCCTCTACTTCGGCTATTGACTTCGAGACGCGGGATTCGCCCCGCATTCTCCGAGGTTAACCTCCTTACTTCGAATAACCCCGCATTAGAGCCGACAGCAGACACGCGTCGGAAATCGTGCGTCTAGCTGCCTCGAGATCTTCAGGTAATTACGGATTCTTAATAGGCCCGACCATTTAGTAGAAAGCACGCTCTAATAGATGATCCTCGAGGCTCGAGGACCCAGCCAAATTATAGAGAACGGTGTAAAAAAGGAACAGTATGAAAGGGGATTATTAGATCTGAGAAATGGGACGTCTAGTTTCCTTATGGAGTTGTTTTAGAAAGAAGTCTATGATTAGACTGCGAATTTTCATGTGTTGGTGCGGGAAATCTAATGGTGCCCAGAATGCACCATTGAATGCAAAAGCAGAATACTCGTTTTAGTTAGGGATGGAGCACTCGAAAGCTGGAAATCCTGAACGCCTTCGAAACTCAGAATGAAATTTGTGCTAGATAAATTTTACGTTTAAGTTCTTACGTATCAATATAATACGATTTGGCAGAAAAATTACAGAAACTAGGAAATAGTAAAGTAGTTTACAATTTGTGAAATCGACTTCGATTTCAGAATATCCAGAAACGAAAGGGAATTATTAATGACAACATAACATAATGTCCTTTTCTCGGTTCAATTTTCTCCATTCTTTTCTGATAAAAGATTAATACTTACTTGAATTTATTCCTTCCATTATCTCGGAAGAAACTATGTAATTAATTGAAGGAAAACAAGTAAACTGCAGAACGAAACGACGAGAACTAAATATGCACGCTCTCAAGGTTTCTATTTAAGCCTTGTGAGCCACGCAATGGGTTAAGATCTTGAGATCCGACAGAAGCGATTAAATTCGCAAATCTCTTCTAATGCCTCTACATTTCGCCATCTCGACCGAGATGGAATGTTTCTTCACAGACGAATACCTTGGTACAAAGAGAGAATCCGTCAGGCAAAGTATCGAGAAACAATGGTTTCTCTTGACCATAGCAAACATGCAACCGATCGAGCGAATACGTAAAGGACAGCTCAACGATTGAAGGAGAAACGGACAAGAATAGAATCCTGAATTGCGTGTTTCCTCTGTTTCGTAGAATTTGCCCGCTTCACACAGCCAGACCGCTGATATTAATACCGTGATAACGCTAACTGTTTCGAACTGGATAGAATTTGCCGGTGGTAGGGAATAGTACCTTAAGATGCGGGCTTTTGAGCCTTTAGGTCGATGCAAGGACCACTGCCGGATGAAACAATTATTAGATCGAGTCAAATGAGGATGGTGGAGGCTCTTAAGTAAGACGGAGTGCGTTGCATCCTCGAATACAATTGCAATACCACGTCTGAATTTGCATATAGTTATCTCTATCCTATGACTTCTCTTCCGTCTTTGTGGCTGGAATTCAAAATTGCATCGCGTTTATTAAATTTACGCTCGGCTGTACCGCGATTAGGAAATCGACGAACGAATGCCCTGCGGACCGAGTTACCCTAACGATAAGGGTAATAACATCCGAGTAATTAGATCGCGAAAACGTTTCGCCAGCTTCTAAGTGGCGGACGTTGCGTATTGGTTGTTGGAAAACGTAGACGATACCTTCCGAAGTCGGATCCATAAATTAGATGGAACGAAAATTGAAAAATCAAACAAGACGTATCTAAACTATCCGCCGTAACTTACACCTACAAACATGAAAAATTGCTTAAAAACGAATATCAAAGCCATTCGTTTAATTTAACAATCCATTAAACTGCATTATAAATCAATTGATACAATAATCGTCAATCTAAAGCTTTCAAAATGCAGGAATTTTTCCTGCGGAACGTCAAAACCATTCGCACTTATAAATCTTCAGTGATCTTTCACGAGAATGGAGACGTGTAGATATATGATGTCGGGTTAGTAATTTGATCGGTCTTGCCTCGACGAAATACTCGCAGCACGGAGGTCGGCAAGTCGCATTCCAAAACGGGGATTTATCATCGATACTCGGGGGCGGTGACCGAAGGCGGCAAATGTTCGAGCGTCAGTTGCATCGGATGCAGCCCCGCTTCCACTTATCGACGCAAAATATTTGCCAGAAGTCGCTCTACTCTGTCCTTCCTTCTTCTCGATGCCGGATATACGATAGAATTTCCGCTTGAATCTTCGCGAGCTCTTGGCGAGCTCTCTCACGTGTATTACGAGTGGAGCAGCAGCCGTTGCGTTTGCAACAGTGACAAACGGGAAGGGTACCTTGTAATCTAGCTGGCGAGAACCGTGAGAATCGAAAGGTGAAGATGAAGCTGCAAGTAGTCAAGGAAAGTGGAGTGGCAACGTTTTCACGACGCATACATCCTATCTATATATGTTACATACACTCAGAAGAAGGGAAAACGACATCCGACACGCGGACAATGTAAAAGCTTTTGCCAAGGAAGTGACGTCTATGGATGATCTATCTATGTTGATGGTTCTTAATGTCTCGTGAAATGATTGCTAGGCGATGTTTAACGTAGATTGTTTTTCTTTTTCCACTCGCTGCTGCCTACGATCTAACATTTTACGAATATTTTTTTTTCATTTAGGTCTGAAATTGTTACTTCGTCCAAGTAACTTCCTCATTTATATTTCTTCCTGTTGAGTTTAAAGTACACAAGCCGTCTCATTCGTGAATTTAAAGTACACAAGTTTCCTCATTCTTCCGCTGTTATATTAAAGGCTAATATAATATACAGCAAGTTTGATTTTTACGTGCAAACTTTCAAGTTAACTGACTCAAGCTCTATCTTGCCTTACCTATAGTAGCATCAGTACAGTAAGAATGATAATACTATATGATCGTAAATTACTGTATAATTTAAAACATTTTAAGCAGCTCTTGTATCGATTTATGCACTTTCATATCGTTATTCTTATTCCAATCCAACGACTAACTCAGACAAGAATCTTCCGTTTCGTACGTCCTAACAACTTCATGTATCCATGCATCCTTCCTTTCTCCATTTTATAATTCCTTCGTGGCTTCTGACTGACTCCATTACTACCCGAACAATAATCCATCAAATAAAATTCTACGTTATTGACAGTGGACAAATACTCCGAGAACAATGAACATACAATTTTAAATAACACAAAACCAATTAATTAGTCTCGTTACTCAAGAATTTTCTATATTCTAAGAAACAATCGTATTTAAACGAAAATAGAAACGAATCTCCGCTCAAATCCCATTTAACCTCTCTTCCGAGTGAACAAATTGCAAACCTGCAGTGACACAGAACGAAATGTAATCCCTAACACAACTGAAGAATCACGTTCGTCATAATCCAGTATACGTGTCGCGTTCTCAACAGGTAGCGTGCATCTTGCACCGGAAGTACACGTACACGACTAATGGGAACGCCGCAATGGCTTTCTTTCATCTTTGCCTTTTCGTTTTTCTACGTCTCTCGCTCTCTTCTAATCCGAGTAGCCGATCACTCGAACGCGTTTCGATCCGGCATTACGACGATATCGCGACTCGTGCTTGCGGCAATTGTCGGCAATTAATTGGACTTTATCACGTCAAACGAATCAGTTCGGTTAAATTACTTCACGGTTGTTTAGTTTCAGTTCGCGTGAATAGCCGGAGAGGTTGAACCATCGACGCGCCCGAGAGGTTGATTTGTGCAACGCGTTCAACACGTTTTCCCTCTATTTTCCGTGTTCCTGGCCACGAGAGGGCCACCCTACCAACCATAAAACACCGCTCTTTTCATACTATCGTCCCGTACTATGACAGCGAAAATATTGCCTTGATTTTCCACTCTTCGTTGTCTGTCTTGCGTTCAACTTGCCATGGATTTGAAACCCATGCGCCCCAATTCGCGAGTACGATGATGAACGAGGTCGAGGCGCTAGTCGAAAAAAGTTAAAATATGGTATACAGTTAAATCAGAAATTCTAGAGTGTCCCAGTATGCGAATTTTCTATCCTCGATGGTCCGTTGTTATTTTCGTAATATTTTTACTGTTTTTCATTATCTACTTGGAAACTGCATGAACTCGATGAAATAGAATATTCGTGGGACATGGATTGCGACAAATGATGCTTTTTGGTAAGTTGTTTTACAGCTTTGCCAATTTATTGTAGTAATTTTTTGATCAATTTTGAAGGAGTGAAGGAATGAATCTACTACATATTATCAGGAATGGTCGTAAATATATAAATTTGAAAAATTGATTATGTTGTTCGTATGATGTCCTAATGAAGACACTCTTTAATTTTTTAATTTACTTTATTTTCGATAAACTGCCTGTATATTCAAAAGAACACTCGAAAATATGTGTTTCTATTATTAATAACTAATGAAAAACAATTTTTCTCGCAGGCTAAAAGGAATCAATCCTGAAAGGGTTAAGATAGTTATAAAAAAATCTACGGACACAGAGAAAGGGTACAAAAATCCGAGTCACGTAAAAAATGGTTCTTTAATTACTTTGATTAGTGTATCTATATATTTCGAGAAATTGTGTTATGTACTCTATTTTACTGCTTTCTTTTTACTCTAAGAGAATAACGGATATCCATTTACATTAGTATTAAATTAAAGAAGATTTTGTAGTATAAACTGTTTTAAGTATAATGTTCCTTTAGTACTTGGTAAACTCAGGATATTCTGTTCCTCGGTATAAAGTTTATTTTAACCTGAGACAGAGAGATTAATTTCTTTATGCAAAAAATGTTGTCTATTATTCCTTTGTCCATAGTAAGAATGAAATCTGATTACATCACAGATTTGAGATTATCCGATTATAACGATTCTTTTTTAACTCTGTAAGTTCCACTTTTTTTAAATATAGGCTTTTTAATTGGAGATGGAAAATTTCTGAACATACTTTGGGAAAGATTGTAAGAAACTCTGCGTTTTCAAAGTTTGCAATCTACTTTCGGTTATTATGTAATTTAATCTTATTTGTGGGCGATTCTGTGAGCGATTTAATTTTTTGTGATTGATCTAAGAAAATTCTGAATGCGTAGCTATGTAGAAATTACTGTAATTTAAATTTACTTTCAGTTCAAAGAAAACTTGTCTTCGGTTAATCATAAGTTTCTTTAGAAAATTTGTTTCATTTTTCGAAGAAATTACGTAGTTAATTAGTTGCACAGAAGCTTATAAAATTAAGAAAATATTAAACATTTCTAATTTGAACAAGTGAAACAAGTTTTTGGAGGAAGTAGGTTATTAAAAATTTTTTAAATATTATGAATCATTTACAACTTCATGCGAGATAAATCGTGAGTAATGGAACAAGAAAATATTTAAAAAGTATTTGTATTAAAATTTCACATCAATTTCTTATCTAAAAAAAAAAAAAAAAAAAAAAATACAAATCCCTCCAAAATACAGGGATAATTCTTCTAATTTCCTTTTTTATCTTCCCCATTTTACCGTAAAATGGATTCCTATTTTCTATGCACAACAAAACCTATTAGCCACGCTATAACTCATGACAGGTTAAATTATTGCGTCACATAAAACGCTTCCGCTACGCCTTTCTATACCATTATAATACTTTGAAGAATATCATTATCCTTTGAACTAAGCCGCTTTGGCTAAAAGAAAATACCTGTTCCTTACTTTTAACTGTCTTTAAAAATCTTCCAACTTTTGTAAAAATTGTTATCGAACATTTATCAAACGTTACTAATAACAAATAACTAATAACTACTAACAAGTCTACGGATATTCATGCATTTATAAGAAGCTCAAAAGTACATACGTAAAATGTTCAAAGTACTGGTCATGATATCTGAATCTTCAGAAGACAAATTAATCAACTCCACTTTTGATTTTCTCAATTTTATTATCTAGATAAAAGATTAATACCTATCTTCATGAGAAACAAATTACTTACATACATTTGTTTACTGCAAGAAGATGACACGAGTAACTATAAATTCCAAGCTAAATTAAAATAAAGTAATGTTTATAACATCGCCTGTCTTCATTTTTAAATTTGTCGAATTGATCGATATTCTTCGCTTCTGAGTTCACTTGATTGATGGGCGAAACGAATTACGTAGATTCCATTTCTCTAGTTGTGTCCAGAAAATTATAAAAATGCATAAACATCCGCCAACTGCTAATGGTAATAACGATTGTTTTGGCTCTGTCGTATGCTGTCCTCTCGTTTAGAGGATAGAATTTTTCTCACGTAAAGAACGATGAACTCACATATCGAAAGCTGATAACGAAAATCGACATTGATCGCGTTGCCAACAGCACTTTGCCTCCTGAAATTGAAAATTTTCAAGCTCACTCGCGTACAAAAGAAAATGGAGCAGATATTGAGAATATGGCGTGCGCGGAGTAGAATGTTTCATAGCGGAGTTTTCTTGCGAACTCAGACGCGGACGATGCATAAGCGTGTTTCGTGTGTGGAATAGCGTCTCCAATAGGGAGACTCTAATGAAATTCCGTTCAGACGTGCTATTTACGGATGTTGTTTGCCGTATGAAAGTCATAAATGAATATCGAAAACTTGGTCGATATTATTAAGTTTGTGGGCCGTGAGTCTCGTCTCTTTTCTTTGCACGATGTTTGACCTACTCGTGAAAGAGAAACACTGAAAGTTTCTAATCGATACGTTTCTTTCCATTGTAGTATAAGTGGCTTAGATCCTGAAATAGTTTGTATCTTTCGTGACTAATAAAAATAATTAACAGAAGAAAATGTTAATAACTGGTTGGGGAAAGAAAAATCGTGGCGGAAAATTAAGAATATTAATTCCAAAATTTAATATTAATTCCGAAATTTAAGAAAAATAATGCAATATTATCAAATAAGTATTTTATTAAATAACGTATACCTTAATATCTGTGTTATTGATTTTATTCTTTTTCCTATCTGAGGTTTTATGGAGCTAATTTCACGAATTAACGTAATTTCTTTCTAAAAATATGTCATCTTTCCTGGTCCCTGAATAATGCATAGTATAGAAAACGGAGCAAGTTGACGAAAATTTCACGTATATGAAAATTAATCGAGTTTCAAACAGAATATGTTTGGAAGTAATTTAACGAATCAGAAATTATCAAATTAAAGGAGACTTGTAAGGAACATGTATCATACATATAGCCATGGGTTATGTCCTAAGACAGCATTCCTCCACGTTGTTGGCAACTGCAGTTACTTGCTAAATTATGTCTATTCTCCACCGTTAAGTCCCAGACATGACCCAGAAATGGGAGAAGGTATATCCTTCCTCTTCCCACTAGAACATCAAAAAGACACACCATCCATAAAACAAGACACCACGTTTGCAACAATGGAGAGTAACTACTAGAAACAGACCAAAATCGATAAAATTAGTAGAACTCGAATTGATCAATCAAATAGAATTTAATTCACTAAAAAATAGATTTATAGTTTAAGGCTTAATTATTATTTAATCTACACAAAGCAATATGTATTTTCTTCTCTCACTCATACGTTTAATGTCGAACTGGAAATACTGTTCGAGTTAGATTTCAATAATACAAATTAATATAGATTGTAAAAAATGCGAGGAACATACAGTATAACTTAATATTATGTTTCCACAATAATTGTTTGACGAAAGTCGTTGGACTAATAATAATTATTTTATTGATACAGGCATAAATCTATAAATGTCGTTCGTGCGCAATAATTGGATTTATCTTTCAATGTGTTTGCAATTTATTTAGTTACGGAATATCAAAGATACAATGTGTTGAATTGTATATTATGTGCAGCTTCGAAATGATAATATAAAGAACTGGAACATTTATCACACCTTTTATGTAATATTTTGTTATTTTGTTATATTTCGTTCCTTATATTTTGTTCTCGATATGACAGTTGAAATTCGTACAATTTCGTGTTGATAAATATTGGAAATTCCACATTTAATAGCTGCAGGATTGTATCTTATGCTATCTTTCGTGTTTCATTTTGTAAAATATCATTTCTCTGGAAGAAGAACATTTTTCATAAAATTTTATGGAGAGTTGTTCGCAGCCTGCGACGTTGTACATTTTGTAAATTTTATACGAACAACAAGGTGAAAAGAGCGGTTAAAAACACAAATGCGCGAATAAAAAAGAACAGACACGCGTGCTTCGTACATATATGTAAGGAAGAAAATCGGAGAAAAATACGTTTGTGAAAGGCATGTCGTCGTAGAATAAATTTTCAACCATTGCGAAGTATTCTGTAGCAATATGCAATTGATGCATCATAGCGGTCGTTAAGAAGCGTACCGAGTTCTCGAGAAACTTATTCCCGTAGCAATATATCAGTCGTGATTGAACTGGATTACCAAAAGTTATATATGGAAATTAGAAAATAAAAAAAGAGTCAGCATCCTACCGAAATTTCATTTTTTATGCATATTTGAAAAATAAATTTTCATCTTTATAGCTTGTAAATTGTACGTAAAAGATCATAATCTCTTTGCTTGAAGACTCTCAATTTTCATATTTCGTTAAATTTTACTTGTACATCGATTCAAATTAAAAATCAATTAGAAGATACTTTCTGAATTTTAATGAATTTGTTGTTTATATATAATTTATGTTTAATATCAAATATTTTTTATGAGAAGGGTCGTAAACATTCAAGGCAATTGCTTGGAAGAATGTTCCATTAAAATTGTTTCAATTGCGAATCAACGACGCGAAATTCTTCTGATATTGCTTTTCTCACGTTCACGCACGTAAAAATGACGAGAAATGGAAAATTGATGAGAAACAGAAATACAGACAGGTATAAGGAATGATCGCGCAGCTATTTCCACGGAAAATGACGTTAGTCGAGCGAGAAGCACGAGAATGGTTTGCGTGTTCCGGTATCTTTCGTTTTCGGATACGATCATTTATTGTAGATGGCGCTTATTGGACATCTAGAAATCTCCAGCGAAAAGAATTAATACCATTTCACGAGAAATTCGCAAGAAAAATTTGCTTTATCTTTTTAAACTTCCTCTGAGATTTATTACTGTTACATAAACTTAAGAGAAATGTTGATTTGGTATAATTTGTCGAATATGACAATACCATTTTATATATTACCATTGTATATATCATGCAGAATCTATAATGAACATTATTAATTATATTGTTTTAACACGTTTTTTTAAATTAATGAATGCAACGATAAAATATCCAATAGAATCTTGAACAGAAAAATTCTTCTTCTTTCTATCTATAGAATAAAATTGGTTATTTCAAGTTATGCATGAATAAAATGTCATAATTACTTAACAATAAATCGATTTATTTATGAATGAGCATTACCCATTCTTTGATCATAAAATGCCTTCATGGCGCGAATTCACGCGAGTATTCTTTTACAAGCGATTTTTATTGTGATACATGTGCGGAGTGAGATACATTAAAGCATCATCCATTTCCTATGAAACTTAGGAGAAAGAATAGTATTCTCTTTGAATATTTTTGGGATTTATTCAACGCGCGTCGCACGACTGTAACGCCATTGTTTTAATGGAATGGTATATCAAGCTTTACATTTTTACACAGCTTGTTTTAAAAGTAAGTTAGATTTATTTGAAACACCTTTCATAGTTATTTTTTCATAATACTTTTTTAATTACGTACAGCAACAAAAGTAAACTAAAGAATAACTACTGTTAGTTTTTTTGAAAGAATTATAAGTAGATGTGACATTGCTTTACTAGAAAAATTGATATCTTTAGTGAGTATTATTAATTTAAAAAATGCACGCTTTCAGATTAAATGGTAAATACTTTTCCGGTGTGTATGTAATGAATTTAATTTGATAAATATTCATTTCATAATTTTGATAAATAGAATATATCCTTACTTATACTTATCGTACATCGTAGAGATTCTATGACCCATAAAATGGTTTCAGTTTTATTATCGGTATCTATAGTGGCCTGTGGAAATCAGATTGCATAACATACTGTATGGTTAAACAGGAATTTGATGGAATGAATTATTTTAGTATTGTGGTTTTATGGTATCAGAATCTTTTATAAAATGTAATCTTTATGATTCAAATTTCTGATTTTAAGGGCTTTGGTGTGAGTTCATACGAAGTTTTTTGAATAAAGTCGAAATGAAATTCGTATCATTCAGTTCATAAATAAATCTGGAGCCAATTTAATACAGATTATAAAATACGTACAAAATCCTTTATTGAAATTCAAATTTTCATCGGAAGGAAAAATTGCAGAAATACAGATTATGCTTGAATTTTCCACAAAAGTAAAATCAGAATTAAAAGAAATCGAACCTGTATTCATCCATAATCTCTGAAATAATTATACAAAAAATACTAGAACGTAAAATCTCATATTTACTTATTTAAGACTACGAATTCATTTTATTTTCTTAAATAGAACTTCTCGAATATTTGTTAAATTTTCACGAAATTTCCTAACTTTTATTCATATGCTTATTCTCTTTCACAAACTCTCCTACCGTATCTCTGTACGTGCACGTACCAGTACATATAAATTCTTCTCTTATTTGCCATAATTTCGTTTTACTAACTTCGCGCTGTCCCTTTTCTTTGATTAATGCTTCTCTTGTTACCATATACTAAAAAAATGTTTCGGTATCCCGAGAATTGCGTCAAAAATGTGACAGAAACTGAAAATCAAAATTCATTAAAGTAATTGTATATCGAGATTACTCCCAAACATTCTAGTAATAACATTAATAACATATTATACTTCGACAAATGGTTGACTCTCGAGCAAGATATATCATAGTGGTCGGTAGGAACATTATACGTATAACTCTTTAATACTTCTTCGAAACGATTTAAAGCCCTGTAATTTATTCGACGCTTGCAAAGGAGTGCATCCTCCAATTTCATTTTAAGGAGGATTAACGATACCATTGCGGCGCGATAATTTACGTTCTACATATAACGAGAGACGACTTTGGAAAATCGATCGATACGCGAGCAAAATGACAGAAGCGTTCTGTTTACCATTTAAGATGGAAATTGGAATAAAATAACGCTGTAGTTTCCTACCGGCATTAAAGTAGTTTCAACCATGAATATGTAAATAACGTCGAATCTTATTTGCCTAGGTGTATCACGTAAAGAGTCAAGTAATAACGTATTCGTACGCAAAGGATGCTTATGTAAAAAACCGTTTGTAGGAAACAATGAATTTTTAATAGCCTGCAATAATGCAGATTGGAGAATGTTTCATTTATGATTTTGTCAAACATATGACACCAAGAATGAATAAATAATATCTCTATAATAAATGAATAATAAATGAATAATAAATAGTATCTGTTTGTAACACATTTACTTGTGTACACGAAGAGTTTAGTTTTCATAGAATAATCGTTAACGTGTTCCTTCCGAGTAAAAGATTTTCCAGTTATAAATTCCACAGTATTTCATGGAGTAAGTAGCGTATTTAATTTGTATTCATTTTAGAGTGCGTCGATATAAAAGTAACTTTCCAAGGTAGTTAATTATTAATATCCTGAAATATTATTGCGATCTAATATCTGTTATTTATCAAAATTAGTCTTTACTTGAATAATCAATAAGGGCTACTGTGTAATCTAGGTGCTTTTAGCTTAAAGCTGTTTACGCTTATCACTCTAGAATATTGTTACAGCATTAATTTGAGAAAATTAATTGCATGTCTACCTGGTAACAATTATTATTTCTTACATGTTCAATTAATATATAATTTTTTATTGATATATTCTTTTGTCGAATAAAATGTAACTAGTTATAATTTCTTTCTCTCACAAGCAATCAAAATTTTAATTATAGAAAGTTGAACATTAAAGTAATTATTTCCTTACCTCTATTTGTTATTCCTCTGAAATTTTCGGCTAATAAATGGTACGAGTAATGGAAACAAATGAACCAAAAGATGAAATGAAAAATACAACGTTTGTTTCGAAATGCGAGGTCACGTATATTTTTTTATATTTTTCTCCTCTCCCTCTATCGCGTTCGAAGATTTATTTAAATTTCAACGATTTAAAGTTCACGCGTCAAGGAAAAAGCAAACAAACTAAAAAATTCACTTTATCTCGCTCTCTTTCGCTTCGCTCTGCTGCATCTTAAAACTTTCAAATGACATTGATAACGATCGATGCGTCACAGAGGGAAGCCGGAGAGATGTGACATTTTGGTGAATTCTTCGCTTGATCGCAACGCGCGGCTCGACGGCCTCGCGAACGACATTTCGCGAGTGAAATGGCAAGATGACAAGCCGCTGGGTAATGCAAAATGTCATTGTTGCGACTTGCTCTCCTGCGAGAATATATTTGTGCATCGCGATATCAAGATAAAACGAAGCTTGCGGATATTTGTATCAAATTGATTTTTCAATCCAGCCAGTAAATAAGAATTCGAATATAAAGCATCTGATCTGTCAATAAACTTATTCTTAAGGTACGAATGATACAATCAAAAAAATGGTTCTCTCTTCTTTTCGAGGATCGGCATACGAAACGAAGGGATCAACCGATCCCCTTCAGTGTATATTGATTTTAATCTGAACATCAGTTGAAATCCATAACATAACTATCTCTCATAACTCATTTCATATTATCACTTTATAATTCAACCGAAATATTTTCAATCGACGGAGAGAAACTTTCTGAAGATTATTTATTGACAAGAACGAAGGCGAAATATTAAAATATCAAATATTGGTATTTCCTCTCTTTCTTAGTATTAGTAAAATTGTTGCAACATTCGTATATCCTTTATTTATGTTTTATATCTTCGTCGCTATAAAAATGTAGGGTAAGTCAGAACATGTGGGAAGTACGGCAGAAGCTGACTCAGCGCACTAAAATAAGAAGAAAAGTTCACGTATACATATGCCGGATATGACCTTGTTTTCGCTTTACAGCTTAAGTTGTGATGCTAGACATTTGTTACCTTACCGATTTCCTAGCAAATAGATAGGTTGTGCTGTCCTTATTTCCTGACCAGCTCGCCCTCCGAACCTAAATTCATTCGATTATTAGTTACGAGGGCATTTAAAATCTCTTGTTTATAAAACGTCCGATGATAGTTATTAAAACTTTTCGTTAACGTAACTACCAACGTGATGACTAAAGTTACCCACAAATCCGTATAAGCTATGCGAACAAGTAATCGGTAATCTCTGATGCGATGCATTCACGCTTCTATTGAAGCTGGACCTGATCACTGATCGAGCAACTTCTCTGAAGGTAGATAAGCAACTATTACAACACAAAATAAACTATTATTCGAGAACAATGTCGTATCGGGCATATTTTTCTACGAACCTTTCTTATTTCAATGTGCTGAATCAGCTCCTGCCATGTGTTCCCCCGTGTTCTGATTCATCCTTTGAATATCTTATTTCTTCGTACCTTTGAAATCATACTTTTAGTATCAATAGCAGATATTTATTCAAATTCATATTTTTATGAATGTAGTTAAAAGTATAGCTCGAGTAGAAAGTCGTTTTATCTAATAATTATGACGAGCAGAGTACCTTAAATATTTCATATACTTTTGCATATTACGTATATCGTATGCATTTTGCATTTTTTAGTTTCCCATAATTGCGTAAATATTCGCGTAAGAAAACGTAATTATGACGCGTAAGAAATGAACTTAAAGTGTGATTACAATAGTTAAAACTTTCCATTGTCTTTTGATATTAGTCTTATAAAAATGATCCTGGTAGTTACAAAAGCATACCGTTCCGTCGTAAAAACAGACATTTAAATTTAAATGAAACTTTCACAGAGCTGCTTGACTTTCAATTAACACAAACTTTCAACGGTTGACCAACGTAATTGAACGTTTAACTATTTGTTCTTCTAATTTTTACTCTTGTTTAACTATGCTTCATGTAAATTAAGCAAAATCTGTGAATTTATTTGCTCACGTTTCATAGGAGTTCGCTTTTGAGAAAAGTTAATAGATCTGTTTGCGGATAAGTAGATCAAAGTTGTAAGCTAACGAATTACAGCCTCAAAAATAGTTAAACCAACATTAGCATCAACCTCTAGCATTAACGTTTGCAAATCTAGATAGCGAAACCTGTCTCGACGAATAAAATATATTTCCAATATTATGTAATTTTCATCTAATGAAATAGCAATAGCGTTCAATTTTTATAATATTGATAATACAACATAATTATGATGCTGTAATTGATACAAATCTATTTAAAAATTAATTCCATAATTCCTTGTTAATATAAGAAGATTTCTGTGCGTAATTTTTCATAAACATAAAAGACACGTAATTAGTCGAATAAATGTTATATGTACAGAAATCTCAGCTTCAGTTTCATCTACATCGTAATTAATCATAGTTGCAACATTCATGTCCATTCGTTCATCCAAGATAAAAACTACATGACGAAGATTAATTAGAGAATGTTGTTTTGTTCGTTTCTATCCCAGAGACAGTAATCGAAATTGCACCAACAAACACATATTCTGCTCTTTTCAAAAAGACTCGTTTTAATTTCTTAATTGCAACAGCTGGACGCTATCTAGAAATGAATTACACAAATGAAATAATACTTCTGTTCTTAAGAGAATAAGAATCCGTGCTTATTTACTTTAAACTCGTATGGATGTATCAAGGAGCTTCGCCTACTCGAAATTTAATAAATTATAATACAGCTGCTTCTAGTTTGTCATCTTAATTATTCAAATGTCTATGACTTTGACTAAGAGAACGTTTTACTTTAAAATAAGAACGTTCTATCATAAAACCTTTAACGAGATGTTAGCCAAAGGTGTGTAATCTTTCGTAAACTACTTGAGCGCAAACTGTAAACTGTTGAGCTCATTTTCGTCATATCTTCTAGTCTCTTCTCGTTTTAATGAAATATGAATAGCAAAGAAAAAGTCCACTCTTCGTATAATTTAATTCTTATCAATTTATGGCGAGCAGAGAAGAGGAACCAGGAAAAATGGTGGTTCGCAATTTCCACAAAGCAAGGAAATTATCATTCGGATTGTTTCAAGGAACCGCGTTTCGTCATCACTATAGCGATTTTAGTTAATATTTCTCCAGGATCCTTCCGATTTCTACGTAGCTGTGGTTGGCTATCTACGTTCCACGTTTAATTCTTATTTTCTCCATTTTTGTATTCTTCTCAAAATTATATTCCTCGTTCACTCGTATTGTCTTGTCAATCCCGTTTAAACCGAGCTTAAAACGTCAAAATTTAACACGACGAGACAAGCAGTATAAAATTGAATTACACGCATATTCGTGATACGAATCGCTGACTTTCGTGAAAAGAAGGAATTCCGTTCAAACAATCCTCTAACGTGAAACTGCTACATTTCGAGGAACTTCGGCGAGGTTGTAATTTAATTTCGGCTTATGAATAGCGATTTCACTATAGAATGCTATTGATTAATCAACGGAATGTACGTTAAACGTTGATAGCACTTACATTATTAAAACCAGCGAACATGGAAAGTTGAAGTGCGCCGATCGACGATCGAATGCAAACTTGTAGTTGAACGTTCTATCGTTATTGTAATATTATTATTATTTATATTATATATATTTATAATATTATTTATTTTAATACGGGGAAGAAATCAATTTATTTCTTAGGTCGCCTTGTACGATAGAACTAATATTATTGGCGAAGCTTTGCGAATCATAACTTACTGATAAAGTTCCTTGAATTATAATAATAAGTTTAGTGATAAAACAAATGACAGGTATGTTTTATAAATTACAAATTGATTATCTAATTATCCTGTTTGACGTAAAATTGTATGTTTGTTTGTGTTTCCTAATTTGTACTAGTTTGTACTAGTTTGTAGGAGTAATAATCTTTTGATGATACAATTGTGCAATTGCCTGTTTCAGTAAAATTGGGTAGCATTTGAACGAAATTCGTTTGTTGGGAGTTTATTTCATTCTTCTTCAGAATTTCGTTCAATATATGAATTTTTAATAATATTAATCCCTTCCGTATTAATATTCTCACATGTTTCTGTTCTATTATTACGATTCGCTATAGCTCGAAATGCTTTCAACACCAAATTCTATTGATAAACTTTATTAATAAATTGAACTTTCACTTGAGAAGTATTTTGTGATATATTCATATTACATGAGAATAAGGAAGAAAATAGGTGTATGTAAAAGCAAGTAAAAACCAGAACAGAAGTACAGCGTTCCTTATATCGTTGCATTTTACAAGAAAGCTTATTTTTATTTTAGCAAACAAGGAAGATTTCTAGTGTTTTAAGAGACTGTTTAACATAAAATTAAAACAGAAAATTATACATAGGTAATCAGTAATGATTTCTTCGTATCGTGTGAAATATTTACTAACGTTAAAATACATAAATGAATAAATGGAACTGCACATATACATTTTTTAATATTATAGCAATTTTGAAAGAAATTGATAGCTGTCCATTTAAAAATTTGTGTAAGTATCTTCTTGATTGCTTCTTAATATCAATTGGATTTATTCGATTCCAATATACCGTATAAATTATTCCAACATTTTAATGAGAACATCGATGAACATTAAATACCCTGTTGAAACTGGTACCATGAGAATATAATAAATATGCCGTGCTTATCAGTTAGTACTGTCAATTGCAATATTTGCAACGGTAATCCACGCGTCAACAACATGGAGATATTTTCATAGCAGAATTATGGAGAGAATTTTACTTATATCAGCTGCACCTAATGAGGAACAATCGTCAACTCATCGTGTAATTCGCGTTCGACTCAGAATATATTTTATCTATATGTCGCAAAGTCTGGTTTGCAACGGTACGTTGCACTCTAACTTTTACAATTTGTATAAATGTATAAAATTAATGTCGAAATATACGTTATTCCATGCTGTGAAAATTATTTGCATCGTCGTAGATAACGCAAATTCGTCATGTTACGTATATTTTAATTTTAATATGAGCCGATCAGATGTAATAAATTCCAACAAATCTCATTCGCTAGAAGCAAAAAAAAAAAATTACGAGAAGGAGAATATTTCTTAAGCAAACATCATCTGTATCCATTGGGAAATAAATTTCTAGCATTAAAACCAAGAACACCGTGCACGTGTGGTCACATTTAATTTCACGTTATAACATCCAAAAAAGCTCCCGTTACAACGAAACCCCATTAACGCTGCTTGTCTGTGCTTTAACTATTTCCTTTGAAACCCTCTTCGCAAATTGTTTGCCTGCAGTCGCTGCCGCGTGAGTTTATGTTCAAAGGAGTTCTGGATAAGAACTGACAGGCCTTTATGTGTATCCTTTCTTCGACTATACGTTACGATTCTCTTTTACCTTTATGACCAATCCCAGACAACCTTCTACTTTTTTTTTTTTATTATTGACAGTGAACATTTCAGAATAACACAGATTCGCAGCAAGTGATTCGAAATAGCGAGTCGTATCGTTGAGATATAAAACTGGGCATTCTGAGCATCTGTAACTTGGTACAGATGTATTTGTTCAATTCCCGATCTTATACGTTGGAAGCTTTTCTCGCGGTTAAGAATGATTTCTCGATGTGTTAAACTATGTGGCTTGAAGTGGATGAGATATTCATATTGGTAATAATAATTTGGAATTTGCTGTTTATTATAGTTTACCACTGTAAGGTTTAGATAGTCTTTAGTTTCGGAAATGACGTGTTCGATGAGCAATAAAGAATTCCTTAATGAAAATGAGTTAAAATTTATTACTGTCTAGAGTTCTAAAAACTTTTATTATCGATATTCCTGTAGAATAGGATCGTAGTCGTAAACTGGTTCGGTAGTTTCGATGAGCAAAATAGAAAGTAGTTTTTAATAGTCTTCGATGAAATTTATGAAACATTGAAATTTTCTCTACTAATGTCGCGAAATATTTTTCTCTTTTTCTAAATCTTTCTTTTCTTCATTCGAAACTCTGTAAATAAAAAGGAGGAAACGAAAGGAAGTAATTATACTTTGAACGAACATCTCTTGATTTATTAATTAATTTCGTATTGGCTCATAATTTTATTTATTTCGATTTTAGCACTGCAGTTAACTGCTTCGGAACGTTTCGATTTTACGCCGAAATAACTGTTAATTAGAACTGTTACTTAGCTTTTATGGTATAATAGTATAACAGAGAGTATAAAGTTTAACGTTTTAAAGTGTTAAGTTTCAACGTTTATCTTTACACTTGTCTTTCGCAAAAACAATCGAAGGGTCATTACTCGCAATTATAGAGCACCATGACACAGATGCGAGCAAACAAGATATGTTATCACAATAAACATGCCAGTCATCGTATCAGGCTACAATTACTGTCAACGTCAAGCCACCAACAAAGTATAAGCGCACACAATGCCATGGCTTGATTATAGTCCCAGAAAATACATCATGAGGGGACATTTAGTGACTAATGTTTCAAGGTACTCAATCCACGTCAACGTCGAACATGCGTGAATCGCGAAACGTTCTTCATAAAATGCGAAATTGCTCAGAGGGTATCAATGTGGACAGGAAATTCGATTACGGCGAAATCTACTGATCGCATATTATTGGCTGATCGATGGTTCAATTAATTATTATCGAGATCTCAATAAATGTGCTTTCATACTATCACCCACGAAAGTCTTCGTGCACGTACTTTATAAAATGGTAATCTTCATTAGAAGAAAAATGGTAATTTATTAAAATAAAGTTTCACTGCAAAATTAGTGTTTTATAGAACATTGATCCTTAAAGATGTTTTATCATTGCTCCATACACTGTTAAAATATATTAGTGTATGACATATATATTTCATTTAAGTAGAAATTGTCTTTTCACAAGGAATAGGAAGATTTTTATGAGTGACTATGCAGCCTATTTCTCTGTGCTATGTTGAAAATAATTTATTCTGGTAATGAAAGTTCCATAAATTTCCATTAACGTATTACAAAAGTTAGGTTATGAAAAACTGTGAATTTTTACTTGCCATGGCGATAAAAACGTAAAATATTACTGTTAAGGCACGATACAATGAACTTACATGAAAAAATTGTGAAATCTTCGAGAATTAAAAAGTTTCGCTCTCTTTCAATTAACAAAGATAAATAAATAACATCAAACATATGAAAACAATGAAGCTGGTTTTAGTTTCCCATGCTTGAAACTCTATAAATGTGGTGTTTTTATTTCAACTATCTTGCCTGATGAAATTTTTATCGATAGTGAAAATCTTGGTATTCCAGAGATTAGTTTACAGACTAAATTTATAGACAACATGACACTTCAGGTCTCAGTTCCTCTGGATTAAGTTATCTTTAGTCCCCATTTTGAGAAGTATCAGTGTCAGAGTTTAACGCCTACGCGAAGATGTTTAGGATTATATGATCCCCAAATCCAAGTGTTCAACTGCTGGCAGCGTCTCTTGCGAATTAAACTGACAAGCTTGTCAAGCAAATATCTTCAAAGCAGAAAGCTGTAAGCATTATAGTAAACACAGTACGAGTTTGCTACTTTCTTTTATATATTGCTTTGTTCTACCCAGTAAGACATTCTGTTTAAGCAATAAAATTCTATTTTCATGTCTACATACTTTTGCTTTCATTGCTCGTTAATGTCCTACACGTACTTCCTTTCTAACTTTTTCCTTTGCAACTCCTTTTCCTTTTTTTGTTTTGTGATGGGGAAAAGAACTAGAGGATTACTTTGGCTTTGAAATTATATCTGTTCAGTTAGATGTTTTCTCGCAGAGGAGTTTGTCTCACTGCGTTTTCTCGACAAAAGAGTAAGCTCGCGATACGTGAGTCAAATTTAACATTTCATGCCATGTACTCGAAGAATTGGTGTTGGAATAAAATGGGATAAATTTCGAAATATTTTTTCCACGGAGTGACTCCTAAATTATTTTCAATATTGTTGGAGACTATAAAAAATAGTGGGAAAAGATTTGTATAATTCAGGAATGTGTATCTAATCATATTAAAGAAATAGAATAATCTTCAACTGCTGAAGATTATTCGAAGTTCGTTGATAATTTTCTCTGTATGGTCATTTATTTTTACGTTACCATACTGAACATCTTCCAGTCTCTTAGATAAATGGAATTGTTCGAAAACAATTTTTTATTCGAATTTTTATTGTGGGTGTTCAATTATCTATATTATCTCGTACAATATATGTGTTGTATTTTAAAATTTCACTGCTACAGACTTTAATCTTGATACTTCTTTCCAGTTCAAATTATACATTAATGAAATTCTTCTTGCAAACTATTTAACAGGATAACATGCTGCAAGGTATTAGAATGCACACAATGTAGCATAAGACATATGAAAAACATTCTTTACCTCAACGACGCAGCAGTTTCAAACTTCTGCTACGTGGCATATCTGTATCCATGTCCGTCACTTTTGCACCGTTTATGCATCAGCGAATCATTAATCAGCGCCTCACAGTGCTGCGTTTCAACTTACCACAACATCCTTATCGCGTGAATTCACATTTGAATTCAGATGCCCTGAACACCGCGAATTGCAAGACGTAACAATTCCCCACAGTGGAATTGCAAAGCATTATGCGAGTCGATCGGTCTTACACGAGTGCTTCGGAAATTACCACGACGAAATTTCGTTAAGAATCAAGTCTCGGGGCTGAATCTCTCGAAGAAGGGTAGGCAACGGCTCGGAAAGCGAGCGAGACAGAGAAAGATATACAGGGTGTCTGGTAATATGGGGAAAACCAATGAAGACAGTTCGTGTAAACGTACAGTTGCTCACGAAAGCATTTAAGTACTTACAGAAACCTTTGGGAATATATTGCCTGTGCTTTATGAAACATTTTGTAATTTCGTTAGCATTGTTTTGAAATTCGAGTTTCAGTCTCAGACTTCAATCTGAAAATACTATACGTGGAAGCTATACGATATTCAATGCAAGTATACATTTCGCTGAAACAGTGGAGAAAGTATTTAAACAGATCGTTAAATTAAAAATTCTAAATATTCAGTCTGGTCATCTTTAACACTTAACGTATATTTAAAATGAATATTTAAGTTTTAGACTAATTTTTTACTGAATGTATGTTTGCAATAAATGTCTTGTAATTTCTACACAATTTTCTGTGGCAAAAAGTTGTTCGATTACGAGCCACTGTGTATTGTATTTTAATAAAATTACAATGTTATAAACTTTTGAACATACAAATATGAACTGTTAATCTCTTGAACATAATAATCCTTTCACGTAAAGACTCTCTATTGTTTCCCCCTCGATGCGTCGCTTCATTTTGGTTAAAAATCAATCATATCACATTTATATTCGTAAGATTCAAGACGCACCTGACTGAAATTAATTTA
This sequence comes from Bombus confusus, assembly GCA_014737475.1. Lineage (NCBI taxonomy): Eukaryota > Metazoa > Arthropoda > Insecta > Hymenoptera > Apidae > Bombus > Bombus confusus. The sequence continues at coordinate 1,266,289 of JACXIV010000144.1, forward strand.
TATTTCTTATCTTCCAACTTCGTCATTACGGATCTGCATATCTTCAAAATGTTTCGCTCAACGCACATACCGTATTCGTAGAAGGTGTCTACAACTGTTCGGAAACTTTCGTAACCCTGTATAGATAGAGAAAGAGAAAATGGATAGAAGAAAAATATAGGCATAAGCAAAAGTAGAACGAGGAGGAGAACACGATGTACACCTTGACGTTCGACGATTCAATCAACGTGGCACATTGTCGACGTCAGACAGGGGTGGAATATGTCAGCCGTCGCGTCGTGGCGGTGGATATTCCTGGGGTCGAGATATGAAAAATGATGTCTGACGGCGGCATGAGTAACGCCGTGCGCCGTCAAGGTACACCGTAGGAGAATGCTTTTTATGGGTTGTCCTGGTCGGGACAGGGATGGAGGGTGGCTGCTTGACAGATATCTCGCTGCTATCCGTCGTGTTGAGACGGCCGCGATCTCGTGCAAAACGCGTATAAGCAACTGGGTATTAGCTGGGCCGTCACTCGGGGGAAGGGGAGGGCAGCATCGTACACCGCCGGAATTCATCCCGTTACCACCTTTTCTTTCTCCTCTCCTTCCTTTCTAGTTTTGTGTCTTTCACTTTTCGTACGTGTCGGCGAATTCCCAAGTGGAAATCGCGACTGGAGTGGATCCCTTTTCGACAGAGTCTTCGATCGAAGGTTAACGGATTTCGTTTTCTTACGAGTTTTATGATGATGATAGACAAGCATGGGGATACATGTCAAATGTGTAAGTTTATTGCTATTGGGCTGTCGGAAAAATTTATGGCATGTTTCATAGTTAATGTCTTGGGAAAGATATAGTCGAATGAAATGCTAAACTATGACTGTAGCTGGATATTGAAAGGAATCGAAGAGCAACATTGGCTAATTATAAAGGTTTGAAGGTTTGAGTAACTTACTCAAAACTTTCTAATAACTGTACTCCATATATCGATACATGACTTTCATGTTATTTGAATTTATGCTATTTATACAATGCTTCACATTTGATCGACAATTATTGAAAGTTCATACGAAAATTCTAACAGTTGTGGTATACATTTTTATATTGGGATTTTCTGGTACGATATTTTGGTTTGCGCTGCATTCTGTCACACAGCATGGTATATTAGAGTGGTTCGTATTTTTTCATGTAGTAACTTTTAGTTCGATACGATCATATAACGATAAACTGTGTCTTAAAAATTTTTCTCTATTTCGATTCTTTTCATCTATCACGGATTTTATGTATTATTTTAGATTACTATGAATTAATAGACTAATTGGAGAAAATTATACTTAATGTGTAGGAGTTATATATAAGATAATTAACAGTCTCAAAATGAAGATAAAAGTGATTCAGCAAATTACTATAGACCGTGAACGTATTTTACGGAAAATTATCTAGTCGACACATTCATTTACTTGTACTACTAGTAAGACGCCGCAACTACTAAGCGGAACAGAAAGAAAGACAAAGAATATAAGTTCGGAGCACGTTATTTTTTATATTATCCTTTATTTCAGCTTCCCTTCCTGAAATAAATTATCATCCCTTATCTAAACTGTCACGACTTCCAATTAATTCGAACAATGGACATTCTATCATACTATATCTTTCTCCTCAGGTAACGTGAAAATTGATTACCACAGAGTAATAAATTTCACAAGGGGTAGCGTTTGATTTTCTCAACCTGATCCTTCATAATATTCGTTAGAAAATCCAGTGAACTAAAGTTAATATCAACTTCATGTTTTTCAAAAGATTCGAATTCCGAGTAATCTCTAACTAATTTCATTTTAAATAACTATTAGCCAGAGGTAATTACTCGTTTACTTAATTTCCAAGATCTAGTAATTTCCAAGTAATTAACTAAAAATGTTATCGAAGTCTTGCAAAACGGCAAGTTCTGTGTCACGATAAATTGCATATTCGTAAAGCTACGTTTTTTCAAATTCATAATTTCTTAAAGTATCTCAACCTAAACGCGATCATTAACAGAAATTCAGAAGCATCGATGCTTACTGGTTCGTTCTGGCATGCGTCCACGAAAAGGATTATCTGTACGTGACATTCGTTACGATGATTACCTTTGTAATTAGCCGAACCGTGGGCTCACGAGCGATTACAATTAACAGTGTATTCCTTGTTTAGGTAAAAGCGGTTCATTGGTTGTCGTTCGGATCATCGACGTGATACTGTGTTTCGATCGTGGCAGGAATGTTTGTCGGTCGATGTAAAACGTTTCGAACCAGGGTTCCAGTTGGACGAAGATCGCTTGATGAAATGGGTGGGGAAAAACCGTTCGACAAGGACAGATGCGCCGCCAACGATAATTATGCGGATTGCTCCACCGAGGCTAATTATCCTCCCGTACTTGCAGTATCGGTCCCAACCCTTCTTCTCTATCCCATTTCTCTACTGTTTCCATCTCTCTGTCTCTGGCAAACTTTGACGTTGCAGACAGATGCTTATATCCGTGCCCTCTGATAACCCATCGAATTAACCCGTAACCTAACCGTCGTACTGGTCACAGATCCGCAGCTCCCCTCTTTTCGGAAATTCGCACTCTGAATGAAAGGGACGAAAACACATTCAGCTTCTGCGAATGTGTCGGTTGTTGGTTGTGAAACTCGGCGGTTTCATTACGTTATCTATCGAGCCTTCTTGAGATAATCTCTACCATTTTTCTTACCGTGTTATCTTTCAAAGTGCTAGAATACCAACTGCTAGAATACCAGTGTGTATATTTCAATTGTAATTTCTCATCGTATAACGTTCTTGCGTTAATACCCGCGGTACTTTCTCTTTCAATTAACTTGCGACTTTCGCACCTTATTATTTTTGACCTCGGTCTACTTTATTACCTCGAAACTCTCCATCCCATTTACTCGAACCTAGCTAAACCATGCCCTCATAATTTCAATTGCCTCCAATTTCAACACAAATTCTACGTTACACACCCTACATTTACCTACAACAGAGCTTTTCTACTTCCATCAATATCTGAAACCTAAATCTGAACCGCGAGAGATTCCAACCAGATTCACTCTGCTCAAAAGCTCCCTCTGTCGACGTTTTTCTATCAGTCATTCACGAATGGGGTGCTTTTATACACGACTCGCCGAGAATGAAATATTACTATAGTTCACGAAGCATTCAGCAGAAACAACATCGACACTGTCTGTGGAATGTTTCATACAGTGGCGCTGTACGCAGTATATTTTCAGACTCGTTTTAGATTTTACACAATATAATCACGATAGTCGTGCCTCGTTACAATGCTAATGAAATTTTGCAAAGTTCCGTACAACAGACATAACGTATTCGTGAAATCTTTCTGTGCTAGGCGTTCCAGTACTTTTGTGACCTATTGTACACTTTTAGATCCGTTTCAGATTTCGCCAATAAAATCGCACTCGTGTCTCGTTACAGTGCGAATGAAATTTTGAAAAGTTTCGTATGATAGATATAATGTATCTGTAAAAGTTTTCTATCGCGCGTGTTCAATCTCGCCGTAGAGCCGTCAATCTCGTCATCGTTTCACTAGCTTTCTCCACTAGCGAAAATAGAACCGTTGAAAAAAAAAAGCGTGAATAGCAGCGCGTGAAGATTTTTCGCTCATAAACGGCTGTGTTTATACAATTAGAAGTATATAGCAGTTTGGCGTACAACGTTCCATGCCTAAAGCTCTGTGTTTCCCGACGTTTCAGAATTTCCAATATTTACACGCTAGAATATTCAATATTTTCTGGCGGCACGGCACGCCGCAAGGAAATTTGAATAACCCAATACGCTTATTTCGTTGTTGCCTATACCTTGGCTTCGATGATTCTTTCACGGGATCGGTATACCTACAGTGACAAGCCTTTGATGTTCGACCTGTTTCTCCCCGTTTATTCGAAATCGTAGAAGTATAACATCTATCCAACGTCGAGTTTACCAATTTCCTTTTGAAAAGGGAATTGTGAGAAGAAACCAGCCGCAAAATCGGTTTTGGCTATTTCGATGCTGCAGATTTGAGGATATTGTTGAGCGTGAGTGAGAGACCTGATACTTTCGTCACTATCTTACTTGATTATAATTTTAGACACATTAGCTTCAGCTATACTTCCTTCTTATTCTTTGTCTATTTTTTCACATTTCGGATTCATCAGACTGTTTCGATTACCTTTAATTCAATTATATCTGACCGACGATCCAAACGTGTATTTTAGAAATTCGTATGGAAGGTTGCTTATAATTATTTACTGTTTGATTTCTATTGCAACTGATCATGTATGTTTTTTGTATGCTATATGGTAAAAGTGATCAAATAACCGATATTGAGTGCACTATTTGTAATTTGTCGAAGTGATTGCGAGTAACAACTCGCAGCTTGTATTTATGATCGGCGTTGCTCGTGGAAGTGTATCATTTTACGATCAGTTCGAGAATTCGTATGAAAGATATTATTTGAGATTTTCGAGAGGCGATCAATGGATTTGAGGTAATTGTAATTTGGTTAATTAATGTGTGGTTTCTTTGCAAAGTAAATTGTAACACGAGTGATAGTGAAGAAAGTGTGCGGTTCGTATCTGCGCAAAATGAAAAGATACGAGAATGAATTAATGAAGAACATATCTGGCCATCAGCAAACCAATATCATAATGTGTTGTTAAATACATACAGTCCATGTATCGATATTAAAATTTTGTTTCCCATTGTATTAAGTTTCTTATAGTTATTTTATGTTTAAGACTTTAGTATGATGTAGTAGATTCTAGACAGATTTTTATTTAAGAACATAAAAAAGAATAATATTTGACAATAAGATAGAAATAATACAAACATAAGTATAATTGAAAAATTTCATTAATTTTATAACGATTCCTACTCAATGCTCTCGATTCTCTTGATTCTTCGAAACTCTCCGATTCCCAGTTTCTCTGTTCTGTGCACAGTTAAGTTACCTTAGAGATCAGATGTAGAAAAATGTATATTAAATGAATAATAACGTTAAATTTAATAATTCTATACGACTGTATAAAATAATATCCAATAATACACAGATTTGTTTTTTAAATTTGTTTTTCTGATTTGATAAATATTTCCGTTCACCAAACAATAAATTTTCCATAATACTTTAGGCAATCAATTTTCTATACATCGAATAAATTTATAACGCTATATTTTACACAGAGTAGCATTTATAGAACATTTAATTTTCCACTAGAGTAGTAAGAAAAATGATTACCGTGACGTGGATATGTTCATCGAATATACATTTTAAAATTTAATCGTACTTTCAATCAATGGTATTCCTAACGTAATCACAATCACAATTTAATCCAGGCCGTGCCATATTAAGCACAACACGACATTATATTTCATCGATAACGCAGCGTTAATACTTTTAACCACTCATTCCACTTTATCATTGCATAAAATAAATAATAACGATTGCATCGTCGCCACCGACGACACAAGTCGAAAATCGAAAACGTTTTCGGCAATTCAGTTCTCACTAATTTGAAATACTTCCTTGAATTTTCTCTCGCAAAAGTAATCTTGTAATATTTGAATAGATCAAACCGTCGGAAGTAATTAATTTAAAATACAAAGGACGCGGCTGCCGCTTTGTTTATTTCAGTTTCTTGCATTTATACCGCAATTAAATTAATCTGTTCCTTGCTTTTACGCTTGAAAATGTTTTGACAAAATAGGAAATCGTGGCTTTTGTTTCATTTAACCATTTCATTCATATGTTTCATTATTATATGCATTCAATTAAATTTTATGAAAACAGATATGAAATAAATTGCTATTATTTTTTGATGGAATTATTTGTCGTGGGTATTATTTTATTACGAGACGCGGCATTTTTTTCTTTTTTTTTTTTTTTTTGTTGCAGCAGTGAATTTATCTACACCTGTTAAATGTGAAAGAAAATAAATTGAAATTTTAGACTATGGAAAATTTAATTCTCTTAAATATTTGAGTATGATATATGTAAAAGAGATATTATAAATTGATTAGGACAAACAAACACTAACAGGAGCGCTATTAAAATATTTTCAAAGTGTTAAATCTAAATTAAGAATTTAAATAATAATAGTATCTAGTGTCATCCAATTGAATATTTCATAAATAAATTACATCGCACTCAACCAATTCAATCGAAGTCTACTAATTCAACTATCTTGACTATTATACACCATATACTATTTGCATTCTCTAATTCTATTAACCTAAGCTAACTGCGCAAGACAAATTAGGTTTGAGTTGGTTAACTCATATAAATTAGACTGGAGTTAACTTTGCCCTAGTTCGGTGAATCCTTTGATCATAAATAAGAACAAAAGTCCATATACCATTCATTTCCATTTGAATTGAACGAAATTATAAAAATTCTAATCCTTGTTCTGCATTTTTCAAACATGTATAATATATCGAGCATGACAGTGACAGAGAAACTGCGATCGATATATCGACAGGTTTTCGATCATTTAGGATCCCACAAAATTCGCGGCCAACGTTCATTCTTTCGTTGATTATCGGGAAACTTGGTTACGGCGCACGCGAGCGAGGAAAGATGGTAGGAGAAATCGAAGAGGAGAGGATGAGCGATCATTGCGAGGTTACCGCGGGCTATTCTTCCATGGGGAATTTTCCCCAGTCATTTTTCACGCTGATGGAGTCGAACGGAAGGCTCGAGGTATCTCGCTAAATTAAAGAACTACATCATCAGTATCTGGTCTGGACGAAGAGCAACTAGAAAAGATAAAGGCGAAAGGAGGTGTGGTTGTATTGGAATGTATTGAACGAAATAGATGTCAACGAGTAGTTAATCTTCTTTTTTTATAGAAGTTTAATGTATGATTAGTCGAGCGATGGAAGTTAGCATAGGTAATTTTTCTTTACATATTTCGACGTATTTTTGTTTTCGTGTTCAGAACGAGTGAAACAAAGGCATCACGGTTAAGAACTATCATTAGATTGTGGATATACATACATGCACGACGTATCAATAAAAGATGAAGATTTACGAAAATAACCCAATTGCCATGCAAAAGTAAGAAGAATGCTCGTCAAACACCAAGTTCAGTCAGAAACGAAACGCATTTTATCTCTGAATTTTCTTCCCTGTACTTTGCAACTTTCCTAAAAGCTCCAGAACCTCATTACCTCTAAATACACGGTGGCCGTAACATTATCATTAAAACAATCATTAAACCGACATTTTGTAGCACAAACCCGGGCGTATCCGCGAGCTATATAATTTTTCATCCGCTAAACAATAGTCTCGGCAAACTACGTTGAGCTAACATTGAAGGCTGGCGCGGACGATTTGCAAGTTCCCTCGGCTTTGTCCTTTTCTTCCTTTTCTTTGAGTTTGCCAGCCTCACCCTCGCCGCCCTCCGCTGTCTTTGGAACCGTCTTTCTCGAGTGCCGATCCGCCTCGCGCCTCTTTCCCTTGTTCTATTAAAGAACCTCGCGAAACCTTCCCAAACGTTCCTTTCTTGCGTCTGCACAGGCTGCAACGTTGCGTCCTGCCGCGTTTCGAGATAAAGGCAGATAAATTGTGTGCGTGTGTGTGCACACGTGCACCAACCATGGTTCGTACGTTCACGTACACATGAAACTTACTTACATCGCCCACGGCTCGAGTGGATGCAGTGAATGAAGTGGATGTGCCGCGTGTTCCGGGGGAAGAAATCAAGCGGGAAACAGTGGGCTCGACAACGGAGGTGGAAGAGGACGTGGTACAAGAATATATGCTTTAAAACGGCGTCGAGTGTATTACGAGTTTGGCGCAGAAGTTTTTCCTTTTTATGTAACGAGCACAGTTGGTAACATCGAGCACATTGTCGCAACACTTGGACAATGAGTCACTGAGAGACTGCGCGACAACGCGAGGCAAAAAGGATGGAACAGAGTTTCCGGGTGGACGTTATGAGAGACGAAGGGTTGTGGTGATGGTGGTGGTTGAAGGAAATGTTCCAGAAGGAATAACGAAAAGAAGAGAAAGAAAAGAAGAGCAAGGAAAAGACCTGTACAACAAGCGCGTTTGCAAATGTAGTCCGTGCGAGGTTTGTTCTGGTGAAATTTCTCTTTCTCTTTCTCTTTCTCTGTTTCACTCTTTCTCGCTCTGTTACGGAAAAGTACATATAGAGATATATGGTATACTTTTAACGGAATGTCTTGGCCACGACACGGCGGCGAGACAATGCGTGCCGCTTTCGAAAACTTGTACCTAAAGTAATACACGAGCTGGATATAAGCGAAAGTGGCAGGGATTGAATAAAACAACAGCAGTAGAGAGGAGAACGTCAGCCCGCATTTTTGTAATGCATACACGTCGTATACACGTCGTATACTCCCAGTAGAGGCCATGTTGGAGGCGCTGTGACAAGCGACATCTGGGTCAGGCAAATTGTTATTTCTTTTGATTTGCTCGACAATCGCAGGTTTTCTGGGAACGCTTTGAGTGTTTCTCGTTGGCACGCGTAATTTTTACTCCCTCTCTCTGGTTCCTTCTTTCCTTTTCTTCCGGTTCAGCCCCCGGCGCAAAGCGAAATCGCTAGCTGAATTGCTTTCGAACGACGGAGCACATCGTCCCGATTCGTTCCCGCGTGTTTGAATGAGCGCCGTTTGTTGATATATTTATAGAGCACGTTTGTTCGTTCGCTGTATTGGTAGCCGTTTTTAAACGATAAACGTGTTTTTCCCAATTTATAAATTTCATTTAGACACGAAAGCAATATATAGATTTGATTTCAATAGTGAAAATCGAAAAAATGCCTATGTAACACCAGGATTATTTATGCTTCGCATATGTAGCTAGAAAAGGTATCGCCACATACTCTTACTTTCCAACGAAGCGTTTCTTTTTTTCTTATCGGATTCTACCTTCATCGTACAAAATTTTGTTTGTGATCATACGAAAGTATTATCAGATGATACGAAATTTAATAATGATACCTTTCTTCTTCTATATATTCAACTTTCTTCAACACCTAGCACGATATCACGTCGCATCGACTGGTATTCTTCGAAGTTAACTTGCGCAAAATTAGATTACAACGTCGTCGATGAATAACAAGTTTAGTTTTGCCGAAGTTTCATAGCGGAACACGTTTCAAGTTAAATTACCTTTCAGAGAACTCGCTTCTGTTTATGATAGAGGATACACTAATACCGTCCGATATTTCTTGATACAATTGTAACGAACGCATGAAAATACTTTGTTCCTTTGTCGTATAGGTAGCGTGGCTGCGAGTGGACACACAAACGATCCTCACGATCGCTACTCACGTTATCACGAAGAATCACCGAATCGCTGTGACACATAGCGGTCATCGTAGATGGTGTCTTCATATCCGGGACACCAAAGAAACGGACAGAGGATGGTATATGTGCCAAGTTAACACCGACCCCATGTCCAGCAACACTGGATTCCTCGAAGTAGTCGGTAATCAGCTATTAATATTATCTTTTTATCTAATAACAATCGTAGATCGTAATAATATGCATTGTCTCACATAAAAATGTTTGAATATTTATCACGGAAGATTTTTCTGTATCTATATGTATATTATGTGTTGTATGTTACAAAACTTTCTGAAATTTTATTAGCAGTATAGTAAGACACGATATGCATGATTATAGCGGTAGAATCTGAAACTAATCTGGAAATACACTATGTAAAAGTTGCAAGATATTTATTGAAACTAGTATTCGATATGTATAGTTATGTTAAACGTTAGATTGTTATTAAAGATATACTACTAAATATTGAATATTATTGGTATAATGGATAACTGACTGCTAAATAATAACAATTCTTTAAATCTATGATAATTTCCCCTGGAATGTGTCTTTTATATTGACTTTATATTGACTTCTACAATATGCCAGTAATGAAGTTAAGTTTATCAATTGAAATTTAATTTAATTAATTTACTCTATTTCGCGAATATTAGTCCTTCATTAGTTCTACAGTAGTTGAAATTATTTAATTGCCATTACCTTTGAACTCATAGCAGGTTATAGAGGAAAATGCAGCGGGAACGTTCTACACAAAGTTTCTAGTGAAATGTCAGGAAATGGAGCAATCAACTTTTTCAAAGCTCCAAACTTTTAGACATCTACGTTTTACTATCGCGTGAAATTAGAAGTGGCAATCTGAAAGCTACTATGGGATCGTAAAAATCTATCACAGGACTTTCAGACAATTTCTAGGTTCGTGGTTACACACCAAACAAGACGTAACTTATTCACCAACGTGTATTGACAGGTTGACAATTTTTTAATACCAATAAATTTTACGAAGAAATTGTGTTTGAAGTTCGACAATACGAAATTAAAAATTTTCTATTTTTTAACATTTCTAATTTTTTAAAATATTCCAATACTTTTTGGTTTGAGCAATTGTTTAATACATTCATGTTTTATCTTCTCTTTCCTTTGTTTTTATATCTGGATGAGACGAATGTAAAATTTGTTTTCGCAAATTGGAAAATGTACTATTCACTCTAGAAAAGTTTATGAGTTTTCAGGAGCGTCATTCATAGTATTATTTACGTCCTACACGGATATTTGGCTGACAGATATACTATACGGCCATTTATCAATTAATGGTAATTAAAAACTCCGGTGGTCCAGTTTTAGACTACTACCCATGCTATAAACTGAAAAAAATATCCATTGCTACCGTAGGATGGTCGAATTACAAGTACTAATTTTTTATTAAAAAATATGAAGTAAAATAATACGTACTATATGTCAAATAACAAAAATACAACGATAATGCAACTTAACAATTATTCTCACGTAGTATGACTCTCCTAACTTCTAAACTACTTCTACAATTTCTACTAGACTCCGTCGCTTCTCAATCGTATCTAATTTTCATAGATTTCATACATTCTTACTACGTGCAATCGAATTTCCATATGTTATCATGTATCCCAGTCTATTTCTATATTTTTCAAATCATGTCCCCTTAGTCTTGCATAGACATTCGTTCTTCGCGTATACAAATTCTCACTTCTACAATGGTTACCAGAATAGTCGAGATGACCAATTTTAGAAATATCATTGAAGCACGAGTAATTGGGTTACAGACTTACAATCGACGTTGTCAGAACTAAAAATAAAATGGCTGTCTAGGGAAATGAAGAATGACAAAGGATAATATAGTTTAGTACGTCAAATAGTGGTGCATATATCTCATACTATACATTGTAAACTATTTTTATCTTTTTAGATTTATCTTCCCGTTGACTTGTTTTTTTTTTTTTTTTTTGCTTAAATTTATATTCGTCTATTTTCTCGTTCCTATGATAGCTGCCAGGTGGTACAATTTATAAAGTATTCAATAACTTCGCTAAAATTAATATTTATTAATATTGATCAATATCAATCTTTATATGATTATTGATTCGTACACATACCGATCGTATACACATTATTAACATCTTTCTGAGATTACTACAAAATTAGCAAATCTTTCATTAACAAAACCCCGCGAAGAATTTCAAATCTCACACATTACAATTATCCAAGAAGTGGGCTAATGAGTTCGCAGCGCATAGTACCGGTCACTCCATAACGAGTAAGGATTGCACAGCATTTACTGTTCCTAGTTAGGTTTCCAAATGTCGGATACATTCCGGCTTGTTGTTGTTGTTGTTGTTCCTGCAAGCGAAAGGGAATTCCTGGCTGGATGGGTGTGTCATTACAGTAAATATTTGCAAGCGAATCGTGCGTCTGAGATTGCCGGTGAATTTGTATTGCGCGTATTCCCGAAACTCCGCCGCCTTCCGGCACCTTGGGTTCCTCCTTGTGGAAACTCGGCTAAGTACTGGTGGATTCAGCGTTTTCCGTGTCTACGTAACTTACGCTTGTCCTGCGGAACATGTCCTTTGGCTGGCGTTGGTATCCTTCTTCCGCGGCCATGCATCAACCGAACCTACCACCGAACTTTCTTGGCACTTGGTACCAGCGCTCCTGTTACCGCCAACTTGTCAAAGTTCGTTCAACTATGGGTCTCCTTAGAATCCACCGTGGTGTCGCCAGGGTTTCGTGATTCCCACTACCGACCCACCGATATTTAATCCCTGATTATTTCTTTGGCTTTGTCGTGTGCTGCTTGTGGCTGGAAAGAGGTATAGTAGAAGATCTAACTGATTTGTAGCATAGAGTAGGATCACTTGGTGCAGTCTTGAAAATGGGGTCTTGAAAATAGTGTCTTCGTTGCTAATTGAGATGGTCACATTTGTAAATTTGTTATTTACAGTCGGGAACAGTAATATATGAATGTGTAGCGGGAGTAGGTATCAATAAAGTTTAATTGAATTAAATATTAGTGTTATACACTTAAATTTCATTTATTATATGAACCACTCATTTATCAAGTCGGTTAATTTCGCAAAAGAAGAAGTAAAGGAAATTTATGCAAGTATGTAAGATAAACATCAATCACGTGGTTTGGCATTAAAACGTAAGAAATTTAAAAAAATGAAGTTAGATACTTTAGCCTGTGAATGGCTTATATGTATATCCTTATAGCGAGTACATGGATTATTTAGTAAATAATTGAAATTCATATTTACATTAGACCAGGCTATGTGTAGAATTCGTGATTTGTTCGAGAATTCACGATTGAATTCTCTACGTGAAACGTTTCGCATCGTGGTTCTTAAGATGTTTCCGTTTTGAATTAATATAGCGGATTTTGAGAGAAGTTACTTTTAGATGGCATGAATATTTCATTCGAAAGGCTATTTTTGATTCGAGGAATGACATTTTCCAAAGTGGTAATTTTGTATAATAATGCATAATATGTTATATTTTATTTTTGACTGGAATAAAGAAATCTCTTTGGCCAGTGTTCATAATCTAACAATATCGATTTAGATAATGATATCTATAGCTATAGACATTTGGTCGAAGGTAGCAGAAGAAATGATTCACGACTATCGAATACTATTCCACTTCTGTATTATATTAAATATGTATACATATATTCTAGCCATCAATCAAATTTCTACACGGTACTATGTATTTTAATCTACACATCCGTTTTCAGAATCACTCTTCATTAAATAAATTACGATGCTCTATAATTTCGTTATGTATTGCGGAATTATACAATTGTAAGGAGATCTTAGGACGATTTAAATGGAAATCATATGTATTTTGTGTTCTTGGAACAGTTAGACTTGCCGCATGGGAGTTTCAATAGTGTCTCTTGATTTCGACTAACAATGGGTTCCTGAGTTTGAATCTTACATAAGGAATAAAATGTATGGTGATTTAATTCATTCTTGTTTTTCTATAGTTGGTATCTTGATGACTACCCGAGGAACATTATTTTAGTTCATATTCACATTTTTATCGCAATATTTCAACTAATTCATCTTTTGTTGTAATACATCTTCCCCGATATTTCTTTAATTGAAGTACTTCTAAACCAAATGGAAATTTCTTTATCTAACGGAAATGTACAATATACAGACACAAAATTAATTTTGTCTTCAAAAGGCTCGATTATAAGTTTAACAGCTTAAGCACAGATATATTACATTTCACGCTGAGTATCACAAAAACCTTAAAATCTCGCGCTCTTTTCCTTCAACGCCTCGTATACAAGGACCAGTTAACACTCGCCACGATCTTAACGAGATTGCAAATGAACCCCCGGCTATAAATCCTCCCGATTACAAATCCTGCACACACAACTCTTTGCCCACCATTCGAGGCCTCTAACCTATCTCCCACTATCCAACACCCCTTGCAAATATTCCTCTGAGACCATAAAAATGAAACTCTACGAAAACATCAAAGAAAGACGAAGAACCGAAAGGAAGCGTTTAGCATGCAATCGCGAATCCAAAATAGTGTAATCAAGGATGACGTCAAGGGCTGAAAGAATCCGGTTTGGGAAGATAGAGACACCTTGGAGCACAGAGTCGCGTTGCCTTTGTAGATTGATGTCGAATTTGCCGCGCTCGGATGCAAATGTATGTAAAGTGCACACCGCGCACCAAAACCTTCATGGCCGATTGTACACTTGGTAGGCTATTAAACACCTTCCTGGCGGCTGGTGCTCCTCGCCTTAATAACTGGCCGGCCTGTTCGCTCCGCAAGAAGCCCATTTACCAGTCGCTGAGCACGGCAGAACGTGCGCCAGAAGCGTATGGCTTAACCTACACCTAACCCCTCGTTAAATTTCTTCTTTATCGTTTTCGACGATCGAGTCCGGCCATCGTTACGCGAGGCGTCAGAATAGCTGGAGGTCACAGCCGGAATTGATCGTATCCTTCTTCTCTGTTCGACCATTTGGCTCGTCGATGATCGATCAACTAGAAATTTTTGTCATTTATTCGGTGAAACGGAAGGACCATCCTGGTCTACAGTGTGTTTTTGATTGCACGAGGCTGTGGTCACAGTGGATGCGTGTTCTGACGAACCAGTATTCCGATGAATACCTCGAAGCAATCAAACACGAAGGCCACAGGTGAAAAACACAGATGAATCGCATTTTCCGTCTTTTCTAAGAGATCAAGCTTTTAATCCAATGTATTGTCGATGAATCTCATATGAAAACTACCATCGCTTTTGATTTTAGTGTCTAGTGTCGATTGTATAGGTATCACCCACACATCTGAGCATCATTTACATATGATATGGAAAGTTGGTTTCACATTGGTCCAGTAGCATACCACTCCATCATTGGATTGTAACTGGAATAATGTACACAGTGTCTTTATCGCAATACAGTGCCGTCATGCCAGCAAGTAATCCAGTCACACGAGCGGATCGAAAATCTACTTTTCCAATCCAGTGTTTACCCCCACCATCGAGAACACAATATTCCAACGTTACTGAAAGCGTCGAAACGGCTCAATACCCGGTGCTGGCTGAAGCGTAGTATAGTGTACATCCGATTTTGCGTGAATCCATTGCCACTACAGTTTACCACTTTTTACGGTTCAAAAAAAGCCGGAATAATGTAGACATCGATCGATTTCTAGTCAAATTACTGGAATGTAATCGCTTGCTCCAGCGGTTAGACTAATGTAAACCCAGCTTAATTCAGAAGCTACATTGATCAACCCTACAGATTGAAAAGTATAAAAGTGAAAATGTTACGAACGCTGTTTTTCAAGTACACGTCTTAGAATTTTCTTACGATAAATGAATTTGAATGAATATTTATACAATAAAATTGAGATATCAACTACAAATGGAAAGTTTTGAGAGACTCATCTTATGTTAACCTTCGTACATATTTACGTCTTGGGGCATTTCATTCGTCAGAAAGACAGTTCGTCAGGATACGTCTGCACTGTGACCGTAACATAGATGGACGATTCGGGACAGATGGACGTACTAGAGATGCTGATGAATTCGTAAACGCGGTAAGATTATATTTCCATGAAACTAGGAGTGTTGTTGGTCGCCTGGAGCAGCTCGCTGGACGCGCGTAAATAAGTTAGCAGACCGTTTCTGCGAGTAATTAAATGCACTCCGTGACGATGTCCCCGACACAAACACGCGATTAACTTTCAAATGGAATTCCCGAAATTCCATTAGTCAGCGGACAAACTGAAGCTGCGGCCCTTAAGCGTGCTCGCGTATACTATAATTTCCAGGGCACGGCGACTCGGAACCCCTGAGCGCAAAGCTCTTAAGCTTATCGCGAATAACCCTCGTTAAATTCCTTCCTTTATCGCGGCCGCGTTACTACCTACTTGACCGCTGCACACTGTGAAATTGCCTGTTCTCACTTTCGTGTTCGATTGGTACGACGTTTAGTCTGAACGAGAATTTCCCGATTAAATTGTGAAATTACAAGGCTGAGATTGAAGGTCTGTGTTTGCTTCATCTTGACGCTGTTGGCGTATAGTTTGAGTTCGTCCTATCTGCTCTGTCATAACGGAGTTTAATAGAGCAGAAGGTTGAAAAGTGGCAAGTGTTATCGATTATTCGTTTACTTTTTTAATAGTTTGCTCTATTTTATATATAACGCCTACTTATAACATATTGTTGAAAATCGTGCAAATATTAATTAGAATTATTCTATATCTAAATAAAGTTTAAACGGGAGAAGATTATAGAACGACAAGTATTATTTACCACTCATTTGATCTTTTATAGTTCGAGCTGGTTTAGTCTTGATTAGAATTATCTTATATTGAGGTAACTATATTTAAGTGTTTACTTCAATATAATATAAAGAATGATTTACTGTTTAAATATTTTTGTGATCTCTGCAAAATATATGCTTGTGCTAAATACCTTGTAATTTCCAGATACATTTCCAGATTTGTTTCAAACTTTACCAATTTAATTTTGACAGCCGTGTCTCGTTACAATGCTACTAAAATTTCTAAATATTTTATCACATATGATATATCCATAAAGGGTATCTACAGGTTTTTCTATACTTTGGTGTGCCACTGTAGTTTCTAGCAGTAGGATTAAAATTCGTACGGTGCGCTATACAATAAGAGTTTATAAACAACTTTGAAATAACTCGTTCTTCTTACGAATGGAACGCATGGTTCGCAACGTGCGGCTGAAAAGGACGTTGGGAGAAATATCTACGCGAATGAAGAACTACGGGCACGTTGTGTCAGGCGAAACACGTGTGAAATAATAAATTCGACGCGATTGTTTCGCCGTATCAATAAATATACTATCTGCGGATACGACGGTTTTTTGTCGCCGCGTTTGAAACACAACGTAGCCAGAGCGCGAAATGAATTGCGCCACGCGTAGCTATTTTTCTCTATGGCTCGATCCAATTGCTTTTTTGCTTGATAGCCTCACATTTACTTGATTTTTCGCGAAAATTTCTCATCCATATACTCGTTTTACTTTTATTACACGGTGTTGCATTATCCGGGCGATAGTCGCTCGTGAATTGTGTCCAGAAAGTTTATTGATTTATGTAGCTATACGACGATGGTTATGCATTTCTATGATACATGTGGTTTCAAGGAGATAGGGTAAATGGAAATTATGTGGTATATTTTTGAAACAGATGTAAACTTGTCGAGTAAAAAGGTTATATGTGACGGTAATATTTATTAAACCCCGAATAATCGCGATTTGGACCAACATCTTCCTGCTGGACCAACATTATTCGCCGAGACACGCTTACAATAAATTGTCCTATAGAAATATATTATATATAAATTACTTACTAATTAGCAGTACTAGTGTATCGTTTCCGAATTATCGTGAATCGAGAAGTTCTAGATTATAGATTTGCGTCGTATAAAGGATATTTATCATTTTATAATAATTATACTACTACTGCAAACTATCTAATCAGTTGCCTACATTTTACAGAGCTATAATTTGGTTGAAAAATTACCGTTCTGCGTTACTTTTATACCACCATATAAGCTAGCTTGTAACTTGTAAAATTCACTCGTAAAATTAGAAATTGCATTATCAAAACTCATCACTTTCGAGTTAGCGAAGTGTTAGCTTCGAACGAATAGCAAAAGTTTTATCACAAAATTCAATATCCATAGAATCATACAAGTACTTTCAGCAACACACGTTTTATTCCTTTCCTTGTTTATTTTTCTGGTTACTTAATATTCAATGTGTTGACAATTCTGTTCATTTTCTCCTGCATATAAGACAGCCTATCACGCTAATCAAGGTAACAAGTTACGCAAGGGCGAGAGACTTGTTTGCAAAGTTTACGTTACGTTCGAAAACCTCTTCTTGTGAAAAGTTCGTTTTCCAACTACTTTACCTCCTGAACACGTCTTCCTGAACTCGCAGGTAAGACAGGATTGAGAGTTTCCTAGAGAGAGCTAGGCCTCGATGGCGATCTTCATATATATATACCCTATCCTATAAGTATATATATATATATATATATTATACTTAACAAAAGCTCATGAATATTTCTCACTGGATAGACTATTCTTGGAAGAAAAGCTGCGATAATCTTGAATTATCCCTTACCAATGAGAACGCTTAATGAATTTAATTGATACTTAATGAGCTTAATATTCTTGAAACTCGCTTCAACAACGAAATATTATTTAAGAAAATTTCGAATACATACTTGAATAAAAAGAATATCGCAGATATCTGATAAAAATATTATCGGAGGATATATTACAAGCAAAGAAATTGGAGTAAATGGAAATATTATCTAACAAGAGATACTATGATTTTTGTTTACAAAGTTCAAAAACTGTTTAGCTTTTTCTGGGAAATTTTCAACTATTTAACAGATCATTAGCTTTAGATATAGTGTTCCTTCCATTGCAGACTTTGTGCACTTTTTCTACAGAGCTAGCTGCGATAGCATCTGTCTGTGGGAAAGTTTCCTTCATGGAATCGTTTGTCAAGTATACGGGCTTCTAAAGATCGTTAAAAACTAATTTTCACCTTGTTCTTGAAAAGCTCTTTGGATATGACACGTCTACCCTCTTGTAGAGACTGGGAGAAGTAGAAACTTTAAAATCGAAATTTTCAACTTTCAGCGATATAACCTAGTTTTCTCTATAACAACGTTCTCTATTATCTCTCGTTCTAATAATAACCAGTCGCTCTTCAAATTGCATGACTCTTTATTATGTAAAAATATGGAAAAATGCAAATATAAGAATACGTAATTAAGAATAATATAATTATATCGAGCAAATATTCTCATCGATTCCTAAAAATGATTAATTTCTAGAGCGCGCTTAATCATAAATATCATTTTCTTCTTTACCTCTTTTATTTAAAGCATTTAAACGTTCCTACGTTGACATTCTACTTCGCTATGCTAAAGATACTGGAGGTTGTTAAATTTTGAATTTGAATTCTCCATTTTTGAATTTCAAATTTAAAATTTGTGTTTCAAATTTGGAGCTTCAAGCTTTGAATTTTAAAATTCTTCAAGTTTGAAGGCTGCATGATTTTATAAGGGTTTCCGATGGTTCCAAACGTTTCAACATTTCAGAAGTGCAGCAGATTTTTAAAAACATATCTGTACTTCCTTTAATTGCTTCACACGCTATTACAAGCGATCAATTTTCTATAAAGATATAATGTGTTCCTTTGAATCCCGTGAAACTAAAAATCGAAAAATCTATATGAAAGCACTGCTCGATGCTATTTTGGAACAGTTTCTGTTACACATTGAAAGTTGATCGATGCAATATATTATTTGATTGTTTTATACTCGATAAAGCTTAACATGAATCTATTAATTTAATTAAAGTTTCATTTTACACAAACGTTTCGCAGCTATTGTTCGACAATTGTAGTGTTAAATAATTTTGTACTTGGTTTTGAAGTGCGTAAGTAAAATTTGGTGTAAAATTCTTACAAAATATTAAATACATTTTTAGAGATAATAAAGTTGGCGTATTTAAAAGTTTCAGTGAGCGAGATTAAGAGTAAATGTATCGTATAAATGTATAAGCCCTAGATGCCAGAATTAAAAAGTGAAACTGCAAGTATCGTTTTAATCGATAACGCCACCTCGCCTTTCCCGTTTAAATTGAAATTATAACCTTCAGTAAATTGAAGAGCGTGGTTATCATCGTGCACCACGATATGCCATTTAATTTCCAGCGCGTGCGAAACAAAACACTTTCCCTTCTGCGATTGAAATGACGATTAAAGTACCGGAGCGTGGCCAATTATCGCGAATCAATGGCATGAAACAAAAGCCCGCCGCGGCCCCTTCGTCTCACTTACGTCACGGGAAAAAGGAAATCGAGCCACCAGAGCTGCAATAATAGCCATTTAATTCTTTCCCTTAGAAATTTTCAAGCAATTTACCCGCATACAATTCCGCATCATATTATGTATTATGCGTATTATGAAATTGCTTTCAACTTTTTTAATTGACAGCTTATTTCATGAATAATACGTTTCATTTAGTGAACGTTTCAATATATATATCGAAAGTCTTTAATACGACGGAGTATATAAAATACATGTGAATTAATTTTACATTCAGCAAAATGTGTAAAATATTATCTCTAATAGTTAAAATACATATCAATTTAAATTATTCCAATATTAACTATCCACAACAGAAAACAGATAAATTTATAATGCGATATATGGAAAAGAATATTTGATATGTTTGAAAGTATCTTATCTTTTCGCTTAAATTTAATTATTTATTACAGAAATTTTTAATTAGAAGAAGAAATTATAATTTGAAATTATACAGGGTCTTAAAAACATTTTCCAACAGAAAGTTTGAGCATTTATAGTATGAACGGAAGAAAATAACAAACATTTAATTAAAGTAAATTATAAAAGCTATGCTTTTAATGTAAAGGTTTGTATTTTCTTATGTGGATATTTGATAAATTCCGTAAAAAATATATATATATATATACCAGTAAAATTCACTCAAACCCATTCCAACATGTCCTCACAATACTCCATACATCGATACATACCTCGCATTTACCCAGACAAAACACCCAGCATAAAAATTTCATCCAATAACATACCAAACCTAAATTCTATGGAAGAAAAGCTCCCAAACAATATCCTGCACGGGTATATGTACAGATGCTCACGAAAGTGCCAAAAACTCGCAGAGATCTTTCACAAATATATTATGCGTGTTACATGAAATATTTTGAAAATTCATTAGCACTGTAATGAGATTTTACTATGATAATTATACTGATAAAGTTTGAAACAAATCTAAAACTGTACATTTATATATCTTTCCTCAGTTCAAGCACTCGCGGTAACAAATTTAGTCATACGAGAGTCCTACTAAATCATACTAAATTTAATACCGATCTGGAAACCGATCGATTAGTATGTGAATAACACAATGCTATGAAAATACTTTTTACAGTCACTATACATAAAAGCTTTTTATAATACACGCTCAAGTATTTTTCTGAGCCACTGCACTGTGTGTAATACCAACTACCAATCCACAGAATTCGAATTTCGCACAGGATTCCAGGTGATCGAAAGCACCTTAAACGCGTCACCACACAATAGGGAGGCGGATCGGTGAACCGGTCACGTCACGACGTAACGCAGCCCCGTTCAAGCGTATTCACGATCAGCCGAGCGATTCCCGGTTTTACGATCGGATTGTCGTATGCGGAACACCAGGACGGTGGTCGATTCGTCGATGGCGTTGCGGAATATTTGCGAATACACAACGAGACATCGGTAGATCGGGGCCAGATAGCCATCTATCCAATCGAATGGCGTCGCGTTCGAGCGTGCCCTGTGTATACGAGGTGTACACGAGGGAGGCGGGATAGTATCGTTGCAATGTGCTCATTGTTTCAGTACCACCGGATATCCTGGACGACTCCACCAGCACCGACATGGAGGTACGAGAGGGCAGCAATGTGACATTACGATGCGCCGCGACTGGTACCCCCAAGCCGAAGGTCACGTGGCGGCGAGAAGTTGGTGGCACGATCGCACAATCGAATTCACACGAAGGTACGTATTTAAGGAGCAAGTGGAATGAACGTGACAGATATACTACTAATTCTTGCGTTCGTAGACACTGTATTTTAATACCAAAACTAGGAATTTGTAATGGGTAATAACTGTTACAAATGTTAGGTTGTTAATAGGTTTGTGCTGTATTCGTTGCTCTGCTGTTTAGAAGCTTTTATTAAATGCAACAGAAGGTTGATTTTGATAATTCATATTTTTATTAAATGCGATTGATTGATTTAAATAATTTCTAATATTATTAAAAGAGATGGTTGATTTTGAAAATTCCTATTTTCATTAAATGCAATGGTCGATTGATTTTTAAAATTCTCATCTTTATGAATCCAACACCTGGTTATTTTTTCGTGGATACTTACGTCAATCATGCAGCAATTTATCGATTTGTTACTTTGTTTAAAGCGAAACGTTGAAACGTTATATGCGATTGTTATTACATAGCCTCAGATATAACTCAAAGAAACGTCCGGATCGCCTTTGACACTATCCACCATCCACCTCGTCTGCTACTCCTATTTGACCCATCTGCACCGACTGGACCATGTTTCCTTCTTTCGTACCTTGGGTCCATTTATGCCTGCGTTCCCGCTGCAAGCATTGTTACCCTGCAATCGTCCTCGCCTCGTTCCGCGTATATTGCCACTTTTCTCGCGCCGAGAAGCATACTTTCCCTGGACCTTCTTCTGCCGTATAAAGCTAGGAAAGACACACGACTCGTTCGCCTCTCTGATTGCATGAGATCTTTATTGCGAGGATAGAGTAGCAACGCCTGGGTTTTGACAGCTACGCCAGCTAGATGAGATCGCATCCCCTGCTCGTTTCTTTGGCGTTTGTGTTTGGACGCGAGATGTCTTGCGACGAATTCTGGCTAAGTGTGAGTCATGTGTCTTGACTCATCTTAAAGTGAACGATGGAGTTAATTTCTAGTTTGAATGGATGTTTGACAGATTAAACGTAAAATAGTAACATGTGCGCTATAAGATTTGTCATATAACTAAAAGTGAGTTAAGCATATTGTTTTGAAATGTAGATTATTTAAAAATTCTTCATAATCATATTTGACGGATTAGAAGATAATTTGGTTATATATGGCTTGATCTTGACTTTATCTTACCCTAACTCGCCCACTTGGATTAGTTTCATATGTAGATTGAACACATAATCCCTTACACAAAACAACGGAGATCTAAATTAACAAATATTGATAGAGTCAATGAAAATAGAATATAGTTTGAATTGCAATAAAATGAATGAGAATTTTATTTCTATGGAATATATGAATATGGATGTTTATTTTACCAGTTTACAATTTTGTTTTGTTTTGTTTATTTTCCCAGGTTGCAATTTTAATAAAATTCAGCACATGGTCCGGATTTAGAACAAACTACTGTGTGTGAGGAGGTATAATTCAATTTTGCTAAGCGAGAATAATAATTAAAGTCGTATTTCGGTATAGTTTAACGCGGTCAGTAGAAATAAAACTTGACTCAATTATAGTTCTGCAAAACGTATAGAAGCATACTAAAACAATCGACGAAACAAATAAAGTTAGAACTATGCATCAGTAGAACATTGTATTTATGAATTTAACGTTCGCCAAGTAAATTAATTTAATTAAATCAACTTTAATGGAAGTAGTATCTGTAATACTCATTGTTAGTAGTTTAAGATTAAAGTTTGTAGAGACTACCATAATGTCTTACGCTTACAAATTAATTTTGTAATGTATTTATATGAATATGCATATTTATTTCTTTATTTATCGATAATCATGTAAATATTTGCGATTAACATATTCTATTGCTGAAACTGTATTTTTCTTTAAAAGAAGCATATCTTTCTTTACTTCTGTTAAATTCTACTTTTGTCAAAGGTATCAATAATTAAACATTAGTTAAACTAATGTTTGCTCCAACTTCTTTTCTTAATGTTTTCTTTGTCGTTCCAAATCTTCCTGTTAAAATACATACACTACAAGACACAACTACTGTGTCAGTAGACATTGTTGAAAGCATGGTAGCTGTGTTTTATTAATAATATTATATATTAATTTATTAATAATATTAATATATTAATTATAATGAAATATGAGTCGAAAAATATTTTGCTTTCGGTACCAGAGCCAAAAGTGAATCCAGTTGAGCATTGACCGTGTGCTTTACTGTTCATGCGTTATAATTGATTGACGTTCTACAGTAATACGTTTATGGATGTCGCACTGTGTTATTCTACGTGTTTTCGGTCATCGACTTCCCTGTCACACGCGCAAATTTAACGAGAATAACATCATTCAAAAACGGTCTTGTCCTATTTCGACGATATATTTGACATACATATTATTCGCATAAACTTACACGTAAAGCACAATACATCCAATTACAATTCAGTCGAATATCATTCATTATTCAATTAATTATTCCCATTTCTATAACACACTGATATCAATCAGGAATTATTGACGACCTAGAGCGTTCTGGAGAGTTCTAATTTATAATGGAACGAGTCACGAAAACGTTCGATGAAAGAGAATTGTTAACAAATTGCTAATAATAATCATTTCGTGATACGTCGAACGGGTCGATCGCCATCGTCAATCATATAGAGATGACACTAACGATTACTGAAAAATTATTGATAATTTAATGATGCTTATCAATATACCGAGTGATATCGCCGCGGTATCGGCGGGATAAATAGAAATGACTACAGAATAAATAGAGTGTAGCACGCGATAAATTTATCACTATACTGCAGATTTTTTTACAAATTCATATTTTTCACCCGCTATATAATATCACGTGTATTTTGTATGGATACTTTATATACTCTTCAGACTAGATGCATTTTGTAAATGTCTGCACCTTAAAATTTGTCAAAATTGCATTTAAAATCCTTTAGAGACAGATACTTCGATCCTGAAAGCTTGAAGTTGTCATATATTTCAATTTCCTTTTTCATTTCCTCGTCGCAGACCAGCCAATTAAACGTCATTTTCCTTGATGCACTCATTAAGCACGATGCACTTCAATTAAATAAACGAACAGCTTTGAACAGTGCATCTCGGAATAGACATGCAATAGTATAGACTAATCTATCCTCCAATTCGGAAATCGATACTGGTCGGTTTCCTTATCTATTTCTGTCCAGGTGGAATCGACGCGACGGACGTTTCAGTTTTCAAACCGTCAAAGCGTCCATCGGTCGTTTTGTCCATCCTTTTGCCCCTTAATTACCATTTCTGACCCCTTATCCGAATTATTCAGTTGCCTATTCTTCGTGCCACTCTGTCTCTTTACTCGATACGCAATTTCTCTGATCCAAGTTCACCCCTCCTCAGCTCCCTCGAGGCGCCATGACTGTTCAACCCATTCCGTGACTAATTGCACACGGAAGTGCAGGGGACGTTTCGAATTGTACGGTCTGCAGGTGCGTAAGCAAAAGGGTTAGCCTAACCCTTTCTCTGCGCCCTTCTCTTCACCCTTTCCTCGGCCGCGTCGTTCTCAATCCTCCTCGTCCTTTCCAGACTCGAGCTTAAACACTAAGACTACGAACAGCGGTGACAATTGCGAAGCGTTTGTGGTTTCTCGTTTGAACGAGCCAGGTGACAATTTTTTAGCCACTTTAGCCAAATAAATGGTCAAAGTTCTCTTCCCGTTAATTAAAATCCTTAATTCTCGACTCTTAGTTGACGAAGGAATTGAAGTATGAAAGGGTTGAACGATTTCTTTTTAAAACAACTGACAATTTCGGAGACCGAATAAGAATTGGAAATTGTGAAAACGGCCATGAAGTGGAAGACTCGGGATCCCGTTTCTGCTTTTCTTAAATCTTTCAGAGCTTAACCTGAAACTGTCTTTTCTGTCCTTGGATAAAATAAGAGCTTTTCTTCTCACCTCGTTTGACAAATCGTTCGATTACGTTTGAATAGTCGGCGCCGGTCATGCTTCAAGTCACTTCTTCAAGAGCAAGAATCTGACGTTTGGGAAGAGTTTTGGGAATTTTTAGCTGTTAGAAGTTTCCTTTCTTGTAAGAATTGACGTAAGGATTTCTTCGTTAGAGAGGTTTCTTTACATTTTATAAATTATATTTTCATATGTAGACTTTATGAGTATTAACACGCGATATATGGGTTGATACATAATTATATATTTGTATGTATATATTATAAGGTTATAGCATATATTTGAAAAGATTGTATTATATTTTAGTACATCTA
The DNA here is from genome assembly GCA_014737475.1 of Bombus confusus. Taxonomy (NCBI): domain Eukaryota; kingdom Metazoa; phylum Arthropoda; class Insecta; order Hymenoptera; family Apidae; genus Bombus; species Bombus confusus. The sequence goes on from JACXIV010000144.1 coordinate 1,291,996, forward strand.
GAACGTTTTGTACAATAAAACTACAATTTATCGATAAGTTGTAAATTCTGTGGCATAGTAGTGATATTTTTCATAAGAGAACGAAATTTTACAAGAAAATCTTATTAATTACAATTCATATAATTATCTTATTTAACGTCAAATTTCGTTATTAATTACTAAATCATCTCACACGACAGTGCTAGTCTCCTTCGTTCCAATATACGTCAGCTTATCGTACCTATTCACATGCTACGTGAATTTTAACTGAACCAATCCAACTTCAAACATCACGTAGAAAGAAGAATCCTCAAAAATCGAATGTCTTCAGGTATCTAGCCAAAAGCTTTGAAAGCTGTATCTAGAAGATGTATCGGATCCGAAGTTTCGATATAAGAGAGGATCTCACCTATACTAGAATGAAAAGGAATTTCGCTGGTCTGGTTAGAAGATAGGAATGAAATTCCGGTGATTTATTCACCGGATGAACTTTTTCTCGTCTTAGTCTGGTTTTAAGGAATCGTTTTAAGCATTTGTCGCCGTTGTTTCCTTTTATTCTTCCTATTCGCTTCTTATGCGCTTCTGCTTCGCCCAGCTGTCGGTTCTCGACGAGAAGCGGTTCGATTCCATTAGGCGATAAGTAAAAGAAAAATAAAATATTCCATCAGTTCTGTATACCTATTTCTATTCTTTCGCCTTTTCCCCTCCTATCTCTCTGTTTCTCTCGCTCGTACTTTCGAAACGACGTTTTGTCCTTTCGCAGCAGACACGCAAGGTCGAACTTGATGGCGCTGGTAGATGAAAAGCAAAGTCTTTTCCCCCGGTGAAGCTTCCTGTCGGTAATTTCAGAACAGCTAGAAGCGATGCTCCCGTAATTGCCCAAGAACGAACAGCTTGACACGTGGAATGAATTTCGACGGGCTAAACGGTCTTCTCAACAGGTGTTTAAAGGGATGTGCCTTTTTTGCGCCTCTTTCAATGCAGTCAATTAGGGTTGCATCACCCTCTCCTTTGAAGTACGAACTCAGCCTTTTGCCGTATTGGTAAAATGTCTTTTGGAAGTTTTAGAAAGTTTATAATGAGTTGAAAATGAAAAATATTTGCATGTCCTTTATCTGTATTTTTATTTCCTGTTTCTTCGCAAATTAATTATCATGCGGTGGAGTTGTTCCGTGATAGGAAATTGAAAGTTAGAGACTGAAAACTGGTCATTTGTATTTGGTAGTTTTTGGCCTATGTATCCTGTCTTTCGTATCTTGGAAGATTAATTATTAAACGATGGAGCGAGAAGTTAAAAGCTTTATGATAATGGGAAATCGAACATTAGAAACTGAAGATCCGTAATTAGTAATTGGAATTTGATAGCTAAAAGCTACTAATTGGGCATAGAGAGTTCACGTTTCGGGAAATTAGTGAAATCATCAAATATCGTTTATTGTTTCATCAAAGTTGATTATTAGGAATTGGTTATTGGAAATTTGATCGATTAAGTCATCAAATTTATTGCTGTGTTTATTGCTTTATGTAGATAAAACAGAGAACACACCATTTAAATCTCAAATTCTGTATTATTCTCAATTGCGTCATAATTGTATTTATTAATCGATGACAATTACAAAATGGTTATTGAATATTTATAAATATATTAGTAACTGGCACTCGAAAATTTTGGCTTGACAGGAATTTCACCGAATTTGTTATTCGTTAATTTGAATTATATCATACTGTAACTAATTACTAAACTACAACAATCGTAATTTAATCTATATCATAGTTTAAAGTAAAGAATAGTAATAATAATTATATTTAGCGCCCCATATTTTTTGTCTGTAATAATACAAATCAACAATTTATCTTTATTCGATAAAATTCGAAGACCTTTAATACAATTATTCGTATCGTGCAGTACATGGTATCGTTGTTTGAAGTAATTCCAATGTCCAAGGAAATTAATTCCCTCATATCGGACTATGTAGTATGTAGTCACGTTCACAGTAGTGAAACGTAATAAAATTTACGTAATTAATTATATTGGCGATGAAACGAGACTGCGTTAGAATAAAATTCGACTTGTTGTGTTTGCTCTACATTCACGATCTCTACCGTCGAAAATTCAAAAATTGTTTACTCACTGTCTCGAACCTCGCCTGTTTCGAGAGTACAGCACGCAAAGCGCTTTTTATGAGATTAAATTTCAATTTTCAAATTGGCCATCAATTTCGCAGATCAGCAAGCGGTTCTAAATCAAAAGATTCAAACAACAAAGAGGCCAGCGAGCAGGCTTCATAAATTCCACTTTGAAGTGGCGGTTTCGTTTAAAGTTTTTTATACAGAGGTTAAATTCGAACGAGTACACGATCCTATTTGAGATGATATCGTAAATTTTTATCAAATTTTCTAATTTCGTAAAAAGGAAAAATGCAAAGCTGCAGGTTGTACGCGTTGGAAAAGTTTCTACGTAAAAAAAACTTCCAGATTATTTCTCTTAAGGTGTTGACTGAGTTTTAGAGAAATTTTGATTCTAAATGTATGCAATTTTCTTCGAATCGTTAAACTTTCGCAATGAAACTCTGAAACTACTACCTGCCTTTATTTAGCGGCTTAATAGTGATATTAACTTGCGGATCTCCCTGCACTTTAAATGTTTTTAAGAAAAGTTTGAAGTTATTGTGGTCGCGCGTTTATATCTCTTTTGTTAAAGAAGGGGGTGTTGTGGTGAGAGTTTTGTTTTTTAAAAGTAGCTATTACGGTAAAAATTGGACGAGAAAAATGTTAATCATATAATTAGATACTCCAGTCACGAAACTCGTAAATTTAATACAGAATCATTTATCATAATCATATTCAGCAATATTGTAATATCTCAAACCCAAAATCGATATTTCAGATGATTTGCCTCTTTCGTATTTCTATAATACCGAACATACTGAAGATTCTCTCGTTTCAGATTCTCAAATTACGTATGTCATTGAAGTTCATAAAGTCAGGAAATTAGCATCTCCTTTCGCGGTTCCTACCATTACAGTCACTACTTTAATAAATTGTCGGTACGAGGAATTTCACGGGCCACAGAGGAGGTTTCGTTAAACGCGGTTACATCACTTACGTGCCCCTTCAAGCGATCTAATTAAATCTCTTAAGTAGGTTTTCCGTTTTTGCCTTGCAACGTTCACCCACTCGTATCCGGTGCATCGCGCTCCGACTTCTCGTGGTTCGAATATTTTCCAGCAGATTACAGCCGTTCCACGGGTATAATCATATTTAACGTTTACCAGCCTTAGCAGCAACCCAGCGGCAACGTTATTACTCGTAAACATAGGCATTGATTACGTAAACAGCTGGCAAACTTTATAACAATTCACCTGTTTCGTGTACTCGCCATAACGGGAATGTGCACTTACGCTGCTCTTTGTAACTATCGAATCGGCTTAATTTTGATGTGATGCAAATTCAATTTTAAAATTACGAATGACCAGCATTCTTTATTGTTTATTAATTATTACTGTTTTTGTTATTATCTCATTTCGAAAAATACAAATAACGAATGTTACGATTTTATTATTATTATGATAGCGCGATGAAACTGATTTTATTTAGAAGTTAACATACAATAACTGTAAATTGATATTTGTAAAAGATTTGGTGTTTGAAAAGATTTTTCTCTAGATCGTGTAGATTTTAAACCGTTCTTTCAAATTAATAGAAGAAATATCTTGATTAAATCAAATACTTATGTCATATTTACCAATGCGTAATATCAAAGAGTCTTCTTAAAAAGTCTCTTTCTATGCAAAGGTTCAAGAATATATTTCAAGATTTCATTCCTTCATTTACGATTTTTATAAATAAATAAATGAGCAATTAAAAAGGAAATTCTCCTCTTTCTAAATTTGCTAAGAATGATCAAAATATTATGATATAGCCATAAATTTATGTGTCGGAAAATATTTTGTACAAAATACATTGGTTCTTTTATGACAGACGAACCTTTGTAGCCACTGATTGCATTTAGAGAATTACCGACATAAGGGAGGACTGACAATGATTACTTGGGGTGTGAAAGAAGAATGTATAGCTATCCAAGGTTTCGGGTGAACGTGACCGAATGTGTATACATATTACTCTATCTAGCTTAAGTAAAAGAGGATATAAATTAAAGGAGGAAAATCTATCAGCATAAAATATTCAATTTATTCTACGACTAACTATCAATCTGGTTCAGTCACCAAAAATATAAGATACAGTGGATTCAGGCTATCAATAGCAGCATTAATGTCACAGCATTAATATCAAATTGATTTCAACCACCAAAAAATATAAAACACATTCCATTTCTTATAATATTTATAACGAAACAGCCTCAGTCAGCTCCAACAGATATCGGAGTTATGATCCTCGACTTCAACCGCCGGAATAAATCTCTGCCACTCTACTTCCTATTCACCGAAAAACCTTTCATTTACTCGAAATATCAGCTAAACCAGAAAAAGCTGCATAACAGGTATTCAAGTGAATAACCTATGCGAAATCGACTGCTTAATGCACTGGGCTTTTACGCGGTAGCAGTATTTGACAGCTTTTATTTGAGATTCGCAGAGCTGGACGAGCGCGATAGCGATTTTTCGGAAGTATCTCGGTTTTAAACGACCCCGCAGCCGCTTATGGCTGGGCCAACAAATGAAACACGCACTGCTATACATTTGTATGTTTTGTTACAGTAGGCGAGGGCTCGGTGTTGAAGCTAACGCGCGTCACGCGTGCCCATATGGGACCGTATCTGTGCATAGCGTCGAATGGTGTACCTCCAGCAGTCAGCAAGCGGATCGTGCTCAATGTTTACTGTAGGTTTTATACTGGAAGTACATTTTAAGAAACTATAGAAATATGTCCACTGGATCACGATAGTATCTGAACGCTTGCGATAAAAAATTGTTGTGTATATGTATTTCGTATGTGTATTTTAGAACATTTTGAAATGTAATTAGCGCTTTTATGAGACACGACTTTTTTACACGAGATATTTAGATTTATAATCGTGAAATGAAAACTTAATCAATTGCTTAATAAAGATGTTGATAATTATAAAACATAAAATATTTCGAGATAGTCTGCTGAAAAAAAGTTTGCGAGAAATTGCAAAGTGTTACTTCAACTCTATTCGAGAATTCAATGGAACTTAAATGATCTTCTGTGTTATTACACTCTATCAAGCCAATAATATTCAATTTTCTATTTGAGAAATACATTTAATACGTTTTATACAATTGCCAATATTCACAATAAATTTTTATCCTACTTACATTAATAACGCAAGAAAGATTCTCAGAACCAAATTCAGAATATCAATTCAGAGTTCAACTACACAAATACGTTTCAACTAAATATACCAAGTTCTGAAAATTCATACAAACAAAGAAACAATCCTATTTATATGGGATTCAGTAACGAAAAAAAATTAAATCGTTTGTACATATCAAAAACCCTTCGACTCGTAAAGCAACTAATGGCATTCCAGCTTGGCACAAAGACAAACAACGGAAAGCACCAACAGTGCATTATGCACACGTGTTGGAAAATGCAATTTAAGGTCTTGCTATATGGCCGTGGATCTGTCGGCAGAACGGTACCATAATGACGCCACTTGGGAGACCGTGAATGGCAGATGCAGGGGACCATTGTTTCCGGCGCTGAAGTAACGCCTTAAATATTGTCTGCCGGCGGCAAACCTCTGCTGTCACGAACCGACCTGTCGACTATCTTAACGGATTGATTAAAATGAGGGCTCTTAAAACGCACGCTTTGAACTGAGAAAAAAACCATTGAAATTCCAAATTTGTTCATTCCTTTTTTCTCCTGTCGCTTTTATTAACGCTATGACGATCGGTTAATTTAGAAAGTCACTTTCACGTAGAACGAAGAATTAAAGAAATATGATTGTTATTATATTTTTAACAAAATTCAATAACGTTGAATATTTGAAAAATGCAAAGATTTGACAAATTGAATGGGATGTAGAATTCCATTGAGATCTATGAAATATGGATATTTTCCTTAGTGATTTAATAATAGAAGATTGTAATTCTATTCTCTGTGGAATTTATTAATTGATACAGAGATCAATTTGTTCAGTACTGTTTGATATGGGGAGAGTATACAGTATAAATGATATATATATATATATATATATAGAAGAGTGGGAAACGGTAGATGATTGAATTTGCCGTGATATCAATAAAATCTCTGTAGAAAGAAAATATGACATTTCAAAAAATAAACATCGTTAAACTTTCAGTCCCACGAAGTATTACTTCCGGAACAATGATTTTTATTAAAGGAAAAGTACGGTATGAGTAACAAGGGAAAATTGAATGAAAGGAAAAGAGGATAAAATTTCTTTTGATATCTATTGAAACGAAGTCTATAGTTCTTGTAAATGCAGCGCTAATATCTCAAAGCAATATCTCGTTGCTTAAATATATTCCTATACTATTCCTAAATTCCTAAACTATTATTACATTTTCTATATACATATATCAAAAATTTAATCGACCCCGTGCCTGTAACTGAACGAAATATTTAATGTACGACAAAAATTTTATACGAATTATAATCAGAAATTGTTTCCACAGTTCAGCCAATGGTATGGATCGAAAACCAGTTAGTGGGCGCTTATGAGGGTCAAACTCTCGTCCTGGAATGTCACAGTGAGGCTTATCCAACAGCCATCACTTATTGGACTAGGCCATCCAACGAAACGATCACAAATGGTACGAAAACATTGAATTCTTTCCTATAAAATAACATCTATTTCGCTCCCTCAATTTTTATTTTGATATAAGTCAATTAAATGAGTCACATTTTAAAAGGTGAATCTTCGTATTTTTAAATTTTCAATTCTGTCCACGGAATATACGTTAACTCATTTATATTTCATGAGTAGTTTATGTTGAATATCTTTGCCTTACTTGGTAATTCTTGAAAACCATACGAAACTCGCGTATTCGCAAATAGTAAACGCTGGTGAAAATCCTAAGACAATGTTTGAAGTATAAAAACGTTTGCATTGCAAATTATAGTAAAATATTTTCTCTTTTCATACGCAATATAACCAAGAATTCGAAAGAAAATCCTATTATTATTGATATTTGGAGAATTAAATTAAAACAAATAATATAATTAACGCAGATAATTCGATATACGATGACTACAAAAAGTATTATCACGTATCCTTATTTTCCAATGAAGCGTTCCCTTATCAAGTTCTATGTTTTCCATTTTCGTAGTATCAACTGTTTGTAGTCCTATAAAAGTACTACTAAATGATACGACGTTGAACATATTTGGACCTAATTAATTAGTATGTAAATGCTATAATAAATACTATGATATGCCAATAATTTTTGTAGCCATCGTAGGTGCCATTAGAAAAAGTGATTCGTATACATACATAATGACCCACTCTCAGCTCGAAGACGTAGTTTCCGTGCCTTTTATCTCGGCCCTGCGTCATTCTTGTTGGAAGACGCGACGGAAAGTTTACGTACAAGTAATGCTAATGCGGTTACACTTAATTGTTTCAGTCTAACGTCGTTGTCTCGCTTTAAACGTAGCCTCGACCCTTCGTGATAATTGGCGAAGGGCGAGCGTAAAGGAGTACCCGCGTGAAACGATAAGGCGCCTGTGTGTCGTTTCATACCTCTCTCCTTTAAGGATGATTGTAACGCGACAAAATTAATAACGTATCTCGTCGCCCGTCCACCTTCTTAATTTCTATCTTAATTCCCTTCTTTTGTGCACGAGTCACGAGTATCTGTAATTTTAGCGAACAGCGCGAAAGAATTTATTTCTGGATTAATTAATACGTCGATCGGGTTTTGAGCGTGAGAAAAACATTGGCTCGTGGCGTGACAGGAGCTCGTTAAATCCACGGTTTGAATGAAACGAAACAAACGCAAGAAATCGAGATACAGCAAAAAAAGGTGACACGTACGTGCTGAAATTGTATTATTCGATGGCCGGAACCATTACGGAAAACATCCTGCGGAAACGTTACTTTTTTCATGCTAGATTTACCGAAAAATTCTGTCGATTTTTGCTTGTGTATCTGCGATTTTATTCTGAAGCTTTTTGCAAATCACAGATAGACTTCTCATTCTGAAAACAAAAACTATTAAAAATTGGACGCGTATTGCTGCAAGTTTGATCAATAAATTGTTCTATAGCAAAGTGTATCCTAACACCGTTGGATCGAAGTAGCGTGGTCTTTTCCATTGCGACTGAATTGTGGTTTTTTCTTTTGAACATTTCCGGTGTTGTTTGAAAACTATTCGCGCATGACGCCAACGTAGCGTCATCAGCGATCAACTTGTTAAACGTTACAGATAACGAAATTTATAATTTCCTCTTCGTACCCTCCCTTAGGTAAGCTGGTAGTTTGTTTAAATATTTATGATGGCAAAAATGTACAATGTTCCGAATCTGTGGAAAGTGTAGAGGCACTGGAAAAATATTTTAATATGATATAACAATAAATATTTAAAGAATGGACAGTTCTAGAGCTACACATTCGCCATAGCGGTAGAAAACAGTTGTGAGTAATACTGGATATTGTATCGAAGACTTAATGATTGGAAACTTAATGTCAAGCAATTGATTTCTTTTCTTGGAAAGAATACCAATGCGAAGTAAACTATTTGGTGGTAAACTTACAGTGTGGAATACCTTATCTTATATCTTCCAATAAAAACTATGTGGCGGTACATGGCTATAAAGAAGGGTCCAGGGTAAAGCAAATGTGCGGGCCACATGGCCGCGGAATAATGTCCGCGAAACAATACACAAGGAACAATGTCAAAGGACCGGACACCGTAATTTAGGAAAAACCCCGGGACCTCCTAAAAAACACATGGACCTTCGACGCCCAATTAATATACAACTGTACGAACTACGGGTTTTTCTACTGAGAAGACTCTTCCTATAAGTAGAGAAACGAAGCCCAGGGTCAGTAGTTATCAGTCGAGCAGTCTCGTACGCTGTCACTACGTCAGTCTGTATCGCGAAATCGCCGTTGAGTAATCTGTAGAATAGGACGATCGCGCTCCTACGACAAAGAAATAAAGTTGCTTGTTGAGGTTACACGTGAACTATTGCTTGATACCCTTCACGTCCCTAACACCTCAACTATATAGCAACTTACAATTCAAATGAGTCTCTACATAAGAATAGCAAGCATATGTACATTTCATTCATCATGTACAACTCTAATTAAATCCAACCTTTCACACTAAAACACGAGACCTGCCACCGAGGAAAAATATCATTTACCCAAAAGCTTAACCTAAATTCCTTTAATTTATTCCAACCACGCTGCACACTTCCACAAAGCATAATAAAACTTCATTTGCGTTACCTGCACACGTCCCGTCTACTTAGGAAAAATATTAGACGACGTGAGAAACAGACACCCGATATATGCAGATATACAAAGCGAAATGCGCGGCCATAGAAAAATTATTACACGTTAGAACGTCGGACAAACGACGTATACTGATAAGCCCAGAGCTAATGTCCCACATTTTCCCATTGTTAGACGTTTTAGTGTCGAACGAACAACAATGAATATACAATGTGTATGTCATCCGCCTAGAGAAAATGACGGTCGCGTAAATAACGTCGTGTATCCGGCTCACGTCGTTCCAAAACGTTTAAAACGATATAAATAGTCAATTTGTCAAGCAAAATTTCCTGTTATTCCAAGTAAATGTCACACCTCCTTCATCGTCGTCGTTTCGTAGCAATTAAACGAATTAGCTTTTTAACTGGCGACGAGAGCAATTATACGACCACGAGATTAATGGCGTAACTTGCGGACGATGAGCCTTATCAAGCACTTTTTCATTGCATTCTTCGGCGACACGTGAACAACCGACCACAGATTGAACGAGATTTTCAATTACGAAGAGCGATTGTTCGCGAAAATACGTTTTTCTTGGGACCCGCGTTATTAGACTATCGCCAGCGGTTTCCAACTGGTCTTGAACACTGGTATAGTTTGAGAAATCTGATGGTTTTGTGTGTGCTTTCGTCTCAAAGATTTTATGAGAAAGACGATGCGATGTAAAATACAGTGGAGAACCATTGGACCATAATGCTTTTGTTACTCGTCCAATGTTAATTACCGCTTTAGTTTTCGTTTCTTATTTAATTTGATGTTTTGATTTATTTTTAAGAAATTATTAAAACGACTCCATGCAAAGATTCTCTACGTTTTTGTTTCCAGACAATTATAAGGTTGAAACAATTCCAAAGGGATACGAGATAACCATGAGGCTCACTATAAAATCCATACAGCCGCAAGACTTTGGATCGTACAGATGCGTGGCGAAAAATTCATTGGGAGAAATGGATGGAAAAATCAAACTTTACAGTAAGTAAATTACAAGAATACTCGATATCGCTTCTGTTAATTATTGTGCGGAAATTTACTGTGAGCTCGAAATGATAAGTACCAGGTATAGTTAAAAAATTACGTATTTTATGAAAAGCTTATCGAACATTCTGTTTTATGTAGAACTAAATCAAATCGTATTCTGATATCCATTAAAAACATTACAAACCTGCAATAATTAATAACGCGTGCTAACCAAGCAGCAAACTAGAGAGCGCTACAGTTGCTAAAAAATTCGTCTCTTTTATAATAAAATGGAATCACATGGTTGCTCCAACCATAAATATTACACAGGCTTCTAAAAGCGAATAATAAAATACGTGGAAAATTGTGCGTTTCATAGAATCCTTCTTCCGCTCAACGTTTCTTGGTAATTTCTACAACATTAACGTAATCCGCGTTATTCGTTAATTCTTAAAGCCAATAGAAAACAAACATCCTTTAAACGAATGCATCAAACAAACATATTCCTTATCGTGACTTTGTAAATACATATTACCGCAGAAGAATCAATATACCCAGAGTTATAGCTGGTTATACTATTATAAAATAATTTACAATAAGAATATAATACCCAACCACTTATTGTACGAATGCAGATTTAAAACTCAAAGGTCAAAGTAAATTACTTAAAAGACACACAACATGGAATTTTAGCGATACAATGAATAATCTAGCGATGGGTGATATAAAACTTATAATTAAAAGTCAGAACAGAAAAGTTAGAATCAATTAATATAACTTCTGAACATATAATGTTTTCTATTCTACGATTATCGCGTTATTATTTTTAATAAAAAAAAAGAGTTCATAGAACAAGAGATTTCATACGTTGTCGAGTAAAACGAATTTATTTTTATAATGGCTTGTTCAATGGTCATAATTGCGTGGTAATTTCATAACTGTGCAACTTTTCTGCTTATCAGTTCTCGAAATCCTTTCGTTATCGTAACTTCCGTTAATTACATGGCTCTGTAACTACTCGATAATATCGAATCGAGGGTGCGAGAGTTGATGAGGAAAATCAAGGGAAAAGGACAGAGGGAGAAAGAGAGACTAATCCCACTTGAATTTTGTCGATGAACTTCGAGCAGCAAGGACTTTACGGGCCACTCTATCGCCGTCAATTAATTCATCTTAATAAACGTAGTTCCACTTTGATCACTGTTTCGGCTCAAAGATGGACTTTAACAAGAAGTGTGCAGAAATTTCCGGCTAAGATTCCTTATTTTATATTTCGAAAGCGGTATTTGAAAGAATTCTAGATAAATTGTTATAATTTTCTTCGTACTATTGAAACTTATTAGAAAGTATAGTTCTATTATAAGTAGGATGTATATTATATATATTATAGATTATATTATTATATTATATTGTTGCGTCTAGATATATATCTGTATATGTTGCTAAAAAAAATCTATCCCCAAAGAATTAAAAGGAATACATTTGTTTCAACTGGCGTGCAATCGACATTGATGCGCCAGTCGGCTTAAAATTGTTTAAATAACGTATGCGTATCGGCCATCTGGTTCGATCCTGCCGCAAAATAGCAGAAGTATAATATAATTGAACCACCGGGAATCGTCGTTAGAATTCGCGATATTCAATTAGCGCGCGTAATATGGAATTACTGTGTCCAGTGGCGTTTAAAAATTTTCATAAATCGGGGCTATCGCGCACGCTAATTTTATCGGAATCCCAAGGAAGCGTTCGTAGATCGAATTTTATTACTACGATTAAATGTAACGATCGTATAACTGGTGCTTTAGTTAAGCTTAAGTGGTTCCACCGAAAAGTTAGGGCATTAGTTTTACGGATTAATTGAGATGGAGAATCAATTAATAAATTATTTGTTGGTTGCTTTATAAAACTTTGTTCATCCCAATCTTGTTACTCGAGCAAAGATTTTTATAGAAAGGTAGCAATTATTTTGACAGGTATGGGAAGTTTAGAAGAAATTTTTATAAATTTACCTTTCAACGTAAAAACTAGATCTAATGACAAGTGATTCTTCAAAAGTAACCAGTAAATGCAAATTATTACTCATAAAATCAGATATAGCGGTGGTTTATAAAGCTAAAACGAAGTATGAGTATGAATGCCATTAACTGGTAGCTAGCTAGCGATCAGAAGAAATATAAAACAAGAGTTCCGTGTTGCTCACCATTTAGCTCTTCTCTCTTCCTTTTTCTTTCACTCTGTTATTAACGATTTTCGTTTCGCTACGCGAACAAACTTCTTCGTTACGTGTTGGTTGAAACGCGAAAAATTTATTACGTTAAATACGTAACGTGTTACAAATAATGGTTGAACTTCCTTCCAGCTTCGCTTTAGTTTTGCAACTTGTTAAATATCACGATGCTTCCTTACACCCGGTTCGGAAAGTAATTTAGCCGGTGAAATTCGGATTAATTATACAAGCATACGCGTCCACAGTCAGGCGAGCTATGTAAACCTTATTTACTTCGAGAAAGCGTGTAAACCGTGTGTAATCTCACTCGAGCAAATTTGATGATACTGTACTAATTAGAAACGCTTCAAGTTCAAAGAAACAGAGAATCCTAATCAGTTTATTCTCGCCATTGAACCTCTCGATATGTTAAATCGTTAGTATCAATCATTTAAAATATCAATCTTTTTCCACACTTTCCGTCTCTTGTCTTACAATGACAATTTTAATAGAATGATGTAGCTATGACTTGGCTGTGGATTTTACGCAAACTGGTCTTATTAGTCTTATGGGCACAATCAAAGAGATAGGACTTAAACAGAGATTCTACATTTAATTATTAAGAATTATAACCAGTACTTTACTTTTGATATTTCATACAGCTCCATATCTTACATGCATGTTTTGCATTTTTGTATCTTTAAATTTCGCATAAATGCATAAAATCGTGCAGTCCAGTTCTGACATATGAGAGGCGATAAAAGAAATATCCAGATTACTGCTACAACACTTTAACGTATGAAATATTAATCTACATCGTAATGGTCGCTTTCAAGGAACTCTTATCCAACAGCTTATACATCATTGCTAACAACTTCCTCATTTCAGGAGCTCTGATATTTTCTTTTATTTTGTTAATTGCTGAAGAACGATGTTGACCTGTTATTTAACGAATCTTTAAGTTAAACCTCTCTTTTACAACATCAAATTACATTTACGCATTATGGTCGAATTATCAGGACCAAGAACTATAATATGATCAAGTTTAGTCTTTGTTTTAATGTCAAATTTCATTCCGATTTATGAATTTATTAAATTTCTGACAATATGAATTTTATATCAGGCACACGCTGGAGAATCAATTAATAATTTATTTATTAGTTTATAAAAGCAGATAGTTGCGTTCAAAAACAATTAGAAGTACAGCTGTGAAACGAATCATAATCCATGCTGATTTACTCCGTTTCTTATTTAATTCAATTCATTGTTTCGTAAATTCAAGTAAGGACACATTCGCTTTTATGCATTGCTTTACTTTCTTAGATTCTTAATCGCAATTTCAACACAGTGACCCAGAGCTCACGAGATATGTCGTGTGCAGTAAATTAAACGCTGAGGTTGGTTCACGAGATTATGTCCGTGTCATACTGTACGAATGTTATTCTTGAAACTAGACGTCACAAGGCAGTTTCCGCTTTGATTATGGCCGAAAATAAACAAACGTCATTTGAACTAAACGAGGTTTAATTATCCACGAAGAAATTTTTAATATTGAAACTGAACGCAATAACGAAATCGTAAATGTTATCTATCGTAAAATAGAAACAAGGAAATGTATATTTGCGATAGAACTCGCTACTTGGTCAAATAAATCTCAGTAATTGCTGCAAATTGACAGAAACCTACTCCGTAAATTTTTGTTCTCTTTTTAAATGAAAATAAACTGCTCTAAGTATAGATTGATTTGATACGAAACTTGTATCGATTTTGTAAATAAAGTAACAGAATAAGCAATTAAAGAAGAAAGTTTGCAAATTTTACGATCTTTCGCGTTAAGTTAAACAGATGAGGATAGACAAATTTTATATGTCACGTGTTAACATATACGTACCAGCTCCAGCTTCGTTTATTTTACTCGAATTATTTCTCTGTAGTTATTCCCATTCGTAATAAGAATTAACCCCTTTCACAAACCCTTACGGCCCTTAACAAGAAGATTGCATCATACACCTTTTTTAAACTACTGCAAACGTTTGCATTCGGCTCAAAGAACTGGAGAAGTTAGAGGCCAAAGAGAAACATCGTCTTGCAGGTACCTTCTCGTTAGCTAATGATGTTAGTACCGTAATTTAGGAAGAAAAAAGGAAAGTCTGAAACCGGTGCCAGAGAATTTCAGACAGCTTTAAATTATGACGGGTCGTATAGCACGTCATGTCGCATCATATCATGTCAAAATTTCCTACATAAACGTCACGTGCCTGTACTGGGCATGTTCACGCGACCTAAACACTCGAATGATTCCTGTTATTGATTTCAAGGGAAATCACGCTTCATTATAATCTTTTCTTTTATATGGAAAGATTATTGAGACTCATATAAAGACTTAGGTAAGAAGAAATAAATCAGGAATATGTCCAGTAATTTTGGAACGGTTAAGAATTTCGTTTTTTATAGCTGTTATACTATTTGCTATTGAAAAGTGTAGGATATTACTCAGACATAATAACTTAATCAGAAATTTCTACTGAAATTAAAATTAACGAAGACTGATTAACTCGAAATATGTCGATTTTTGTTCCAACAAAAATGAATACGATACAATTTATTTCCAGCAAAGATGAAACGCAAATACAAATACAAAAAAATAATATAATTATAAGTAATAATAAAAACTATAAAATACAAAAAAATTAGTGTTTCCACAAATTTAAAAAACCTTAATGATTGAATTAACTGGTCTTTCTTAGTAAATACGTTAATAATTTATGTCATAATTATAGCCAAAAAATAGTAAACGCAAGTCTACGCAGCACTTTATTCTTCTCGCAAACAAGCGAATAAACCAAACATTACACAAAACTGCATGACGCCTGCAATTTTTGTATGCAGTGCAGGAAACTCCATGGCGAGATTTACTTCTCCAAAGATCGCGTAGCACAACCCTTCATTTTCCACCTAATTCATGCCACCCTTCACAGAATTTCATTGAAAAAAAGAACATCGTACGTGCATTTCCAGTTCCTTGAACAAAATTCCAACTGTGGAACGTGATTTCCGAATGGTATGCATACGATTAAACGGCTAGGCATCTATTCACGGTTCGTTCTCGGTTCTGGCTGATAATTAATCGGTCGCCCGATTAGAGTATCGGCCGGCGAGAAAGCCAAGGGAAAGAGAGGAGAACGTGCACACGGAATGAAACGGAGAAAGAGAAATGGGGACGGAGTTAACGAAAACCACCATTCCATCACGACGAATCGAAAGAGAAGGAGAGAGAGAGAAAGAGCAACGACTCGGTTCTGGCACGTTCTTAATTATCGATAATTGTAAATAAAATGGGCGACACAACGTGCAACCATCGCCAGTATTTCCTCGAGTAATTGGCCCTACCACGTGAATTCAATAATTCACGCTCTATTGAAACGCACCTCGAGCTGTTCCCTTGCTTCGGTTCTTTTCTTAAACCCCGTGTCGTTCGTGGTTAATAACGTTAAGGTAATAATTAGCAAGGGAGAACGGATCAGGCTAGGTTATATGCTTCATTAAAGTCGATTAATTCCGATGGAAACCTTGTTCGAGCGAGAGAAGAACGAATTACCAGACAATGGTAAGAAGGGCGATGGAAAAATGGTAGAAGTAAGAGGAAATTAAAGGGATGAATGTGTTTTCAAGATGGATTCGAGCTGTGATTGGTTTTGCTCTGACAGCAATTAACCCTTGATGAAAGTTGAATGGATTGTGTGTCGCGCTGATCTTTTACGTTCATTAGTTTCCAAAATATATTTACGTATATGCGCGAGTATATTTCTTTTCATGCAATCTCCGAATTTTTATATTGCAATCTTGCTTTTGCTTCGAAGAAAAGAAAGTTTTTAATACTTGCGGGGAAATTTTAGCATAAAACTCAACCATGATATCACGTATATCAACAATGTTTCTTTCATATTTTCCTTGAATTTAAAGAATCGTATAAACGTGAAAGAACAGGATTGTGTAGAAAATGATCCAAATGACGTACTACAGTTAGGTTAAATTACAATGTAGAAAATATATGTCATCTGTTGTAGTTCGAAGAAGAAGAAATACAATAGAGTATCAAGTTTGACTTGATATGAAACTAGAATGGTCAAATGGTTGTTATTAACATTTGTTATGTGTCTTCGAAGAATATTCAAATGATATTGCTTAAGATCATAAGGATCTTTTTGGAATGAAAGAGAAATAGATACGGGAGGGATGACTAATAGCGTAATTATTGGATTAGGTAGGTATACGTATACATATATGGGCATAAAGCATTCTGCGTGTGTCAGATATGTTGGGAATGTTAGATTAGAATTAGATAGATTGTACAGATTTCGGTTTAATCTGACTTGTCAGATAAGATATTGGCAGGGTGAGCCTAGATTAAACCATGAGTTATAAGTTAAGTTTGAGTTTAATTCATGTTTCAACGAGATATATTTAGTTATGATAGGATGTCTTAGCATATTCCGGATTTTAGTGGCAACTTTTGATGAAATATTACTATAACTATCGAGTTTTATAAAATTATTTTGTCGATGATCCATTGAATTGAAGTACATAAAATATTACAAATATATATATACATAAGGAATATATAGACAAATCACTCAAAAGTCGCATTATTCCATAATTTAAAATGTAAAAGAGAAGCGCTGATGTAACAAACATTATTTTAGAAAATCTACTTCCAAATTTATGATTCTTTATGTCATTTGCTCGCGACAAATAAACTTATGGCAGCATGTAATTTGTTTTTTGAAAGATTCAATACTAATCGGGTAAAAACAGAAATTAATTGTAGATGATTTGTTTGGCTTCAAGGCATTTGCAATATTTATGAAAATTTATCGTGATTTTATCAAGGTAATTCTGAACGAAAAGTTTATTAATGTTGTTATCAAGATTCATGACGTTCAATGCAAATTCTTAACAGCTAATATTAGACGATTTTTATTTTATAAAATAGCCGTGTTGCTTTGTATTTCTAACCGACAGTAGTTAAAAATTGTACAAACACCGATCTCAAATAAGAAAAAATCATGTTTCGATTTTCTGTTAGTCTTTTGAATACCTGACTCCTTAGTCAAACCACTAGTTCTACTTTGTTAATTGGAACTAGGGTATAGAAGTACTACAGTCATACAATTTTAGAATCGAATTTCATTGAAGTTCCAACGTTATCATTAGACTAGGCTACAATATAACCTCGTAGGCTTGTTTTACGCCTACCACGTGTATATACGATAACAATGTTAGCAAATGTCAATATCGAATTAATTTCCAGATAATAAACTTGTAACGAAGATAAATCTACAAATTAATTGGTTCTTCAATTTATCAATTAATCTTCAATTTATCAATTAATCTTCAATTATTAACTCATATTTTTAAAATACCGGTAACCCGTAAGGAAAGAAATTGCAATTTATATAGCCCAAAAAATTATTTCCATAAAGATACATGTTTCTTTCGCTAATTGAATTTTGGAAATTGCAAATTTAAAATTCAAAGTTTACGATCATAACGAACTTCAGAAAATTACCTTGACAAAGTTTGAAGCTTTTACGGACTCATTGCTGAAATTACATAATTTTTTAACCAGCAATAGGAACATTTTTATATTGAACACCTTTTACTGTTGTTTCAATAAAATATCGCTACTTTCTTTGCTCGTTTACGTTATATACATATTATAATAGATATTACGATATTATATATTGCAAAATATTACGATAGATATTACATTTTGGCCCTTTCCATTTTCTCACGCAACGATTCACGTTTATTGCATTGGCGACGCAATAAAGAATAATATTATAGTGTATGTCACATGGCCCTTATATGCATTCAAGCAAATTCGGATGCACAATATGGTTTATAATTACGAACAAACGTGACTGCACAATTGCCGTCGAAACAAATGCAATTACAGCGTTGAAATTAAATTCAACAACGCAAACCTATATAAACAAAGAGCAAGTTTGATTATCGAACACCGTACGATTTAATATTTACTTAGACGAATCTCCGATTGCAGCAGACGCCACGTATGCACATTAAGATTTAACTTGGAATTCGAATCACTATGAAACATACAACGAGCTAATTACAAATCGATTCAGCGTTCGGAACGCCATTAAGTAATGTAGGAATATTTTCTTCGTATGATTTTCATTCGTTAGACCTCGCTACTTCTTTCATATTGTTTCGTTTCTATCCTTGTATGTCACAGAAGAGAGCGAAGTACATGAAAGCAAGATATATTTTATGGTTGTATTTCCTTGGCAATCCTACGAAGTGGTGAAAATAATTTCCTACGACTCTGCGAAGTACGTCATAAATTACTTGTCTAAGAATCATAAGTTTCTTGAAGATTCGTGCACCAAAACGGAGAATCTTCTCGACAAAATGCAAAATCTAATTGACAATCTACTACGCAAACATTTCTGGAGAAAATTTTATTTGTCGACTACCTCCGGTTTCGGTGCAAGATGGAGTTGTAAGATAGTTCTGTTCGCGAATAAAAATAGAAATAAATATATTGCCATGATATTCAAACGTACATTTCAATACAGCACTGCAAACTCAACGATACTTGATAATTTACATATAATTTACATATAATCTACATACAATTTACATACAAAACATATTGGAAAAGTTAATACAATTTTACAATTTAACTGATTTGTATTAGTGACCTGAAAATTTTTTCCACAGGTATACTGAATCTCCTATTAATTTTGCTATTAATTCGAAATCAATGCTACAGATACATATAAATTATGATTGTGTTTAATTCGACAAATTTTTGATTAAAGAATATTCTAAAGAAGGATTCTAAGAGCTTTAAATTCTTAACTTTTATGAAACATTAATGATCCTAAATGATTGTAAATGTACTAAATTGCATATTGTTCATCAATGAAAATGATTTCAGATTTTATCGAATGCGTTTAGATATTCGTGGAGTTGAAAGGGTAAAGAAATGTTAACAGAATTTGTCACAAATACGAGTAACTGAATTTTGAATGATAGTGATATGAGAAATGATCAGATATTTGAGATTATAGTGTAAAAGATGTGTATAAATTTCTACATTCAAAGTTTTAGGTAGACATTGTTAGCAAGATATGCAACAATTCACCCGGTTTCTATTCTATCGATTAACACTAAACCTACCGACACTTCTTGTATACTTATTGACCGCTCGCGATAGGCAGGACAAACTACAAATTTTTCTTAGAAAAAAAAGCAAACTAGAAATAGATACCGAAGAATATATTGTTTGTATATTTTATGGAAAGTCATAGATTAGGAAGCGAAATGATGACGTTTAAATATGGTAAAGTTTATGTAGAAATTTGAAAACGGTCAATTTGATCGCTGTGGTAGGTTTAGTGTTAAGGTATTTGTAGCGTAAACTTTCTTGCAATTTCTTCGAAATTTTCACGATGCATTATTTAATATATTAACTATACACGATTTAATTGTTAGAAAGTCTAGCCTTATCGAAATGGAGATATCCATCTTCAAAGATTTAAAGTGTAACCCTTATAGTAAACCACTGCAAAAATAACTTTTTGATTAATCACAGAAAAGCCGCTCTCACAAAGTTGTTAAGAAACTGATGTGTCGTATAATATGACCAAAAGATTCCTTAAAAAAGAATCTCAGACATATACGAAGAATATGGATTTCGAGTGTCAGGTATTTTACTCTTGAGGAATATTGTCTCGTTACAAATACCTTAAGGTAGGATGGACAGCTGCTCGAAAATTTCCCAATATCTGTTGTATTCTATCTATTATGATAAAATAGGTGGTAAACCGACCCAAGAACCCCAAGGTGTTGCAGGACTCCAGAGCAAAGGGCTTATCGCACTATCGACGAAATTCCTAGAACGTGGCGGAGCACAACAATCCAGCTATGCTATGGAGTAAAGCTCTATTTATCTGGACTGATCGAGAAACATACAGTCCGTGTCTTCGATTGGATAGAAAAGTAAAATATCTTAAAAATTGTAAATTTGGAGATACTGCAAAAATTGACTTTAAAAATGAAATATTTACTATAGTGGAAGTGTCATATTTATAAAAATTATAGTATTCAAGAAGAATGGTATCACACAATAACGCTTAAATTCTTTCTTAGAAATTTCGAAACTTAAAGATTAATAGCTTGTAAATTGTAACAGAGAAAAGAATATCCATAATGTTAAGTAGTCGAGTAACTAATAATTTTCTTCAAACCAACTTTCACAAAAATTTACTTCTCCTAGCAGCGCCACTCTTTTATCGATTCGAGGATATAATAAGCATTCATTGATTCTCCTCTATGCGAACGCGAAGTAGGACCTCGAAGACATTAACAGTAACAGAATCACTCAATTAGAAGGCAATTCCTTTTCTACTTCTTATAACAGGATGCATATTATAATAAATGTATTATGAAGTAGACTCGAGAGTTTTTGAGTTAAGGAACAAGTGAAAAATATCGTAAAGCAGAGAAGCAGAAAATATGTAGTTACAAATATATAGGGCATGGCTGAAAGTATTACATAAACGTAAAGAAGGCGATTCTATACGCAAACATAAATCAAAAGTTTAGAATAAAATGCTTCTATCCGAGGCTTAGTTTTCAAGAACCAAGTTCTCGCATGAACTTGTACATACATATGTAGCTAAGATACGGGTTGGTCGAGTGAAATATCTCCTGATTTTATACTTTCTGATTTCTATCTATAGATCATGTTAAAGCTGTGGATCATAGCAGAAATATTATAGATCTTTATAATAATGCAAAATATTAGTCAAATTAAAGACGAATACATTTGGAGTCTTAGAAAAACGTAACGTACTACAGGCAGTAGATTCATGCATCATAGTCAGACACAGATACTTATACCGTAAGCAGGACAACCGTTTCAATAATTCTTTCATAAAATGTAAAGTTTTATCTCTTCTTGTTTCTTATTCCCTAAAATCGGTAATTATTAAAAATCACCTGCCTAATTAGTGTGTGTATCATTTGTGGTAGATTTTTGTTAATATATCGGTATAAAACGATTCAACGATAAAAAGTTAATTCTCGTTCTTATTTGTATGAGATCGGTAAAGCGATTAAAACCGTACGTTTGAAGATAATCCACATCGATATTACTAAAGTATCAAAATACTCCGCCAATATTAATCTAAATCAAACGAAGCACTCTATATATATGAAAAGTTCAATGCACCGCCAATCATTAAGCCACTATCCCAGTGATTTCCAATATAACTATTCTCGCATCCGAGTCTGTAACCACAACACATACTCAAACCTGTCAAACCTAGCTCACGCTGCAACTGTCCGATGAAAGAAATCTCGTCGTCTGACCCGTGGTCGGTTATTTAACAGTCGAACGCATCGACTTTTTCGGCAGCTTTAACCACAGAGATGACAGCGGAGCCCGGCCTGTCGCTTTCCAGCTCCGTTTAAAGGAATAATTGGAGGAAGTGTATTTTCGAATAACGCTTGCGGAGAATCCGCGCACGGAGAAAATTAATATCGTCGCTGGGACCACGGTGGACGTTTTCGACGAGGCGTGCAACTGACAAGTGCACTCCGGCTTTTACGGCACGCGACGTTCCAATACGTGGTTCTTGTGCACAGTTCGTCGATTATTTTTCCCGGGTTATTACCCGATATCCGTGAAAAGCTGCTGGCGCTTTCACTGGTGGCACGTGGTCAAGCGCGCGCGATTTCACGTAAAGCGGCTTTCCACGGCGCACAATTTGACGAGCATTAAATCCTGCGGGCCAGACTTCGTGGCGCTGATGAGATTCCACGCGTTCATCTTTATTAATGGACAGATCGGCGATAACGCGCGTTGCCATCGCACCGCGACTATCCGTTACACGGACGATGCGCTGTCCCGCTCGATGGACATCGAGCTGTAGATTGGTTTATTGATTAAGTGAACGGATTCTCGGGCAGCAGTGATTTAACCTCGCTTAGATCGTGCTTTCGGTTTATTGTGTTAAGTTGTTGCTATATGTACGTGCTAGATCTTGGCGTTATGGGTGAGCACTTCGGTTTCGATTTGGGGATCGTTTGTGTTTCGATATAACGATTATTGGTATCCTAAGTTGAGCCGTGTACGTGTTTACTGAATTATTTCAGCATACAGCGATTAACGGTAATATTCTGTTGAGTCGTGTAAATACGTGTTTTATTATTTATTGAAGAAGTGTTTGCTGAGTTATAATAGGATAATGGGATAATAAATATAAATAAATGGAAAAGTAGAATGAGATTCTGCTGTCGGTTTTACGTTGATAATTTGTCGATAATTCTCTGTTGAACTGTCGTTATAATGTATACAATTATAATGACAAATTATTTCTTAACGTGTAATAATAATACTAAAGTATTGATCTAACTGTTCAATCAAATTTTATATTTTATTAATAAGTTTTTAAAAAATTGTTTTATGTGTTTCCATTTAAGATAGACATTTATGCTACGCGATTAAACTAAGCATACCATAGATACGGGAAGCAAAATAAAATTTGCAGAAGGTGTGGGAAAGAATATTGATTTGAGATTAGCTCTCAGTATCCTATTTCGTGCGTTGGCATAACGTGAGTACTAAAGATATTGTTTAATGCTATTACTTCGCTATACATAACAGTCACACCGATGAAGCGGATTTCAAACGAGCTTATCAAATCAGTAGATATGATGGAAGATTACCGTAGACTGGCACAATCAAAAGCGCTTATCGATATACTGTGGTGGTGTAATAGGATTACGATGCTACATTGATGTGAAACATTCTTCCTTTACCGACCTGTATGATATGAAATACGCCCGAAGTATCTCCTGATGGTCTTTGTCACAACGGAACAATGTACTTTTACCCGGTAGATAAAACGATGTATTCGAAACTAAAGTCTTTAAAAATTCGCCTTTATGTGTATCTCAATAAATAACAATTTTTTATACTTTTTTTGTATATCATTGCGAATGCAGTAATTTTTGTTCTATATACAGTGACTCGCGAAAGTATTTGAACATCTTTTACAACAGAGGAACTTTCTTAAATTGGACCCGACGATTTAAGTTTTCCTGAAAAGTTAGGTGGGTTAGTTTATTAGATAATGGTTAAAAAAATTTTTGAAGAAGTTGGTCAGAATCGGGAAGAAAATAGTATACGTCGAGTTTACAACTTTTTTAGCCGAGCCTGTACTGAACATTTAAAAGATAGATTTTTTACATTTACGTCAGTTACATACCTACATGCTGAAAATGTTATCGAAACCGTTTAACGTTGCTATGAGGTACAAACGATTGAAAATGGTGGAAATCGCAATTTTTCACGAGTTTGAGCCTATAACTGTAATAAATCTAAAGATTCTTTTCTGCATGAACCGATTTCAACGAAGCTTTCAGCATCTATACAACTGACATGAATCTGGAAAATATATTTTTCAAGTTTTCATTACAGGCCCAGATAAAAAAAATTGTAAAATCAACTTATACTATTTTCTTCGCGATTCTGACTAATTTAAAGTTATTCAAAATTATTTCTGCACGTCATTTAGTAAATTAATCCGTCTAATTTCTCAATAAGTCACTGTATTCTAATTTTCTTTTTTCAGCTCATATTGCAATTCGTTATTAATAATAACGCTATGCTGTAACATTGCCTATTTCATAAAATATAAAGAATATTTCATACGAGCAAAATATATTTTTAACTTTTCGTTAATACGATAAATACGGTTGATACAGTAATTAAGCGATTCTCGTTCTCCGTTAAAACAATAGAAACAGAATCAATATTCAATTAAATGTGTTACAACTTTTCATCCTACGAACAATTTGCTCTTGAACTTTCTAGCAAGTAGGTTACGTTTTAGTCCTTCGGTAAAGAAATTTTATTTTATTCATCAACCCGGTAAATTGGACTTCGAAGATCGTGAAATTCCGTTGCATTTCGTTCCACGGACAAATATTTGTCATAGAAGCAGGTCTTTGCGAATGCTGATTTCTCTTCGGAATTAAATTTTATTTAAATTTCATTTTGTCTTTTATTTAATACATGCAAATCTTATTCTAACTAAGCTATTGATTAAGTTGTATAATATTTTATTATTTCCGATATCAGAATCTATGAAATGAAACAATTTAAAAAAATATTTTGTACATGCAAACTCTATTTATACATATCTATAGGTAAAGCAACTACATTTTTCATTATTGGAATTATTATCTTAAAATATGCAAAATATATAAATGTACATATAAATAAGTAAAAAAATATAACAAAGATAAAGTGAATGTACAGAATTGCTATTTGCAATTGATCTGGTCACTGCCTTGACTGTTTATTTTACTAACATTTGTATATTCGATCAATTTAAAAAATTGAACTTTGTTTTTTTACACTGTGATTTCTATAGAAGAAAAAATATCAAAAATTTGTTTAATACTTTTTTTATTCTTACTTCTTCTTTCAAATATATCCTACAATTTTATGAAATTTAAAAAATTGAAGTAATTTTATAACACATATAATTTGATAAATTATTTCCATTTTAAATAATTTATATTATTTTAATAAACTTTGCTTTTACGTTATGTTTCTGAATAATATTATTTCTATGCAATTGCTACACAATTATTTCATTGTTTGGTTCTTTATTGGTTAATACGGTAAAAATATAAGTAACGTAAAAATAACGTGAAGTAGTAAAAATTATACATATTCATTTATTTCACGGCATAAAACCAAATCTAAATTGATCCTGAAGTGCCACACATACGTGGCACTGGTAGAAAACTATTAAGTACGTGATATAACTGTTCACAATCCAGTTGCTCCCGTAGCAATATAAACTTCAAAACGCAGAAACTTGTAGTTGCTGAATCGCAAAACTGCAAATTCTAATCCTTAAAAGTTTTGAACAATAAGCTCTAAGTATGAAGTTAAATATATAGAACTGAATCCATAGATGAACCTTCGTCAGAGCTGCGTTAAACTAATGGCGCACTAACTTAACACTGATCAAGTAACAGGGTATCGTACATAATGGGGAATTTATGAGAAACTGATAGGAGTATGACAGTCCATAGATCTACATTTGCAACATTGGCTACGAGATCCATATGGGCTTTTTGATTTCAACCTTTCACATTGAAAATTAACGTAAAATTTGAATCTTCGATATTTGATATCGTTTTGTTACATATAATTCCAATTAAATTCAATTATCAATGAACATTAATGGATAAATATTACACGTGTAATTCGTCATGCTTAAGAATCTGAAGAATTTGATGTTCCATAAAAGTATGAGGTATTTGGATTGTTCGACTTTCATTTTTGTATTTTATGAAGACAAATTTTGCATTTAGATTATCCGCAGTTATTTAAAGGAAGACGACTTGCAACAGTGTTTTCTCTTAGCAGGTAATAATTATTTACTATTAAATTAACCCGAAACAATTAATTATTAATATTCATTTCCTTGATCACGCAATCTCAATGGACACAATAACAAAATACGATATAATCGCATTACCAATACCGTGCGAAATCTCGTATTGAAATACATTAAAGAATTTCAATAAAATGCAATACGGTTAAATCACATCTACATGGTGTACGATGCTAAAGCATTATTGCAATTAATTTGTAAATCGCTTACTATATACGACAACGTTTCACTGAAAAATCGAATGGTATGCAGGGAGCCATAATACAATGTTACGGATGAATGATGTGGACACAAAAAATATACGACGATCAATATCGTCTTTCTAAATGGAATCCATATATTCTTGAACGCACGAATAATACATTAAAATCAGACCCCCTACTAAACATGAATACCCACTATACCATAAAGCATAGCAAATTTGAATTCGCGATCCGACGTAAAAGCGCAGCCAAAACCCTTCATCATAGGTTCGGAGTACAAATCGTTTCCCAATCGCGAAACAAGATCTCTCGACTCGATTCGAACGAGCCGAGTGATATTTCTTCGAGAGTTGCGACCATTTGATCGGAGTACGGCTGCAAGCACGCCGTAAATTCCGAGTCATAGCCAAGAACGTGCTCTTAACACGGTAAATTCATATTTTTCCAGGGATCGATAGATCGCCGACGATGCGTAGACCGAACACTAGGCGAGATTCGAAGAAGAGTTGGAAGATGGATCACAGTCACGAAAGGAACACGACAGGCATGAAGGACGAGCCAATGCCAAAAGGTGTCGAGAACGATGATGAACAGGTTGACTTTCAATCGGCCACTGCCTCGTCGCACTTTCACTGTCATTTATTTGCGAATCTTGGCATCGTCGTCATCACTGCCATCTTAGCCGGTGGTTTGTCGACGTAGACCATTCTGTGATCGTTATTACGCCTGAAACTGATTAATTCGCGTCCGGATGAGTCTTCAGGGTCACGCTAGTCACTTAGAATGTACTAGCTACCAACGAGATTGAGATTGTAATCGTACGAGGTGCATCGAGGACCAGCCAGTTAAATATTTCTTGGACTTTCTGTCTAGGTGAATTCCCACAGATTTGGATGGAAACGTGTTGGAAAAAGCGTACTCTAACATCAAGACTTTTCAGAACGTAGTGGACGCTTGGGACAGTTTACGTTCTTTTATCGAGAAGATTTTATTCCTTCGTTAATCCTTTAGCTGCGGGAGAATCACGTGTACGCTATCAGGAAATAGCTGCAGATTTATTACAGACGTATAATATCGACGAAAAGTTTGGATGTATTAGATATATACACGTATTTTTCAAAGTGGTAAGACTTTTTATATTTTCTTTTTTTTGTTTATAATCTACACTGATTCATAAAAGTATTTTAACGCTTACTGTAGAAAACCTTCGTGTCTATATTATAAACATTTTGAATTTTCATTTGCACTCCAATGAGACACGACTGTCACGATTATATTGATAAAATTTAAAACGAATTTGAAAATATGCGTAGAAGTAGTGCACTTATCATTAGTATCAAATATAACTGGATAATTTAAAAAATCATACTACATCCAAAAATTTTGCCATCATTATTTTCCCGCAATTATTTAAAACAGTAATGTCATAAAAATATGTTATTCGCCGAAAGCCTTTTATTGACTTGCGAATATGTCGCTCTCGATTTTATATTGGATTTCATTTTCGCCACAGCTAAAGGATTAAGAATAGTTTTACCGGCGGGCAAATTACTCAACAAAACTGCGCGTTTGTTTAAAACAACGGAGCTTGCTCTATTTCCTCTTCCATGTTCTATCATAATTCAGTAGCAGCCTCGGTATACATTTTGTTTACGTTGAATAAACATGTATCGATAAAACGTTGTTAACAATTAATTGTGTTAGAATAAAAGAATCTGTCGGCAAATTTTTCGTACAGATTAGTTTTTTGGTTCAAAAACATCGAGAAGGATAGCTTCAAAATTTCTAATTTACGTATACTGTTACTTATTCTGAAATACCTAAATCGATTGGACTCAACATATTATATCTTCCTACGTTCTATTATAATTTATAATAATGCTTAAAAATATTATGTGATACAAAATTTTTGGGAGGAAAGCTTTTATGAAGTCTTCGCCTGTATTTACTTTTGATAGATTTTTATATACCTACAACATGTAAAATTGTTTATAAAGTTGTTCGTACTCTTATTATAGCATTTATTAATTTTAAGATCGAAATATTTATGTAATTTATATTTCTAACGTTTTGTAAGTTTCCATTGTAAAAAACACCGACACGAAGCGAGTATTTTCTCGCGAATATGTAACGCTTGTACCTAACCTACATATGTATATGTAAATATCAGTTTCGTGACGTAGCAACATGCCTTTGCTTTACGACAATAATTTTTTCGATTATATTATAAACGAAGCCTATTATTTGTAACACGCAACAGTGTAAAACTCATTCCTAAATTCGTAAAACCATATTCTGGTCGCATTATAGTATCACATTAATGTCGTTCATACCATATTTTTAAGCAAAACAAAATATTTAAGAATGCAAAATATTTAAGATTATTTAAGTAATTTATTTATTTAATTCCTTTTTTCCTTATAAAGTTTGATTTCCTTTATAAAATTTCATTTTAAATTAGGATATGACAGTATATATTTATTAGTATATATTATATAGTATACATACAGAGAACACGAAGAATAAATACTATAATTATTTAATTATATTCCTTTAAATTATGTTAGAGACTTCTTTCAAGTATTGCATACTGTTCGATTGATTCTGATTTCATCATAAACAACATAAAAGTATTGAACACAACATTGTTGAAATTTTTATAAAGATGTTATTAAGATTAAAAAAAAAAAAGAGTATGTCATGTGTCATGGTATAAGTTGTTAGTTATCAGAGCAGATATAGTTCAAACATCAAATTTTATTCATGTAACAGAGTGGTGATGATAAAGTGGTTCTGAAGTAGATGGCTGACTTAGAAAGGTTTATTCCACTTACATTAATAACATTTAATATTTCGCATTTTATTTAAAACTTGTTAATAATTCAGCAATAATTAATATTGTTTTCAGCAATTATAAATATCTACAATCATTATCTATTGAATTTATAATTATTCATTTTTCATTCAGGCGAAAGATTTGTCAAATATTTAGTACAATTTTTTAATACTTTCTAGCATAATTTTGCAACGATAAATATTATGCAATTAGCATTAAAACATAGTTTTGTCGTGCTCTAAAATTAATCGTTTCAGGTAGCGAAAGCTTTCTATGGTTACATACATGTACATGCGATAAGTTTGTCCGCTTCAAAGATAAGCAACAAACACAATTCCAAAACTCGACCAGCTAGTTCAGAAACACTGTTCGTTCTCTACATTCCTACACTTACATTTTCGTAATGGGTACAAATGCAAATGAGTTTATGAGAGAAACTGTGACCTCACTCCCTTCCAACGGTTTCATCGTTCCATGAATGCGTTCACAAGTACTGTACCCAATAGTTAACGATACGATTAACCAAAATAGTACGATACTGATACAATATCGATTAATGTACCATAGGGACGTACTGCTTACCCGAGCAAAAATGGAGTTTTCAATGCATATGTTCGAGCATATAAACTAAAAGAAGGCTGGTACACGATTATTCTTCCTTTAATTGATCTAATTATTTATGACGACAGAAATCTCAATCATGACCAGAGTTACTATTTTATTATATTGTAAAATTAGAATGTTATGAATTGTGATTTAGGAATTACAATAAAAATTCAAGACAGACAAAAATTATGTCAATTAAATTTTGTCTATAAAAATATAAATTTTTAATTAACAATAGATTATTTCCGAAAATATTTACTAGAAAAATTTAAATTGAGAAAATTTAATTTAAGAAACAATAGAAACAAAAACATATAAATATATGTATATGTTATTGTTACATCAAATCGTCAAAGCTTTTTATTAACTCATTCCTTTCTATCAACCTGGAGATATTTCAAGAAAAATCGTATCTGTATATCCATTTTTGTTTCTCCTACTTATACTAGAATTACATCGTAATTAATTACACGAAGTTTTTAAATGTTCATGTGGATATTTTTCGTATTACCAGAAACTACGCGCAACATATCTGTATAGGAAATAAATCTTTTCAGTTCAGAGGGAACTGATACAAAAATGTTAAAATCCAGGATTATGTCTTGGATTTTGGAATCGGAGAAGTGGCACTTGTGATTGCTAGACTACAGATATTTGCTTTATACAAATTCATATTTTTATGAACAACAATTGCAAAAATATATCATAAACAGAAATTTGTCTCAGCGTATAAATGATATAACTTTATTTTAGATATTTTATATATTATTAAGATTTCAATTTTCCATGAATGTAGAAAGTCTACTAATTACAATTAGCCAATCCAATTAGAAAATATCTTACAGAATTCTTTGTTTTCCCCTGTTACATTTTAAGTTCAAGTAACTTGATCTTTGCTCGGTAAAGCAATACACATCGATGATCCGGGTAATATTTTAACGTACCCCGACCAGTGCATTGTGCATTCCTTCCATTCCTCGAGTCAATGTCCGAACGACGGTAGATCAGTGTAAGTAGAGTGAACCGACCCCATAATACACCTGTACACATATTCTTAACGTTGACGTTGCTTATTGAACGCTATCATTTTTCGGCCATAAAGAAAAAGGTAATAAATCAAGGATAATGAAAGAAACGACGAAGCTGTGTATTATCACACCGTTCTTTTTAGTCCAGCTTTCAACGATTTCTCGTCGTGTGTAATATATAATAGAACGTGTGAAAGCTAACGTGATCTGTACGCGATATGGATCATTGCTTTCAACGCATAGGATTATACGTGGTATATTGTAAAATAATAGCGTGTGTACGATAACGTGTAGACTAAGCCTCAGGGACATGTAAATATGTTAAGCTGTAAGACGATGTCGTGTTAGTTTTTGCATTTGTGATCACATTGCCACTTTTCCTCTCCATCCTCCATCCCGTGTAAATAAAATGTATTCTATCGTGTACTTGGGCAATAAATGTTAGACAATCGTACAATCGATGTCTTTGAATTATGTACGTTTCACGGTTTACGTTAGTTTTGAGTTATTGAGTTATTATATATTGAGTTTCGAACGCTTTG
This sequence comes from Bombus confusus, assembly GCA_014737475.1. NCBI lineage: Eukaryota > Metazoa > Arthropoda > Insecta > Hymenoptera > Apidae > Bombus > Bombus confusus. The sequence goes on from JACXIV010000144.1 coordinate 1,323,321, forward strand.
AAGAATATTTTTGAAACGTTTTGAAATCTTCAAATGGAGTATGAAATTTTTGAATTTTATCTTTGGAAAAAAGTTGTTTTAAATTAATAGCCTAAATGTTTTGTATTTAACGGTATATCTTTTTTCGATCCGAACTGTACGAAGTTTTCAGTTTATACGACCTCACACGCGAGTTCGATGCTGCTTATATTGTGCCAAGTGATATATCCTTGATAAGATCAAATAAAAGTCAACGGCTCCTGTTATTGCTGATGTCATAAAAACCGATTTTTCCATTATAACACAATCACTTTCGAATACTATAAATTAATAGCTCAACTATTATACATTAATAACTTAAATGTTATAAATTAATGGCCAATTGTTATAAACTGATCGTTTAATTGTGGTAAACTTATCGCTCAATTGCTATAAATTAATAGTTTAAATGTTATAAATTAATAATTTAATTGTTATAAATTAATGGCTAATTGTTAAAAACTGAAGGCTTATTTGCTATAAACTAATAGCTTAAATGTTATAAATTAATAGTTTAAATGTTATAAATTAATAATTTAATTGTTATAAATTAATGGTTAATTGTAAAAAATTGATGGCTTAATTGCTATAAACTAATAGCTTAAATGTTATAAATTAATAATTTAATTCTTATAAATTAATGGTTTAATTGTTATAAACTAATAGCTGAAATGTTATAAATTAATAGTTTAAATGTTATAAATTAATAATTTAATTGTTATAAATTAATGGCTAATTGTTAAAAACTGATGGCTTAATTGCTATAAACTAATAGCTTAAATGTTATAAAATAATAATTTAATTCTTATAAATTAATGGTTTAATTGTTATAAACTAATAGCTTAAATGTTATAAATTAATAGTATAAATGTAGTATAAATTAATAATTTAATTGTTATAAATTAATGGTTTAATTGTTATAAACTATTAGCTTAAATGTTATAAATTAATAGTTTAAATGTTATAAATTAATAATTTAATTGTTATAAATTAATGGCTAATTGTTAAAAACTGATGGCTTAATTGCTATAAACTAATAGCTTAAATGTTATAAATTAATAATTTAATTCTTATAAATTAATAGTTTAATTCTTATAAACTAATATCTTAAATGTTATAAATTAATAGTTTAAATGTAGTATAAATTAATAATTTAATTGTTATAAATTAATGGTTTAATTGTTATAAACTATGAGCTCAAATGTTATAAATTGATAGTTTAAATGTAGTATAAATTAATAATTTAATTGTTATAAATTAATGGCTAATTGTTAAAAACTAATGGCTTAATTGCTATAAACAAATAGCTTAAATGTTATAAATTAATAATTTAATTCTTATAAATTAATGGTTTAATTGTTATAAACTAATAGCTTAAATGTTATAAATTGATAGTTTAAATGTAGTATAAATTAATAATTTAATTGTTATAAATTAATGGTTTAATTGTTATAAACTATTAGCTTAAATGTTATAAATTAATAGTTTAAATGTAGTACAAATTAATAATTTAATTGTTATAAATTAATGGTTTAATTGTTATAAACTATTAGCTTAAATGTTATAAATTAATAGTTTAAATGTTATAAATTAATAATTTAATTGTTATAAATTAATGGCTAATTGTTAAAAACTGATGGCTTAATTGCTATAAACTAATAGCTTATATGTTATAAATTAATAATTTAATTCTTATAAATTAATGGTTTAATTGTTATAAACTAATAGCTTAAATGTTATAAATTAATAGTTTAAATGTAGTATAAATTAATAATTTAATTGTTTTAAATTAATGGTTTAATTGTTATAAACTATTAGCTTAAATGTTATAAATTAATGACTAAAGTGTTACAAATTGGTAGCGCAAATGTTATGGATCAATAGTTTAATTGTTATAAATTAATAACTAAACTGTTATTAAGCAAGTAAACACTTACCTTCGATGTTCACGGTATGAAAGTTCACACACAACTGAGGTCGAGCGCGTGTATATGTTTCTTATATACACAGTGATATACTCTTCACAAGGTTACGATCGTTGCCGACGCTATAGAGAATGATTTTTCCATTATAATACAATAAAATTCAAGAATTTCAAATTTTTTATTACAAATTGACATCATAAACAATTTATTACAATAATCATTATTATAATTTTTATTGCTTTTACAAACTAAAATTAAATTTACAGGTTTCCGGTACTAAGTTTCGTCTCAGAACTGTGTTCATCTATATTAAAATTTATGACAATAATTATTATACTCTTTAAGTTAAATATAAAGCTAACTAGTAGTCCATAATGAGCAGCAATCACAAAGGAAAAATAATTTACATAATTTTTCAATTTATAATAATTACAGATTTTTCGGGATTCTCTTGAGGTTTTTAATTTTTACGACCAATCGTAATATTTTATAACAATTTATAAATTTTCTTAAGTTAATTCTAAGCATACACCATGGTTCAACAATTAATTATTAGATGTATAAATGTAATATATTTTCACACACAAAACTCTGATTTACTTTCTAGTATAAAATTATGTCAAAGTACCGTTTTATTTCAATTATTAATTTAATTACTTACACTATTTTATTTAATAACTGATAATTATTGAATATCTGAAATTGTATTTAATATACGGTAGAATTTATTTTATTTGACGGTGTCGAGGTACAAATTCATATAAGTTTGTATAAAAAGATCATACTGATTCTCCTTACTAATTATGATTTCTTGTTTCATATAAGTAGTTCACGTTCAGATAAGTGAATTTAATTACCAGAAGTTTATTTAATCGAGTCAACTAAATTTTTGTTTAAATAAACGGTGCACGTTGAAACAAACTAATTACAATCAATACGATGTTATAAATTCTAGAGAGCGTAAGAAACGCTGATTTATTTCGAATTTAGCATTTCAGAGCCTGAGGCACTATTTCATTTAATATCACGTCTATCTTGTCCTTTGTCAATACTGTTACTATCGCAGATAAGATAAGAACGGGATCTGATATCTTGTGAGAACTCGTGTCGCAAATTCTGAAATACCGACTACGGTGAACATAGGAATTATATTCAAAATAGAACATATCGTGGAACATGATAAAGCTGAATAAGAGTAACTAACCGAAAGGAATCTTCAGTTAGTATGATATGTATTTTCATTCATTTCAACTATTAAAAATACGACAAGATCTTTCGTATGGAGATTATTTAATTTGATCAAAGAAATTTAATAGTATTTAAATTTATTTAAAAATTTGTTAGTTGTTATTTATGGGAAAGGATACCATACGATGGTACTAATAAAAATTCGAGAATTCTAGCAAAAGTTCACAAATTCATATATACGAATTATCCGTAGAACTACGGTCAGTAGATTCAGACAATACCAGGCAGAGGTCAGACACGGGCACGCTTCACTCGAGAAGCAGCGATTGATCGCGGATGAAGTTCAGCACTTCCTACGAAGCTTATACATAAATTAAGCCGCGAAACTTTTCTGATGTATTCATTTAACTTCGTAGTAATTGAAAATTGTTACAACCACCATTATTAGTTTTAACTTTAGATTTAAGAATTTCAGTATAAGACGATGCCATTTCTATCGCATGTTCTGATGATCGATGCTTGGATTTACTATAGTATTCAAACTACGTTGATACTTTACGTACTTTTCATAAATTGATAGATAAATTGCAATAAAGGAAATGTTTAAATGATTATTAAGAAAACGTTTTTTTTTCATATTACTAACATATAGATGCTTTTAGTAAATTAAATTTTGACTTTAATTGGGATAGAAACATGATTATATGCATACACACACTCATTAATTTTCATAATAACACTACAATTATTATCATATTTGGTATACTTACACACACACTGTTCTATTTCGGACGATGATAACTACTAATCTACAGACTGATATACACGTATAAGAAACTGAGACGCAAAAACATATAAAACACCCAAAATGTAGCATTCCTCATAATTGCAATAATATACAAAATACATGTAAAATAATAAATAAAATAATGGTCAAAACAGACCAATGTTTACCTTCCATTTCTTTACTCGTTTTCATAGAAACACAAATGTGCATAGACGTTCGGTCTAATGATAAATATATCAAGCTCGATGAAACCCCATGAAAGTAATAAGATGTAGAAACAGAAAGCGGACAAATGGATAAACAGAGATTTCTCATACAAACATTTTTCTGTTTTCGTTCCCTTGCATATTTCATTTCATTTCTGAGCCTCGTGAAGTTGCGGAGATCGACATACAAGAAGCAACGTTAGCTCGCTACAATAACGATATTTGGGAAAGAATTATTATGGAAGTTGGCGGAGCACTTTCAAGTAACGAGGGGAAAAAAGGGCTTTTCTCCATAAGCCAGCTCGTACATCATCGCCGCGAATCCCTTTGGACGGTTATGGAACGAAAGAAGCTGTGATAACAAAGCCAGCCCTCCTCTACCGATAGAGGACCTCGTAAACAAACGATCCTTGCAACGTTAAAGTGCTCGATAGCAAATACGTGGCCATCTTTGAATCTCAATTAATCCCTTCGCTCATTCTCGCCGATTATTTCCTTAAGGAAATGAAGCGGATCATGGCTATTGACGTTCAACTACCGGCTTGTTTGACTTTGCCACGTGAGTCTACCGATGAGATAGGTATGCAGGCGCCTGTACGCGTATCGACGTTATATTAACAAAGTTGGATTAATTTTTGGCTGTTGAATTAACGCGGTCGCCTTTGGCAATTTGGCAGAAATTTTAAAATGGAAAATGATAAATTTCTGTAATTAAGACAAGAGTAAAAATGTCAAGTGACCGTTTTCAAATATTACACGTACTATATTATACGCAATATTACACATCATATATATTGAATTATTGGTGGACTGTGAATTTTTATAGAAGCTTTACTTTGTATATTTTTGTGTATTATATACATTCCGTTATATACGTATTATATACATATTTCGTTACATATATGCATATATATACGCAGCTTACTTAAATTTTGAACGTTTAAGTGCTGCAAATATTTATGCATTCGTGTGAAATTTAAACGCAGAAATATTTAACAGTTTTAAATGCTTAAAATTCAAGTATGTCGCTTCGAGTCCGCCTCTAAATTCATATTCGCGCAAATTGCAAGTAAAACGAATTGTCTTTTAATTATACAGTAGTGTGCAAGAGATTTGTTACCTTATATTATACACATATCATGTTTTTATATTTAATATCGGTTAAAATTCGCGTACGTATCGTTTTTAGAATATAATACGCACAATCTGTGTGGAAACCTTTACGCGCCATTAACACCAGGAAAATGATCCTTGAAGAAATATTCGTTAATATTAAATATTACATAAAACGACCTAATTACCTTTCGATCGTAATACCTCATTTCTTTGATGTTAATTTGTTCTTCAAAACAATTGCCCTCAAAGGAAACGGTTATCTGAACGAAGCGAGAGAAAACAAAATGAAGGAAAGGAAAGAACGAAGAAAGAAAAAGGGAAAGAGAATATAATAGAAAGGTAATCTTGATTTTAATACCGCGTTCTTTGCATCAGGAGTGGGGTGTCTCTTGAACCAACATGTTTCGCCCAGTTATCCTTTGATCGTATTATCGCAAAGCTGATATACGAGAGATCCGGAAGCGGGATCCATATTGCTACAGGTATACGTAGTTCACACAGGGTCGATGTAAAGTGCACCAGTGAAAAGCCTTTCACGAGTTGTTATTCTTACCTCGAACACTGTTTCCACAGTTTGCCGAAGGCTCGCTAATTTAATTTTACACTGACGGCCTTTGCCGCGTGTTTCTATAGTTTTCTCTCGCGAGCCTGTTCTTCTGCGTGATCCGCCTCCGGGCAAATTGATATTTAGACGAGGTTGTAGTAATTAAAGCGTAGGAACATTGGCAAGATCCACCGTACGACTTTCCATTATTTTTTCCCCCGTAATATCTTTAACGCAATTGTTCTACTTCTGTATTTCCACTCTCTACCTCTCTATTTGCCTTTTTTTTTTTTGCAGAGAACTATGAAATTCAATTAACGTTCGAATTGATGGAAAATTTTCGTTACACGCGCGCAGCGATTGTGTTTTTCGCTGTCCAATCTGAGTTTGATTTGTTGGATGAATCTTTTTTTGGCTTCATTTGATTGAAGTTAGCCTTTTAGATTTATTTCACTCCACTAGATTTTGGTTTTAATTAGTTGTGATTCTGAATTAAAAGAGCGGTTTATGTCGGATTTTCTTCTAAAAATGATGGCATCTTTTACTTATTATCTTGAGATATTAAGTAGAATTTTCAATATTTTTTTTTTTTTAGATTTCTTTTATCGTGCCATAATGTATGAAGCGATTGTGTCATTATAACTCCGGAGAAAAATTTTTTTGTGTCAATAATGCAGGTGGAAAGTTTGGACGCAAAGTATTCTTTGTAGTGTTACCTATGGCTAATAGGACAACTAAAAACAATTTCAGTTTAAATTGATATAGTTTAGTGTTTTGATGAAAGCTTTATGGTTATCAATTCTCATAGAAAATAGAGTTCAATTAGAGTTTCTAAGATCGTTTACTGTATGCGAGATTTGCTTTAATATATTTTTGCTTTACGCGGAAATGAAAAAATAAATTTAAACGGAATACTTTTCAAATTGATTTCAATTATATCATCGTTAAAAAAAGCAAAAATCTTTCCCCTTTTTCAATTTGGTACGTAGAATATGTTTCATTTTACAAAATAATAGTTGCATGCAAGCACTAAATTTTGCGGAACTGAAGCTGGCATATTTTTTAACCAATCAATTTTCAATACAAATTACGTTGCACCGATTAGTGTAAAAGTGGAATATAATATTAAAAAAATGCTTCTATTTTCAAAACCATATTACTATAATAATATACTACTTATAATAATAATAATAAAAAATGTTGAAGAAAATTTAAACATTCGTTTAAATGGTAAATTTAAATAAATTTACAATTTAAACATTCGTTTAAATGGTAAATTTAAATAAATTTACGCGAATAAGAAGTTTGGCTTCCTACCTCTCTGTCTGCAGACCGAATACAAATTTTACTTTCTCCTTGCAAAAAGTCAATTCATGGAATTAAGTCATTTATTTCTTTGAAACTGTACATTAATTATGAAATTAGCTTTACAAAAAGTTGATGAGCTTGGCTTCCGAGAGGTTAAATGTACAATATACCACACTGAACTAAGCAACGAGTAGTCAAAGTGTTAAGCGAATCAAGTATGTCAACCCATTAAATAACGCTGTCACAAACACTGCTCTTCACCATTACCAAAATTTTTTCCACAAAACACTCTGCTGCCTGCAATTCGCTCACTCTATCCGGAAGTCGCTTATGCGCGCTTAGATCTACAATTCAATTTCAGTAGCGGCGGATGAGTATACGCGTTACGAAGGATTTCACGTGCAGAATTCATAAAGTAAACGGATTATACCGTTGCCGGGGGTCGACGCGTTAAAATACATATTTGAATGTTGCGTTCGACCCTTAGCCGGAATAACGTTGCATAGTATATCAGCCGATGGCTCGTGGCACATCCCTTTTCGCCTCGTTTGCGAAAATATCGGCCAAGGGAGAAAGGCGAAGACCTTCGATCTCTCGTCCAGAATCGCAACTCTCGCTCCGGATACCCCAGGGATAAATTGTCTAACCCCAACCCTCGTCTCGTCTCTATCCCTAGCATACCAACATATTGCCAAATGCGAGTCGGTTAAGGTGTTCGATCCCGAAATTTGCATTTCCCTTCTTCTTTGTTCCATCGAAGATGGTGATGTAATGTTCTTCCAAAGCGAATATCGAGCAGAGCAATGAAGGAGGGCCATTGAATTTTCGAGGACCGCTTAAGCGGCTCGGCCGAAACGAAATTCGCGAAGCATCCTGGATACCCCAAGTTCCATCGTGCGTGTTTGCATGTGAGCATGTGTAATAAATTCCATCCTGGATGTCTATGTACGAGTTTGGAACTTGTGATTTGTAGTTGGCGATAAGGAAAACGAAAGTTGAATATATCGATTGGAGAAAATAAACGTTGGATTTCTGTTTCGCCGCCATTAAATCATTATTATTCTTTTGTGCTTCGTTCTTGCGCCCTAACTTCACGACTAATCTCGTTCATTCGTTTCTGACTATAGAACGAGGAGGCTTTATAGGTAATTCATTCATCGTCACTTTGAGAAACTTCAACTCGTTCAAAAAGACACTAAATTTGGATATTTCGTTCCTTGATGAACGAAACTAAATAAACGAAATGAACGAAACTCCGAGATGAAATATTGAATTATTTATTCAATCCAAATTGAAACTGTCTAGACCATATCGTTTTAAAATCTAATTCGAGAGGTAACGCAAAGGAAATTTCAATTTTTACAAATTGAAATATATAGTACGTGTCACAAAAAAAAAAAGACTAAATGAGAAGCTGAAATGATAAACGATGTACATATTGTTTACCTACAGAAGCAGATTAAAGAATTATAAAATATTATGTGGAAATTATTTTAGCATTTACAATTCTCTTTCATCTTGCTCTATATGAAATTTATCCTTTCCCATAAAAAAAGTATCATTTTTCATTATTCTGTCATTTACAACGGCTGCAAAAATTTGATACTACAAAAATAAAACATAGAATTTGATACAATGGGATCTTCGTTTTAAAATATCTCTTCAAAAATCAAATATATTAAATCACACCTCAAAGAGTGACCACGATGAAGATGAAACCGTCAGATTATATAATATACGTATCGTGGAATGATCGAACTGTCTATGTCGCGTTACCTTTATCCTCTTTCGACGTGGACAACTGAAAATCGGACAGCGATTAAGCGAGGTTTCGGCTTAACAGGTTTAGATTCGAGTTGCTTAAAAATATAACCAGCCGGCTGACGGTATTAGCGGTCTAGTCGCGGGACGATACGAACCGTGCGAAACGAAATTACTTCGTCCGTTAGGCCAACATGCTTATGGATAACAGGCTGTCAGCGTGCAAACCGTTCTGGCCGAACATGGAGACACATTGTCACCGGAGAGACGCGTGGCCGCGCACAAACGGGTCACGTAGCTGGAACGATTATCGACAGATTTTCCGAAAACAGCTGCAAAGCTGACAGAGCCTCGCGATTATATTCAATTAATTACTGTGACCAGAATATTTTATGCAGAATTTGTGGTCATTTCCAGATGAATGTTACTGAAGCTTCGACAGTGTTCTGAGATTTTGGAATATTTCAGTTATTTAAAGTTATACTAGATCACTATGTAAGAAAGCGAAGGAAGCATCGATTTTTGAAGAGCACGTGGCAGCTTCTGCAGCCGGTTTATCATGCTTCCTTTGCAAAAAAGGTGGTTTAAGAACCCTTCTCTTTACTTGCCCTTCTATGAGGGCTGAAAAAGCACCAGGAACAAGAGTTTGCGTATAAAGCACAGAGGTGGTTAATTACCGCGCCTGTTATCGCTATAGGAAAAATAGAAGCTGAGTTATAAAGTTAAGACACAACTATTAATCTACTTATTAAAGTATCGATTAGCCTATATATTCTAATGGATGTTCCTTTTTTATTTCTATATTTAGTATCCATTATCGAATTATTTTCGCTAATACTTTCTAACTTACTAAAATTTGTTTCCCTTCTTGTTAAATCCATAAGAACATTCACAAGGAACGTATTATAAAAAGTTTTACTACGATTAAACTGTCATTGTTTATGCAAATTAAAGAAGAAGAATTCGAATAAAAGCGTACTTGATCTCCTAAATATCGTAATATGTATTTTAATTTCGATATTCTACACGTATAGTTTGCATTTATATATTTTCATTCACGAATGTTGTCAAATATTTATAATTATCATAGATACATAAAAATCCACAGCTTAATCATTACAAATTATTGGACCTCAGCCTTACTTAACCGTTCTTATTCTCCCTTCACTATGCTAGATTAATATTTATGGTCTTCGTACATGCTTTGTCATTTTTATTAATCAAACGTAATTGCTGAGTTCAGACTCATATTCCTCTGCAAAATATATTTTATTCCAATTTCTGATTTCTTCTCGCTACATCAGTTTCGTAATTGTACCACCTGTTACCTACAACATCCTGTTTAAATAACGTCACTGTAAAGCACGTTTGACCATGGTTCGCAAGCTCTGAAAGCGGCTACGGTTCGCCCATAAAAGCGCACACGTATTACGTGATTCCCAGTGCATCGCTGGTAAACACATTCGTGTAAGTGCGTATTCAAAAGGAAGCGGACCAGAAACCAACATAGATGACACTCGTGTATGTTTAAGGCGATCTTAAGCCCTGTGTCTGTAAACTCACGTTCAATCTTTTCCTCTCTTTACTAACGACGTGAAAGAATAAAGATGACATGTAGCAAAAAAAAAGAAAAAGTACAGTAGAAACTGGTTTATCCGCGCTTCATTTATATCAACTACTTTTTAGCCTCTAATATGTGAAGTTACAGATGAGCATTATTCAAACTTTTGTCGAACGTAACTTCATTTGCGACAGGTTTTTCGAACAGTAGTATTTTTATTATGAACTTCTATCAAATAACGAAATGTTCAATTAACGAAGCGTTCAAAATTCGTTAATGAAATAGGTTTCTGTTTTTCAGTGAGAATTTCTCTTGAATTTCGTATATTCACGAAGAGCAAGCAACAAATTTTGAATCTTAGTCGTAATATTCGACTCTACCTGTCGCTATGTTCGCTATGCAGTATAGATTCGCTATTATCCATCGCGATCTTCACGAAACTTACTAGAAACTTATAGAGAGGAAATTAAACGCTCGAGAAACCTGTAGAAGCTATTCCAAGGAATTCATTAACAAACACACGAGTTTCTATGCTACTGCCATAGAAAAATAAATTAAAGAGGAGAGGAAAAATCTGTTTTCTTTTTTTTTCGATGATAGAGAAACGTACAGGAGAAAGTTGCGTAGGCAAAAGGGGGAAGCGTGGTAATAGAAAGACGAAGAGGCGAGTCTACGCTGTCTTAGATGGCAGATAGCGGGTTTATGGAAATTCTTCGCGGTCGAGAGCACGCCTAATGCTCTGAATAATATTCCGCGCAGGCTGGGCTACGCGAGCTAAAACATGCGGCCACCTTTCACGAGTTTGCGCGATAATTGATGATCTTTTTATTCTGCTTGCACGATGCACCTTATTACACCGCCACTTCCCTTTGGCCCTTTACCTTTCGGTCAGATTGCAGCCAGCCTCGGCTTTATTTCAACGCGGCTTATTTATCTTCTACCCTCCCTCCCCCTTTCGCCGTCTACTCCACCCTGTCCCGTATCCACGGTTTGCCCCATTATTCGCCGCAGACTCAGGTTTGTATATTACCGACGAGGCTAGCTAGAGCCGCTTTCCACCTTGAGAAATCCATGCGATTTCCATTTCACCGTAAGCAGCAGCTGTTGAATATTTTCATACGTTGCTTAATAATTCTCTGGCGATCGTCGTTTCGCGACCGCGCCACGCCGCGTATATTTACGACCCTGATATGCTGCATTTTGCTATTACTCCCTGAGATTTCTATCCAGGAGCTTAGGAAGTCTCGGAACGTTTCGATGATTCTGTAGATATTGATCTTTAACCCCGTTATTCCTGTAGCTTAGGTTATCGCGCAATGTAGGAGATTTTGCTGATTTCTGTATTTATTGATACGAAATGATAAGCTTCGAAACGCAGAGATCTGTTTTGCCTATCTTGGTACAAATTAGAATTTTTTAAATATATTTATTATATTAATGAATAATGGAGATTAATTTGGACGTACAAAAGAAGTAAGACAAATTAGCTATTGTCAGAGTCAAAGAGTGATAGTAATATGTATATAGTGTGGTCACGTATTGTTTAAAGACCTCATCGATGTCACTAGATTTCCAATACACATAATGTCTTTATTCCGTAAATAGCTGTAGTCAAAGATACGTAATATATGTATATTGAAAAAATAATTCACATATGGAAAAGCGATAAACTATGCAAAATCTTAACAGTATCGTTCATCCTGAATTTTTCGTCGTTTTATTATACTGTCAAAGTGCAACGTAACTCTGATGTTTTCCAAACTTTTACTATTTTGCGCTATGATTTAAAATATCCACTATATAGCGATTGGTGGGAGATAGAGGAGAGAATTAAAAATTTAGTAACAATCTAATTCTACCCATTCCTCTACTTATGACACTAAATCGTTTAATCTCCTCGTAAAATCTTCCCTGCTCGATTCTCGAACTAATAAAATTTAAGTCCCCGTCGACCAATTAATTCTCGCGATGCACCTCACGCTTAGGGACGAGTTTCTCGAATTAGCTGGAATCCTCGCGTCGCTTATGCTTATCAAAGCGATCGTAGCCGCATAAAATGCGCAGCATTCAAATCAGATTACCTTTCGTTTAAAATTTAAGTGTATTAACGAAATCATGGCCTGTCTCTTTGATACTAACGCTCGTTCATAAGTACTGAAATACTTACTGGCCTTGTACACAATATACTACTTGATCTGGAATATTAGACCTCGTTAGCAATATTAAACTGTGAAGAATTCATATGAGAATTGTGCTAATTAATGAAATTTTTGCTCCAAGTGTGCTAATAATTATAAATGACGACATACATACGTAAGAGGCTTTTTGTGCCTAGCGTCTGGCAGCGATACCCGCCGGGCAATAATAAAACTTTCTGCTCTCGAGAACCTGTGTTCCTCTCGTACAGAGCAGCAGAAGACAGGAGACAGAGAGAGAGAGAGAGAGAGAGAGAGAGAGAGAGAGAGAGAGAGAGAAGGAGAACGAAACGCTTCAGATGAAAAAAGAACGGTAGATAGAGATCAACGGACAAAGTGTAGTATAAAGAGAAAAAGAAAAGAATCACAAGGATCTTGGGTGGCGGGGGTTGCTCTAGGTGAGTACAAGAATCGTGCAAATACGGAAGGGAAACGGATTCCTGTGGTAGGAGTGCTTGGGGCAAGGAGATCCTTGATGTACGAGACGTTTGTTTCGCGAGTCGGCCAACGACAGTTCAGCCGGTAAAGGGAAAGCCAAGATCGAACCAGCTTCGTGCACTTTGCGCTTTACGTGCGATAAATCCGGCTGACTTCTGGTAAGGAATAAGAATCGCGCCTTGACGTTCCATCGAGGAAGCAAGAAACTAGCGGAAAAATGTATTCTCTTTGGTTTGCCGCTGTAACGCGCCTGATACCCTGAGAAAGCTCCTAGATTAAGAAGTTTTTGTGCTGCGAGGTCACAGTCTGCCAATTAAGCTGGAAACATCTTTGACGAATATCGATATAAGTTTGGCAGATTTATTTATTGAAAATCATCGGAATTGGAATTTTGCTCGTTCAGTATGGTGAACAATAAATTAGTATTATGCATGGAACACAAGTTGATTAATGTATTTGATTAATGGCAACGACCAATAAGAATTCACAGTTTCATGTGGTTTGGAAGGTTCGTTTGAGTCACGATTAAAATATTTTCTTCATTTATTTATTTGTTTAATATTTCAACGAGTGACTTAGTAGGAATTCGATGTTTCTCAATTCTCAATTGATATTACCGAAGTTTCTCAACGAGTTTTTCACAGAATGATACTAGACATATGAATACGAAAGAACATTTATTTGATATATATAGCTGGAAGTAACTTTTTATAAGACGTTCAAGATCACATTCAGGATATTTAAAAAATTACCTCCTAAAAATTGTTAAATAAATATAAAAGTTTTAATTTATTTGAACGTCAATAAAGTCAAAGTTAATTCAAGATACCTTTGTAAAATCTGAAATTTAAACATGCAGGTTTCATTCTCAGGTTTGTCCGTTCTGACTAAACATTTTAGAATTTCTTGTTGGAAGGAACTTTGCCTGTACAGTGACTTTGTAAAATGTGTGTTCTTGTGGAATAGTGAAGCGTACCTGCATGGCGAAATTTAAATCCCGTTTTTCACATATGTCCACTTGTAGTACGGCAATCTTACTACATAAAAGAAACAGTAGGATAACGACGGTGCTTTGAGACTGTGGTTAAATTTAAAATTTTACTATACTCACGAAGCACCCTTTACACTAATAACTTAACCTTATTATACTTTCTTCGTCAGAGGAATATAAACTAACATTTTTAGAATGCAAATTGTGGGGTAAAAATAAAAGTTGTATTTGATTAGAATTTTGTATTACTTGGTTTGAAAGCTATAGGAACCAATAATTGTGATAGACTGATTAGTATCAGCACAATGATATAAATTGTAATAGCACAATAATAAGAAAATAATGAGAAAGAATAAGACATAAAATATGCGGGTATATTGCTATGTAATCTTTAATTTACAGAACATTACAGAAGATTAAACTTCATTTCAACAAAGTTGAATTCTCTATTGAAAAGAGTAATCAAAATATGATTATCTGAAACAATTAATAATCTATACAATAATTTTACAATTGCAATACTGTTACGAGAATTCCTAAATAAAATTATTAATTGCATCCATTATAAAACCAATTACATGTCAAACGTAACCGTACGAATTATTCAATATAAAAATAATAGACACATTATTATCTAATAAAATTAGTTATTAACGCAATAATATAATAGCAGCATTAATAGCAGTATCAACAAAAGTCTGAGATAAAATTAGAACACATTAAAGAACTAGTTACGTATGAAATAACGATACATCTGAATTAATTACGTACCTGAATACATATAATTATACAAGACACTTGATTCAAACAATTTCATGTATTTATTTCTTTCCATACAAGCTCGACGTCGATTCCTCCTACAGCTACGATATTACGAGAGATCAAAGGCAGCTGTGTTTAATTGTCAGCCGAACGATTGGACATGCTTGCAAAGTAAAAGAGCCACGTATAATGAATAGGAGATATTCGTTTACCATGCACTTATCCGCTGGCTTCTTTGACGAGGAAAGGATGAATGATCCTTAATGTCGACGAGGAACAGAAATCAAGCGTGCTGGATGGTCGTAATTATTTTTTATCGATCACTCCGGTCCCGGGCATGGAATGTTTCAGCGTTGCCGAAGAAAATGAAGGCGTACCGGTTCCTGCTTGAAAATTTATGGACTGCCCGCCTGATGGAGACTCATGTTTTATGAATGATCGCAACTTCGATGCAGCAGCATCCGACATCATTGCGGATGAATGGAGAAAACTCGGGAACTTCGTGGATGATTTCGTAACGTTCTCTCGTAAAGAGGACTGTTCAATCGGCTAGGGTAATTTATATCGGCGAGTGGAGATACTAAACCGATTCCAAATTATTCCCGATCCTCCTGCTCCACGCGGCCAGTTCTCTTATTTTCATTTAAATAACATCGACACGAAATACGCTTCTTTGTTTCGATTGCGATACTTGGTCCAGAGTTCGCAGGATAGATTGGACGACGAGAGAGAATATTCTTTGTAGTTTGTTTTCTGTGATTCTTTTATGTACTAGTTCTTCGTGATCCTAGATAATGACGTTGGTCTAATGGAATTAGATATGCAGCGAGTGATTGAATTTTGTGAATGGTAGACAAGAGAAAGTAGGGAGAGATTAAAATAAGAATGTATGGTTATTCGAAATTTTGGATATGATATATGTAATGATGAAGTCGATGTATTTGGAGTGATGTAAATGAATGTGCTCCTAGAAGTTTGTCTCGATTGAGCGAAAGAGATTGTAAAACAGCCAAAAATATTTAAAACAAATATAAAAGATACTCGTTTTAATATTCACCATTATAGAATATACATTTTTAAGATATTCTATTTAAAGATTAAATATTTTTCGCAATATTAGAAATATCTAATAGTTTGATTCGAACTTTTGCTTATCACATGTTCTATAAATAACGCATTTTCATAATCTTTTGGTGTTATTACGGGGCACAAGAATATCTTCGATACACTGCGTATCAATCAAATAATGCAGCTGATTTTTATCTTGAATATGGTTTATTTGCATGAAAATAACGCGGAGAATTGATGGAATTATAAGATAATCACTGGATCCATGTTACATAGTTGGTATTAAAGATAATATCAATTTCGATGTTAATAATATATTGGAGGTAATTTCGATATTGAGCATAATAATAAATATATTGATAATATATTCTGACCATCACGACATGGGATTTATATAATTAGCTGTTTACCATTCGCATAGTTAATAGCCTCTTTTGTCGCTACATTAAAGAGGATTATTATGAATTTTTAAGAAGGTTTAAGGATATAAGGGTGGGATTTTATCTGCTCAAAGAAGCGTAAAAAGCTAATGAGCTGAAAATTCCGTTGCATGAACGGAACACTATAATCTAGTAATTTTCTAAAATTCTGTTTTACACAGTTTTTATAATGGCGGATAATAAGAATGGAAAATAGGAGAAACCAGTTGAGAATTCAAGTTCTTTTATTATATTTCTGACTGTACGGTTGCGCAATTGCATCCTCACTACACCTTTGCTTATAGAGTAACGATTTTCCAATTATACGTATATTTAGAATGGATGAGTTGGTGGTATCGACTAGAAAATCGGTAGAGAAATTAGAAATTTTTAGATTGATAATATCTAGAAATTCAGATGGCGAACTAGTTATATGGAATGTCTACTTAAATACGTAAGATGTTCGTTACAAGCAACAAATAAAATATATGTATTTCGATTAACTCGTACAGATATTTCGGTGTTTGATGTATCACTTCTATAGTAAATCGACTATATATTAGAATAGCGCTAATTTTCATCAGTCGAAGAGCGAATAATTAACATTTTATGTTATATATACATTCATTCCTCTACTCAATAATTAAGATATGCTATGTATGTTAAATGATTAGATTTAGGACAAGTGAAATTTAAGCAGATTAGGCTAAGTTAATTGGTTTAGCTGCGGATTACGTAAGTTAGATAGGATGAGCAGACCAAGGTTTATTTAAATCGATTAAACCTTGATCGCCTTAGACCTCGCGAAGACGTTCGCTGGATCAAATTATCGATTAAAATTAATTATCATTGATACCTGATAGCATTGATATCGCTGCAGAAAAAGATACTCATATCTGTATTGAGATTGATTTCATATTTCATACACTATGTGTATTATGAATTTATTAAATTTTGCATGTCACTGCTGAATTCCATATGCAATATATAGTTTTCGATATTCCATGTATCGATACGTGAACATTTTTAATTTTCAAATTTAAATTCGCCGACATGTATCAATCAATATTATTTTATTAGAATTATAAGGCACACGTGGCGAAATAATGATGAATATAAACGCATGGAAGTATTCGCTAGATCTTAAACGATACAAAATTTGTTAGAATTGAATTTAATTAATTGATATGTGAATACAATAATAAATGCAGTGATGTGCAAATACATTTTGTAACCACCGTATGCCTCTAAACCACAACACCGATACATCATTTCAAACAACTATGCTACCTACCCAACGTGCTCTAATAGCAATTTATAGAGCATCAACACCACTGTTTTCCCAGTTTGCTGTCATAAAGGAACGAAATACGTGTGCTTGAAACGAATAGGATGGCATGAGCGGCTAGAAAGCGTCACGTCTCGGTTGGTTTGATAGGACCGGTGTCGCGCATTCACGGCCACGTTTCCCAAGCCGCGTTACCTACAAAAATGTCCAAAGATATCCGCTTCGCTGTTCCTCTCGACAAATCCTATTAAATCCGGCCAGCAGTCCGCGGGGACGCCGGCAACGGAGCGCGACGTTAAGCGCGGGGTAAGTTCGACAAAATAGCGTCGACTCGAATTCAACTAGGCGCCGCGGCTCCGTTAATGGAACGATTGTCTCGAAAAATATTCATTTGAATTGACGACAGAGTCGCCTACGGCGCAATGAAATATAATTAGAGAGAAGGGAGAAACGCGAGGGAAAATGAGACAGGGAGGGAAAACGCGATGTTCGCTGGCTGAAGAGAGAAACACGAGCTATGGGTGTAGTTGGTACGTGTGCACGAGCGACACACAAGTATCGAAAGTGGGAAAGAGTTATTTGATCGTCAGAGTAAAATTTAATTTTGGACTTGAGCTTTTTGTGAAATTGCTTTTTCGTCTATGCGTCTATGTTTGGTCGAGTTTGCTTAATGAGGATTGGGTTTGTAATGAGTTTGAGTCTTATTGTCATTTAGTTGATTGGTATTATATCTTGAAGCACAGAAGAGGAGTCAAAATTCGAAATAAGTGATTACGTGTCAAGCGATATTTAAAGCGGAGGAAATGAAAGTGGAGATGCAAAATTTAAGGCATGTGTGTAAAAATGTTAGTATATTACGATAGTATATTAACGATAGTAACTATTCTTCCGATAATAGATATCCTTGAAACGTTACAACAAAAATATTAATAAAACCAAACGGTGGTCAATGTATTAGCAATTTAGCCGTCTCGTAGTCGCGTTTCTAACGAAACGCAATACCAAGATGAAGAAACTGGCAATCGAGGCGTTGAAAAGGCGACTCGAATGCACGTAACCTAACTCTGCCCTGTGTTTTGAAATTTATGTGGGAATCCGCGTCAGTTATAAAAGTTTTCTTTCGTCGAGAATACAGTGGATTTTCGAAATTGAATATGCATTTGGCATATTATCCGCGCACAGTAGGCGGGAATGGAAACGTAAACGCGGAGAAGATAGACCGGCTGGACGGTGTAAGGGGTGAAGAAGGATGGAGGGACCTCGAAACGAACCATGGAGAATTGAAGTTCCCGAGAAAAATCTCAAGTGTCGAAAGAAAGAGAGAGAGAGAGAGGCTAGGTAGAGGAAACGAGAAAGAGGGTGAGAGTGAGAGAGAGTAACACCTCGCGCGATGCTCCTAAGGAGAATATAAATTTTCATTAAAGCGGAGTAGTAAAAGTAGCGCGACTTCTCTATTTTAAAAGGAAAATACTCGTCCCACCACTCGATTTCTCTTGCTCCCGTACAAATTTTTAAGAAGTCTGCTCCGTCGAAATTTATGAAAACTTCGCAAGCACCCGGCCATGCCCGAGCTCTCTGCATCTTTGTGAATGTTTAATGGCGCGTTATCGACGGCGATGCACGACTGTTGACATAAGAAAAGTGCCGTGGTAACTCGAGAAATTGATACAATGAGAGGTTTCTAACGTTTCAATGATATATATGCGGTGGGGTAGTGTTGGATTATTTAGTTGCATTTATTATTGTTACTTATAGCGTTGTGACTATATTCGGAGTAAAATAATACAATTTGTGCATATGTAATTTTATCAAAACCTTAAAGTCCGGAAATAGAAAGGTTCTTTGATTAAGACAAGAACAAGAATCGCTTATCATTGGAAAGTGAAATAAATGGCGGTAAGATTGGAATCCTTTCGTTGTCCGATAAGAATATAGTATCATAGTAAAATTTAAAATTATCGAATTTTATTAATTATATTAATACAAATGGTATGTCAGATTGTTTGTGTGATATGAATCTTGAAAATACAACGTCCAACAAATTCCAACGATTTCCTTCTCATTAAATTTCGATATTCTATCAATGGCAGATAATTACGTGTGCTTAAATACGTATTTTACATTTGTTATCAAACAGCAATAAAATCTTATGTATGATTAATATCATCGATATTTCAATAAATTAACAGGCTTTCTATAGTAACGTAGTACAATTGAAATGCTATAAACTTAATTTTCTCCTTAATCATTTAAAACCTATCCTATTTTAATTTTTATCAAACTTCAATGAACAATTATATTTTCTTAGGATTTCTGCTAGATATTTGATAAAATACATATACTTTCACTTTCTGAATAACTTACTGAAACGTATTTTAGTTTAAATAACCTTTTAACGACTCTCTCTCTCTCTCTCTCTCTTTCTCTCTTTCTATTCTCCCCTTCTTGCAAAAGCTTTTGAAACTTTACACAACCCTATAGTTAACGCTGAAGAATCCTTAAGTGCTAAATCTCTGTCTCATTACCATTGTAATGTACCCATTCCCTGCTAAGCTAATATTTTCGACAGCAAAACTTTATCTAAATACAACATCGTGACCTGAGCCACGCCATAGACCTTCATATAATTTATCTTCATTTTTCTTTCGTTTAAAAATTCTAAAAATTAATTCAGTTGTCAGTGGTAAATTGATCGTAATGAAATTTTTCTGTTATCTAACAAATGATTTAATGGCTGCATAGTAGAGTAATAGTCGACTGATGGGTTATTAAAATATTTTTGGTCAGCCCATTCCATGTCAAATCGATCATTTTTTGACGTTTATGTCAGGGACATTTTTCAAAGTAAACTAGGATGTAGTGCGCGTAAAATTAGAAGAGGATTAAGTCATCATTCTGCTGGCTTTGAATTTATTTGATAAATAGTGAAATCTGACTTTCGCAATTTTTGACAAAATTACTTGAACTTGCAGAGTAGATTAAGTCTTTATCAAGTCATGTATCTTGAAAGTGACATAGCGAATCATCTGTGTAAATAGATTAAGTTTCATATTATTTTAAATTTTGTATTAATCACTCCCTTACTATATCTTCTTATTATATCATTGGTACTAGTACTCCACTGAATATTGCAGTAGCAGCGATTATTGATTCTTAATTCTCAGATAAAATGAAAGAAGCAAAGTGAATTAGAATTTCCTCCCTCGCAAAAATTTCCTCGAATGAAGCTTTGGCGCGAAAGAATTAATTGAAGTTAAGATTAAATTATTACAATTTTTAAATATATTTCAAAAATAGTATCAATAAAGAATCTAAACAAATAATAATACAAACTCCATTTTCACTTGATAAAACTAGTAAATTTATTTGACGATCAAAATTTTATTAAAAACACTATCAAATTAATCTATACCATAAAAAAATACTAATTTCGTTAAAAAGAAAAAAAGAAAAAATAATACAATCTACGTTCTACTCGAATTTATCAGTCCACTATATTATCACTGTAACAGCCTAACTTCTCTTCTTTTACCTCCACTTTCTCAAGCGATAGGCACCAGTCAGCCAGGTTGCAGCATGTCGCTAGGACGAATACCAGTCGGCGATATATCAAATCTCTTTCTAATAACACCGTCGAGGCTCGTGCAATACTCGCGAGACGCCGCGCCATGAAGGTGTCCAATATGGTGACACTCGTAGAACGACACCTGAGAAACGAGAGTTGCGCCGCCAAGTTAAAGCGTCGCGTAATCCGTGGGGTTTAGTCGGTGAGAAAACTCAGATTCAAGTTATCTTCCTTTCTTTTTCCAGGCTATGACGGTCCGGTAGGAAAGGCCAAGGTAATACATGGCGAAGCGCGGCCATCATCCAGCAACTTAACCGACCAAGATCGGCTTCGGTCTCCGTCAGAGGAACGCTTCTTGCCCCTTACACTTCAACCTACCTTCTGCACCCTTCAACTATATTCTCCGGCGAAAGCGAGGTCAGCTTATGAGAAATCCCTCCCACCGCGTGCTAACATTACGGTTCAGTTCTCGCTCGCCCGAGCAACTCCCTAGAGCTGTCTATTAAATACCTAATATCAACTCATGCTCGCGCCCTCGCCTACCCCGTTTCACCCCCTGCCACTCACGCCAGCTATTCCTCCCTCCATCATCTCACCCTTCGTCTCGTACATCCCTTTCCTACCTTTTGTTTCTTGTTTTCACTCTCCTTCGTCCTTTCCTGCCTCCTATCTATCCTGCACCCTTTTCTTGCTTCGACATCCAGCGACACTTACGCATATATGATATATTGTAGCAGCTTACGAAGGTATTCGAACACTTGTAAAAATCTTTCGTAAATATATTATGGAATGCATACGTAGGAGCACTGTCGAGCATGAATATTAGGGTACCTGCTAATATTTAGTACAGATTATATGCTTTTCACTGCCTTTGTTTTCCAAGTATTTTATCACACATAAATCTGTTGTACTATACGGCGTATATAGCCATAATATGGCATTAACATTGTACTTTATGTATTCTTTTCCAGACTATGCGCATTCCGTGCAATTTCGATTTAGATTGCCTATAAATGCATAAAAATCCTCTGCTCGTTATTCATCTAGACCGAAGTGCTAATGAAATTTCCAAATGCTTCACGTAACACACTTAATGTACGCATAAAAGCGTATTGCTACCGTAGATGTTCGAATACTTTCATGAATTACCGTAGCTACTCGACAGCAACGATTCCAAGCTTTAGTTTCACATTCTCAGACAATCCTTCCTCTGGGTCGTACCTCTTTCTCCTTGTTCCTCATATAGCGCGGTGGCGTTCTCCGAACCTAATCCAAAACGTGCCGAACGCTATTCGCATTATCATTCTTGTAGCAGACAACGGAAAGTTTGTTTAGACCCGGTTCTCTTTCGACAGCCCGGTTCGACATCGACACCGGCGTTAGTTCGAGCACGGTCGGACGTGGAAAAGGAGGTGGCAGCAGGATGGGACGACACTGCCGAGCCACGTCTCATCCAGTAGTAATGTTATACGAGTTTTGAGCACTTTGCACGCTAATCTCTGGCACGGGAGTTGGTTCTCCTTGGAGAACCACCTGGAGACCCGATTCTCTGTATCTATATATAACACGCGATGATACCGACCGATTATACTGCGTGCCAGATCTGAGACTAAGGGGATGCTCCTGTTACGTGTACTATCGCGACAATGTCAGTAAAGTAAATTTCCTTCGCGGAGGTGTCACATTTTCGTTTTCTTCTTGAATTATAATCTTTCTGGATGAGATAAGGGTTTTGAGTTTGATAAAATGTTATTCGAAGCATGATATTGTTTATTTCGTAGGTGGTAGGTATGTTGTTGGTTGTTGAGAAATATAGTTAGATATATGTGAAAATATTTCACTGCTTGGGCATTCGATAATCGTTTGAAATATAATTCTGTAAGCTGTAATTTTTGTTTTCCAATTGTTAGACCATCGCTATATAAATTTCATCATTGATGAAATATGAGATATTTGTGAGAAATAGTTTTTAACTTATCTTCTTTTCTGTATTGATATATTCTGTCATTATCCTTATTGATGCGTTGCAGCGAAATACGACTTGAGGAAGACTTAAAATCGATTTTCCACGAGAGGTCTGGCAAAGCGTTATCATTAGGGAATCATCCATCGTGGAAAGTTGTCACATTACGCTATAATAAATTGCTCTGACCTGCCCTTCTCTGTCGCTCCACTGTCTTCGAAGTTTGCTAGATTACGCTTAAATTAACACATAATTCCTGGATGATTTGATTGACTCGTCGTAGGGAGTAACGAGCGTAAACGGTGAACGTAAACGAGCCACCCGTGAAAGGATAATCACCGTTTTATTACATATTTATTTATATGATACAGAAAATTTGTATATAGAAAATTCGAAGATATATATATATATATGGACTTATGAGTATAACCAATGTTTCTACAAAGAAGTTAAAAAAAGGGAAAGCATTTAAAAATTATATACAGTAGTTGTTCATAACAAGCAAATGAAAATATTTCTACTTCGCTTAAAAAAACTAAGATGACTTCAATATTTCCGTAACTTTTCCGTTCTAAATAAAAATGGTTTCATTAGACGATGCTCTTTTTGTAAAACCATGCAGTTTTTGTTCCGATATGTATATTTCATTTTTTAAAAGCGGAGAAATTATTTTAGATTATATGATGGAATATTAGCTATAAACGAATCGTTTCAATTCAATACACGAATAGATACGATAGAAGGCATGCATGCAAATGTATAGAATAAAATTGCGAAAAAACTAGCTATTTTTTATATTAATATTTATAATACGCTATAACAAAGTTTGTGTACGGTCATTAGAACTATAAATTTCCGATAAAAAGTGTGTTACGACGCTTCATTTTTATTCTAGACGAGATGACCATGACTCGAAACAAAGGTTCGTAACTTTATTCCAAAAATTTTGTGCTTCGAAACTGGAATTCCATTTCATTCAAACTCGAAGAATCGATCAGTTCTCGTTCATGGGCAATGATGGACGTTGGGGAATGAAATTTTAGTCCCACTTCGCACGGTTATTAGCGCGAAACGCACGATATGATTAGGAAAATGCAGGTTCAGCTGGCTGGCCATCCACGTAATACGCGGGATTACCTTTATCGAATCAAAGGATTAAGAATCAATATGGCATGCATTTGCGGACCGTTTATCTAGCTGGGTGTTATCAGTTTTTGCTTGAATCGATTGGAGCCTGTTTCGCGTCTAATCATATTGTACAAAATGGCAAATCCGTGGACTTGTCTATCCAGAACAGTGGTGGTTCGTTGAAAAGTCAAAACATATAGATTTTCCGCCCGTCCAAATTTATGACACGGACGTATCGAGTCTGCGAGTTTTAAAATTCAATTTCGCAGGTCGTAGGTTGGGCATGAATTTATTTGACTGTACGTTCAAACTTGATGTGTGTAAGATTTATAATACGATCGTAAAGTATCGGTATTTTCGGAGGTTTCCAAATTGAGCTATACGATATACACGCTTTCTATGAAGTAGAGTAGACTATTTTAACAAGTTAACATGTGGATGGAAGTAATTTAAGAAATTTAAAGATAATACACTGCGGTTGATGAAAGAATATTTATTATGATGCTTTATATCAGAGAAGGGAAAATTAATTTGTATCATTATTATTTATCACTATCTATTAATGTACTCACGAGTTTCATTATTAATTTATCAAATAAATATAAGAATGAAATAGACGCAACTAATAATTTCATTGAAACATATTGATAAATTGCTTGTTCTAAGTATTTCTGAATAAATATGGATTGCTAAATTATTATTGAATATTAATGTATAAACGTTTTAAATAGATAATTCTTGTCAGGTACGCAGCATCAATACAATATTTTTCTGTTTTTTATTAATTTCAAAATTCATTTGTAGAGAAGAGTTATGATATCAGAGAATCTAACGATTGGCAAATAATTTTTAAATATTTTACTAAATTATGCGATCGTTTTACATGAAGTTTTCAAAAAAGTTACAAAAATATCGAAAATAGAAACGTTGCATCGAGGTTTCAATTCAGGAACTGTTTCATATACGTAAATTCCAGATTAATTTCGACCGTTGCTATGAATTGGTTTCTATGGTTCACACATTGCTCTTCTAATTGAAAAGTATCAGTTTTTATGAAATTTCTGCCATAAAGTAATACTAAAATGTTGTACTGCATAAGCTAAATGATCACTTTACATTCCCTGCGATATTTTTTCATCGAACTATCACGCTGGAGAGCTTTTATCAAATATCTGTGTTATTACATTTCCCGATTGAACACGACGAAGTTATTAAGCTTGGAAATGGAAAAAGATAAAGTTTATAACTTTTGTGACGCAACGTTTGACATATTAAAGGTATTAATAAACTGTGCTTCAACAATGGTTTAATTTATTTTAATAGACAAGAAATCGTTTACCAAAGTTTCCATCGAGTTTCGATAAATAAATGTATTTCAATAAACTTATTTTCCTATAAATATAATCAATTAATAAACGACCAATTCAAAGAAATTATAGAATTAAATAGAGAAAAGTTGATAAAAAATGGACAATTATTTAACATAAACTTTTTAAGACATAAGCAATTTACTTTACATTAGATAATGATCTATTTCCTCAAAAGGAACGTGTAGTAGAATTATATTGGATCATCGTCGGATAGTCATCTTCCAATCAAATCACTTGCCAGGATTAATCATAACTTCTTGTTTGCATCAAACTAATTTTGTGTCTGTTTATTATTCTATTTACTTCATCAATTAATTGCTTCGGTAAAGTTATTTGCTCACTGAAGTAGGAATAACGCACTTGATGGATGATGGGTCCAAATCATATACAATATGATATAAATTTAATATATTAAATTTAATATAACATATTAAATCTAGAAAAGTATACTCTATATTAGATATTGATCAATTTTCTTAAAAGCAACATGTAACATAATTATATTTGATCATCGTCGGGAAATCATCTTCCCATCAAATCACTTACCAGGATTAATCATAACTTCTTGTTTGCATCAAACTAATTTTGTGTCTGTTTATCATTCTGCTTCATCGATTAATTGCTTAGGTAACGTTATTTGTACATTGGAATAGAAATACCGTAGTTAGTAGTAGATGATGAGTTAAAGTCATTAAATACTGTGATATTAAGTATGAAGATTGAAATTTCAAGTATGAGCTTCTAATAAATTAATAGATTTACAATTTACGTAATACTAAACGTTCTACGATCTTTCACATTCCATATTCTTCATATACAGTTATAGTTGATCATAACATCTCTTTCATCAATATATTTAACAATACAAAATTATTCTTATACGCATATATCAATAAAAATATTTAACAATACGAATATGTTAACAATATCTTCTTCGCTAAAATCGTTAAGCTACATCTAGAAATATCTATCTAAAGTCATCTTTCTCATGAAAATATCTAACAATAGGAATCCTATTAGTATATCACTATCTACCAATATCTCTTAACATCTGATATCTCCCTCGCTAAAATAATCATGATAATATAAATCCGAAATAAGCAGCATCACGTGCCAGTTCTAGCAATACCCAACGAAATTTTTCTCACCGAAATACCCAACAACACGAAACTATACTTACATCCCACTTAATCCTCAGCCAAGAGGATCCTCGTGATCGGCAAACGTATTACGCGTCGTCTGCGCGTGTAATAGTAGGGGATTATGGACATCAGACTAAGGAATTGGGAATCAATATTGCGGGTATTTACGGAAGGACTCACCAAAGCAGTCTCGCCTCTTCCTCTGTTCCTGTCACTAATTGCTCGCCTCTGCTGCTCGTGAATTGCCGCTGCTTTAATTAAATCGGTTTATTAAGTCTTCGAACGGATGCACCCGCATTGTGATTCCTTCGTTCGTGCCAATCCCGACCTTCTTCGTCCTCCTCGGTCACCACCGTCTCTTCCTTCTCTTTTCTTTTCTTTTCTTCGCTTCTTTCCGTCCTTCATTTGCCACCTTCTCTTCCTCCCTCATTTCTTCTCCGTAGCCTTCTTCTGCGATACGTATCGCGTTTATATCGCCGGCAAGCACGTTCGACTTTACGATCCGTGTTAATACCTCGTGGATAACCGCGTCGAGGAAAAAGGCGGTCCAACTTCGCGGAAAGTTTTTCGAGCATCCGCGCGCCGATGCGATGCTAAGCTCGGTTCGTTCTCATAAAGTAAAGATCGACGGTTGAATTAAACATTAGACTGCACACGCGTCGTCCCGAATTATTTCCTGAATTAAGTACCGGCTGCCCTGTAACTTCTCGATCGAATATCTATCTTGCTAGAGAAGCAACCCCGATTTTTGTTTGTCAGATGATGTACTTTCTTTCTTCTTTTTATCTCACTTTACTTGTTTGAATTTTGTTCGCTATCTCTTAAGGTTTAGATTCTCACGGTTCCATTTACTTATTAACTTTTCGATCAGTTCGGTTTTATTACATTATTTCGGTTCGAGTCCCTCGTAAAGTAATTTATCGTTCTAAGATGGATATGTGCTATAATGAATACCTTTTCTTTGGGAATGGAGTTTTCTTCTTCGTTTTCTGTAATATTTAGGTTTTTGTTATTGCTGGTCTCTCGAAAGATTTTCTAAGTCGATGAAAATTATTAGTTAGACGTAAGAGAGGCTTGTGAAATTAAGTTACCTGAAATTGCTTATATTGTTCGCTTGTAATCTTCATATTCAGTGAATTTCATTATTGAAATTAGTAAAGCCAGAAACCCTAGGAAAAATGAAAAAATTAATTTTCATTTCAATTAATACGATGCTATAAATTATACGTATAATATTTTTACACATGCATACACGCGAATGCAGTTTAAAGAAAATACGAATATCTAATAGATTTTTATATTTTTATTATACCTGTATACTTATTTTATTGTTTATTAGCTAAATATATTTATTTTCTTGGTTGAGAAGGAGATGAGGAAATCATAATTCGCTAATTTTGTCAAAGCATAATTCGTGGCGCAATAAATCCAGGAACATCAACGATGATTAAACAATACATGGCTGCGCGTGTAAGCGGGAGCTTAGATAAGCTTTAGGTTAAGCTCGTGCGCCAGTGCTCGTGCACTAGAGATTTGTGTAAATTTACCGTCTCGTAGTACTCGCACATTCTCCTTGATAGTTAGTGATTTGCATTGCATTATGTGTCTGCACATAATCACAACGGAATTCGCATATGCATGTAAGTACGAAATAGAATTTATTTGCTCAAGTTACTTTACCTTCTGTATCGAATTGTCACTAACACAATATTTATATTGATGAAAATATAAATATCCAAGGCGTAGTGTACTATTATTACGTTCAATTATAATTGAATCGAAAGCTCTGCTTACAATTATTATATTAAAAATTCCAAAACGTAAAATAAAGTATTGTAAAAGAATTCTGCGTCATAAAGTACACCTAGTTTGCCTATTATTATCATAATTATCGATAACAATTGAAAACCGCAGCTGCACGATACGATAAATCATATTTTCGAAACTACCCTTCCATTTAATTTTGGGATAAAATGTGTGTTCATTGAAAATTTTCGTACTAATTGCTCGTTTAGATAAGAAAATTGAGAAACTTGCAAAAAGTTGAATTAATCAGTTTTGCTTCCGAGAAAATCACATAGTTCTCATGTTAAGCGAATAATACGAACTGTTTTCAACTTAATCTCTGCGTTCAACATTTTCTTATAACTTTATAACAAATGAATCATTCATAGCAAAACCGTAAACGATATTTTTTTTTCTTTTTTTACTTATTGATTATGTACCTATAATCGGTTTAAAAAAAGAAAATATCTGTACAATCGTTACACGTTGTGTTCCGCAATTTGGTTACGAGTAAACGGCTTTATTCTACGTCGCGAGCAGAGGATTCACGTGCCTTTAAGGGAAAAAGCGGAGATAGAAAACGAGTAAGCGGCTTCTTTCTCTTCCTTTCATCTTCCGTTGCATCCAGCCACGGCATACATATTTATTCAACGTGCGTAGACTTCTCGTCTTGTAAAACTACGCGGCCGTCGACATATCCTCCTTATTCAACGGAATACCAAGGGACATTTACAAAATCCGGGACGGTGTGTTCCGAACGTTTCGCGTATCGGTGCAGCTGCCATTTGTATCGTTTGAAATTGGCAATGCTTCAAACCAGAGTCCCCGCAATCTTACACTGTCATATCAGTTTCGAGTACGCGAAACGTAAAACCTGGGTAAAACCGTGATGATCGTACAAGAAATCCGACGCACAGCTATTTGTTATTCTTCTTGCACTTGAATTAAGGGTACTTCATTTTATGCGCAAACGCGTGCCACTGCGAAAAAATAAAGATCTACCAGCTTGAAGGTTGTTGTTCGAACTGGTGACGTTGAGATATTATGCAGTTTCTGACAGATTTTAGAGGAAATAGCGCTATTTGAGGAAAAATATTGATTTAGAAAATTTATTTAATATCTTCTTCTTGCATTATATGATTTTTCGTATATTTTCCATTTTAATTTTTGTTATACTTTGCTTAGTAATAGTTCCAGCGATAAACGAATTTGTACTCGTCTACCTATTTGAGAGTCGGTGTCTCATGGCAGTAGCCAGAAAGAACGAGTCAAGTTTTGACCACGTAAATCCGTATAACTACATGTAAAATCGTGGCTTTTGCCAGGTCCGAGTTTCCTTGAATTTTTACGGAAAGTACCTTTCGCTGTCCGCTTCCCTGGCCGCGATGGCAGTTTCGAAGGATGTTTCTTGTCAGCACTGGCAGCTAATAAATATTTATAAATCAACGAGGAAACGTATTCGTGCGAATAGTAGATCCACGGGGGCATTTATGCGGGAAAAGAATGAATCTGCTGACCAATGTCACTGGAAATGAAATCCATTCATTTCCGATATCGCATCGGCTCGAAACAGGGAGAATAAAATGACCAGGTTCGAAGGACGCTCATTCCCGTGTCAACGTAAAGACGTGTCGAAAATAATCCTGATCACGGGTGTCGTAAATGATATAGGATGAAAATGTACCGCACACCTGCCTTGCATTTTGATGCGGCCTTTGCCTATGATGATGTCACAATATTTCACATTCCAAGAGGAATTTTAAAAGTAGTAATTGTCATCCAGTGTAATTACTAAGCTACTTGTTTATTGTCGTGGATATTAATCTGTACTTACACGAATATTAATCAATACTTATGTATTGTGTTTTTATAAACAGAACTAGGGAAATATTTCCCACGGAAAATTATATTAATGGATCTTAATTATTCGTGAATATCCTGAATTTCGTGACCACGTTAAATCGCGATAATTGTTACAGATGGTTTAAATATTTCACGATATTACTGCACGTTATATCTACTATTATCGTTTCTAATAATATTATTTCATCAGCATATTATATCCTCTAACAATCCGCGACAAAACCAAACCAAATATAAAAATTGCATCTGTATCACAACGATCTAATCATAACAACTTGAAATGCCATCCTCTAAAAATTGATCAATCAGAACCAAAGTAAAAGCTGACTAGTCTTAAGATGCTTAATGTGAATATTATTTAAATCGTCTAAAGCCACACATATCTGAAGCAGCCGTGTTTGAACATCGGCGTTTAACCAGCGGAGGGATGAGTGCTCCCTTCATCAAGGTCGAACGAGAAGCTTATATCGACGATGAAACAGCTCGATATCAGTTTCTCATCTAACTTTGATGACAATACCCGGCGAAACGTTGGGATCCGAATTCTATCACGCGTGGCTTACCCGGAAGCCCGAGATCCCTATTAACAGAGAACAAAACCTCGGAAGAAACGCGTCGATTTTGAAACGGTTTGACGGTCTGAGACTTTCTTGGGCCTCGGGGAGGGGAGGACATCGAAGAAGACAGAAACAAAAGAAAAAGAAACAAGAAAGAAGGGGATAGGAAAGGCAAGAGAAACGAGCGAGAGAAGCCGGCTAAGAAGAGGGAAAGGCGAGCAAGGGGCTACGAGATGAAATTCTCGAGTCATCCATTCTGCGTGTCAGGGGGGATTCCCGTGCGGCAAGAGGTACCGCCGCGTGGAATCGCTGTAGCCGAAGAAAAAGAGAAAAACTGGAGGACGCAGACGGTTGGAAGGCCGTGGAAGAGGACAGAAAACGAATCGGCGGCGAACCATAGCCACCCTGTAGTGATGGGCGTTCGAATCTCTTTGTTGCGCGTTTCCTCGTGCAACTCTTGCTGTTCGTACCAGAGACTTTCGGTTCTTAGAAAATCTCACTGAACGTAACAGTGTCTTAATCAATTTACGAAAGATTGCAAGAAATGAAATGGTTCGAGGTCTCTGATGCTTTTGACAATCTGATGAAATTTAGGCAGATCAATTGTTTTGAGGATGTAGGACTCAGTACGTTAAATGTAGTGATTACCATAGGGGCGAGTAAAAGGTTTTTTTGGTTTCTAGTAATTTCGAAGAATGTCACACCAATTGTTTAAGGGATGTAGAAATACATGTATCTGAATTTTTCTTATGAAAGATTCATAGAGAAGTGGATTATATTCATTGTCCCTTAACTATACAGAATTAAACATACGTATTTATTAAAATGACATTATTAGATCGCAAGATTTAATAGTTATATTAGATACAAAAAATCAATTGGTAAAGAAAGTGTTGGAGTTGAATGATATTATCGAAAGATCTTAAATATTATACAAGCATTCATAGTTTTATAAGTTTCGAAGGTTCTAAAACTACTACAAATTGTGAGAAGAGTCATGACAATCTAAACAATCAATTGGTTAACAAATTACTAAACATTAAAGTATTTCACAAGAATTTGTTAAACTATTTTACAGACTTTTAAAGTCTTGAAAGTTTCGCATCTGAAAAATAACTTACCTTGAAAGCGGTGGAGACTTGAAAGTTCTGACAATTTTGAAAGTCTTTAAAGACAGATCTGAAATTCTCAAATTAAAAAAAAATCGGTGAATACTTGGTTTAATTTTTATTGTTATTTCTTAAATTATTTGATTTTTTTAAATATTCACTATGGATTATTTATATATTCATCTATGGAATGCTGTACATATGGTAAATAAATGAATAAAGAACATAAATGAAATGTTTGTACAATTTGACAAGTAAATGAAACATCATTAATATTTAGGAGCATGTGAGGATGATTTACGAATGGAATGAGACTTATCCATAATTTTATGATTAACTTCTCATGAGAGTAATATTCTATTTCATATCTTACAATATGTAGCCATGAAACTGTCGTGGGATAATTAATACCAATGTATCATATTCCAATTATAATCGTTTCAAAATAATGATTTAAACGTTTGATTGTTTTATAATTCTCAAAACATATTATGTATAAATACTATATTAAACTGGCCAAGCCCCGTATTTAATCCTTTTTGAAATCTCCAGTCATCTTCGATTTATACTAATTAATAGCATTTGTAGGAATAATTCGAGAGAATTACACAGTATTCTTCTCAAGGAAATAAAATACCATCTTTAACTCTAGAGAGTAATTTCATCCCTGAAACATAAATATTTACCCACAGAAGAAACACACACTCAATATACATATACTAAAAAAAAAAAAAGAAAAAAAATGAAAATGCATATCCAATATTTTCAATCATTCTAGCTCCATGCAGTTTCATTAAAATTCATATTATAGCAAATAAATAATATTCTTTGAAATCTTTACTGGCAGCGAAAAATTTGAAATGACTTTCCAAATTATACAGCGATATTTATACCAAATTTTCCGTTTGCCAATTTTGTTCATTTCGTATAGTTGATCTTTTCGTATCGATCTGAAATTATATACCACAGATATTACTAATAACTGCCTTTACTTCAATAAATTTTCCGTTGAAAAATACCATAAAGTATAGTATACTTTTAAATTGACATCTTTTGACATTTTTTATCCTATGAAACACATATCGTAGTGATACCAAATTTCTAGCCTGTAATATATATATAGGTAATACTATCTATTATACTTACAAAGTTTGGACATGCATCGTATACGATTGGAAGCATCTTGAGGCCATCACTAACCAGGATCGGGGGTGAAAGCAACGGGGCGATGAAGAAGCAAGACACCGAAGATACTTCGTAGGGGTTCAGGCGAGAAAACTGTCAGCAAAGCTCAGATTGTATCACCGTTCCCAGAGGAAAGGTGCACCGTCCACTTGAAAACCTCCAGGCTTCCAGTAACCGCTCGTGCTCGTCAGCTTCTCATCCGTTACACACAAAATGCTTCCTACCTGTTCCTCCGTTTCCATTTCATCTTTCGTCTCTTTGTTTAGAGGCGACGAAGGCTGAGAGACGTTCGTCGAAATCAAAAAGTAGTTGCAACGTAACAGTTAAGACGCCCGACGGGATTGAACCTGTTCAAGAAACATGATAAATGTGTCGTGACTCGGTAAGAGTGATTAATTTACGTTGCAGATCACGACTACCTTTTTTAATGTCTGAAGTGAGCAAGAAATTCCCTTCAAAATTAGTTCGTTGGTGTTACTATTTAAAATAATAATAATAATTAAAATAATTTAATATCAAACGATAAAAATGATTAATGTTAATGTTAAATCTTTGTCGTATAAGATATAGAATGATAAATACAATTGAATAATCGAAGATTAAGTAACCTACGTAATACATTATATTTTCGTATATCTTAGTTGTTCTTTAAGTAGGACAGTATAATATAGCAGACTGATTCATTATGATATCAATATTCTACAAACACTAGAGAATACTGTGTATTATATTTCATGTGACTAAAGATTATCTTACGTTTATTGTTATTTCTGTAATGAAATTAAATGTAATTTATTAAACAAAAAGTATGAAAATTGACAAGGGTCATTGTTCAATTCATTTTGAGAAATAAGTACATTCTATTTTTCAATGTTTGCGACAGATCTTCATAATATGTTTAAAACTATTATATACATATCGACAAGCGTAATTTCATTGATTCACGAAATTTAACGAGGAATCAATTAACGAAGCTTCTGGATTAGACCCTCACGCGAGTTTTAATTAGCTTCAGTTAAAATAACGAGTGCTTCATTCCAGCCAATTTTATTTTTTCTTGATGAAAGCAACCATCAAATTCTTTGTTTTATTTCGTTGTTACTACGTAGGACGACCTCACGGGTCGCTATTAATTTCTTTTCCATCCGGAGAGATACAAGTTGTACCTATCGTTTCCACGTGTATCATGTAACGAATGTTATAGAAATTTTAACGGGACGAGTGGAAAAATGACTACCGCGAAATTCCTTCTCCTCGCCGCCGCATAAGAATTGCCTATGAATTTATCATGGCAATTCGCGGCTCACTGCGCATTGCCGGGGCCAAGATTTCAACGAATGTCCGGATCCATGACACGGAATCCTACAAGTTGCCCGACGGCTTCAGATACCCTTGAGATTTCCCGACGATTCTTTCCTGATCACTTCGAAACTTTTCGCTTAAGTGACATTCTGAAGTCTTCTATTATATACGTCAACCAAGACGAGCAATTCAACTCTACATATAAATCTAAAGTGTAGCAATCGTGTATTACACGCAGAAAGGAGAAATTGTTCAATGAATAAGAAAAAGGATGAGTTAGTTCTATTTTCTGACAGAGTAAAATAATTTGTAGGATTAATTTTCAAACTCATATTTCATTTGGATGGTCACTGTTGATGTAAAGTTCATAAATTGTTATAGATCACTTTCATAAAAATGAACGTAGCAAGAGTATAAATGTTATAATGTTATAAAATAATAAGTACTTCAATCTTAATGATACTTATTAAAACTTTTTAACAATTTTATTACGTTGTTTATTTTTTTTATACACGATTTATTGGAAGCACTAAAGACTTTTTCTCAAACAGCGAATCATTGCAATTTACATACGTCTAATTTTACAGACTCTTGAACAGAATATTGCATTATGTACCTAGTGCATAGTGCAAGGTGAAATTACACAAGTCGGTTAAACAACTTCATAATTACAGATGAGTTTCACGAGTTCCTTCGTTGTATAAATTCGTAGAAACATCTCATGTGTTGCTATGGTAATAGGAAGTAAATTAATTAAGGTAGAAGGGGAAAAGCGGTACATTTACATAGAAAAGTGACCTCATAATGAAGAACTTAATTTTTTACAACTATACTGCTTTAGTCTATTCGTTTCACAATAATCAAACTCGAGTGTTTTATGTTTAAGATTGTTACAAGTTTATATTTTAAATAGAAATTTATTTCATCTGCTATATAAATAATATTGCAAGTAACTTTATTTTACTTTGGATATTTTATATATTTTTACATATTCTGTACATCTTCTACTATCTATTCTGTATATCTTCTACTATATATTTTTAAAGATTAAACATTTGTAATATAATTATTATTGATACCTCTTCACATTATTTCATCTTTTCACTAAAATACCCTATTCTTAAAATTGCTAACATCGTTTACGTTAATATCAATTTCTATTCTGCTTTATCCTACAATTACAATATACTAAAGATGATATTTATTTACAAAGCAAACAGACGTTTGCCATGAAGCACAAAGGCTTTCTGCTCAACTTTGTCCCGATTCCACTCGAAGACATACGTTTGTACTCTGTTTATTTTAACTGGGTTGAAGGTAAAAAATGGTTCGCTTTAAACAGTGGAAGAAATTGCTTGTTATATCAGTAACGAGGCGATCTCGTTACAAGAGGCAACATGGAATCTCCGGTATCTATTGCCCGGGAAACAAAATGCTAATGGAGAGTGTACTGTAACTACACGAAAAGCATCGATATCTTGGCCAGTTTAAGAATGCTTGGCTGAGGCAAAGAGACAGGAGAAAATGAGATAGACAACGAGACAGAACGGACCAAGATAAGGAGAAGAAAAGTGTTCATTAAGACTGTAATGGGAGACGTTAAACAGGGTACATTAACGTTCGTGCTAAGCTTATAGTGTCTTAAAAAGCAAAGCTGTTCATAACTATGCTTTTCACAGAGCTGAACTTTAAGTATTTCTTAATATGGGTTGACAAAGAATTAAAGTAATGGTAAAATGAGGCTTGAATTTGTGGATGAATGAATTTACATATTATTAAATTAGCATGACCAAATACGCAAAGGAATCAGATATACAGAAAAGAATTTTAATTGTGGCAGGAAGTGGTGCAAAGCAAAGTATATTATAATGATAAAGGAAATTAAAGAAAATAGAAAACAATAATATATAGAATAATGTTACAAGTAATAATAGATGAATTAAAAAATAAGATTAACTAATGTATTTTAACAAAATAACACCTTTAAATTAAAATCTATTTTGTTGGTTTGGGAAACATTAAACGTTTCGTTTATTTATAATATTCTAATTCGGAAATATAGTATTTTCTATACGTATTATATTTTGTATCGTAGTATTGTACATGTATTTTATCATAAAATTATTTCTTATATTATGTTATAAATTTTTAATTTTTAATTTTTCTTTAATTCATAATCTGATATACTGATGAAGTTTTCCATAAACAAACATGTCTAATATTTCCTATAAGAGTTTACAATTATACTAAGACTACACCAATAATACTAACAATGATGTCCATGCATCATTAATTAATAGAACTTCATTTATTTAGTATGTATTCTTATCCACTACGTATTCTTTTATCTCGGAAAACTGCAGGTGAGCGTGAATGTTGGGAACGACGAGGAAAAGAATGGTCCCATTTTATTAGAAATGTACCCCTAGTAATTTTGTGACTAGAGTGAGTTATTCAACGCAGTATGTCCAACCTCAAGGCACAGCTTGGACGAAATAATACGCGCATTGGATTATTTACGTTCAAAATCGGTGCTCTTCGCCGTGTTCCTTTCTCTGAAAATATAAAATACATCCGGTATCGATACCGGCCTTATATTCAAGCACTACGATTTGAAAATGTTCCTTGGGATTGCAGAATTTTTAAGACATGCAATTTCGAAAGGAAAACATGTTTGCTACATTCAGCTGGTTGGCAAGCTAGATTAAAATTAAGTAACGTTAGGATGCATTTCATGTTTCCTTTAGCTTGAGGAATAATTTTCAACACAGTGTATTGTACAGTAGTAGCACATATGCTAAAAATATTTTGATTTAATAGATAATATCCTCATAATTTAACATATAATATTTTAATATACAATCGGCAGAATTATTCTACATGCGAAAATCAGTCAGAAACGTAAAATAAAGTTTTTCCATTTAAGACCTAATTTTCAGGAAAATAAAGTTTGAACATATGTAATTAAGAACCTATCTAGCGCACACGCACGATACGTTTCCAAATTTATTTTTCTTGAAAACAAGGCAATCTTATGAAGAAATATTATTCTACGTTTTTGACTTATTTTACGCGCAGTTTAACTTTCTGTCAATTACTCACCGCCGTTGCTAGTTAGTCAAGTCTAAGTATACCTGACAAATTTTCAAACCCGATCTTCTCGGAAAGAAAGCGCCATATAAAAAGAATTTATTCCATATTTCCGACTTATTTTTTCACGTAAAATCATCCCCTACCCGACTGTACCACCGATTACCAGGCATCCTGTATAAACGCATGGTGTACCATCTTAATTACGCTGAACTGATGGGAAAGAATGGCGGAATTGTTTGTAATTGGCGTGTAGTACGGTATAATGATTGCGGAATCACGATTCTAATGCAGTTTTTTAACGCGGTCAAACTGGAAGTATAACGTCCCGAATCAGTCAGCCTATCAAGAGCGAGCGACGGATATTGCACGCGATTCAACCGTTGGCCCCGAAAGGTTTCGAATAGAGGAGCGGTTCTCGATTTGGACGAGATTAAAGCGATTTACCGAATCAGAACGAACTAGTTCTCTATGAGAAGGGAGGTTGCGCGGATTTTCGGCTGGAAATCTGCAGAGGGCCGCATTATTTTGAGACCGGCTGGTTCGCCCGGCCATTGTGCGGCATTATACGGATAAAAGCTCTGCCCGTGTAGGTATAACGGAGGGATTTATTACGAATCGATAACTCCGGCCCTTGTCACTACTCTCCGATGAAATGTTTGCCCGACGCCCAAAAATAAATTCCCTCTTACACGATGCGTGAAAACTTGCACGGTTCTGTCGATATTGCTGCCCATTGCTTGTTCTCTCTTTTTTATCCCCATTCCCCCTTCCACTCTGTAGGATACTGCTACCTTTTATTTCGCTTGTTTTCGTTTCTCTAATGAGTGTTAGCTGCCGTTGGTGAAAAATGAAACAATGGAAGAATGACGTACGAGTGTGGCAACTGGATAGAAACTCGATGACGAAAGCATATTCTGACCAACTGGCGAAAAGAAATTGTTTTTGTATTTTTACTGGTTTCGTACTTTATGCCTGTAAATTGTAATCCCGGCTAGGTAATTTAATTTTATACGTATCACAGGCGTGTGGAAGTTAAAGAGAAGCTTTGGAAGAATGTAAACTCTTCCGATATGAAGATTTCTTAGAAATATCGTCGTATAAATTGAGAAGCTTACAAAACGCTTTTCAATAGTTGAAAATTAGACTCGTAATAAGAGGATGAAGATTCACTGATGCTATAAAAATTTGTGTCGTGAGATCTGTGACTTCTCGATTCAATTAAATATAACTTTCGTACGATGTAATCGCAGATACATTCGTAGTTGCATTTTCTTTTTAATACAGGTATTACTAAGTACAAATGCATGAGAGAAGTAAAAATTGTTTAATTTAAAGCGGCATAATTTCTTCCGTAGAAAAGGTAGAAAATATATTATGAATACGGAACCATCGATAAAATTGAGAAATTATTCAACTGAAAGGTTAAAACAGTAAACGATGTAAATAACGAAATTAATTTCATTACTTACATTATTTATCACCGTATCGAGCTTTCAACATATTGAAGCACGTGTATTTCGCAGCATATTGCAGATTTAAAGGGAATATAAATAGCAAAGAAAAATCTCCTCTTAGATTACTAAATTCATTATTTTCAGCCACCATCTAGCCGACATTTCAGATAGTTCTATCTTAATAATACCGAAGACAGCTCTGTCTTATTCGTAGATTTAAAACTTAAAATAAATTATCCGCCTCTTAAAATTATGATTCTCTAAGCCGTAATATCTTGTACTAGGTGCTACATAAAATTTACAGTCTTCCCCGCTAAAAAAGAAATTCCTTTCTTTTTTCCATTTAATTTCAACCCCTTGATTATAAATAACATATGATTTACCAGTGACAGATCGCATTTCAAACCATTCTTATCCAATAACTAATAACAGCTTTTTACAAACGTTTCGCGCAGTATCGTCGTAATTCGCTCTATATAGTAACTTTTCCTACTTTTTACGCCAATTCGACGCTCGATACATTCCAAGTTTACGACACGTTAAGCGCTACGTACGAGAGACAAGGCTCGTTACACGCACAAGGCGCTGGCAACGATAAAGTCGCGACGTTGAAAACCGGGTTTACACTGGCTGACGGCCAGTGACGTCGTAAAAATGTGAACGTCAGATCGTGACCACCGCGATACCGCCTGTGAAAAATTAAATATATCAAGTATCATATTTCAGGCTTCGCCGTTTTTACATTGTGCATGCGTTGACAATTTCGACGCGATTCGTTCTGTGTACACGGGATACACAGTTTGGATTGGCTCACGTATTGGATTCATGCATACGCGATAGAAATTTCGATTCGAATACAAAGAAACAATAGCATTGATGAATTAGAGAGTGTTTTTCATTCACGGGAAACCAGACGCGATACTTTTCTGATTTTCGGATATGAAAAATATTATTGTTGAGAAACTGAGTGCAAATACGATTGAATCAATTTGAAGAGTGGCTGAAAGAGGAATTTGTGACTAGTGAACAGACTGATATCGATACGTAATAATAATTATGTAGAAGGAAATGCTCGTGCATTTATGCAAAATTTAAAAGTATGAAAATGTGAAGAAGTTGTACATCATATACGAAAATGTAAAATATCTAGAATGGAGTATTTCTGTTATAACAATTTGATAGGTGAAAAGAATTTCTTAGTTACATTTATAGAATCAGCACTCGTAAATAATTCGACAATCGACATTTTATTATCAATATCGATATTAGTTTAATACAATACGGTATTGAATCAACACCCGTTTGGTATGTATCGAAGTTGTCGATACTTATTTGATATTTTAGCAAGATATTAATGTCCATCTCATACAGAAGTGGATATATTTTCAGAATTAACTGAACACGTTAAAATAATGAAAGAAATTTATGCTTGCGTGCAATTTAAGATATTTTATGTTATATCTTCCATATGATTGATTCATATGCAAATTAAACATGATGTTTAAGACATTCTCTATATATAATTACATAATTTTGTTGTTTGTAATTGTTATACATATTATATAATTACTTCCATATTTGAGATTGCCACTATTACGCGATTAATCAATACATTTGTGAAGTAAAACTGATATCGACTATGCTTGATACTGTTTGATATAGTACTGTAGTTCTTGGATCTATTATTTCCATACTAGAACTAACTGGAATGAAAATTAGACACCGTCGAAAGTTTGGTATATGAAATTTAATAAGAGTATAAATATTATAGTTGCTTCTTCATCGCAACGAAGTTTATTAAGTAGTAAGTTCTGTGTGTTATCCGACGTCAAAAGTTGGAAAATTTAAAATAAGAGTATGATAGCTCATCATGAGCTCCATTCTCACTTTTAACGGAATGCTTAATATTATGAACTATAAACTGTAATTATTTAATGCCATGATATATTTAATACTTTTATTTGTCCAATTTTTTGAGCAGCAGAGTTTTCACTTTCGATTAGAAGTATTATAAACGAGTCAACTATATCAATACGATATAAGATATTACACATAGTTTCAATCTTTTGAAATTGTCAGAAATATCCTGTTAGGTGTATTCTTTTATTCTGTTTTTTATGTACTAATACTCGTGTATCAGTTGTAATTTCTGTCTAGGTAACAATTAACTACTATTAATATTACGCGTTACAATGATTTCTGCAACTTTAATGGGATTATTGAAAATCCATGACATAATTGGATTACCACAAAGGCATACAATGATACTATTAGTTAAACATTGTTTCGGATCAAATTGAATTACGATATATTGTCTTGTATCATGAATGAAACTAATGATTATTTCAAGATTATGTGTGTGTTAAATGAAGAATGAAATTTAGCGTTTCTATTCATTTATAATATAGCCTTTATTCTAAAATAACTTCATGAGCTACATTTCATAGAAGCTCAAAGTGTTCCCCGTGTATGTCAATTATTTACGATATGGTACTATACTTGATAATTCGAAATTAGTAGTACTGTATCAATACGTATCAATTAACTTTAACTATTAATATTACTAAAATAATAGTACTTTAACGACTGGTAATATTAAATCATCTGATTATATCTATCTCTACGATTCTATTTACTATTAAATCTTTACTTACGAAAACGATTGCAAGATGATATACATACACAATGGATGAAAAATTTTACGTGTCCATTACGTACAGAGAACAACATTACACGTCCCTTTACAATTAGAGAAACGTCGAAATGTGGCGATCACGATAGACTTCAGGGTAGGCCGCGAATCAGCCTTATCTGTCTTAGCTATTGTCCCCGCACAGTTAAGGTAGTTAATCATCCCGAAGTTTACAAGGTGTTAGACGGTTAGCAACGCGGGAATTAATTTGTCGTGCGCGACGTCGCGGTAAATTGTCGCCACGATGATGCTGTTGCTGCTAACAGTAATACTCCTTCAATCCTGAAGACGATGTAATTGCTGCGAACGCATCTAAGATTCAGCGGTATATTACAAGATGACGAAACATACAAATTTCAACAAATCGTAAATAAAAGTACATAACTAGAGCAAACTTTTAAGTAAAATGTTTTGTATGTAAAATGTCTTACTATGAATCTTCAACATTTTCTTATCACATTCTGTGTCTTGCACGTGATTGATATTCTTCATGAATGATCGAAGGTAAATGTATAAGGAATTGTTGGTCGATCGTTTGCTCTGTTCAAAATTTTTCACGTTCAAGAATTTCTAAATTATCGTAA
The DNA here is from genome assembly GCA_014737475.1 of Bombus confusus. Lineage (NCBI taxonomy): Eukaryota > Metazoa > Arthropoda > Insecta > Hymenoptera > Apidae > Bombus > Bombus confusus. The sequence continues at coordinate 1,365,688 of JACXIV010000144.1, forward strand.
AATATCGTTATGGAATATCTATTAGAAAAAGAAAAGCCAAGCGATCAATATTATTAAATTAATATCTACGTGAATAGTAAAAATAGTATAAGAAGTAATGTCATTCCAAGTAATGTTAAAAGTTAAATCATCGGACTTTGAAATTGAGTGAAAGTAGAACGAATGAAAATGTCGATTTCAGGTGTTCTCTAAATTTATCAAACATTAGAATTTTTATATTACGATAGTTCGATAGCGCGCTTAACGACTAATCAATTTAGAAGTGAACAAAAGAAGTTAAATAAACGAATAAAGAACAAAAAGTAAGTGGTCATTCAGGAAAAATAGCAAGCTAAATATAAACAATTTATTCTTTCATTTTATGAAAAGAATGAAGTTTAAAGATTAAAATTAAAGATTGTGGTAGAAACCACAGGGAGATGGGATGATTAATCGATCAAGTTTTAATTCCGCGGGTGAAAATGTCATAATTACTTTGCGCGAGTTAAGCAGCTCTCAAATAATAGAACGGTGCTTCCACGCAGTCGAGCTTAAAATTTCTTCCGTTTCCTTCGTTCTCCTTAATTCTGAATCTGCTCAGGATCTTCCTGATGAGATCTCGAGCTACGGAACGGGCGCACCGTATCACATCAGTCGACGTACGCATCGGAAAACTGCTATTCTTTGGAAATATATGCACCGGTGCCGGAATGAAAAGGCTCCTGGAAAAATGAAGGAGGATGTTAGATTAGAAGGTGGAGCACATGATTCAGCGGAATATATTCCCAATCGAGGGATTCGAATGTATCTGAAAATTGGAGGTATTTCAGATTATAGAAAATTTGTATAGCTTGAGAATTGTAAGATACAGGGTGAGTAAATAAAAACTACCACTCGAAGTAACTCGTCGTCTGTTAGCTGTATCAAAAAGTGTTCGGAGTGAAGTCTATCGTACTTTTTCATGTTTTATATTTTCCGAGATATCAAGGCGGCCTTTGACTTCTTTAACAGTCGCCCCATATATTTTTTATACCTTGGTTATAGCCGCTAAAAAGACGAATTCAACGAGTTATAGCAAAGCGACCTTCAGTTGACTTTAATCGCCAAATCGAAACGAAAATTTGTAAAGAGTAACTTACTTTCAATTTTTCTGTTTAAAGTGCCTCAAAAAATATAAGTCATCAAAAGATCAAAATGTATTCAACTGACCAGGCTTCTTCTTAAATACAATAAAATTCCACTTAAAACATTTTCTGATAAGGTCAATAAAAAATAAATTCTTAACTAAATAAACTATATACTATAGTTTGTATAGTTTTTATCACGTATTTTAGTACATTCTATGTCTTTCATAATATATTACATTATTACGTAAAGCATCGCAACAAAATCATTTATACAGAGTGGGCAAAACAAAATGTTACACGCTGTTTTCCGTGAAACCACAGGTATCTGTGAATATGGACCGCAATTTTGTTTTTTCCTCCTTTTTTAATTAAATTGAACAGAGAGTTTAATTACTTAGCGCAACAAATTTTTCTAGGGATAAAGAAAATCCTCTAATTTATTTTAAATGAACAAAACCTTTTTCTTTTTTTGCTCGAATAGCTTCTATCCAATTTAGTAACATATACCTGAAACGTTTGCTCTGCCCTTCTCCGTGATGAGAATATGTTACGATATATCGTACGTTACACGTTATTGAACAAATTGCAACTACAACCACAATACAGTTGGAATTATGATCTATTAAGATAGAATTCGGATAAATAGCGTTTTACTGTAATACAAACTATCTTGACTTGGATCCGTAACTATCAATAAAAAAAGAGTAAAAAGGAATATCGCGAAACGGTATGTCGCTTATCCCTATGTATTGCATCATAAACGTATATGCTAAGTAGTGAAAACCACCGAACGACACATATGAACTGTCCCAAGCACTTGAACGCATAAAGAAGGAAAGTTACACTCACGGTTATTCCTGTCCCGTTTCCTTGGTTCTTCGTCCGCGTATACAATCCTGGCAGCAACGCGCACGCACTCGCGTTATACACGTTACAGCAGTTTCGTTCGAGGGAAAACTCCTGTAGCTGGAAATTCGTCGTACATACGTGGCACGTAACGATGCAGGAAAGTTATGTCGGCACGCGGTGTTCTGGTTCTACACAGCGAGAACCACATGGGGCTGTAGCCAGCGACTCGCGGGCTCACCCAGTGGAATTTCTAAAAGGTACGCGGTTACTGCGCTGAACGACGCGATCGTACCGCTGCCTACTGATGGCCTCTGTCTGTTAAAGTTCTGCGGACTATCGAAAGGCACAAAGGGTTAATTCGCTTGCCAGATTACTCGACTGGAGAAGCGTTCGAAAGGTAGGGAATGAGTTAAATAGCGAACAGTATCAGGGTTCTGATTCTTTGAAAGAGGATTTTTTCGAGGGGGCTTTTGACATAGGAAAGAGCACGGAATGAATTAGAAATTTATATGTTTGCCGCGAGGATAAAGTGTGTTTTGATTTCGAATTACTTTAATTCGAATGTTAGTAGATTGATACAGTTTGGAATAAACGTATTATACAAGTGCATTCTGTACTTTATGGAAGGGAATTTAGATAGAAATGTTTCGAATCTTATTTGGTAATAATATTAATTTTCATAAATATTAAATATTGATTAATAGTAGTTAATGTTAGTCGTAGTTAATTGTTATCTTCAATAATTAATCGCCACGTAGCATATCAAAGTAACCGGAATCATCAGAATGTCTCCGCTAATATGGATTATGATATAATATAACCGTAAAAAGAAGCACTTTTTGAGTTTTAGATTGCCGATTATTTCTATTTCTAGAAGTGGAAATGTTTGCTTAGAGTTCTAGAAATTCGCATATATCGCTGTCAATGGTATCAGTAAAGACGTGTGAATTACATCACTTCGTGTCAACAAGGAGATTGGATTCATCCGCTCGACACGTTCGAAGAATATTGTTGACAATTATTAGACACAATGATTGGTAATTAAAATTTTTTATTATCAGACAATCAGCGTGTCGTTAAAAATATTCCGAAATTTTTTATTTTAGGGAAATCTGTTTTACCTTTACTAATGAATATAAAATATGCATTTAGTAATAGATATTAGCTAAAGAAATAATTTTATAAACTATATTTTCTATATAAATTTAAATTTCTCTCTCAAAGTTGAATTCATTTACTATGCTAAATGCTTCCTTTCTAATTCACTGCCTAACTTACTTCACCATTTTATTAAATGTTACGATATTAAGTTTCACATTACACGGCGCACAAACGCGGAAACGCGTAATGAATAGAATCAGTCTATGGAATCTGGAATAATTCAGAGTTCAAGTGCTACTGACATTGCCAAATTAACGAGGCAGTTGCGTAAACTTCACGGTAGTAATTCGAATGTCTGGAATCGATTACCTTTCCCGGTTCGTGCCCTAAACACAGTCCCTTTACAGTTAGTTTCTGCACGCTGCTAAAATTTCCGATGGTTCATCGATCACGTTCTATATTATGTTCATACTATTGACATTGAAATTTCTCTCTTTCTGCAAATATTTTTCATTCGTTTCAGTGAATATTACAACCATTATCCAATAATCATTTTATGTCCATTAGATTCTGGATATTTATACACTTATGGAAAATTCAAAGTTGTAAAAGTATTAAAAATACGTATTAAATAATATGAAAAATTATATGAAATATCCGTAAAATATTCGTTATGACATCTAGTGAGCGCTATAGACAGCAGCATTAAGTAGATTAGGTCGGCACAGCGTCAGCTGCCTTAGAAACATGCTAATGAAATACGAAATATCATAATATAACTTTAGAACTCAACAAAATGCAGGTATACGAATATAATACAAGGTTCCTAATTTCTTAATATTTGATCTATCTGCGAAAGTAACCATAATTTCTTATTGTAATCTAAAATCTTTACTAATTGATAAATTGAATTTTATTTATTAATTTATCAATTTTGCTAACTATACTCTTTTTATCGCAATGTAAAAATTCGATGCAACGTACAATAGTGGGAATACTAAATCATTCTATAATGACTGATAATGAATGCTCGATAACCCCAGTTCCACCATGGTTGACTTTGTATTGACCTAAACTACTGGAAATTGCTCTTAACATCAGATACGAGACCTTAAAGCTCTTAATTCTCTTCCAAAAAAATCCCTGTATAGAGTCTATTGTACTTCTCGAATTGTATTCACATTCTAATTGTTTCCTAATCCTGCGTCAACCCTTAGATTAGTCTTACATGTTACGGGACACCCCGTATAGCGACGTTACATCGATCCAACAGCTACTTCGCCCTCTTTCGTAGATACAGCAAATAAGAAAGAAATTCGTTTGGCTTCGATCATGACTCGCGAGTGCACAGCCTCCTCCCAAAAAGAAAGCATTCTTCTTTCAATCGCGGGCATCAAGGACAACGCGGAACAATTCATCGTTCAACTTTGATCGGTAAGCTCCATCCAGCAGCTCCAGAGAATACACTGGAAATTGGTCCCGAGGCCTTCGATCAGCACTTTCTGTGATTAAACTAGTCGAACATTCCGCCACAAAGTGCACGGTCCCCTGATTTGTCCTCATCTCATTGATTCCATCCATATCAGAAAAAGCCTCCGGCATTCTAGCCTCTGATTCGGCTGAGTTTCTTCAGTTTTCCTTCCTAAGGATAGATCGCCAAATGATTAAAGGTATGATATTCGGTCTATCTTCGTACTGCTCGTAATTCACGGTGCAAGTGAGATACTCGATGCGATGGAATGACTTTTTTGCGTATGAAACTACATTTTCCTGAAAAAGTAATTGGACATCAAACAAGTTGATTGTCAACTTAATATGCAGAGTATTGCATGACCTCATAGAAGCATTCGAACACTTCTAGGTATCTTTTATGACTTGTTATAATTATATCGTCTGTGTTGTATGAAATATTTTGAAATTTCAGTGACACTGTTATGAGACTCATCGTCATATTGGCAAAATTGGAGACAAATATGAAAATGTAGAAGCTACAAGATATTCAGTCTATTTAAACAGTCAATTATGATACTGACATTATATTTAACACTTATTATATGGTTAACACGTGTATGGCTATTCGTGTGTAGAAATTTTTCACTGTATTTTTATGTCAGGTTGAAGGATAATTTCATTTTCTTCAGTTTTTCATTCCAATTGACATAAAAGATTTTGAAATTGATTAGGTACAGATAACTGGTTTTTGGCAGTAGACTTCTCCTCTTTTTATTATTTTGCTTATAATTTATAAATTAAGAAGAAAGAAAACACTACCTCTAATATCACAATATTTGGATAAACAATTTTTCTACTTATTTACAAAATCATTTCATGACAAATCACTTGATACTTCCGTATTTTACATTGAATATCTTGATGTGCGAGACTGTTGTTCTGGGACAAAAATTTTTGCTTCGAATATTTTTTGCTTAAAGATTTCTTGTAGTTTTATAGAGCCGGGTATCATACATTCATGATAAAAAGCAGTTACTTAAAAGAAAATCGATAGGATAAATGTAATCTTCTTTAAAATATTTAGACTTTACGTAAGTTTCATGTAATCTTTTTACACTTAATCCTCGTGTCCCTTTTGCCGCAGGACGCAGCTTAAGGATGTAAATTCCGCTTTTCAGCGATAGACGCTCGGCAGTGGATTGCAAGATTGAAAAATCACTACTTCGCCGTATTTCCGCTGTCAATCCTTGAATTTTTTTTCCTTCAGCATCGCCCTACGCGAAAGACTTCTACAGATGTAAAAAGTACACGGGATTTAAGTTTATTTCTTTTCTTTTGACATGCGAAGAAAGAACACGCAAACTAAGTTTCTTTTAAGCAGGTTTCTTTTAAATTTATTTGTTTAACATTTTTATTGCAGCCTATGAAGGTACATTCAATGTATAAATTTTTTTAAAAACATTCAACAAATCAACATTTTGGTGATGTCCTTCTCAAATTATTAAATTTCTATTAGATCTATAAATCTCAAATATACATATATAGTTAAAGTTCTATCATATAGTTTTTAAATAATAAATAATCTTAACTCATCTATCTGCATCCATTTGAACGAAATTATAATCACTATGATGATTACAATTAAATGATCTCCTATTGGTTGAATTCACTTATCTGAACGTGTGCAAAATATCATAGGCGAAAATTTTACAGAAACTACAAGTTCATATGAATGGAATTCTACTGTGATCCTTTGAAAAAGAAAGTAATTGTTAAACAAGAGAAAAATTTCTCTGTACATTCTCAAATTTGTTCAAAAACATTATTAATATGGTCACGATATCCGAGTCTCGTTACAGTGCTAATGAAATTTTAAAACGTCTCGTATAAGACACGTAATAGATTTATGGAAGATGTCTACGAGTGATCCCAGGAAATATTTTACAAAAATAATCCTAATTCGAAAGTTTCCTGAACAAACGCTTAAAACGGTGCACTTTTTTTTTAGCAACGAATTCAAGTCTCGAACCTCTTCTCTGATTTCATGCGTTCTGAACGAGCGGCAGGAGTATTCGAAAGCTCTACACAAAACACGAGAGGCGCAAACAAGGGTTGAGAGAAGAAACGCGAGCAAACCGGGAAAACCGAGGGAGGGGTTAACGCGAGAAAAGGTGAATACAAGGCGATTCGCTATGGATATTGTGAAAGCTCGGGCGAAACTCGAAACTCGAAGCCCCTCCACATTCCCTATTTCTTCTTGGGCTCCGTGTTGCTACGTGGGTTGCATCTACACCGTTGGGATATCCTATTCTAAGAGATCCAGCCGATTCCCTCATATTTACCTCGTTAGGAATGTCCTGCGTACAGGTGCGGCAAACGGAGAAGTGTGAAACTCTCGCCTATCCGATTGAATCTCATCGTCGTTCGTCTAGTCTGGTCTCGTCTGCACTGGAATCAACTTCGATCTAGTTTGGTCAAGTCTAGGTTCTGTCCTGCTCGTTCGACACTTATTGGGTGAAACCTGGGTGACAACCGGAAAAAGAAACAATTTCCTTCGATCTCTATAGTACTCGATGTTTTGGCCATAAATATCGCACTGTTTGAAATTCTAGTCAACCGTTAAATACATAATTTCTCTGGATATTGGGAAAAATGTATTGTTATACTTATAATAAATTATTGTATGGTAATGTGAATATTGAAATGTTTTATGCGGCAAATAAAATATCCCGAAATTATCAACTTGAATAGAATTGTAGAATTGTAGAATAATAATAATAATATTATATCGTTTTATATCTTTAGAAATAGCTGTGCGTAAAAATACGTAAATGTATAAAAGCTATTTATTGCGAAAATATCATAAATTATTCATGTTGTTTATTATTACGGTACGATTTCTGAAATACTTTGGCTATTCTAATAACATTCTAAATATGATGTAAAAGCTAGATACAGAATGAACATTGTACATTTGTTATTAAAACTATAAATTTATAAAGAATAACACGACGTGCTGAGATATAGATAGTCTTTTTTCCACATTTGATACATTACATTTGATTAAATCCATTAAATTTCCATTGAGGTTTCAAATGTTCAATAAAGAACAAGAATTATTATCATCCTCCTACGATATCGATGATGCAATCTATTAATTGTTAACGACATCTCAAAGCAAACAAATAAATGAGTTAATGAAAATGCAACACACGTGAAATTTAATGCTACAATGTGTCGTGATTTATTATCATCAAAATGTTTAATACGATGAGCGAAAAGGCAATTAATGAGTTTGCAAAACATGGAAATAGTAAATAGCATTGGATAACAGTTAAGCTGGTTTACTTTCGTATATCAAATGCGGTAATAATAAAACATAATACATTATCGAATTTCAGCTTACAATTAACGCGAAACGCGTAGCAAAATTTAATTAAATCCAATGACATCGAACTTGATTATAATTTTCCTACTACACGAAAATTGCGTCAACTTTCTCGATGAAGGGACTAATAAATATTTTACAGATATACAATATCAGAGAAATATTTTAGAAATACTTTGGAACATAACATTTTTTTATTGAATCCAAGTTTGATTTTGGGGGAACTGTTGGGCGAAAAAAAATTCGGATCGAAAAAAAAACAGCGAATGAAAGTTACAATTTGAAATACGGCCTTTTAGATTCCAACTAAAAAATTCAAGATAAGGAATTAAAGATTCAAAGTTAAAAAGACTTTCAAGCTTGCAATTCAAAATCTCTGCGTGACGCTTTAAATCTCACGTTTTATACTTTATATTTCATGTTTCAATTTTTACTCTTCACTGTTCATAGTTTGCATTTCAATCTTCACACATCTCGTACTTTCTAAGTTTCCTCCTTATTTACATGTAGTTTTCTCTTTACAACTTATACCTTCCGCTGTGTGTTTTACATTTCATAGTTATCGTACATATACACTTCACGCTTGAAATGAACACACATTCTGCACTGTAAAATACGTATCATGATTATGTGTTTTCTATATTGGATTGAAATTTCCTATTTGTCTTTTTCTTCCTTCGCGTATTTATTTTATATATTCATGTTCGTCTCGATGTATACCTCTATAAAGGATATAAAGACATACACATAAATGCATTAATCTACACAATATTTTAACACATGTAATTTAAAAAAAGTAAACGCACTAATCTGTAAAATCATATGTTAAAATTCGTGTTTTAAAGATGATCCGAAATTTTACTGCTTCTGTGAAATATTATCCGCCAACAAAAACTACTTTTCTCACTGCAAAAATAAGTTATAGACCACTTAATCCCATTTTATTTCCAAGCTCTATTAACGAATTAAATCCGTAGCAGGAAATCCGAGATCTTCCATCCGTTCAATATCTGGCTTCCCAGATCGATTATGCGTGACGGCAATTTTCAGAACAGCCACGTTCTGCTCTCTTGCTCGGGATAATCGACCCTCAGTCGTAACGCTTCACGTTTCGATCGTGCGCTTCCCTTTCTTTCGTACCAGCGACCACATTTATCTAAGCTGTTCGTCCTTGGCCTTCATAAAAAAAAAGAAGGAAAAGCAAAGAAGGAAAGGACGCAGCTACTCAAGATCTGCGGAACGACCTTTTATCGAGTGGCTTTCGTGGCCACCCTCGCAACGAGCCGCCTTGGCGCGTTCGTTCCACCGCCATTTTCATTGTCATTGTACCTCGAAGGGTTCAGGGCCAAGACGTGCACAGAACAGCGGAACCAGGAATATCTTCGTGAATTTTAGCATTTCGATTATTCTGATCCAGGCGATCGATACTTCTAGAAAAAGAATGGTTAGCGTTAAACGCTCTAAATTTCGAATTCATTAATTTTTCAGACAATAAAGTGGCTTAGATTTAAAATTAACATGCTCCCAAGTTTAAGTTTGTGCATGGAGATTCTATGTTTAGGTTGCAGTTATTTTACCACATTTATTTTAGTTTGCGATAGTATCTTATGTGGCTATTTGTGAAGGTACTATGTCCAATTTGAAAGCATTTTATAATATTTGCAAGGAAACTAATGGAGTAACCGCACGGAATATCGGCTAAATCTCAAATTACTTTCAATTGAATGCTAATTGACATTTTTGTATCGGTCCAATGAAAAAAAAACATTCTTTGTGTTTTACGTACACCAATCAAAAATAAAAGAAGCAATGGACATTAAAATATTAGTTCTTTAGAATATATAAATAGAAGTATCTATGACATTATCTAGCCAAGAAATATTGATCAATTTCTGTATCTACATGCTTTTATTGAAATTGTATTTATTACAAAAGTGCAGAGATGTAATTAAAATTGAAATATCAATATCCTAATTCACTATTTTTCTAAGCACAAAACGTCAATAGCATAATTCAGTCGTGAATACTGTTCACGCACTATTTTCGAAGGTATTTCGTCAAATTCAAATATCAAAAGTTTTCCCGCTAATTATGTTGCGGATGAGAGTTTAAATGCGTTCCCTCAAACTGTACAATTTTTCATGACCAGGGCTTGCAGCAGTGCAGTTTAGAAACGAGGATTCGGAACTGGCAAGCTGGAACGCTTTTGCACGTGTTCCAGTTCCCTGAACTCAATAAATTTCAGTCGCGGATGCAAATGAATGCAAACGTCGACCTTCCGAACTTTCTTTCGCCTCGTCTTTGGTGGGAGAAACAGCGCCGATAATAATAATAATAATAAAGATAATAATAAGAATAATTCACGGTTTACGATCCACGTCGTTTACGGGCATCACCGTTCGAAAATCAATGTCCCATTAGAGAAAGAATAACGAAGATACTTGGAAAAGAACAAGGAAATTGAACTACCCGCCTCGTTGAATATAAATTGTTTTGTAATAGATCGTACAATAAAAAGTTTGCCAATGATAAATTGGAAATATAAGATACGGAATAAATTTGTGTTATCATTGGCGATTAAATTTCGAAAAAATAAAGAACTATATGTGTATAAGATACATAGTTAATTTCATTGCTGATATTTCTTTAATTTCTTTATACCTTGGTTTGGCTTTTCCAATTTGCTATTTTTGATTCCCAACCGTGTCATTTATTATGGAACACTCTGTACCGTCGCCAATTAGAATTCATACTTGCAATTGCTATTTCTACAGCACGAAATGGCCAATTCACCGAGGAAGAAGAGAAATGACTCCGGGAATGAACGAGTGAACGAGACTGGACGTAAAAACTTTTGCACCACGAGGATCTATTTTCCACGGTTTAATGCGGAAATTAGCGAAAAACTAAAAGTGGACGTGAAAGAATACCGTTTAATTGAACAATATTCTTGACATTACATTCTATCCTTTTCTCATTTTATACTACCAGAAGCAGTATTGGAAAAAACTGTTGCAATATCAATTTCTTCCCTAATTAATTCTTCGAAAACGTTGTTATGTCGAAAACTTTTTCACTTCTCAGATTTCTCTCATTTTCCCTAATTCTTATGAACTAAAGCGTATCGCAAACTTAACTTTCATAGCTACATCGCGCAATAATTTCACCACAACTATATTTATGAAGTTCCAATTTTTAAAAACTAGAATCTTTACAATTTTTAACTGTTTGTTGTACCTTTATCAAGTCTCTGAAAGAAGCATAAATGTTAATTACACGCGAATTAAAAATCGAATGCTGCGATGGACGAGCATGCAATAGCATTATACTATAACAAAATATCACAGCGTAAACGTTAAATCTCTTTCTTAGCCACATCGACCTGTCTATCTCTTCCCATTTGTCAACGAAAGATCACCCTAAAGGATTACCTCAACGGATCACCGTTCCAGTCGACGGCCGCACCTTTCATTCAGAGACGTTCATTTAGGGATATACCGGCAACCCCCGGTTGTGTCTTCGAATCCATTCCTTTTTTCCTTTGGAAAACAACTCGTTAGCCATCCCACTGGCCGCTCATTTCCGCGAAATAGCGGGGCATAGGGGTTGGATTGGTTGCCGGACGAACGACGACCGGTTGGAGGGTGAAAATTTTTGGAAAATTGAAATATTTCAGGTAGAGCCCAACCGAGCCAGCCAGGAGATTCTGGGAGAGAACGTAGGCCGTTCACGGAACATGCCGGAGTATTTGGCTCGCGTATATGCGCTCCGTCGTTGGCGACACAATAGATTTACGTATTCGGCCGAAAAAGGTGGAACAGTGGTACTACGATAGCCGCGGGGAATCAGCAATCTTGGCAGCGGACCAACTGTCGCAAATAGGTATGCACCACTGTGCTAACAGTGGGAAGGGGCACGCGATTCTTTCCCTCCTTCGTCTCTTCTTTTTTTTCACTTCTTCTCTCTTTTTTTCCTCTTCCCTTTCTGCTTTTTTCTACGACTCACCATTTTAGGGATGAACAGGATAGTGGTTATAATTATTCGAACGACGAGGAATTTTAATTTTATCGGCTGGATGTTGAGAAGATAAGGAGATGATCATTTTGGATTAATTTAATAGGTTATACGTAAATTTCAGGGTCTTGAAAGTTGTTGAGTGACGATTTCTAAACGTGATAGGAGGTAATGTAAGATTGTTGAAGTTGTTCATTGGAGTAAAAAACATGTTTTTACATTTCACGTAGAAAGATAGATCAGACGTTACTGATATTTCAATGACTGAATTGCGATCATTTGGTAGGTTCATTTTCGAAGTTTATATGACAAGAACAAATATTTCAAAAATCAAAAACTAGTATGTAGGTGAGTTATCCACCTACGTACTATTTATCCATCCGTTTAGAAAATATCATTAATAAATTTTACATGTTAATTATATATTATAAATATTAATAAATATTATATTGTGAGCTTGAACTCATAATAGAAAATAATTTAAACTTTATGTATATGCTTTGTACAACTAAGGAGATTCTGATCCTATTAATTCTAATCTCTAAAGATCAGAACTAGAAGGGTACGTACAAACTTTATCTTCGTGATAATCGTGTAAACAATGACAATCATGTAAAGAATCGTCCACTAAAATCACATATTGGAGATTAAATACAAATACTTTCTGCTAGAAACGTAATTTCCAACTTCGTTAATCGTTCGAATAATTATTCACCTCGAAAATAGTCCCGTATGTTTATCCACGTGTGAATACGGTGGCACAAGTAACCGTATATTTTTTTAATGAACGTTATCTAGCCGAAATGCAGCAGTACCGCAATTCGTCATGTCCAGGCCCGGCCATTACGTGTATCCTATCTGCTGGCATCGGTGCCATCTGAAATATGCACCGACCTGGAAAAAGTTCGATCGATTTAGGGCCGAAGGCGTTCTCGATACTCTAATGCTCGAGGAATTCCGACGATCGCGCCATTATATGTATCCTGCAGGACCAGTTTATTATTTATGGTTGTTCTGCACACTCTACAACGTTCATTTCATTAGCGGCTCTCTTATAAAGGCAGACAGACCATAATTAAAGATATATGTACATACGCTATCGTTCGTAAGTACTTAAATACATTGATGAATTTATGCTAGCAATACATGATTTCATCAAAATTTACGAATTAGTGGATGAATTAATACAATAATCAGAAGTAATAGCTATTACTTCTTCACGTAATGAATAAATGATAAAAAATTATCTATTAAAAGATATACTACAAATAACAAGTATAATTTATTATATATACGTGAATACATTTTGTTAAAGAAGAAGGAAATGTTTGGTATTTCTGAAGAATAGTGTAAATTCCACGAGTGAACGTTTCTAATGAAGAAAAAACTGCATTTTTGTTTATTTGGACAATTATCATTTATGATTTAGAGTAAGAATAGATAAACTAAATGTATTGAATTATTTTAATTGTACACTATACATTTATCTTTATGTAAACTAACTCCGAAAATTATAACATCTTATAACATCTTTCGCCGTATTTCGTACGAAAGTTGTTTTCTACCGAAAAATCGATTTCTTTCGGTACTTATATCGTTTACCATTTCAGCTTCTGAATCTCGAGTATTACGGTTGGGTTAGTTCTGTTGATTGAAATAGCTTCGAAATTCGTTGAAACTGGAACGACGTGTAACGTCGTTGTTGAAAAGCCGTAATTATGAGGCGGCTGAATTTAATGGAGATCCCTCTATTAGGGAACAACCATCGTTTAGTTCGTTTATTTATTATTAAGAGCAGTTCCGTGGCTAGTCCACTTAACTCGCCTTTAGCGAGTAACGATGTCTAATTTTTAGTAATTATTGCACGAAACAAAGTTTCCTTCCATTATTAAAACTTACGATTTCTGTAATATTATTCTGAAAATTTATGTTACCAACTTCAATTACTCAACTTCGTTTTCTAACAAATCACTATATTAATTTCTATGTATTGTTAGAAGTACATGTATAACGAGTCTCTTAATAACCGGTGCAAAGAAGTTTTTATATATTTCTTTTAAAATAAAAACTATCTTCTCGAATTATAGATATTCATTTACTGATATATATGGTTATTTTATAAAGTCAGACGATTACATTTTTAACAATATCAAAAGCAATAAGTTAAAAAAAAAGCATATTACATTGAAATTCTAGCACTTTAATACCACGAACGGTTCATTACTTCTCACCGACAGCTTCGATGCTTCATGCGCGCATAATTGTCGGACGATTATCCGAAACGAGTAAATATTTATCAGGGATAATACAGAGATAGTACACGGAACAGTACAGATTTTGCGAAATAAACGCATTAAATATGCATGAAATATGCAATTCTCGTTTATACACCACTTGAGTAGAAAATGCAGAACGTATGCGATATCGAAAATATGCAAAGTAAAAATACATTTACAAAGCCTTCTAATCGTGAAATTCCAATTCCATTTTCTATTTTATAAAAATCTATGTTCGCACCAATGTATCATACAGCTTATTTACAACTTTCGAAATTTTCCTTTTACCAAATGAATCTCTTCCTCTTTTCCTAACTTTCCTTCTACAGGATGTTTAGAACAAAAATTTATAATTTTAGATTTCTAGTACTAAGGAAGAAGAGCACAAAATTTCTTAATTTACACATTATATTATACTATATTATACATTTCTTTTATTTATGTTTTATATATTATGATGAAACTATAAATTAAATTATTTGCAAATATGGTATCACATTTTCCTCTGGAAAAGTTGATTTCAGATTCTACATTAATTAATCCTCTTGTGTGTTTATACATGGTGACTACTTCATCCTTAAAGTTTTACTACCAACCCTCGAAGTTTTAGACTTCTACTTTTAATACCCTATATTTATCTCAGCTCAGAATTTCCACGATGAACATTCACTTTCGTATTACCCCAAGTCTTGCAAATACAATATTATATTTCATTGAAAGCGCTGATTTATTGTATTACGTTAATGAATTATTTTTTATTCCTGCTAGTGAGTGCTACAAATTTTTGGAATCACAGATTCTTACGTTTTAATAGCCTGACTTCATTTCGCAATAAAATTTAATAAAATCGCTCACAAATAATATTCAGTCTTAACGAAAAAATATTAATTTTAGACTCTAGATCGAACAAGCACCGTGTACACCTTTTGCCGACTACTACGAACCTTTCGATCGCTAAAAAATTCCCGGGCGAGTGTTCGTTTCCACGCTTTTCGAAGACACACTCGTCACGTTCGTCGAACATTCCATACGAAAAATCGATGGTAACCCGATTGTCGTGCAAAGATTTAACAATGCACGGGTCCATCGTGGTGGGGGTGAAATTGTTAAGGGTGACAGAACGCAAAGGCAACGTATAAAGGATACGTAATACAAGTTCGTATTTGGCAAAGGCGACAGGGGAAACGCTTCGAATTTATATCCGGTTAGCTTTTACCTCGGCGGAGATTTAATCAGGATTAAAGGTCGCCGATACGGGGTCAAGCTCGTGCTGCGAACGTATCAAATTGAACTCGAGATTCCTGGATTTCTGTACACGCAAGGAAAAACCCTGTCGTTGCAACGACGCGACGGCGATCTCGCTAAAAAGTTTACACGCTCCGCTTTCCGGCAAGTGGGTACACGAAAATCCTCTTACACGCCAAACGAACCCGAATGATGTATACATCTTGCGCGTGTACATGTGCCGCGACACGGCCCTGTGGATCCACCAGGTAAAAGACCGTGCCAAGTACTAACACCGAGCTGTCAAGTTTCGAAACTATGACGCCATCGCGCTCTGAGGAAACCATTTACGATTTAGTAATATATACGATTTAACGGAGATTCTCCGAAGAAACTGAAGCAGTAGGTCTTACGCGAATGTGCAAAGAAGAGGGGAAGGAAAGATGTTACGTTGGGTTGAAAATATTTGTTACGCGGTTTGGGTGAAAACATATTCAGTTACAAATAAAATGTTTGCGCGTTACTGGAAAGTCTCGTAATGTGTTGTATTCTAATTTGCAATGTATGAAATACGCATTTAAACGTTCCCAATTTTATTAAGAAATATCATAAATTATCTGTCTGTAGCACGAGGATGATTTACATAAAATTAAATGCCAATGTAAGACTACTTTTAGGAAAATTGCATCTAACGAGAAGCTTATTGAGAAACAGAATGCCATTGTAAGAGGAACCAGATTTCAAAGAAATATAATTAAATTATAATTTTTCCAATTTGAGTATTATAGTACGCCTTATTATTATATCGGGTTCACCGTTAAAAGGAAAATCAATAAAATGTTAAAGAGTTCTGTTTGACATATATTTTACATATTAGCAATCATTTGAAAGTGCACAAATTACGGACAATAGCGTACATCCGGTTTCAAGGATGTGCAAATTCTAGTCACGAAGGAGTCTCGAGGTAACGACGAAAGGAATGAGTCCACGTATCTCCTCGCTACGCTTCCGGTCAAAGTTTCGGAAATCTTGAAAGTGTAGCCTCCGGCTAATTTATCCTGGTAAAGCTTTCGAGGAGTCCGTTCGACAAGATAAACGCTCTCGACACAAGGCCAGTCGCCCTCGAAAATCGTATTCCACTGTCTGACGACTTTCCAGGCGACAAGTTCGTCGTGACCATGCCAGTACCAGAGGACACTGTTAGCACAGCGCAGCGGTTCTATTAATGTTGCAGCATCACGAGTCGAATACGAGATTGTCCACGAAATTGTACGGGACAATGGGAATACGATTCCGGCCTGGTTGAAAAATGGACGAAGTTTCTGAGTCAGCTTTGAAAGTCTGTCCCTGCGAGGGACAGCTGCTCTGTCACGCGTATGGAGTTCAAGTTCCGATCAGACGACGTGATTTGCTGCCGTTTTCCTGGATTTTTAACACGTAATCTGATTTTGAAGGTAATATAGTTTTAAATGGACCTCGTATTTATTTGCATATTCGATCTCGCTTCTTAATTCGTATTATACGATGGTAAATTAAATCGTGCATGATTATTTAATGGAGGCAAGCTATCAGACATAAATATCCCGACATTTACTCGTCACGTTTATTGGAAAATTCTGACAAATTTTACTGTGGGTCGTATTCTAAATTAAGAGGAATCTGCTGCAATTTATGGTAGAATAAATAGAAAATAGGAGTGGAAAACATTTAAGCATACTTTAATACTTGTGACCGGCAGCGTATGTTCATTTGTACATTTATTTCCTTTGATATTGTCTCTTTAATCTATGTAATGCCAAATCCAATTGGTTATTGATTATTGCTAATTGCCGAAATTGGTTATGAAATTAACAAATTAGTCTGTTGGATCAGTCAACGATTTAGGTTGGAGTTTGAATGTAACTGGGAATAATGTAACTTTTTGAGATATAATGTAACATAAAACGGAATACGGAGTAGTCAGTAGATTTTTTGACTGAAGGATGTGTATAATATTAAAATTCTGTATATAAATCTACAGCAGTGTATAAGATTTCTAATCTCATAAATAAATGGACACCATATACTATATTACTATAGTTGAACGGAGGTGAAAAAAGATTAGGGTCAAAACATGAAACATGGAACCCTATATTTCAGAAGGTTGTTTGCTTCATGATATGGCAATACTACTAGAGTGATTTAGTTACGATAGCATTCGTCTCATCCAAACTTTCTCTTTTATCTTTTCTCGTAAGTGTTCGAGAAACTGATAAACAAAATATGAAAAATTAAATTTCCTCGCGTATAATTCATCTTCAACGACACCGATTTCATAATATTTTACTGTTTTAAGGTCCACACAGAGTCCTTGATCTTAATTTTGTAATGTACGATATTTGTGCTAAGAATTTTATAAAACTTAATCGTTATTCAATGTTCCATCAATTATTTATATTAATCAAGAACACATTTTACATACGAATTTATGCTTTGATATATGGATATTTTTAATTTCATGACATAAATATATAATCAAAAATAATCACAAATGGTACCAAGTATCAGTACAATCTGTACAAAGTTTCATGCAGACATTTATCTATGAGCATATCAAAGGCAAAAGATTGGCATTAAATCACGCAACAATTTATTTCGATTGGTAAAGTTTGTTAAGAAGGAAAGAAGAAAAGGACGAATGGGTCTGGAATAAGCGGCAGGTATTGCGTTCTTAAATATTCAAGCGGGAGAAAATAAAGCGTCTGGTAGCCAGCCGCGTTCACGAATGTAAAACAATTCGCCGCGTTCTCACGATGGGAAAAAAACAAAAGGAGGTCAGCAGAAGGAAAAAGAATGAGTATCCTCAGAAATTTCTCCCCACTTCGCGGTTGAACCTTCGCTTATTTTCGCGCATGATAAATTTCCAGGTGATTACACCGCAAGCTTCTTATTAAATTCAGCCACTCATTAATTACACGTTAATTAATCAATCTGCTTCAGTTAGCCGGCTTTTCTAACGTAACGGAGGTGGCTATTCATCTGGAGGGGACCGCCCGGGAGACTGCGTTGTGAGAGGCATTTTCTGGAAAAACGAGACCACCCATTTACCGCCTCTTCCACCCCTGTTCGCTTTCAACCCTTCCATCCACGAATTTATTAATTAAGTCTGCTGTTTTGTCGTCGGATATCATCCCTAGTTTACATATCCGTGAAACAGTAATTTCCATACTTTTCCGTTCTATCGTTAAATAGCGTTGATTAAATTATATAATGCCAACATTCCGTAAATTTTGAAATTGATATCGTCGACTTGTTACTGAGATGACAAAACTTCAGGATTCGAGGTACAAATTACTGAACTATTTAGCTATAAAGAATTTGTTGGCACTTACTTCGCTAATTTATATCACTCTTACGAAATCAATGATTTAATTCGTTTTAAAACAAAGTTGTGATTTTCGAAAGACAATTATAAGTATTATATCACGTAATACTGTGAATATATAAAACAATTTATACTAGAATTGGCTTACGCGAACATTAGAGGAAATCACAGCATATAAATTAGGTGAATTAATAATTTAGGAAAGTACACTTAAAGTACGAACATAGCATCAGCTACGCATATAAATTAACGTAAGTAATAAACTACAATAAGCAACTTATACTTGAAATCTATTATCATATACTTATATATTCTCTGCAAAACTCTCTGCTTCGTCTACACCATTTAAAAGCTACGTATCTCTCTTCTACACATCATTTGCAATATTTAATCTCCTTATTTTATCAAACAATGATATTAACTGTCGCTGGGTTTACGCTTTTAAAAATACTGATTGGCATTGTTAAATTCGATCGAATAGAAATTGAATATTGAAAAAGTCAAAGTCGACCATCATTCTAACTTCTCTTTACAATCATACAACTTTCATGCATATGAAATGTTACCGCGTATTCCAATAGAACTCCATTTATCTAAAACTGCCGAGGGTCAATCACTTCACATAATAGGAGTTGGCTAGTTTTCTCTACCACCGATTTCTCATTCAAACAATGGGACCTCATATTCAGACAAATGGATTCAATCATTAGGAACCCAATTAATCAAACACCAACTAAAATTTCATTCCAATAAATCGAGACCTACTCTATTTGAAGTAACAAAAATCGTTTGAAATGGTCGTGGACGAGGTCCATGGAACATGGACGACGTATTACAAAATTGATAGAACACTCTGGATATTCTGACAATATTTATGGGGTGTGAGTTTAGACATCAAGATAGAATATCGAAGAAAGTTCTCTTCAAACATTCTGCTTGTCACCACAGTATCATATGTTATTTCGTTTGTCGGAAAGATAAATTTTAGTTTCCTTCTCTGGAATTTAAACAATAATATTTTACAAACATGTGTTATTTCATTTTCATATCATTTTGTATTTCTATTTAATATATATCTATAAATTTTAACAAGCACACACACACACATAATTGATTAAATAATAAGCACAGATCGTTTAATCACATCTTATGAATATCCCTACATATCTTCACTGTTTTTTAACAGTTTATATGTCACGATACATATCAAGATCCAATACTTTTCCATAGATGTTCTTTCAACTGGTCTTTCGGTGTCTGTTGCTTCCGTTGTGGGACCTTTGCCATCGACACGTACAACGTCGTCCTTGTCCTTGTCGTCAACATCGTAGACGACGTCGTTGTCGTCGTCGTAGCATGGTCCGCTCCTTGGTTGGCTGCGCGATAACAATGCAAGCGAGGAAACCAATATCGACTCGGTTCGGAGCAGGCTCGGATTGATGAGCTCGCGGTCTGCGATGTAAACGTAGTCATCGAGAAGCCCGCCACGGTATTGGAGATTTGATTGATCCTGGCCTATATCGCGCCAGAGACAGTATTGTCCTACTGGTGCTAATTCCTATTAGTGGATGCCCCTCGTGTGCAGCTTGCACAGCGCTCTGCCACCTCTGGCTATAAACGCTGAATCTCATCCGTGCATTCGTTATCGTCCGGCTCACCTTACCATAATTAAGACAGGTCCACAGGGGCCGCTGAATATCTCTCGACTGTGTATCTGTCTCGATTTCCTCGGTAATTGTTACTTAAAGCAAGCTGTGTTTTGCATCTGCTACTCGTACGTGTCACAGTTTCGATCGCTTTAACAGGTCGATCACGTGGACCTCTATGTGAATTGATCTGTATATATTATTTTGAGTTATAGCAATTATGAGGTTTTTGAAACGAGAATAACTGAACATTTCAACGGTGCTGGTTGTGACTAGAGAGAAAGTGACGAGCTTGTACGATGGTTATTACGCCGATGGAAATGGAAGTTACTGGTAAATTTCTTTGTTTGCATAGCTGGAAATTTTTGAAAAATAGAGAACTTTCTAGCGACAACGTAGGACTGATGGAATTTTCGATTAAAAAATCGACTGCAACGAGAGCTGTATGAGATGAGATAGATGCTGTTGTTTCGCTTCAATTTAGACCGAAGTGGGCAACTCGACGAGTTCGTTCAGTATGTGTCTTTAATGGAAACAAGACAATTCATCTCTGTAGTCAAATTTTACTTGTAAATTGTGGTTTGATGTATCAACAATGTACTTAACTGTGGTTAAGGTGCAAAACATGTTCAGTATATTTTATACGATATAAGAGAAGAGATTTAATTATTTTTGCTTGCAATTTCAATGTTTTGAACAATACGAAAACGATTAATCTATAATCTTATTTGTACGAAAACATTCATGGTTTATTAATTGATCCATATGTATACGATATATATATAAATATATTTGTACAGAAGTTTATTACTAATATGGACGAGCTAAAATCATACATATATTCAACTTTTCATTAATACATCGTTGTATTTCTAAAGAGACACGAAAATTCAATTAAATTCGCAGCATCGATGTAACCGATATCTCCACAAATACTTTGACACGAGCATTTACATTAGCGGTATTCATTCCGTGAAACAAATTTCATACTTGTTATGTTCTTCAAGTTCCCAATTCATTTTTATACACGTGTTTAAATTAATATTTAAACGATCCTGCAGAATAGTATTTCTATTTAATAAAACATTTGCGTCGGATACGTTTCCAGTCCATTATTTTTACATTTCATATTAATTAAAACTTTCATCCAGTCCACAGATTTGGCGATTCACAGAAAAGCATTGAGACTTTAAATATCAGTCATTCGTTGTGAATGCACTGAATCCATTCGAGTGAAAACTTTGACTTTCTATATTGTTTTTGCATAATAATTAGTGACGTTAAATAATGCTATGTAATAATCAATTTCTATTTGAAGGTACGAACGTGTTCTAATATTTAGTGAACGAGGACAACAGAAAAGAAATATAACATAACTTTTCTTTTTAGTTCTATGAAACTTTCCTTTTGATCTCATTTTGAAGTTAAACATATGTTTCTGCTACTGTCTTGAATATTTCAAAGATACTGACTGTCATAAACGGATCCATAAACATAGACATAAAAAACCTTTCTTCTTTTATAGATTAAGAATAAAAACATATATATTTTACATTTTGACGAGCAACTTAAACACGTATGCCTCACACCAGTCTCACGTTCAGTCTTCCTTTATACCAAACCTTGCCACCTCAAAAATTATTCACAGTCGCACGAAGAGCAATTGAATTACCAATATTCTGAATAAAAATAATACTACTGTTACTTAAAAACAAAAATTACCAATGAAAAAGATATTGAATTGCCAAAAAGGGTTAGTATTTTAGTCTTACAGAATGTGTTAAGCGGTTTCGGGAGAAATGTCCTGGCAACGCCATCTAATTCTCATCATTCGACGAATTAGGAGCCGTAAGGGACATTGATTGCAGCATGTGCCTCGACGCACGCATGATTAGGACCGCATCGGTGTAATTGAGTGGGCGGATTTCCGATTTGCATTACCGCCGAAGATGTTGCTGTGCCCTCCGTTACTAATGGCACGGACACAAGTAAATGGTCGAGGCGAGGCCAGGTCGATTTGGCCCCGGCAACCAGTTTCCTACTCTGTCTGCTCGGTTGCAGGTGTGTACCTGGTTTGTGTTTCTCAAGAGGAACCTTGCTATGGAGGACCTTGGTAGGGTATGAGAGCAAGGGCAAGGGGAGTAACGAGGGGTGTCGTAACCGCAGCCTGTGAGTGATATACCCTCAATATCCACACTTTACCCTAAGATCTCACTAAATCTCCCGACTGCTTGCCTAGCCGTCTCCTCGGCGAGGCTGTAAGCCTGCATACACAGTGTTCTCAGTTTATGAGATGTAATACTTTCCAGAGTGCAGTGGCGAGAATCGACGGAGTGTGTTCGGTCAATTCGCTTGATTCATGTTTATGTGGCGCGTTATACGCTTCTTTATTACCGGCTGGTTTATCGGCTTTCGGACACGCGAACTTGGTTGACTGGGAACGATGCCAATCATTCGCTTTAAAGGCGATACCAGTCTCGATTCGCCTTGACCGTAGGTGGTGGACTAATCTGTGATAATTGGATTACAGATTTTTATATATACGTGAGGAATCTGCAGGTGGAAAAATGTACACAATATGCAAATTATGTAGTATGCAAGAATGTATGAAATATTCAAAGTACGACACTCCCTGCAACGTTTAGTAGATAAAATAGTTTTCTACCTAGGTTGCATGTTTTAAGTTATAAGTCAATTTATATTAACTGAATACTCCACCCATGCGAGCTAAACTCATTTTACAATTTAACTATAATTCTTAATTAGTAATGAAATATATTAACAAGATACTGTGCCTGCAATAATATATTGATACTAAATTAATAATAAAGAATATTGTATGAACGTATTTATGTTACAACAAAACTTTCCAATTGATAGAATTTTTAATGTTTGATATTATAGTAAATTAGAGAATATTAATATTTGATATATAGTTAGTATTACAATATACAAAATTATATGTATGTAAGGATGTCACAGCCCCATTGGTTTTGAAGTGTGCTGGTCGTGACAATAGGTATACAGTTACTCCATACCCGTTTTTAGCTAAAACGTCTATTCTGCGACCGCGGCTACGTTCATGACCATATGTGTCACTTCGAGCCCAAGCCCACCGTCATAGTTCTCGGGTAACCATGGTCGGGTTACATCATAAATTTCTAAGTTTTATTCTTTAAGTGTAGCTATTGCAAAGGTCTGGCCTAAAGCATCGGGGATCTTCTCGACAATTTCCAACAGGAAGGTCTCGATCTCCTTTCATCTCCGACATATATATAATTTATTTTTGGAGAATTAGTACTATGGTATTATTTATGGATGGTCAAAAGTACAATGAAAGAGCATAAAACATTTGGAGCTTTTTTGCAACAGCCAATAGCAATTAACGTATCGTGCGGCCACATGAATGTGGGTGATCACTAACGGATCAAAGGATTCACATGCCTGGTTTCTGGAAATTAAGGACGTGTGCAATGACCCTGTATCGGATCTGCACGCATCATGTGCATCGTAATTTAACACGATCTACATAGAAAGCTTAGGAAATTCCACCAAGTATCGATCTCTGTGCAATACCAATTATGCCTGTAATCTTCAAAAAACGTTCTATGTACATATTGTACAAAATGAAAACTTGGTGAATGCAATTTTGACAAATGTAACGTAATTACACATGTACGTACTTTCTGCAACGTGTTATCCGATCTCTATTCTAATCTTGTATAAAAAAGTAAATATAAATTTCCTGTAACATTAAATTTAATATAACGAAAATATAAAATATAAAATAAACGAAAGCTAATACGTAAATCAATATTGAATACTAAAAAGGAATAGCAAAAATAATAAGATACTGATAAAGATATTCAAATAAATAAGAAAGTGAAAACAATAAACGAAGGAGAAAAAAATTAATAAGAAAGCGAAAAGGAGTAAGCTATCGCTGGATAGAATACTCTTCGTAAACAACTGTCGAGATGGAAAATTAATATAGCCCGCTTCATCGAGTTACCCGCAAAATGAAAGACAAAGGAGTCGAGCAGCGGGTCGTTCCTCGCGTTTTCTCTATATAACTCCGTATTTCTTTTAGGACTGTCTTTCACAACAGCTGTTGCCAGCTGTCGAAGATCGGTGAAGAGGAAAAAGCGGCGCTGGAAACGGCGGCGTAAACGTGAAAGGAATTTCATAGCGGAAAAATCTTCAGCTTCCGGCGGGAGGATCCCTGTCGGTGTTACGGTGTTAAAAAATTACACGGCCGAATGTGTTTCTTGTGGAGCAACAGGCGTTTCATGCAACCGAGACAAACGAGATGAGGAAGAAAGAATCAGAGGACAGATTTCGTTTTAAATAAAACGCGGAACGAGTGAATGCGTTCAAATTGCACCTGTCTTTTGACATTTCCGCTCAACGCGAAATACCATGTACGTCGCGAACGTGAAACCATCGTCGTTAAACACCATTTCATTTCACAGATTTCTATGTCCAATGCTTTATGCAGATTATTATATCGTAATACTTCTCTTTAAGCATCTGCTGGTAAGTGCGATGTTGTAGTATTCAATATCAGACACGGTTAGAAATCTGAAGTAAAATTGTATGGTAAATTTATGCTGATTTTAATGTTTTATTGTATGTATAGAAGTTTCTGTAAATGAACAATTGTCCCGGTTTCTAAAGGAAATTGTAAAGGCTCGAAATTTTTTAATATGAGACTTGAAACATAACTTTCGGTGAATTATTATTTCTCACGTTGTGAGCCTAGGACTTAAAACAGACAGTGGCAATTTCTCTAATTCTATAAAGGATTGGTATGCTTATTGAAATATATATATATCGAGCCACGTAATTCGAACGAATCGTATCTCTTGTGTGGTCGAAGCCAGGAAAAAGTGGCAGAGGGAAAAAGTAAAATGGAATAACAAGGTTTATCTTCCTATGACCGCACTTTTTTCGTTAGTACCGCGGTATACCTACAAAGTGCAATTGCACTCATCTTTTTAATGGAACTGCATACGTTTTGCCAAGTAAATTGGTTCTTCTGTACGTTTCACGTGTAAAAGTATTAGTGTAAGATACTTGAAAAACGAGTTCGTCGCTTTGCGTGATTATACCGATTAAAGGGGAAGAGATTGGAAAAAGATAAATCTCGTTACGTCATTTAACTTTTTCTTCGCCGCATTTCTTCTTTCCTTCTTGCCTTTAAACAAATAACCAAGAACAGAATCTTTGACTTGGAACAAAATTAGGCTCAAGTTTGAAACAATTTTTCCCACGTATATTCCATATAGCAATTCACTCAAATAATGATTAAACGTTTCGTAACATTTAGGTTACCTATATTTTTTGTTACTTTTTAAAGGAATTATATTTCTTTGTCAAAGTTTTCCTCATTGTCCGTAATAAGTAGAAAAATAACGATAAGAAAACTATATCGTACGAGCGATAATACACAGCAGCAGTATTTTTAACTACAGATACATACATATAAAACTTTACTCCGCACTTTCGGCTTACTTTTTCATGGGGAACCATCTCCTTCCCATTTATAGCACGATTGCAGAAAAGTACATTGCAAAAGTGTGTGCTTACGTATTCCAACGTTTTCCTGCGTTTCTTCCTCTTTTCTATCTTGCCGTGTCGGTGATCGCCAGTCAAATTGCTTGATAATGCAGCAAGCACGAAGAAAAATACGCGACCACGTAATATCAGGGACGCTACGATTGTTATTCAATAATTATCGCATCAGCACCGTCGAAAAATGTTATCTGCTGAAACGTTGTTATTATTACTTTCCAATACTTCGATACAGGAACTCGCTTTACGTCGCGCGAAGCGGACCGGAAAACGTGGTATAATTGCGAAATGGATAATCGTTGCTGATGGAATATGCCGGAGTAATGGAGCAAAGTGTTTTCGAAGCTGTTTTCGCCGGTTGATGTGTAGCTGCGAGCGTAAATATTGCTGGGAAAACATGGATTCTGCTACAAAATGTGGAATGTGTTAAGTAATGAAATTTGATAATCGAAGTATCTGACCAACGATGTGCCGTTTTTTAACGTCAACTGGATCGTTTTGATATTACTTTGGAAATGTTTAATCAGTTTCGCAATATTTTTCATCGTATTCGTCTTTTATTCAATGAAAATATTAGTCAATTATCAATTTTAGTTTCTAATCGAAATCTGATGGAAATTCTATTTAATATAACTCAGATATATGCTACATTCGATAGATATTAGCTCTGCGGTTAGACGCGATTTAATTAAATAATGAAGAGAATAATTGGCGGTACTGAGATAATTGATACTCCTATAACCGATGGAAAAGAAAATACAAAATGTACATCCGTTAGTAGCGATAAGACACATCGATATTTCGGGCCGATGAATGATGTAAAATGGCAGGATCGGAAACCATCGATGCTAGAAAGCTTTGAAACGAAGTCACGAGAGGCGGACGAGTTCCTGGTTGAAATTGGCGCGGCGTGTTGAGCCACGGCCATTTAACGTCACTACTGTACCAAAAGCTAGCCTGCAGCCGTGCCTCGAGCACACTTGATTCAGCACTGTCGACTTGTGAATGGATTCCCACTTAACAAGCAGTTAAAATGCCTGTTGCTTAAAGAAACACGCATATGAACGCACCATTAATCCACCGAGTATTCTTTGACCAACCTCTTCTCAATGGCTCGCGTACTACAAGAAAGTCAACACAGGTGTATGAACACCACTGCGTCATCCTGGTCCGGTCGAAGAATTTTCATAAGCAAATATCAAATATTAGCCGTCTAACCGTCGACGACGTTAAAACGCGATCATCCTCTCGATGCTCGCTTTAAATGTTCATCGTTGCCATTTCATCGTACTTTTTATATTTTTTGCAATAAGTTCGCGAGTCATTCGTGGAATCTTTAAATATTTAATCAACAGTGTTTTTCTCACAAGTGATAGATCTATGAGAAATGTTGGACAAGTTAAAATTTTAGTACCTTCTCGTTGTTAGTTAAAGAGGACAAGGTTTTGTTACTTTTACTTTTATTGCATCTTATCGTATTATTTGTTATTTATGAATTTTTCAAATTTGCCATGGTTTTGTTCACTTTTATATTTCAATAACGCTAAACACTGCAAGTTATAGAATTGGACAGTTCCTACAATTTACGATTTACGACTGAGTTCTTGTATGTATATTTTCTACGATACATGTAAGCGATTTTTCAATTAATCCAGGAATTTAAGAATTCTTCAATTTCTATTCAAAGGATTAGATAGACTATTTTCTAGTATTCTCTAGACATTGAAGCGTTAATTTTACTACAAGTGATTAAGGAGCTCGTAGGTAAGGAGCTTATGTACAAAAAGTACAAATAATTCAAAATTCGATTAATTTTTATCGCAAATAGTTTCTACAGTTACGGATTTTAAAATTACATTTCTTATATTTTGCACACATAATTACTATTTCATCATAATTTGTCTATTTACATATTCGCCATTGTATTTTCGAGGCAATCGAAAGCACCAGAATACGCAATTCCTCATGAAACATCCCATTATAAATTACGAGAGAAAAAAGAACAAACCGCTATCAAGCTTCAAGAACTTCTCCATTTTCAATCTCATTATTTTTCTCGAAAGGAAACCTAATCTCTATCAACATCATCTCAGTCGCATCTCGGCCAAAGCACGTTCACGGTAGAATTTCATTCATCGATACGAGAAGCGCGTTCACCGGGGAAACTACCCTAATCAAGGATACACGAGCTGCTCGGGCAATTTGGCAAAACAAATAAGCAAATCTTTGGAGGGAACGAGCGTAGAGCGTGGACTCGTTTTCTCATCGAAGAACGAAAACGCAGCGCAGTCGTTTCCGACCGGGGCATTCGGTTTCCTTGTCGGCCGTCGGTGCGGCAATCGCTTGTGTATTCAAGCGACAATCGAAAATCGTTTCCACGACACAGGGCTGCTTGCGTCCCACCCGGCCGAGTGGCGAAAAAAAGCGAAACTTTTTTTCGGGTCACCGAATAAATTCGCCCCGTGGGGCAGCCGGCTTTGAACAAGATCGACTCTTGTTTCCAAGAAAAGTATGGGGGGGGGGGGAAAGCCAGAATGATACAACGAACAAAATAAGGAAGCTAAAACTAAGTAAAATAAGACAGAAAGTAAAATAAATAACACAGTGAAGTGAAAGGAGGAAGAGAACGTAGAGGAAGAATTCGAGAGAGAGAGAGAGAGAGAGAGGGTGGAACGAGCTCATATTCCATTAGGTATTCCCGAAGTATCCGAAAAAATTACGTCGCAATAAGGTAGGAGGGGATGACCGATTCCTGGGCAGCGTCCAATTTTCAACTACGAAACTTCACGATGACTCGACATAATCACCTTTCCTTTCCGAGCAATACGACACAAGGCGTGGCGTGGCGTGGTGCAGTTGTAGAAAGTTTTAACGCGGCAGGCGTGATCTTGCAAATAGCCGTCGTAAATCAATAGCAAAAGGGCGTTGGATGGGCCAGGTGGTGGAAGGACGCTGGTGAAACCTGACAGAGGGTGAGATCAGTCTGAAAGGAAGAGGAAGGGGTAACGAGAAATTGAAGGAGCCTGATCGTAAATGGATGTTCGCGATTACGAGAAAAATCGTGTATAAATGGTGGCGAGGGGGAAACGAACCGTTCGATGAAGTTTTATCTGTCGAGAATGGTGGCGAGCCGGTTGGTGCGACAAGGAGATCGTGCCAGAACGATTTTCTCACAAACGCGGAGGATTTGTTCGTATGACGGCACGTTCCTCTAAAGATTTCGAATCAAAGATCGATTACAGAGAGGTAATTCGCGAATCAACCGACGTTCCGGCAGTCACGTCGCGCGCTTTTAACTTTTCGTCTATTGTGGCACACTAATGTATTGCAACACTTAACGTCGACGAATTTTATTGCGTTAGATGGAACATTTTGAAATTTCAATAGCACTGTAACGCATGACTGTTAAGATCGGAGTGGTCTTTAAAGACCATCTGAAAATGTATATGGAAGTTACGAGATATTCAGATTCATAAATATGAAATTAGAAGTTAATAAATACGAATCAATTTCAATTGATCAACTACGACGCAGTTGCAGTATTATCATTGGATGATGTGTTTACTCGCGTCAACTCTTCTCGATACATTTGCTTATTATCTTATATGGTAAAGAGTAGATTGTAAATAACGCAGAGCAAAATAAGAAAAGAAGATTTCCAGTTTGGTGTGTTTTAGTTCGTACGACTATAGATATGATATAATGGGTTATGGTCATAAATAAACGAAGGAATTTTTACGTCCAAGAGATTAAAAGTTCATACGTATGTCTTAAAAAATTGACAATATTCTAACTCTATGGAAACATAATCCATGACCACTAGCTAAAGTATTTGAATACTTGCAATCGGAAACTAGTATATCCACGTTCCATGTGTTACATACATCGTGCATATTTGAAATTTCATTAGCACTGAAACGAGACACAATTGTCATGATTATATTCGTATAACACGCATAATATATTCATAAAAATGTCTACATGTGTTGAAACACTTCCGTGAGCAACTGTATATGACTTGTACATGTGTGTAAGGGGTGAGAAGATGGCTGTGGAGTGACATTCGGTTCGAAGGGCTGTTTTCGGCGCAGCAAGAACGTAATGCCTTCGCGTTTCATTTGTCACGGCGTGGCAGTTTATCGACCACGTCGCCTGGCGAGATTGAGACGGGAAGCTGTTTGAATTGTAATCGCATCACCACCCCCGCGACGGTTCGACGCATTTGCCTACTGAAAGATTCAAGACGAAGGGTTCGCGTTCTCCACGACCAACGACATGACGTTACGTTCTCTGAATGAGTCGTACGCGAGTGAGTACTCGTGCCAGTAGTAGTTTCTTGACGGTGGAAATTGAAAGCTGTTCCGCAGTAACTTACGCGTTCTCATAAATTATGCTTGGGGTGCGTCACGTTGCGACAGGTTCTTTTCGGTTGTGAATATTGTTAGTCGATGATGTGACTTTCTTTTCTTGGTGTGATTGCTTTAATTTTTTTATTTGACCCATAACCTCCATATCGTCGCGTAATATATACTCGTAATATATAAGTTTCGGATTAATTTTAAGGTTGGTTCGCTTAATATTAAGATTTGGATTTAATTTATATCAAAATTTTATATCGCGGTATAAGAATTCTGATGAATTTTTTCGAATTTTTAACGATTCTAGAGATTTACATTTCTGGGTGATAGATATCCTAATATTTATGAACAGAGATATACATACACACTATGATTCATATTTATTCATAAAACAATACACTGTTTTTTTAGACATGACAAACAGATATTAACCTAAATTGGAAGTAAAACGCTGTCCATTGAACAATGAATGAAAAATAGTGTTTGTTGTCTAAACGCTCGCTCGATTTTCAATCTAACGCGTGTGTCAGCGAATATTTGAAGAACATTAAAATTCATCGTCAAAAAATATGTATATACACGATGGCCGATCGGGGCAGCAAACTCCCTCGCATTCGATCATCTATTTTTCATTGGAACGAACTGCTAATCACATACAATACATCCAGATGAAGTTGATTACACCGAAAGGGATAGTTATCGTATTTCACATCGATCGTAATCGAATTTCGCGCGCTCAGCCGCGTGAACAGGCAGAAGTTAATTTCCTAAAGCGATTCACGCTTCACGGTGATCCACGAATTGACATAGTTTCAAGCCTGGAACGGCTGCTATTTTTGAATGAAAAAGAACTATGGCGTTTGTAGATAGATAGATAGATAGATATTCGTTTTTCACGCTGACGATAAATCACGTGTGTCAGCCAATCAGAGACACAAGTCCTGTAAATATGCTGGAACGAGCGCACGAGCGCAGAACGAATTGCATCCGCCGCGGTTATACCGTCGCAAGCAAAACTTTTTATAGAAAATGCATGAACAATTCGGAAACGTAAACTATATGCCGATGGATAACTCTTCTTCTTTTTTTTTAATTTAGTTCTTTTTCTGGATTCAAGTTAATTGCATCAATCGGCCCACTGTTTGTCAATTGATTTTGTAACGGTGCCATGAATGTTTGTCGAAGCTAATTGTATTCAACTGCGTTCGAGTTGGTTTCTGAAACAGAACTTCTGGATTTAACGAGCGATAAAATAGTGACATTTGTGCCGGATGTTGTGGGGCGAGGCATTGTCGCTCTATCGGTAAATTTGATAATTAGAAACTGTACAGTTGCTATACTAGTGAATCATGCGCGTGGAAATAATAAAATTCGGCTCTTCTTTTGGATTTGAATAAATCTATTAGTTATCAGATTGCACAACTTCGCTCGAAATATTAATAAATTTCGTATATAATATCTGCATTAATCATTTTTACACGTGATCATAAGTGAGAAAAATTATATTCATCAAACTCAAGCTTTCATTGATTAATGGAATATCTGCTTAAAGCGAGAACATATTGATTTTTAATTAAGATTTAGATCTACTGATTGCTAAATTATAGAATTTAATTCCTCTTATAATTATAGTTTCATTTAATATAAAATATTCGGTATTTAACACAATATGTGTACATTTGAATCGAGTTATAATTTTTAAAAATAATAAAATGAGTACATTGTAATGTATCTATTAGGACTATTTTGAAATAATTCAATTGGGTCTCTTTAACATGATACAGAATTCACTCATAATCCGCTTAATTATTCTCGC
Source organism: Bombus confusus (assembly GCA_014737475.1). Lineage (NCBI taxonomy): Eukaryota > Metazoa > Arthropoda > Insecta > Hymenoptera > Apidae > Bombus > Bombus confusus. Next base: position 1,397,856 of record JACXIV010000144.1, read on the forward strand.
CAAGAGTCTCCGCGCACATGTACAAGCACGTAAACCCATTGAATGCAACATTTTGTCGTAAGATCTATTAGTTTGATTAGATCTACGCCATTCATTAGTGAGATGAATGGTACCGAATTGAACTATCTCGGATTTACAAAGGTTTCTAGATCAGCGACGTCTTACCACGACGTCTTCATTTCCATGAACAATGGATTCATAATATCACGTCAAAATGAAGTTCAATTTTGATAAGACGATATATTTCAGTAACAATTTACCCAACGCTTTCATAATTCTTTTAATAATGTCCTATCAACGTACACGTATCTTTCTGTGAAATTAATTTCTCTTAATTTCTCTCCACAGAAATAAATGTAAGTTATCGGATTCCACCATAAACTCTTCTTACGATCCGCATTCATACGATATCAATCGAAAAGCGTCTGGTCTCCGATGAACACCCTTTTTACAATATCCACTTAGTATGAATCCTTGCGGTAGCAACCTGCTCACGGTATATCGGTTTTTATAGGTAACACCATATGGTTATCTCAGGCTCTCTGTCCCTTGCTGTCTGTGAGCAGACGAACGCGAGATCGAGCAGACGAAACAGGGGTAAACGGAGTAGAGACTCGCAAAAAGGCTATTCGCCGGAGCTGATCCGTCATAGGGCCGGACGGGTGACGAAGGTTTTTACGTTTCCGCGTTTCAAGGGAACGGGTATAAGCCCTCGGCCCACGGCCTGCCCCTCAGGTCGTTGGGTAATCCCTGATTATCGTGATCGAATTGCGGCCTGGCCTGTGAAGGATACCGCTGCGTATATATACGGCTTGCTATCCATTCACTCTTTTCCCTAGCGACGAACGAGCTCGTCTAGAAACAGCGCCACGATCGTCTGCGACACTCGCTAACCTCTCATGCTTCTGATCGAGTTGAAAGAAAAGAAGATAAAGCGAAGAAGTTCCTTCGAGGGTTTGTATAATCATCTTGAATTTGGAGGGGGAGATAATTTTAAGGATAGCAGCAGTTATCTTGCTGTTAATTGCGGGTTTATAGGAGATTAAGCTTCAAATTGACACTTCTTGGGATGGTTATACTGTTACTGCGTGGCGATATTTGTTGTATTTATGGGAAATTCAGAACGCAGAAATTTATAGAATGTACACAGCAGGCGAAAATACATTTTCTGTAAAATATTTAAAATTATAACTCATTGCAATATTTCGAATTATGTACAGGTAAAATAACTATTTATTTAGATTCTATTTCTTTGTACTTGCGTCTATGAAAACACGAATTTCCATGAACATTTTCGGTGTAATTATCAGGTAGATATATTGTATATGATATTGGTATCAGATGTAGTTAATTCGTAAAATACACTATAGGACTTATTAGTACATAGGATACCATATGTGTATCGAATATTTGAATTACGTAAAGTAGTATGTGAATTAGGATAGAATGCTTTTCGAATTTGACCTACTTCATATAAGCAGTAAGACAGACATTTAATTACACAATTTAGTTATCTCATCCAATTTATTTAACAATAACTTCTTACAAATGTTGATAACAGTTAAGAAAGAATAAATTTGTCAAGCCGTGGGCAGCTAATCATTTTTATTAAGATTGGAGTAGTTAGTTAAGCGATAGTTAAGATCGAATACCGATGATTAATTGTATTTTCAATATTCTTGAAATACTTAAGATAATTACTTCAATTATCAATTTAAGATATTCCAATCGAGAATAACACTGAACTTCAAACTATCAATAAAATTAATTCAATCGTAGAAAAGAATCCAATTATGGACTAACGAAATCGCACCTATAATTCTATTAAAATACGATCGTTTCATAATCCATTATATTCGTTCCGATCGAATTTTTCGCGTGAAAGAAAGTGTCGCCATATGGTGTCACGGGATAAAAACCGATATACTTACGGAATGGCGTCGAAGCGGCAGTATCAAAAGTAAGCCGGGCTCCGGCGAGAAAAAAAGCGATATCCTGTCCGTGCGTGGCGAAAAACTCGATCCCGGCTCTCTCGTACATCCGGAGATCCGGATAATAAAATCAATTGGAATCGAGGAGAAAAAAAATCATCCGACAGATGGGAGGACGTACGTTGAATCATTTATAAGAATCGTCCGAGGGATGTAGCTCGTGTCGTTTACAATATTCAAGGTGTCGAAGCCTCTTTCGAACCTCTCCCTCCCTCTCTCTCTCTCTCTCTCTTTACAACCCCTTTTTCCCAGCCTTTCCAACCTTTTTCGATTATAATTTCCTCCGTTTACTCCCCTTGTCAAGTTGCTCGGTCTGCTCGCGAAATCGCTTTGATTTATGATCTTAATCCGCGGTTGATTTAGCAAATGCTGTGCTGCGATGCAGACGCGGATTGCGCTTCTTACGCGTTATAAACTTCCCCGGGGATTAATATCGAATAATATTCCGTAAATGAGAATTCGTTTAACCGGAAAGCTTCGAAGTGCTTGATGAGTGTATCAACCTTCGCGTAGCTAAGCTGAGAGTGTATACGATCGGCGGTGGAAATTTAAATTTGTTCGAAATTCATCGCGATGTTGCTTGCTATTTCGCTGATTTTTTTCCTCCCTTTTTTGCCTCGACCTTTTTTTTTTATCGGTTATATTGATTGATCTCTTTTGAATGCGCGATTCATACGCTTCGAACGGGATATCGTTCTCGCGTTTTTTTTCACCCCTTTTTCTTCTTTTTTTTTTTTTTTGGTGGTTAATAAATTAATATAACGTGATAGGTATAAAGTGAATTGCAATGAGTTTGGTAATCGTTTGGGATAATTATGTACATATGTTTTCAGGTAGTTCAGTGAAATGAGGGCAAATTTTACATTTCCATAATTTACTATGGAATGAATTTTAATTGATGTAAATATAGCAGGAAATATATGTTTTTAACTCCATTTAACATTTAAACGTACTAATTATACGATGTATGTGACAATTTATGTATTTATATTGTTGGATATGTATATACTATGTATATGAGTTATTATAGATTCATATATCCGTACATAGTGTACATTTTGTACTTCATCGCTATCAAAACAATGCACTTTCATTACAATTTTGTACGAGTCTATCTTAAATTGGACAACAATGGCAGTGATTGTTCTTTTCGAGCCTGCATTGCTACCTAATATGTTATCTGTGTCCCTTGTTTTGCGATTAACTCGTAGCAAACTTAATTATCGAAAGGCAACTTCTGCAATGTTTTCCCAGAAAATACAGTTTACTATATTTGCTTGAATTTTTCAATAAATTCGAAAATAATATTATAAAATGATTTCGATGAGAAGGCAAATTTGATGAAATGATTTCGAGCCACGAATTCAACGCGGAAATACCGCACGTAAATATCAGTTTTGCTTTGTCCTTTTATTATTTCGTGCCAGCTTTTATATTATTCGGACTCGAACGTCGCTCAATTGCATTTTACCATTGCTCTTTCTGCCAGCAATTCTAATATTTCGGGCGTGACAAAATCACGAAACTGCTGTGAATATTGCAAATCATTTGATAAAAATGAATCACAATAGGGAACCAAATCATTTTTGTACAACAGACTTTATATTTTACTTACGCATATAAATATTTAAATGATATTTATATTTAATGAATATATCACGTATACGGGTGCAATTGTTCACTTTTAAATAAACTATGGGATTTCTGAGACAACCTAAACTTACCTTGACAAATAGAAATATAGGAAAAATAAAAAGACTAAGGATGACAAAAACTGAAAATAATTCAACTATATTGACAGTAAAAATCATACTGAGCACGTCTACAGAATCAATACTCTCGATCTGCAAAACTCTCTTCCCAGCGATAAATTTTTTCGAAAAGGACCGATGACGCGCACGTGTGCGTCATTCGATATACAATATGAGATCGCCACGATGCATACGCTTGCGTCACATTATATTTATAACGTTCCCAGAGCCCTGTTGCACAATAATTTACCAAATACTGATTTGAGCGATTGAACAAGTTACGAGTAACTTCTAGAAATGCTTTCCATAATCTTCCAACTTCGCGAATAGAGTAAATTTCATTTGTTTTATTATCGAACAGAAGACAATTTATTACTACCAACGACTTGTAACTTGTACCTTATATAGCTTCGCTAATAATATTAGTTGAATGGTGCAAGAGTGCCAGGTCTGGCGATTAAGATTCTACTCCACTTGCAGAATCATATATCTCAAAGTCAAAAGTTACGTTGCAAAAACCTCCACCGTCGATTAATCCTAAAAGAATCGGGGAAAGGATCTGAACACCGTAACCCACTTAATCCCTGGTTCCTTCACATCCGTTCTATCCCGTTTTCCACCCCTGGCAATCCCGGTGGCCGATTTGCCGGGTTACGACGGGAAAACAATCTCCGCGATTCGCACTTCACGCCCGGGAAAATAAATAATTCCCATCCAGGGGCACTCGAGACAATGCAGATAATCCGTTCGATAAATGGCGCGTGCGTTGGTAGCGGCGGTAAGCCTGCCAACCTTGGAAAAGGCTGCTCGGCTTAATAGAAATTTAATTGATCCTTCGGCTATGCGCGGTCGGACGTAATGCAAATTGAAGTGGCCCGTTGAACGAGCCTGTACGAGAGGCTCGGTTAGAGCAAGAGAACCACGGAGGGAAAGCAACGGGTAAATAGAGGGATGGAGAAAGGTGTGAGACAAGGTTAAAGGGTGAGAACGAGAGGACGAAGAGGGGAAGCTCGTCGACTAGAGTCTGCGATAGACAGAGTTTCTCTGTGCACGCGCTTGGACACAAAGACATGGATGAACAGCTCCCATGTCCCACGCGGCTCAGTTCTCCGCTACAACTACATATCCATCTCACTCTATCCTCTTTCATATTCATCCTCTTCTCTGGTCACTCCTTCTCCATTTCATGCCACTTCTCGCACTCTAAGAGAGTTAGTGGCACAGAGGTCTACTTGGATCTTTCGGTCGAACAATTTTCTTTGCCGACTGGCTGCTTGATCGATGCCTGCTATTTTTGGGACTAGAACAAGTTGCGATGGAAATCAGTCGAAGCATATAATAAGCGTGAATTGAGTGAAGGATTTCTATACCTGGATATTATTATCGCGTACGTAAGTTTGTTTTATGATGAGATTGAAGTAAGTTTGGAAAATAGTAGACTTTAGTACACACGAAGTTATAATCTCGATATTTATCGAAGTCGTCGTAATTTAATTGCTTTTCATTTATTCTTCGCTTAAGTTCATTGGCAGACGAAGAAGTTCACGAACGCGAAGTATTACATATCGTGTCTCTTAATGAAAACTTTTTACACTGTCCTGAAAATAACGAGTAAAAGTTAATCAGCGTGAAACGAAGAATTTATTACAATTAAGAGACGTATTTCATTCATCGCTGTCAAAAAATTCGGAAGAAGACTGCTCTTAAAAGACGCATTAAAAGCTGTCGCACGATTATTCACCGGGAAGTCATGAACGACGCTTATGAGATGGCCATTTTCATCAGCAGCATGAGCCACTCGAGGAACTTCATCATGAACTCTCGTAGCCTGGCGCAGAGCATCAGCCTACCACGTGTTCGAACTCTCACACGTTCGAGTAAAACCCGTTCACATAGGCTGCTAGCACCGTTAATCCTCTCTGCGTCGACAGGATCACATAGCGGCGACCTCGGGACGCAAGGCGCCTCTGTGCCCACAGGGTACATTGTCCCGCTAGCAACGCTATCATCCCCCGTGGACGTCGCCACTTGGTCTGAGAGGGAGACAACGACGAGCAACCAGGAAGGTTTATGGCTGCATAAACTAACAACTTCACCGTGATCCGAAATTACCGGTTAGTACGATCCATTATACCACGATTTCGTAATTTCCAACAGAATTCGCACTCCACATTGGCGTATCGTACGAGATTGTCTGATAGCGAATGACTCGGTCTTGATATTGTTGCTTGGTAGGCTGAAAAAAAATTTGACACGTAATTGAGATTTTTATTTGGTTTTTCTGTATTTTCCTATTTCGATGGATTACACGAGAAACATTTTGTATTAAAATTGTTAACGTTTTTAAAATAAATCGATTTTGTCCAAGAATTATAAAATGCAAACTATAGTTTCAAGCGATTCGGTAATAATCTATTATGGTGAGTAAATAATCAATTTAAAAAATCGTTTTGATATGTATTATAACGAGGAATTCGATTTAATCATTGGTTCAAGAATGCTTGGTCTTTTGATGAATTTTTTAAAAAGTATATACTATTCGCTTTAATTGTAAAGATACAGCGAATGAACTTAAATCAGCGATTATATTTCTAAGTGAATGCAAATTCAAGTCTGGCTCATAGAATAAATTGTTCGAACAATGCGGCGACATCTACAAAAATTGTAGAACAGCGACTTTCAAGTTTAAGGGAAGAAAAATGTAGCGCATTCTCGTCCGTTTTCAAAAAAGATGGCGGAGCGTCGTGTATCAAGGTTGTCAAGAGCCGAGAAACAATTTCGAAAGTTAACGGCCGTTCTAAACGCGCGTTTGAGAAATACGCGACTTTGGAGGAATGATGTATTAAGATAAACATTTTCCCAGATTCATCATGCTTTCACGAAACATATTTTATTTTCGTTCGGCCGTCCGATGGATTAGCTGCATTCCCAGATAAACGATCCTTCTCCACGCTACTTCGCGTGAAGGATTAGCGAGAAGCACGTCATATATTTCCCCCTTCGCCGGGCGCCGCCCCTCAAAGGTAATGAAAATCGAAATAAGGCAACGTAGTATTCGAAAAGGGGAAGGAAAGAATCGGCGAATGGCGAGCACAAAGAGGACCTCCGCTCTAAGGGCGTACAATAACCACGCGAGATCACGTACTGCTTTGTACGTACGGTGATTTGATTTCGTCGAAAGAACTGAATGTAATAACAGCGTGTGGTGCTGTTTATGCTTGAATGCTGCCAACCTTTTCAAGCAGTTTTTAGTCGACGGAATTAGACGTCTGTTTTTCATTTTTTATCGTACGCAATTATCCATGCATAGTGATTTAGAAAGAAGCGGAAGTAAACACAATCGTGTTAAAAATACACATAACTTTGCGTTATAATTAGTATAAAAACTATTAACAATACTATTATAACGAAATTGCTTGAGAAATGTACGCATTTATTTCGATAAACTTTAAATACACGTGCAGCATCTATTAACACTACTGTAACTTTGAACAATCGCTGTTGCAAAACAAACGAAAATGGTCAAATAAAATTGAAGTCATCGAGAAGGGTAAACTTTCCCCTATAAAATGCTTCTTGTTTCATTTCGAAACGACTTTCCGTTGCTGAGATATCATCGTTCGAAGAGAATCGAATTTTTCAATAATTCTCTATCGCTATCTCTCTCGCACGCACAGACCTCTCGTTCGCGCCGCGTCACTGACCAATCACAACTAGGTTAATAGCGCGCTGGTCCGTGACAGACAGCGTCTGCGTTTTTTTTTACTATTACTACTACTAAGCGTACGCATTTCCTGGAAAAAATGTAGGTCAGACCACTATATGCTGCCATTCATAATACTATAAGCTTAGTTACGTCTATTCTACCTACTTTCTAGCGTTATATCTTCGGAACTGATTGAGATATCGATTTAAATCAAAATGCATTATTTAGGGTACACTTTTGACTATCTTCTGAGTAGAAAATATTTAGAAATTTCATGGTTATTTCGTGTGAATTCTTTATAAATTGTCGATGTATTACTTGGTAAAGCTTATACTACGATTTTGGTAATGTTTTTTTTTCATAAGACTTTATGGAATCTTTGAATTTAATAACCTTCATTGATAATATTCTTTTAAGGCGCTTTACTGCTTGATATTAATTAATTCATAGATACGTTATATCTATTATCGAAAAATAATTTTTAATGGTAAAATGTTATAGTTTAGACGACATGTGCTTGAAAATATTATTATAACATGAAATTATAAGCCTTATGGCCAATAGTTACTTTAATATCTACATACAGATATATAACACTTAATACGTCGTCAATTATTATTTATTTATTAATTAATTTATTTATTAATGGACGTCGATAAATTACGAATATAATCAACTGCTTATAATATAAATTTCTGCATTGGCCGTAAATATTCACGCGATAAGAATTTTTATCGCGAAGAACAATTTGCATGAGTTTCAATGACGGAACGCCTCGTAAATTAATGCCCGGCAAGTATGGCACATGAATTACTTGTTCACACGGGCTAATATACTTGAAGCTCACCGATATATGAGAGGATAGATTCGCGGGTGACGAACATACTATCATAAACGATAACGCAAGCTCGATCTATAAAAAAAGGTCCCTATATAATTCCCTATATAATCCTCTCTCATAAAAATTTACAGTTATAGAAAAAATAGTAATTTGACTATAAAATAGTAAACAAAAAAAGTAGTAACCAGGCTGTGGTTATTTATGCATGTATAGGAAATTAAAATATAGAAAACACGCATTAGGTATTTCCAGAAATATCCGAAATAAAACCTGTGATATTTGTGAAAATCCTGACTGTGATATTTATAGCCTAAGGTATATCTCTACTTAAGTTCTACTTTCTAATCGCTTAGATGTAAACGTAAGTATACAAAGATATAAGTTTGAACAAAATACGAAGAAATTATAATTCGTATGCATGGTTTTTCGTTTCAATTTTAAACAGTTTCTTACAACATTAAAAATCCTTTTGGTTGACAACTTTAGCGCCCGAATACAGTGTACAAATCCAAAGATCATAGGAAGCTAAAAAATATCTGAAACCGATGTTCCGTGAAGTTTCTCGAGAAACGAAGAAACTTGGATCGCAAGCTAGTCCGTGGATTCTCGCCGGCAGAAGCAAGACGGGTGTCTGTCGGGGGCATAAATTTATTAATGAAATATATCGTCGTATCCAATAGTAGGTAGCACGTGTGCTACAAATTTTGACGTCTGATAGGAGGTAGGGCACGTGTTTCACGAAAAAGACAAGGGCACATTCTGGGCGGGAAACGGTGTAACTAATGGGGATCGCTTCGCACGTGCTGTGACGGCTACAATTTATCAGAACTTGTTTGGAGTTATTTTACGAGTTTAGGTGGCATGAAACGCTGCTTCCTTGAAGGTACGTGTAGTCGCAGAATTGATCCACCATTATACCGCTTGATTTCGCTCTAAATGTATTTCACGCTTGACTCTTACATGTTTTACGATTATTACCCCTTTATTTCCCGTCGTGCCCGTATCTATTTGCGCTTTGATTTACACGCCAAGTTATTGCCTATACAGCCGTGTTTACGTTAAACGACCAGGCGACACCGCCTTTCGAACGGGGTGTAATGCGTGGAAATTTGAGAAGTTGCCAATAATAACGCGAAAATGTTCGCGACAGTTTCGCTCCCGGAAGACACGAGGTCATTGACTGTGCTTGTGCCTCGAAAATATTAAAGCCTCTTAATTTAGTCAAAATATTTAATATTACTATTAAATTTTTTAAAATTGTATTGTTGTTTAGAAAATGAACAATAGATAGCGATGTATTTCACTTAATTAGTTATTATTAAGTTCATTGATATTCAATCGTTCCAATGAAGGTTCCGAATTTATTCGGAATTTATTCTAAATTTTGAGAATGCAGAAATTAACCACTTTTGCACGGTGGTACAAGAGTTTTAAGTGAAAAGATTACGGCTTTTTGTCTTCCAGATTTGTGGACTGGTTCTTTTACATAAAGTAAAAAAAAAATGGACATTTTAAATTACACTTTACATTTAATGTAAAGAAGAAGAATTTCGGTAAAAGGATGTTAAAAAGTGTAAAAATATTATATTCTTTAAGTTGTATTTTATAACAGAATTTGTGCATTTATTTTAATAATAATTTGGCATGAAATATGTGACTAAACTCAATATTAATTTTTGAACCGACATCCGTGACAAATTGGATAATAGTCCGGTTTTCATAAATGAATACTTTTCAATGATGATAATAGCTCTTGTGTAGTTATTGATCTCATTATCCAACGTTAATATCCTGCATTAACGAATCTCTGCAAAATTCTTCGGAAATCCGATATTGGAGTTTTAAAAATTTGATTGGATTGCGAACTTATTGCAAAGAATCATCATCATGGTAAACCGCTTCGAAATCTGTTTTTCATTATGTTAATTAGAATCTTAACTCTCTCTCTCTCTCTCTCTCTCTCTCTCTCTGTCTCTGTCTCTTTATAATTCTTTAACATCTGTTAAAAACTTGTTTAAACTTTTAATATGAAATATCAGTAAGATTTACAACGTAATTTTTCGAGCGCATTTAAAAAATTTGATTCAATTTTCACGAAAATGTATGTACTTCGTGAAATTTGTGGAATAATTGAATACCTACCTTATAATAAATATAAAATAACTAGAAACAGCGCAACATCATTAATCGTAACGTACTCCATTAACTTTTAATTTTATTGTGACATGATTACGAACTTATAGTATGGCTATAATTATACAAGTAATTCTAAATCCGCAAAAATTCAAGCATACCATATTTTATACAAAGTTCATTGTCATCCTACTTTTTGAAGTCATAAACTTATTATCATAATCCACACAGAACGACTTATTTATTAATTACATTTCACATTACAAAATAATTAAATCTACTCGTGCATATTGCTTAAAAATATGATTAATTTTTAAGTTTTTTAAGGAAGACATTTAACTAGACAATATCATTACCATAGAATAAATTATGATTGTCATTTTCCATTCTATACCAGCATTAACACGTTCTGTAGTGTGTCAGTCAGATAATATGAGTGACAGACTTGTTTTGTGATAACCGCGTCACTCATATATGAGTGACAACAAATTTTTCTTCAGTACAAACATCGCATACGTGATTTGCAAAAAGTTAAATTTCCAGAATATAAAATCTTTGAGTATTCTTTTATGGTAGATAATGTCAAGTAGGTAATTGATTTGGATAATTAATATTTAGATAATAAATTATATTTATTGTTGCATGTTTGTTATTCATAAAATTACTTTTTGAAAAAACTTGTAGCTTTTATTCCGATAAATACAGTACACGCTATATATTGAGCTTAATCAATTAAAGCCTACAATATATTTAATGGTTACTACGTTCATTACGAGTATTCTATGCATAATCATTATAACTATGTATCCAGGAAATAACAGTAAAATAAAGAATTTATTTCGTCCAACAAAAAGAGAGACTTCATGAATAATTCCTTACACAAAATTGTGTAATGTGGAAACTGCGTTGTAATAGAATGAAAGATTCTTTGTGCTATTCTAAAAACTCGTTTAAAACAATTTGGCAGAGAAGGTGTTAAAAAGAAGCTACTGTACAATTCATCGTAATAACTATTATTTATAAAAATAAAATAGTATTACATAATCTACAAATCTATAGAAAGCCTCTAATCTATCAAAAGTACCAGAAATGAAGGCGTAAATGCAGATAATGCAATAATGCCTGTCATTTCAATAGTCATGATTGGCACTCGAGCCGGAGATCATTGAGCCAATTATTTTTCCTTATACTACTTTTCAAACGAGATATACTCGTAAACGAGCAAGCAACTCGTTCATAATTGTTGCAACACGATCGGATCCAAGCTTTAGTGAATTCATACAAAGGATAGAATTGAATTAATTAATTACCGAAGCGGCAAAGAGGAAACGTGGGTTCGAGCAGCGTTGGCCGGAAACACAAGGACCTACTTTGATACGGGGATAGTTCATATCCCGTATTAGCAATCGACATGAATGGCAGCCTATCATTCCATCGACGTTGATTTGGCAAAACGCGTCAAAATTGAGATTCGATCTATCACAGTCGAGGCACAAGGGATGCACACCCTTGTGTTTCTGGTCATGTGTACACTCTCATTCATAAGTATTAGGATACCTTCTGGTATCGTACAAAATACAAAGACATATAGAATATGACAATTTGCTTAAATCATCAAGAAAATCGACCATGATTTTACATTCATGCAAGATAACGATAGAATAATTTGTAAGATCTATTTTTATGAGTTATAACAATATAACGTGAATTATACGTGTCATGTTATGTGACAAATAAGAGTTACACACGTTGATCCCCACAATTTCCAGAGTTAAATCTTATTGGAAAAGTTTCGTACGAAATAGATGAAGAACTTCGAGAAGTTTACTTAACATGTAGAATTAATTAGAAACAAATACGAAAGAATAACACGACTGTTAGAACTTGTTAAAACAACGAAAAACACTCTTAATACAAATGGGGAGAAATTGAATGTTACACTATGAAAACTAACAATTGTATGATTTTCATATGATTTAGTACCTGAATGAGAATAGTTTAAAATGATTTACAATTAGCTAAAACGAAAGACAATCTGTCACGTGCAAAGATATATTAAATTACCTTTTAAAAACACATAGGTATATAGCCTAGAAGTTCTGTATAACACCAATGGAATATGAGTCCTTATGTCATAACGACTTGTTATGACAATCAATATTGTAAAATTATTCAGAAATTGATAGATTAGCTATTCCAGAAACAGAAATGATAATGTAGTTTAAATAATATTTCTTTTCAAATTACTTTCTTTGAAATTACTTTCTTATAAGTAGCAGGGAGCGTGATAATATTTAATATATAAATTGCACATTTACCTTAAAATTTTATAATCTTCGTCCATCTTTATATAAAGCTTCAATCCACATAATTCTTGCATAGTTGTCCAAATATTCCGAGAAGAACCTCACTGTCTGCAAAGTATCTTGATACTTATGAACGGGGGTGTACGTGTGTACACGTGTATGCGAGGCCAGGCCTAATTCGGGATACCACAGATATCGTGTACATGGCAAGGTATAGCGTGTCGACTAATTGATGCCGGTTTATTAGCTGCCTCTTTCGGCCACGAAGGCGTGAACTGCCGGAATATTACTCGACGCCTGCCTACGGCCGATGTAGTTCGATGCATAATTAATTTGAAATTGCATTGCACGAGAAACAGGGAGAATAAGCGAGCTGGCTACCAGATGAAAGGGGACGAAGGCTCACGGAGACATGGATGTATATCGGCGAAGGGTTGGAACTCGGAGAATGTAATACGCTCGTGATGCTCGTGCCCGACCTGACTGACACGCTTTAACGTTGTTCCTCGCACGGTTTTAAGGGTCGTGGCCCTTTCCAAACTCTTCCCTTCCACCAGTTTGTAGCTACTGGTTGTGTTTTGAAGTTGCGTTCGAGCAATACGTTTACACGCGAGTCATCGCGAAGCATCATTCGTATGCACCACACACGTGAGTCAACTGCAAAGTTAAATTGCCGCAACATTGTGGTTCAAGACGTTCCACCGACCAGGTGATACGTTGACCAGCTAGGTTGAGCGTGGCTTCCTGCATCCAGCACACGTTCGCCAGAGGTTAAGGGCGTCTTGAATCGTTGCACCAGCTCACTGCCTCCGTTACGCCGCTTTCTGGCAGCCTCTTTTTGAGTTGCTTTAGCTTCCTTGGATGAAAATTTTAGCACAGCATCCGGGTGTCTAGGATTTCATTGGCAGAATGAAAAATCCAATGAATTATTCTGAACATGCGATGATTTATTAAATGTACTTTAGTTGCTTTCTTCCTTTGTGATTTGCTCTACGGAAGCTGCTGAGCAATACATGCACAGGTGTGAACAGGTAAGTCTTATTTTGTAAAATTTGAGTGGTTGATTCTAGGATTATGGATGGTGTTTAAAAGACAACGAGCAAAATGATCGATTCAGAAGTTTTGAAAGTTTCGAATAGTTAATTGTACATAATACTTTTGAATTATGCGTTATAATTTTTGTAAGTAGTATATGTAAGCATTTGAAGCGTGTCTTGTAAATATTTCAATTTGCATATTTTATACGATCTCTGTGATTCGTAATTCAATTTGATTATCACGTATAAAACTTTTTATATCTTATACCTTTCGTACATTTATGAGAATTTGATAAATTATAGGATGTACCAGGAAAGAAGAGAACAATTTAATATCTTCAATAGAAGCTTTTTATCCATTATCTTCGATACAAAGGCATTGAATGCAGCTGAGAAATTAACAATTTTATGATAAAATGAACGATTGGAGATACTGCCGTCGATCTACTTTAGTTAAAATTCCCTTTCACATCTTCGTTACTTTTTTCCTTTAATTAATGTCTGCTCAATGCTAATATCAATTTGAAAGTCGTTAATTTACACATACTAATAGACACTAATATAGCAGAATATACAATTTCGTGTTACTCAGTCATTTCGAATAAAATTGTCTAGAATTACTAAGATATTTAATACTAGATATTACATTGTTTGATAATACCACTGTATCTCTATATTACGCCAATCACTGAAAGAAATTGAGATTAAATTTCTATGAAACGATTTATATCGCATATCTGCTCTGCGAGTATAATTTAATTTTGCTTCGCAATTGTCTGTTAAACTTAATAACTGATACAGATGCAACGTATTTCACTTTACAATTTTTGTTTAACGTACATATTTATATCTTATTTCTTTTTCATTAATAGGTTAAAAGAGAACATAACAACTTCCCAGGTTCCATTTCCAATATTAAAAAACAAAGACCTAGTTTCATGAGTTTATTTCTCACAAAGACATGGTGTAAACGATCATAAATTTCACAATATATTTTAGAAAATAATACTCGCAAGTGTCAGTTTTCCCTGTATTTCAGCTTATGGTACAGCTCAATGATGAGTCACTATACTATACATGTAATAAAAAAATTCTCATCTCACTAAACAAATCCTGCCCTCCAAATACGCCAAAGCTGCGCACGTGCTCGCTAGCAGCTTACTCTTTCCGTCCCTTTCACAATCACCTTGTTTGCACAATTTGAACACTTCTAAAAGGCTGGATCGTCCAATAAACCGATTAGCCTAAATGTTCTCCGGCCGCACTTTACACGAATACACGTAACCCCAATCAATCGGGCCGCGCCAGCTGCACAATAAGTACCGATAGCGGTGCCCGCTTGTTAGATCGATTTCGACGTGCATTTGCCGTCGATCGACCCAAATCGAGAAACATCAGCGAATGGAAACAATGGAGCCGGGGTTGGAAAAACGAGCGGTGCGAAAGAACGCGTGTGACGTGGGCGGAAGGCTAGTGGCCTGCCGAGAGGAGCCGAAAATGGACTGGGACGCGTGAAAAGCGAGAAAGATGGTGGCAATCGAACCGCTACTAACCAATACAAGCAGGATAAAGACACCATGGGCCGTGGCGTGACTGGTAGAATTAGAGGAATAGCAAAAAGGGTTCGCGAAAGTGGGAGAATGGTGAACCAGGATACGAGAGCGGTCGAGGGAAGGCTTAAATCAACTTGATTTAAATCGCGCGAAGCTAAATCGAACGAACGTGGCCTGGTGTTGCGTAGACGCGTCCTCGTGTCGGTGGTAGTGTCTGGCCTGGTAACAGGGAACTATTTAAATTCGAGGGAATTTCGTCTGCTAGTCGCGTTTTAAAAAGTCAAGCCTGTCGTCTGCGCTAGCGGTGTCACGAGAGAGGGATTCGATCGCGACAGGACAGTTTTGTCGACCAACGACCCGCCAAAAACGTCGACCAACTTTAGTGGCATCCATGGCTCGTGCAGACCAGCCCTGCCATCGCTATATACTGTGTTTCAAAAAGTCAGGGTAAAATTTCATATAATGCTCGTTTAGCAAGGCAAGAAGATTTTAATAAAGAGGAGTCTGAATGTAGTTTCGCGATTAAAGGACGTTTTCAAATACGAAAACTTTCATCGGGAATACTAAATATAAAGTGAATAGTATGTACGCTCGTTAGTAAGTAATTTTATTGACGTTATCAAACAACAGAAACGGGAAAATGTATTAACGCCTTGAATTAACACGAGCAAGCGCGTATGTTGAAATGAATAGAGTTTTAAAAATATTTTTGGACATGTTTATTAAGACACTATCGCTTTGCTTTTTTTTTAAATTGGATCCATTAAAATCTCTACATAGAGATTATTTTCTTTTCCTATTAGGCTATAGTTTTTAATAAGTAAAATTACATATTGCTATAGTAAGTTAGTAAAGTAAAACGTTAGATGGAGATGAAAGAAAAATGAGGATCTCGATTCTTCGAAACCAAGTCTTCATCGCGGTATAAATATGATTAATATCTTACATATGATAGCCACATAATTTTGATGAGCAATACGTGCTTCTGACTTTAACGTTGGATTTTAACTTTCTGAAGCACCCTATATAATATCGGGAACCCTTCCTACCCGAGGGATCTGTTATATATGTCGACTTTTCAAATGGCGGTGCAATCAAGCCGATTACTGATCGTAACACTCGCGTGTCCTATCCAATAAAAACGTTTCGTTCCGCATCAATTATTAACGGGCACGATGAAACAGATTAATCTCCGCGTGACGAGCTACGGATACGCCGAAAACGATCCGCTTCTTGTCACGTCGCGCGGCGTTGATTGCTGCACGAGGATATAATGGGATTTGTTGCGCTTTACAGTTCTAGAGGCGCGGAAGAAGGGTTTTGTTTATTATGCGCGTGTGAGCGTGGAAAGAGGATATTGAAAATTGTTTCAATTATAGTTGATTGTTCACTATATCGCGTTCATCATTGTCCGTTGTATTCGATTCTTCTGCATAGACGAAGTTTCATAATTTATAAAGCTACGTGACAGTAGAGGATGGAAAATTATTATAATATGTGGTATAGATACGAGACCTTTGTCAGAATCTTGCAATGAAATTTGTTGTTAATGTATATGTAGACATTTCGTTGAATTAAAGTGAGCTGAATATTATGATTTTAGTATTTTTATAATTCATTGATTATATTTCATTGAAAACAATTCATATTTCTATGAACGTAACTGAAGAATTCAAATCTAATTAGAAGCTTGTTTTACTCGTTAATTATAATAACAAGTATTCTGTTTTCAGTATTTTATGCCCATTATACACAGTCAATACGTATTTACATATATCAATTTCTCAGAAACACTTAAACAAGCCCCGTCTAATTATACGACGAGAAGCGAAAAACTTTGTATCTGTCAAGAAGCAGGCGTCACTTTTCAATTAGACCCAACAATTTCCATTTATATCCACTAATCAATATGTCAGCCCTTCAGAAAGGGGTGCTTCCAAAAACACTATTAATTTACCAAACCGATCGAAAGACCAACCTTTGGACCTTCCATCTGTATTTCCAATTTCCCTTTTACCCGTTTACAACATCACCTAGTTTCACCAAGTGTACCAGTGGTTTTCGGTTCAGTGGTAGCACGGCTCTTTATCAGCGATTCGGGTTTATCGACTAATTGTAAACAGCCGGTTGCCGGAATCGAAGTCGGTATCTCGCTTCACACGGAGGGGGTTAGAACAGGAGCCGTTGGTCGGAAAGCAGTTTCAACGGCTAAGAAGAAACTCAGTGGCTGGGGAGAAAGTTGGCCTCGCGGCCGGAACTTTCCTGTTTTTCCACTCGTTGCTATTCATGACTGGACGGAAAAATCGCAGAGCGTCGGCGAGCTGTCGAGCAACGAGCCGGGCAGACAGCTTTCGGTTGGCGGAGGGGAGAAAAGGAAGGTACTTCTGTGGAAGTATTATCCCCGGGGTTTTTCCGTTCGATGCCCGGTCGCACTTTCAAGTCAAAGCGGGGCTGTTCTCGATGAAGGCAGCAGCTTCGTCGTCGTTCACCTTTCCTCTCTTCTTTTGCTCGTTGTCGTCGTAGTCGTTCGAGATGTCAGTCTCTCTATCGCAGTTGTCTTCGTACCATCGAAGAACTCATTAAAATTATAGCGAGTCACTCGATTACTTATCCTCTTTTCGTACTTCATCTCTTCTCGTTCTTCAACGTTTTCCAACGCTGTATTCTGGCCTCCACCCATCTTTCTGGCCGCTCGTACAAGTACGTACCGAATTAATGAGACGACTCTTCCCAGCAACCTCTCGTCGATCAAGCATCCTCAAAAAAAAGAAAAATCCTTTTCACCGGTTGGCGAATCTCTTTCTCTCTGCCTCTTCTTTTGGAAACAAGGTGATGGACCAGACGATAATAATCAGCGGTGCTCGCGGCTACCCATCATACGAGCCCAGCCTTTGTGAATATTTAGAGACCGCGCGACGCGTTACCCATCAATATTTATCGTTCTTGACCCGCTCCCAATAAAAGAGACACGAAATAACGGCGATACAATAAATACTCTGCTTTATTGATCTATCCGGTCCGTGGCTGCGCCGAGTTGAAGCATTACAAGAATCAGTCCAAGGTACCGAAGTTTTCATCGATGACTGAGACAGAAAAGAGAAGAGTCACGAGATATAAATGCGATCATTCTTCTGTCTTCCGTTATGATAAATTTTTACGTGCTTTGGGAATCGTCAATGGATCGTACCTAGGAAGGTTAATGAATCGTGGTGTATGCGTAAAGGTAGAAGATATATTCATGAGAATTTGTTAAATTGTAGTGTGCAGAAGTAATTAAAAGAAGCGATGGAAAAGATTCAAAGAGTAATGAAATCCTCTAGTATGTTGTTCCACGATTAACCCTCCATTGTCAAAAATATCATTTCACGCTCTATAGACAAATTAAATTTGCATAGATAATAGAGATAAGACCAATTTCTTTGTTATAAAAAGCTTTCAAAGTTATTGTTATAGTTTAGTTTATTGATAAGAGTAAAAATTCTTCTCGAAGAAATTCAGGAGTGAAAGCCTAAACTAATAAGCTAATAAATTACCAGTCTCGATATTAATAACATTCAAAGTCTCGAACGAGATAACCTGAATCAAAGCTAGATGTAGATTAGATATGTTAAATCTACATTTAGTTGACTAGGTTTGAATGCAGTAGATTAGGCACGTTGCGTCTGAGCTTAATTCGCTTGTGCTAGGTGTAAACTAGATACGTAAGTCTTGGATCAAGAAGGTTTAAGTTAGCTTAGATCAGATATGTCGTATGATTTACCTTGCCTTGGTTACTGGCTAGTATAAAACGTATCACATCGTAGACAATATTAATTCCAAAGAAATACTTTCTATTCTTTAAAACGTAGCTTGAAGTTTAAAGAAACTCAGATTTGAATATCGCGTTGTACGATTTATTTTTAGACGGAACGTCATCCTTTTTCCGTACTTCCAACGTGTATAAGAGCTACATCCGAAGCTTAAGCGCGGAATCTCGTGTTACGAAAGAAACCACGTATTTATTCGCGTAAAGCGCGTCTTATCCATGTGAAATCTGCATAAAAATGTGCTTCAATGATCATGGAGATTTTCTGAGCTTCCTCTGCAACATTATGAAGAGGAATTTATGTAATTACAATAAAATGCATTCCTTTTTTTCTATAAATATGTATTTATAGTAGTTTTTTTTTATTAGTGAATATACAAACTTTCTTAGAAGTTTCCCATTTTTTTACAAGAATTCTTTTTTATGTATAAATTCATTATATACATTTCAATGGACTATCAAAGAACTATTATTTGCAGAAAAGAAGGGACGAGTAATTGTTATTCGTTATGTGACAAAATTATCGGGCATTGTTTAGCAATTTGAATTATGTATCTGATGGAAATTAGCTGTAAGAATAAATATAAAAATCCAACGAATGGAAAATTTCACTTCACGTACACGCTGCGGACTGTTGATTAACGTTTCAAGCTTTGCATTTGAAACATTTGTTTCGAAATTATATCTCTTTCAGTTGCCTAATTTATTAGCAAACACGCAGGAGTGACATTAAAATTGACAGTGTCAAACGAGCTATAAACTTGACCAATTTTATCCTTTTCAAAGCTCCAAATACACTATCGATCATGAGCAACGTTCGATACCAGCAGCTTACAAGCCCAATAACAATTCGTCCGCTGGTCACGAACTCTACGTAGAACATTCACTAACGCGAAATCGGAAACGACGTTACCACCGAGCTTTTTATTCCACGATCCACGTACGCGTATAGTCTCATGGCATTTACAGGTTGAAAATAAATTTCCAGGGAAATCGGCTCGTCATGGCGTGACTGGCTAACGCGAAGGTAGGACGTGGAGCGTGCAGTTTCCTAAAGGGGTAACTTTGACGTTGAATTGATTGGGCCGAGCGTGTCTGTTTCAGAGCGAGCAGGGTCGACGGTTACAGACGGTGTTAACGGTGACGGTGCTGATAGTACATCGGGCGCCATGGTCACGCGACCAGCCTTCCTTAACCTCCCCAACCCTCTTGCTCTCTTCCTTTAGCAACGGAAAGTGAAACGAAGTAGCGTCGAAAATCGTATCCGTGAAACTTTTCCCGAAATCCGGCGTATAATATATCCAGGCGCGAAAGAGAGGGGGAACAACGACGACCTCACGTGTTCGATCTGTACCTGGAGTTCGGTGCACGTCCCTCGGCAACGGCTGACGCTCCGGAGAAATCTGCCAACACGCCTCTGCCCCTCGTTCCTTTTTCCTTCTTTCTCACGGCCGATATTCTCCGCGCGATAAAGAACAAACTTGCGCGCGCGATGTCGTTGATTCGCGTCGACTTCTCGCATTGTCTCCTACCCTCCCCCTCGACTTACCCCCTCTAGTCGAGTTGGCAACGTCGGGGGTGCTTTTAGCGTTCGAGGGTGGCGATCCCGTTAGATCGTTCCGCCACTACGATCGTCCAAAGAGCAAGCGTGTAGCTAGAGAGAGACTAGAGAAGTAGAGGTATTTCTCGAAGGGTGTCGCTCTTGTCCTCTCCGGGTTCGAAGATTATCGCAGACAATAAAAGTCAGCCCGCCGTGATTCTCTCGTCGATCCTGCTCCGTACTTAGGGCAGGGGGTGGATAGGGAGTCGCAAAGAAATAGCGTATGGAGGAGAAAGAGATGTATGGTTGAAGAGAAAAGGATGTAAAGATAGGTTGAAATGGGAGAGGATTGGTGAAGAGTAGCAATAAGTACGACTGAAACGAAGAGAAACAAAGATGGAAGGGTTGGAGAAGGTGACAGGATAGGGTAGCAAGAGAAGGATCGGCTGGCTAGGTTGGCGGAGTTGTTCGGTGACGACTTTACTTCTTCCATTAATCAACTCTCCCCGCTTTTGTCGCTCTTACCGTTGCCAGTGGCGTAGCACGGCCCGAAGGGAGTGGCTGGTTTAAGCCACGCTCTGTAGCCACGTTGTTCTATTGCTCTTAACGCTAATGCTACCCACCACCCGGCTACCCGAAGAAAAACGAAGAAGGGTACTGGTGCTGGTGCTGCCTCGGAAGTACCTGTACCTGTGGGAGTTGCTAGATCGATTGGTAATTCTTGCCAAACTACTCCACGCTGGACATTTTCGGACTTTTTCCCTCCCATGGTAAGTTTCGATTCCCTGGGATCAACCCCCGTGGCAAGATGGAAGATAGCGGCTAGAAGATTCGTCTTTATACTTTGGTTTAAATTCATCGAGATACTATATCGTTTGGGACTAAGTGTTTGATTGATACTTAGTTTTGGAATGTACATTGGGTACAATGCTTTTGCAACGTTTTAATACGTATAGGTGACTACAGAGACAGACTTCGTTTAAGTTTAGCTTTCGATATATTTTATGTAAAATTACATATCGATAAAGGAATATATTTTAAGGAATATATACTTCTGCTAGCGGAAATTAGGATTGTAGGAGAGATTATTTCAAAATATGTGGCATTATATTTTGCTCAAAAACTTTTAAGCCATTTCGGAATCTAAGAAAGGGAAAAGCAAGGTTTGAGTAATAGATGCTATACACGTTGCAAGAACGAATTCACACGAATTTTATATTTCATACGACAATGAGATTATTTGTTTGAAATATATAATTCAATTTAGAAATTCCAATTCTATTTACTGTATTTTAATTGTCTCGTCAAATCACGTATTGAAAAATTTCGAATCACTTTGAAATTCAAATTTAAATATCCACCACTATCTGCACGGTAAGTTATTCCTCTTTCTTTTCCATTTTCAAATTATCATTAATGGCCTGATTCCGTCTCGACCTATCCACGTCATCTTAATTTTTACGTTACCAAACTTTCACAAGTAATATTTCCCTCGTTTCTCGAGACATTCTTACGTTTCCGTACCGAACGCGGCTCTTCCCTTTCGTTTCTTGGTTTTCTCTCGGTCGTCTCTTAAAACCTTCTACTCTCACTCCTTATCCCGTTGCTCGAGCATCTTGACGCTTTAGAAAATTTTCTTGTGCTTCTTAAACTTTCCGCCAGAGCCAATTTGGCCCGCTTTACTTGCTTTGTGCGCCAGTAAAAGTTGCACGCTGTTTCTCTTCGCGGAATCCGCGAGCGTTTCATTCGCGCGACCCTTTTAAACAACTCCGTCTATCACGATTTTCGTGTTTCTCTCGCGAAACCTGAAACGTCAGAAATACGAATCGTAACTGTCAATTCGTGGTAAGTCGCTTATCTTGATGCAGAGAAAATAAAGCTGCATTTTGAAATTTGACGGGTCAAATAAGCTTTCTTAATGAAAAATCAATTGTGAAACGAACGAAGTTATTCCCAAGACAATTTTCATTTTTCATGATCAAAGGATATTAATTTCGAAAATTCTTAATATCTTATACAGAAATCGTGTCGTATGACAGTATTACGATTTCTAAATAGCTCTAAGAAGCCTATCTGGAAAAGTTGATTGAATAACAGAAACTTTCAAAATATTACGAAATGGTTGCTCATCTTTTAATTAAATATCGCAAAGCAGTACGATGTTTAGCTTCGTAAGATCATCTTTCCGAGTGCCTACACGTACAATATATAAAAATATCTGAAATACCCAAAATAGAGTATCTATTATAATATTTACCACATGAAATAAATCTTTATTTAGTTTCCATTTCCTTAGTCACGTTCACGAAAGTTGAAAATTGCATAAACATCCGCAGTTTAACAATAACACTCCACCACACCAGTATAGTATCAAGTTCCATCTTTCACTTACTTCCATCTCAAACCTTCCTCTAGCTCATTCACCGCTTACACTCTCCCAAATAAGGTCTATGAAGACATCCACATTTTAGTACGTTTCAATATTAACAGTATCAGTCCGGGGCAGATAAATTCCTTTCTCGTTACTAGCTCTGCACGACTATCTTCCACGTCGAAGGACGCGATCGCCTCGCGAGGAAGTCCATCGGCGGCCATTCTGCAATTCAGACAAAAATAACGCTGATATCCGATCACAATAGGAGCACAATGGACACAGGGGACGATGACTAGTCGGGTTGGGGCACTCAAAGAAATTGGCTGGTGGTTTCCTGACCCCGGCCGGGCCGAGCCAGGCCGGATCTTAACGGATAGTTGAAAAGTCTGGGGGCAGGTGGCTTTCGAATCGTTCTCCGAATCAGACTGCTTCAACAGCCCTCTCTCACCTACGACTTTCGATCTTCGTGGTGCGTCGTGGGAACAGGCTAGCCGGTCATTCTTTTCACATTGCATCCGACAAAAGAAGTTACCCCCTCCTACCCGAGACTTCCTTTAAATCCCAAATACTTTTCCCACCCTTCCGGCATCCTGTATACGCGGCCTCTTCTATCCTTCGATCGTCCCGTTCTTTTGAGAACGTAGTTCCGGAACGTTACACCCACGTACCTAGGCTGTGATCTCTTCTCCTTCTTTCTTTCCTTCCAAAGTCGAAGTTTTTTCTTGTAAACACGATTCGACGACAAGGATGAGGTTGTTATCAGGGGGTGGGAAGCGCAGCGTGCTTTTATCGAGGCTCGTTTTTCTCGCGAGCACTTCCGAACTGGCGGCTTCGGGGATCCAGATAGTATCCCTCGAGATCGCTTACGATGATACTAGCGGAGATAGCGCGATCGGAGGGCTAACTGTCTGCGACTTGGCTCGGGGTGATAGTGGATTATGAGCACGGAGGGCAAGTCGCGATTGGTCCGAGGTTCTTGTAAGGTTTGTCTGAGGTGCAGGTGTTTGGAAGATTGGTAACGGCGTGGTAATGCTTCTGGTCTGATTTAGCGTAATGATCGTTGCTTGATCGTAGGTTGTTTTTTTTTAAGAGTAACATTGACGAATGCTGGAGTAGTGAATGTTCAAGGGATTTGGCGATGAACGTATGAACTATATGAAATTTATTTCTATACTTTATTTTTTCTGTGGAGTTGTTTCTATGATGATTGGGGTTAGTTCTTCGAAATTGAAGTTTCTTATGGCTACATCTATTAAACGTAATTCTTTGTTCTTAAAATAATGACTAATATGAAAATCATTAGGATACTACAATTTAGGTCTAATGGTTTTCAATCTCACGAATCGAACACAGATTCAATTCGAATATATTTGTCGTTTGCCGTGTGTCCAGCGTACTATATCACGAGAGCAACTTGATATCATATGATAAGCAGTTAACTGCTAGTAAAAAAATGTCTAATACCGTAGTTATTAATAAATATATTAAACAGTATAATAATTTATTTATTGCGTATTCATGTATCAACATGTCTCTTGCACGTATAAAACCAATCTGATTTTGCATTTCAGTTAGAAACTGCTCATTGCACAGTGTACCCGCTGTGCATTGAATTTTTACAAATCCGTAAAGGAAAGATTTTACGCAAAGCACAATTGGATTATTACAGCCTGATAAATATATTGGTAGAGAAATTCCCCAACTTATCTTCATGCCGCGTAACAATTTTATTCAATGTACAACAACGCGCAACGAAAGTTTACATTACAAAATACCGCGTTCACGCGCCGTGGAAAAGGTACCATTTGAAAATAAACGAAACGAACGCGAAGTAACAATTAGTTGCCACCTTTTTTTCTCCGAATAATTCTGGAAAATCCGCGTACACGGAATTAAACGGGAAACCTACGGCACGTATATCGAAATTCATGCAGAAGAAAGCTGGATAGGTGGAAATTGCGGCGTGTACGTAATCATAACTTGAAATAGCACGTTCAGCAATAGCGGCTACAGGAGCGTCCAAGCGTAGCATTAAATTTCACGAGGAGAGAAAGCACAAAAAAAGAGAAAAAAAGAAAAAGAGAGCGGGAAAGAGAGAGAGAGAAAAAGAGGACGCAGAGCTGGGAAGTGAAAATGCGGCACAGCCGTTCCTCCCATCGTCCGAACTTGTAAAATTTAGAAAAATAGTGGCGCATCATGAATACAATCAGCTGGAAACAAAGGTTTAAATGGCTAGTCAATAGTCGAAATGTCGCGAAGCTATCACGAACTTGTTTGTTCCTAAATCGTAACACTTTGTTCCTTTATTTGCCGTTGAAAAATATTCTGCGAATGTGTGTATGGTGTATGAGAAAAGTAGTTTGAAACTTCGTACCCGGGAATTTGTAGAATTTGTTACATTTCAGCTCGGCAAGCTTTTGCTTTATCTGTTTTTTTTTATTTTGGAACTGTGTTTAATAGTGGTTGAAATTTCAAAAGAAATATTTATGTGTGGGGGAAAGATTTCTAAAAATATCCTCAAATAAACATCTGCTGTTTTCTGCTGTTCAAAGTACGTATTTAGAATCGACCTTATTACGAAATTTTTCATAAATGCATAATGACAGCCTAACGCATAAACACGCTTTAATATGTGATAATATCGCCTAGAATAATAATTATTTTCTATAAATTCAAGTCCGATCGATACACTCGTTCTACATATCTAGTGTGCAATAAAATTACGTAAACCTCTGCTCCAAAAAAATATTTACAAAAGGAAAGCTACACGAACGGAAAGAACGTCGGCAAATGAAGATTAATTGTTGCAAATACGGCGATATATCATTCGGTTGAATCGTATTGCTTTACGACACGGTCATTCGTTGGTTAGATTAGAAGCACCGTTGCTTTATTAAGAACCAAGCAGTGAATTAACGTTCAGAATTTGCATAAACGTAACATTATCAAACAAATGTAAATATAGTAACTTGTTATTTTATTGCGATATAAAAAAATTATTAGTATAATACATAGATCACAAATCGTATGCGTAAGAAGTTCTGTTACATAAAAAACAGAGTTTATCACAGTGCTGTAAAATTCGACTGCTTCAAACTTCATAAAGTTTTAGAATCCGAATGAAGGAAGAACTATGAAAGAAAAAGGGTATTGAGCAAATTCTTGGAATAAGATTCTTTTCATGATCACAATCACATGATCACATGAATTCAATACAATCGAATAATACGAATTGGCTAAAAAGAAATCAGAAAATAAATATTACGTTAACAAATATTAATCCTTAAGGGGGTGAAAGTTACCAGCTGCTACGTCACTGCGACAAATTGTTACATATTTCGTTTCTTGCGACTCCGTTCACGTTTAAGGATAATTTTTCCCGATTTTTCGCGCGCGTTAAGCGACGCTCGATGAGCCAGGCACGTTATGCTTGCGTAACGCTGGGAGTAATCTACGGTGCTTGCTGAACTAGATAGATAAGCATTCATTCGAGGGCTGAGTGACACGCTCAGGTTGAAGACTTCATTTCGTAACAATGACGCATAGTTTGAGTTATTTGGAAAGTTAGGCAGCGCGGTCGCGTACGTGTGAGAAGCAAATTAATTGACAATAGTCAATCAAAATACATCTCTGTTCGTAATTACTATCGCATATAATAGTATCATAGATGATACGGTAATTGGCCGGGATTATTAGAGAGATGATTAATGAATGAAAATGTTTACATTCGTATTACATACATTACACCTCGAATATTTCGCATATTATATGCATTCTGTGCATGAAATTTTGTTAATCTTGTTACACACATTGGAAAGCGTGCATTTTTATACCTTTAACTTTCCCATGAACGCATAAACATCCTAATTTTATATGTTAATTAAAAAAAATCTTAATCTTTTATCAGCCATCTTGTCCCCTAATTTACATGCATACCTTTCTGTCTCGTCGGCGTTTAACTACGCTGCCACAAAACACTTTATACTCCGTTAACTAGCAACGCCATACTGTATATACCAGTGGCGAGTGTTTACGCGTCGATAGCAGGACACTCCTTCTACTATAATATATTCACAGAAACGTGTAATTTGTTAAGGTCCGCCCCGCCGTTTATTTTATAATGGAACAATTAAATTGAGGGTGTTTAACGCGAGATAAAATAAATTGGCGGCGGTGATGCGTATTCAACGATGCACAAGCCAATCGAAGTTATCTTTGAATTGCCGTTGCTGCTCGTTGCCGGACTTTAATGACCCGCGATCACGGGGCATAAGGGAATTTTTGTTGCAAACCACTAGAAACGATTCTTCTGCTAAATCGTTTATTGGAAATATTGGTTTCGTGATGTGATGCCGTTGAAAGCCTGGATAAGAAACAGACAGAGATTGCACTTTAATAGTACAATATATTTTATTTCAGCGAACATGCCTTATACGGAACGGATTTACAACAGCGTTTGCAAAGAGAGAAACTTCAGGGAGTATTACGTGGTATACAGCGCACGGTATTGAGTTTGATAATAATCTGATGAAAGAAGTTGTAGAAGTGTGTGATATATATCACACACTTCTCATACTTATATATATACAGTGATTAAAAAAGTATATTTGATTTATTTAGTAACTTTATATCTTTAGTGAGACATTTAGTAACCTTATTCATATCTATTTAATAAAGAAGAAAATAGGTTGGTCTATTTTGGCAAATATTTAAATGTATGATCTTGTTTTACCTTACAACGGTAGTCTAATCATGTAAAAAGAAAGTACATTGAAGAAAATAAATTATTCTTGCTACTATGGGAAGTAAAAAAGAATGATTAATAGTTTATATGATATTGAATAATTGTTATAACAGTGTTTATATATTACATATATATATAACTAAAATTCCAGCACAACAATAATTTTTCATTAGAATATTAAATGTTCTAACTCCAGATATTACTGTGGTACATAAATCAATTCAGGTCAAATATAGAGTAGGTACTATGTTTAATTAAATTCAACAAACAAAAACAGTTTATCAAGCAAATACTGTCAAAAAGATCCACACTATAGATATTTTCAGTGAGAACAAACAAAAAGACAATAATTTTACACTGGGATATAAAAATATTGATATACAAATATCCGGAGATGTAAAAATACTTTTTAAATGAACAGACTTGTTATAATTTTTCGAGGAAAACAAGTATCAACTATATGTAGATATTTCTCTTATATTTATTTCATCAATCTTAATTTGTTCGCAAGATTTAATCTTTATCTGTCTATTTTTTTTCTTTTCATTTTCGAAAACTACAAAAAGTAAGAATAGCAGAATAATATACGATAACGTAGAAGTTAAAAAAATCAGAAAAACATTTTTCAAAAATGGTGTAAGTGTAAAAATGATACAGTTGCGTTTGTCTGAACTTGCTTTTCCTCCAGCAACGATAAATATTCGCCTGCGACAAGGTAACAATACGGTACTTACAACACAGTGAAGCATTTAAAATTACATGAACGCGCTACGAGACGCCGTGTTTTAATGAATGCGAATGCAAGGAATCAAGATACCGTGACCCGCTGATTTGTGTTCCGCAAAGCAGAAAAAAGCCTGAACTACCGCGTAAAAATGAACCTCGTAATTCTAATTCCGAGCGTATTGCGAGCTTTGTTCTATGCGAAGTAAACCAGAAAGAAAACAAAAATCAGTGTTGTTTGGAAACGTTATTTTCACCCAGTGATTTTCGACGTTGGTTTCAATATAGTGTAGGGGAATAGAATATTTCGGTATAAAATATTTACATACGTGTTATGTAGTGATAGAAATATGTGGTATAGCAATTCTGAATGTAGTAATTTAAATTATTTAAATTATTAAAATTTGGTAGCAAGCTGGAGATATTTCAATATTAATGTAACTTGTTTAATGTAACTACCTATTTTTCAGCTTATTATTAGAATCTTATGATATTGAGAAATTGTATTCGTATACGTGATGAATACCTCCTGAACCTGCCTTATACGTATAATTTTATATCCAATTACATATTTCTGGATCGAATATAATTTTCTATAACTTTCTTTGGCCCTGTCATCTTCGACGTAATTGAATTTTCCTAACGTCAAAATGTATCTTCAGTTTGCATAAAATATAAAAACTCATCAATATGCATAATTTCTCGTTTTAATTCTATGTCAGACACCTTCTTAAGATACTATAGAGTCCTTTTATCTGCTAAAACGAAAGCGTCTAAAATATAAAAGTTCGAGGGTCGATGTAACTTTAAATTTATTATTCATTAACATCTGAAAGGAATTGTCAACTCCAAAATCATTTATATCTAGGATATGATAATTTATTCATTCAAAAACCGTCCATCTCCAATGTGTCAATCATATCTATTCTTCAACAGCATCTTATTAAAATGAAATCGATGTTATTAATTCATAATGCCAAAATTGCAAGAGTTTCTCACAATCAATGAGAAACGACCCGTTATCACTTCACAAGCTGAAAATAAGAAAATATCGACCTTTACAAATGCCACCAAATAAACCAAAACGAGATTCGTAGATGCAATTCGTCATTCCGTCAAACATTATCTTTACCAAGCTTGACAAGTTGACCATTAATCTGATATCGATTTATTCGATTCTTATAAGTTTATCGAACGTACGTTTCACTACAAGTGGATACGTGCTTTTGATTTGGCGAGATTTTAGCTGTAAATCCGAGTTTACGAAGAATCCAGGAGGCCCATGGCTTCTCGCGGAATTTATGCATAGTCGTTTCGTTCGCGCGGTTATGCTGCCATTGTTAAGCTTTTCCTCGGTAGAGCAGCGCGTGCATTGGTCTTTGTAATGCATTGTAATCGATAGACGGCTGCTTTCAGGATACTTTTTCCAAAGAACCACTTGTTTGCCTGTTTCGATGTTACGCGAATTCTGCGCGCCGTCGATTATGATCTTTGAATCCGATCGAACTGTAACAACCAATTAGCAGTTATACCGCGCGCTCCGCGAATTTCATGGAAATTACTATTTGATTATTTATTATTTATTACCTAGACTATTTATTCAAATTATTATTAGCAAATAAGAATGTTATTATAGAATATCATATTATAATATACAATATTCATACCATTTATATATATTTAGAGGAATATCCAAATTACACATACTTGAAGGGGAATAGGCCAGAGATTTTTGAAATTTTTCAAGCGATAAAATAGATACACAAGATTTGACGATTACGTTCGTCAATTTTGCTATTCTGCATTAGCTATTAGAAAGTGTATTTCATCTTATAACTGTATGCTACTATACACGTAATTGTATTGATTACGAATTAATTAAATAAACTTACGAATTACCCATAATTTTTCTATATCTTATCAAGAGGAAAGAAGTGTTTGAAAATCTTTAAACGTTACTCCTATCTATCTAAAATATTTTGTTACCAATTTGCAGGTCCTTTATGAATTCCTATAATAACATAACAATATGTTTTAATACGTGCAAGCAATTAAATTGTTTTACTTTGAGTAATTTACTAAAGTTTAACTGTATCTAAAGTATTCTCTAATTGGAGTTACTTAAACCACTTTTCTGCCAAGATTTTGAATGCAGAAATGTTTCGAACACTAATAATCGTTTAAGGAAACGTTGTAGAAGTCCATTTGGTAAGAACAGCTTAGCTTACAGGATTCTGCATAGAATTTTTCGGAACGCAGCCTGTTAGTTCCTTGTGATATTGCCGCAACCTCAGTAACCCTTTTGTCTAAGATAACAGAGCACCGAGATCGTTTTGTCAGCATCCTCTCGACGATGTCGGGAACGTGAGATCGTTATTTCATTATGGTTAATTTGAGACTGAGTGCGCTCATGGGGGGAGGCGTCCAACGAGATAACAGAGGGATTCTCATCATTAGAGGGACGCATCTAGTGAAGATTAACGAGCGTCGCAACGTACGACGTTACGACGAATAATATTTATTTATATTTATTTTTCCTTTGGCAATTTTCATCGACCATGAATAGAAAATTTATATTGCCGTCTTCTGTAATGCACACAAGAAAAAATAAAGGAATATGCCTGGCTCACTAATTCTGACCTAAATTTATTTAAAATTTACGATAAGATGTAATGTATGTAAAAATTTGTTTTCTCCTCAAAAGATATCAATCATGTAATATTTATTTTACACAGTGTTTCTAAGAACAAATAGTAAAGAGTACAGTGCACATTCCACGATATATTACAATTTTTATAATTTTGTGGAAATGTGAAAACATCGTATCGTTTTACGGTATTAAAAGATGATGTGGTTTTGCTAATTATTGCAAAGTTAGATATGAAAAGGCTATTAAAATACCTATTTAAAAGATATTTACTATTTTTATACACGGAATAAATCAATGTACTTGTTTTACGAACAGTACAATATGAGATTGATGGGAGTTTGCGTCCTATTTTAGATGTTTAATTAACATGTTTACAGGAAGTAACGTAGCTATGCATTTTTCATTTCAACGTGATACACTGACGATCACGTAATTATGTACGCTTTTTACGCATTTTACTAATTATAGGAAAATATTGTCAAAGAGAACAAATAGAATGTAGCCAACTTCGTTTGCAATCCAAAATAAAACACAGATAATTTCTCATATTTTGATTGACATTGATGGCTCTGGTAAATCGAATTCCATAAAATATTCGAGTATTCCAGCTTTCGTTTAAAAATGTAAAAGACATCAAGAATTTTTAAATACTCGTTTACCTGTTTGATTAAATAGTAGATTAGGAGATAATAGAAGAATAGATAATAGAAGATCAAATAATAAATCATTTAACGTAAATTACGAACGATCATCGGTTTTAAAACTCGACCGAAACTGTCCCAATTTTAATGAACTTTCCTTAAATAAAACCTTAACGAACTAGATGGTATACGATGGAACGTAAGATAGCGTATGCGTAGCACGTAAAAAATGTCGCGCATTACGCGATAGTCTGTTCATAACGATGGGTCGCGTCGGAAGTAAAAGAATTTTGTAACTAACGTCACCGAATTTTTCATGAAAAGCGCAGAACGAACGCGTGATGACGCGGTTGATTTACGAGCGTGTATCCCGTGACGCGAACAATTTTTCTCGCGCGATAGCCTTCATAAGCAAATGAAGCGTTATTAACTTCTTATGTAGCCGAGTCTCGCGAACAATGCCTCGAGAATTACGTAAAGCCGACGAAGAAAGGTAGTGGTTACCGGTTGTCGAGCTATCGATCCATCGTCATTCCGTTGCCCTTTGCGCGCCTCTAGGTAAGTAGGTAACTGGAGTTCCAGACTGTGAAATAACATGACCGTAGTGTGACGCGGTGCGATTCGCTGCTTCACGCAGGATATGTATTTCGAATCGGAGAAATATCCTAGAATGGTACTATGCGAGAAACTTGGTGGAAAAGTGGCACAGGTGAAGAAAACTTTTAATTTGAAAGAAATTGTGGGCAGAGAGAAACTTTAACAGGAAAATTTGAACACCTTCGAACATTAAGCGCACTACTATACCGAAGAATTCAGTAATATCTCATGGTATATAATTCTATAACTCTCATAATTCTTATAAAAAATCTTTATAGTTTTCTTGAAAATTTGGTAATTTTCGAATTTAGAAGTTAGAAGTCTAATTAAGACAGAAACTAACTTTTAATTTAGGAATACTTCCAAGCACCTCTTTTGTGAATTAATCATTTCAACGATCAAATCCTGTCTTCGATAATCATTTGGCAGCAGAGTTTTAGATATTACTTTTTTTTTTAAAGAATAATCTGCTGCGTGTGCTTATCGACGACACTAAATCATGTTTTTAATTTTTCAATACACGTCGCTGAGGTTATTGAGAAGTGGTACTCTTGGCGATCATCCAAAATATGTATTCTCAGGTTTACGTGAGCCATACCACGGCTCTATCTTACAATTGCATGATAGCGAAAACTTTCTAATTAAAATATAATAAATACACAGTGAGATTTCATTTAGAAAAAAGAAAATTTTCATAATTTCTGTTCTCCTGAAATGAAGAATTTCTCTCGTTTTTTTTATATCGTTAAATGGAATGAAAATCGTAGATTATAGCTGTAAAGAATGTATGAAATGTATTTCTCTTTATTTTTTGCTCGTTCTCATTTCGTAATAGAATATAAAAAAAACTAACACACGGTAAAAATACACGTGCCTGAAAACCCAATTTCACAGTTCAGCGCAGTTCATAGTACTGCTATCCTCTGAACTTAATTCTCGCAGCGTTTCCTTCGCGCCATAAATTCGTCAAGTCAATTAAGCATTGAAATTGTTGCATTCTATCTTACGACAAAACGATATTACCGAATAAATGTAGTTATAAGTAATATCTCTAATCTCGATTCCTGCATAATTCACAATTAAACGAAGAGAAGATGAAATTGATCTATTGCCAGTCAGCCACATCTTTCGTTTCTAAAAATACGAATAATATGTAAAAATATATATTCGATAGATATATTCATACGTTCGTTCATATCTCATTAGATAAATGTAATAAAATCTATCCAATCCAAGAACTAACTTATTTCGTTTCTCTATAACTACATATCTTCTATATAAAAGATCACTATATTCGTCATATAAAGCTGCCTAGAGAAGTTAGAAAGAAATAGCTATATAATAATGTAACATGAAAATAATATGAAATATAGTAATATTACATATGATAATAATATAATATGCAATAATAATATTATACGAATAAACGTAGAATCTTTTTTCAATCGTTTGTCATGACTTCACAAATCCATATTATCTAATATAATTTGATAGATCAAAATTTATTCAGTATAAAGTCGAATAAAAGTCAAAACATTATTTCTCGACTTACTGACGTATTTACGTTCAACATGGGATCGCTATATCCATCGTGTGAAGCTGTCTTGAAAAATTAGCCACATGTCCAGTGATGGAGATAAGCTTTGCGTTCATATGTTTGGCCTCGTGTCGAATCCTATGATTGGACGAATTTCTCTGTCGAGGAATAGGGTTACAAACCCGACGCCAATATTGGTTTGCAGGATTGGCTGATCAAGTCGTGTTCCCGCACGGGATCTTGTTTGTCCCACGTGGCTTTTATATTGAATTGCCAGTATTCCTTGCGAATCCTACAAATTCTTTGGTAAATTGGATTAGACAGTATCTTTCGAGAAAAGTATGTACTGTTCTAATCGCTAGACGTCTAGCATCCGTGTCGTTCCATATTATGCTAGAGGTATACCAACAGATTGACAATCAGAAATGTCAATTTCTATCTAACATTTCATACTGAAATTGTATCGTATTATATAGGGATAATAATATATTTCTGAGAAAGCTTATGATTAATAAGATCATTCACAGAAAACACAAGTAATTGGAAATTAGTTTAAAACATGACAAATTTCTAACTATACGAAAATTACTTTAACTAAATGATGTACTGTTTTAGTATAATAGAAAGATGTGCATTTAAAGTCTTATTTTAAAAAAGCAATATTTTATACGTGCGAACTTAACTCTTTGTATAATCATTTCATAAGTTTCGAACATATTTTCTTTTGAATTTTTACTTCGTGTTTTCCATGTTTTCACGTGGGAATAGAATTATTGAAAAGTTTGGGAGAAGGCAAAAGGAATTGAAAGAACAATTTCATCTTCGACAATTTATCGAACCCTTTGACGTGACTCCTCTTCACTTTCGACAGCTGAACACTTTTCCTCCCATATTGAAGAAAATGGAAATCACTCAACACATCAAAGAAAACGCGTTCTTTGTATTATATTATTGAGACGAAGAAAACAGCGACTAAAAGATCTCTCCTATATTTGAATATAAAGAATGCAGCATCAGGATCTCTATTGCTGGCCATTTTTATATTAACATTTCTAAAATAAATATATCTACGTAATATCTAAGATTTGATTTAGCATAGAAAATTCAATTTTTGCAATAAAATCGTCATTTCGAATAAAAATTGTTCTTCTGCTTGTTAGGTAGCTAAGAAAGGCACTATATAACAAATTATACACTTAATAATTCTTACTAAAAATGAATTACAACAAATTTGAGTTTACGAGAATAAAATCCAATCTGACCGAAATTGATTTGCTCTATTATTTTTTAATTCCGTGATTGTAGAAGTTCCCAGTCGAGAAACTACCCAGTTAAACGTTTAAAGAACCTCATCCTGAAAGCATAAATATTAGCATTACCAAAAGATGAAATTTAGGAAAATCTTCACCGGCATGATCTTAATCTCTGTGACACGCATGAGCAACAAGCTACGCCTCGATACGTTCTCATCGCATCCATCCATGATGTATGTCGGCGACATTTCGAGCATCTCGGATACCTATCGAGAACATCGATATCCCTCGCAGAGAATTCAATCATCTTCATCGAATATTCCGTGTCTACTTTAGTCTGCCTCCAAGTCTTAATCCACTGTCTGCAATTAACGAACAGAGACGGCAGACGCGAATGATAATAGTCAAGGGAACGTTGTCAACTTAGACAATATTAATTCAAAGCGTAATGCTAAAATTTATAATTATATTTCTTCGAGCGGATAGCGGCGCAAGAAATGCCAGAGAATGAAGCTCGGTTCTTGCACGCATTTATACACCTTCCAAGCTTATGTGCATGCACTCTGAACGTTCCGTACAAGCCCAGAGTAGTTTCACCGAGTTTCAGTCTCGGATTGTCCGACAGAATGTGTTCAGATTCTTTAATAGATTTCCCAAAGTGACGCGCGAACCCGATTAAAATTTCACCGCATAACAAAATATTCCTGGAGTTCTAGTTTCAGCTACCATTTCTTTATCCCTTTCAGCAACATGCACTCCTTGATCGACAATCTGATTGAAAGTTACTTTCCGAAATAAACGCCCAGCCTCGATCGTTACGATCGAAGCTTTTGCACAATTATTGGCACGCGATCGATTTCGTGCTCTTGAATAAATGAAAAAGTTGTTCGGCCGAAAGAGTAATTTTAGGTTACCGGTGACCCCATGCGGAGTGCGTTCGATAGATGGCCAGATCAATGTAAGAAGCGTTATTTTGAAGTAATCTGACAGGCTATGTGAAATACGATAAATTGGAGGAGAATTTAAATATTAAACAGTGTAATTACGTTCGCGAAGGAAGAAAAATAAAGGGTAATCGGTACTGGGAGAAATAGATTTTTCGGGGAATAGATTTTGAAATAAAAAAGTTTCAACTGGAAAATTATTAATAATTCAAGAGCTTAGTCATAACAAATTTTTCTTACGACTTGGTAATATTCTTTGCTACAGTAATCGTTAGTCTAATAAAAGATTGTTTACGTATATATTATCGTAAATAAAAGTGACGAATTCTATCAATGACGACTGCTTGGAAAATAAAGATGTTCTTTATAATCATCGTATTGTAATGTAAAATAACGTACTCAAAAGTAACAATTTTCTCAAATATGAAATTATACTCCCAAATTCGACAGCATTTGTAATCTAAATTGTTTTACAATTGAAACATTTTACTATTCAAAGAGAATGATAAATGTATACGATTTATAAATAATATACACTTTTCTTTACTCGACTGAATGAATTTTGATGATCAAGTATCTGAGAATGACTGTAAATGCTTCAAATTTCGATGAAATCAAATTTTCTCGTATCAAATACAAAAATTAACCAACTTTTTCCGCTAAAAATCATCAAAACATTCATCGAAATTTCTCTAGTACACCAGCTTAACAATCTAACTCACCATTTAATAATCTAAAAATCCCGGCGGAAAGTGATCCTTCACACGTTCCTGAGCGGCTGGCGGGCATTACAAACCGCTGCACACCGCTCAACACCAGGAACTAGAGAAAATTACCTTGCACACCCGTCACGACAGCAACAAGTGCAAAATAAATCGCGGCCAATCGTGGCAGCCGGCTAACTGACCCAATTGCCAGCTACGGCTCTTCCTTCCTCCGGTGGGAAGAGATTTAATCCGGTTTCCAGGCGAATCCGCGACTCGACTAGGCCGTCCACGAAGGAGGCGTAAATCAAAATTTCATGCAGATATTTTCTACTTCTTGTGGAAGGATCTTCAGCACGTTTTCCAGCGCGCACGTGTAGCTCGGCTGTTCCCGAGCTTCGGCACGTTCGCGATCGAAAACGTAAAAACGATCTTTGAAAGTTTATCACCAAAGAGGTGGGTCCATGGAGCCAGATGTCGCGAACCTGGACGCACGTGTTTTCACCGATCCTTCGACAGTTTCTCCCCGGCAATTGCATATTAAATGCATCCGTATTTCCTCTGCACCGTTCACCGTTGTCTTGCCTCTCTCTCGCTCTGGTTCGCCCAGTATTCGATAGGATAGCGCGATGAAATATGGCCGTGCCATAAGAGAACCGCCAGCGCGAAAACACTATCGCTTTCCAATAGTACGTTAGGCAAGACCGAATGGAGCAGGAATATGCGAGGCTGTTCTCGTCGCGACACCGAACAGAGAGAACGATCAACCGGGGCGGACGCAAGGCGTTAGAAGAGGGGAAATAAGCGAAGAAACTGAAAATATCGTTCACGTTTGCGGCGCTTTCCCGGCCATATGGTGACCTGCGTATATCATATTAGAAGCCAATTTTTAACTCGGTGGGGGCACATTTCACGCGGAACTGCCGGTTATAACCGGTCGCTTGCTAAAAATCCAATGAATTGATAGGAGAGAACCTGGTCGAACGGGCGTGCGAGAGTAGTCGAATGGCCGTTTGAGGGAACGAAAAAACTGGCGGCCGACTTTTCTTCGGCTTCTCTGACCAAAGGGAAACGACCGCAATATCTTAGGGTGGAAAGTACACACGGACTCTGGTGGCAAAGACCCGGTTGCTTCAAATAAATCTCTCGCTAGCCTCGACCCTCCACCTTGCCCCTTCCCTTTCTCCCGGCCTTCTTCGCAATGCTCGCCTCTCTTTTTTCTCTTCCGCTGCCGACCTTCCATTCTTCTCTACCGCCTTCCCTTTCCCTTTTCATTACAACCATTATAAATATTGTCTTTGAAGGCGACGCTTCTTTAAACGAATGGCCGCTCGATCACCGTACTCGTTGATACTGTCTTGTAATGGAGTTTCGTGGTGGGGATGAATTTGTGGATTTGGAGAACGATTACACCGAGATTTATACCTGCAGTGTTACGAAATTGTTCGTTTTCGGTCTATCCGGCTACTGAATCTGCCATGAAGGACTGTGAAACGTATTTATTTTCTCATTACTTCTGATAGTTTCCAAGGAAGAAAGCTTGTTAACGTTTCAAGTAGACCAATTATAGTACAAATTTATATTTCAAGTTATATTCTTTCAAGTTATATATTCTTATTAAGTTATATTGTCTACCTTATCCTCGTTTTTTCCCTTATAACCTTGCTGTTATGACGGTGCCTATAATATTAAAAAAGAGTACAACGTTATTATTGCAGAAAAATATCCTTTACTTTACTATATGTGTTAATAGAACTTTTTCCAATATTATTCAATTACTTTAATTTCTATTGTTACTGTGATATAACGAAATTTTAATGCACATTAAAATACATTTACATGTCTACTTTAATATGACACATTTAATGAATCTGTATAAATATTCTCCAGCTGTCTCGTCAACTGACGACCATTATTATCCCTTTCACTCCTCATTCTTCGCTGGCCAGTAAGCCCTGTTTTGCTAACTGGCCGCA
Source organism: Bombus confusus (assembly GCA_014737475.1). Classification (NCBI taxonomy): domain Eukaryota; kingdom Metazoa; phylum Arthropoda; class Insecta; order Hymenoptera; family Apidae; genus Bombus; species Bombus confusus. Next base: position 1,436,662 of record JACXIV010000144.1, read on the forward strand.
AATTCTCAGAAGTACGATGCGCAGCTCTCAACTAACAATATAATATATGAAAATAGGGAAATATGAATGTTTCCTTATTTTAAACTACGAATGAAATAACATAATTTCATCCGCGTTTTAATACGGCAATTACCAAAGTAATACAATTAATTTGTAAATTCTTCTTCAAAAGTAATCAGAATGCTTTATTTTCGAGAGTTTAAATTACTTTTCCTAATGCATGTCTTTCCTCTTACATTCTCTCTGCATTGCCACTTCCCATGTATCTTTTAATGCGCGTTTCGTTTTGATTACTTCGATTCAAGTTTTACACTTAATTCGCTAGTAGTTCTAATGTCAAGAGAATACAAATACAAATTAGTTTATAATAGGTATCAAATTGGCTAATATTAGCATAGTACCTGCAACGTTAATGTGATACTAAATAACATGCATTAGCTAATCAACTATAAAATACAATTAAAGAACACAGCATATGTTGTTAAACGCAAATAGAGTACATGATTAGATAGTAGCTAATTTCAAGACTATAGGATATTGTCTAATGGCATTAAACACGTGTATGTATCAATGGGTTGCATAATAATTAACGAGGATTCGTATTAAAATTTCGCATTAGCAGCACGTGTACATTATTCTCACCAGAATAATAATCCTGAGCACGCTGCTTAAATAACAAGCGGATAATTGTTGTACAAGGTACGCATGTAACTGGGATGCTACTTGTTACACAGCCACAACGATCATATTAATTTAATACGACATTCATTAGCGTGTACACGAATAAAAAATATTTAGCTAGTACACATTACGTGAATGGACAATATATGGGTATGCAACAGTGTCACATATCATAATCTTACGCAATATGTCGTGCATTATCATTTTTAAATAATTACATTTGCGAACCATTATAAATTTGAAATTTATAAACTTTTGAGAAAGTAATATGAAAATATAACGTAGATTAGATATGGAATCTATAATATAGAAATATTAATAGAAATACTAGTAACATGCGTACTCGACTATGTATCATAAAATAAATGTTATAGCTCAACCTATTATTTCTTTTTAATAAAATAATTTTTTCGATCGTATACTATAGATTTTAGTGCAAAAATACACTGGACTCGACGTATATAATGGAAATTCATAACCTTGTGGATTAGTATAATTTCTAGATTTCAATTTACTATATAGATTTATATTTCAATTCAACAGAAAGAATATGTAAATTTAGTTGCTGGATTTTTCTCTATATTTTATTAAGAAATATCTGAAACTTGGTATTGCGCATAATGTATAATATATTTAGGAGTCGTTATTTCGTATATTTAATATATTTAGAAGAACTTCAGTAAAATAATTCGATAGACATTATATCTCATCGGTTTCAAGACTTAACATGTGGATTTCTATTTAACATGTACTTGCAAACGATTTGGCTTAAACGAGGCCGATTAATTAGGACTAATTGTATAGTTTGAAACAAGCTATTAGATCCTATTTGAGAGATTGTGATTTCCAATCATTAACGAGTAACTTAGTAAGTGGATCAAGATGCGGTTTGCTAGGGAAACTAACAATGCCATTTTCTAACTAGCTGATTCCCTTGGAAATATTGTCCTAACTTCGCGTAATTTACCTTACTATTTAATCTCCGAATTATAGTGCAAAATATTTTCCATTCGACTTATTGGATTTTCATTGATGCCAATCTCAGTTATTCAATACATTTAAAAGTTAACTTTAATTTAATTTGTGTCCTTTTATTCAATCTATTTTCCAATTTTATTCGATTCTGTCGATATCCTGTTGATAGTGTATCGGTCCTAATCTTCCTGTATCGATCCTAATCTTGTCATTCAACATATTTAACATTTTGTTGAATTCAATTATGCCATATTTTAGTCAATAATTCAAACTATTGAAATTTTTTAAATTCTTCTTTAAAATAAGAAGTGTAGGCGGCAACCATTTGACATCTAAGAGTTTAGGCGAAAATATTCGTCGAAATATTCGGGGGCTTGTGTAGTTCAATTAGAAAAACATGAATATTATTTTTGTTAACTTTTATCGGTTTTAGTTGTTGTACTTCTCTGTTATTATTGGATTATTTTTGTTTTCGCACAATAAGATAATCGTTACGAAAAGAAAAAGACATTGGCAAAGCACCTGATCGGCAAGCGGATGATCCGGGTTGGAATTCCGATCAAGCAACTCCCGATCGGCTTAGACTTATACAACTTATATAACTTATACAATTTCAAACTTTCGCATGATCCTCATTTTCATTTTCAGCGAATTCAAATCAGCAATCATCATTTAACGGACGAATTATTCAAAGAGCACTGTACGGATCAATTATCCGAGCGCATTTTCAACGAATTTGCGTTTCTATGTAAAATTTCGTTCGCACTTTTTCCACGCGCGGTTCATCCCCCGCGCAGGAAAGAAATAATCCACAACGTCAGACTTTATTAAGCCATTAATCACTCCGTTTTTACAATCTCCAGCCTTTTCGTACGAGGAGAGAACTACGCGAGTCGCATGACTCAGCCGAACCTTGCAAATGGTCGAACGTTACGAATGATAATGTAACGTGCACGTAACGCAATTCAAATTTCAGCGTAGGAAACGGGAGTGGAATCGAAACGGAGAGAAGGAAAGAAGGAGAGGGAAGAGCGGCGAGAAAAAAGAGAAAAGTGGAACAGGGAAATAGACAGAGTTATTCTCTGAAATATGAAGCGCAGCGGAGCAGCTGACGTTACCAGAGACCATGTCGCATTATTTTCGTAGGCAGCGATGCGCAAGTGGATTCCCCGTAGTCAGCAATAAGCATGATCTTTTTTCATTTTCTCATTTTATTCTATTCTTTTTTCTCCTTTCGTTTTTGTTTTTCGTACGGATACCGTAGGCCCACCCGTTAGAAACGAGAGGTGGCTCTCTCATACGTCAAAAAATCCTATTATACTGCGCTGATCCTCTGTCGACGAAATGGAAGAGATCGGCGGACGAGCTAGTCTAGTTTTGTTCGCTCCTCTTCTCGACGTCGCTCATCGTCTGGAATTGAATCGCTGTGATGGGCTCTCGGTTCAAGAAGGAAGTTGTATGGACGAACTCGTGCCCCCTCTCTCCTTTTTCTTTCCGTTTCTTTTCTTTCCGTTCTTTTCCCTTCTCTCTTCCTTCTCTTTTTTTTTTTTTTAGAGAGAGAGGCGGAGTTCGTCGACAAATTGTCTTCGCCGAACGATTTCGCGCTTGAAATACCATTATTAACATGAATAAGTAACGATCAAATTGAAGTGTCTGAGGTGAAGATTTGCTCACTTCTGGGTGGAATTCAGATATTTATACGGAAACGTTCGCGTGATGACAGCGTAGTGGAGGTTAATGAAATTGGGCTGCAATGATTTTTATCTCTTGACCATAAAGATTTATTATGTTGAATTGGTCAGATTATGAAATTCTTAAGCTGGCAGCGAATGATCATCTTCTCATTAAGAATGATCCTAATATTAAAATATTGGAAAGAATTAAAATTCCACTAGCCCTAATAATTATATTTTGGCTTCTGCAAAACTTCGTCAACTTAATTATTTCTAAAAAACTAAATATTCGAATCTATATAAGATCTTTTCAGTCATAAAATAACATTACGATCAGAAAATCAACAAAAATGTATGCATCACGTTTTTCCTCCTATGAATTTGAAATTGTTTTGAAGATTTATGATAAGAACTACGATGATGTCACGTAAGCAATAACTCTTTTCAATCACTAATTTAGAGAAAAATGGTTCCCCAGCGTGAAAGGACACGAACAGCAAAAGGTCAACAAAGTATGGAACACGATTCCTATTAATCGAAGATCGATATCGTAGCTTGTATTAAAGCAACTCTGTTGCATTATTCATGCTTCTCAAACGAAGCCAGAGTATCTATTGCAATAAAAAGAAGAACCGTGTGTAGTTTCGTTTCTTTTCGTTCTGCAGGGAGGATCCTTTATCGCCCTTGCGCGCTATCGTAAATAAATTATATCCACACAAGGGTTCACGCTCGTTCTTCCTTCGTTTTCGTCGCGGGATTATCTGCCTCCTGGAGACAGCAGCTTTATTTTTCCTATCGATAATTCTACGGACGACGACAAACCCACAACGTCCTTATATCTTAATTAATCCATCGGAAGGGATTGCTATTTCGATGCAGAATCTTTATTACCAGATTGCGGGCAGAATGTCGGGAGAAGATTGTAACAGGAATATACGAATCTCGAGGAAAATATGTTTCATATAAACATACTTACATATGTATGCTACCACTTAAATATATATATAAATACTTGTTCATTTTTGGACAATAAAATGCAATTCAGTTAGAAAATTATAGATAGAAGAATCTAGGATAATTTGATATTTTACTAGACTCGTCGTAGAACACGATAAAATTTATTTTTGGTGTTTGATATGTAATAAATGATTGGCATCTAGAAGGGACAAATATAGGACAGTTTTGTTATTTAAAAAATTGTAAATTCATCAGATTTGATTGCAAATATTTAATACGTCCATAACGAGGAGAATATCGAAGGAAATAGTTATATAGAACGAATTAGAAAATATCCTAGTTACTCCAGATTCTGAAGCTTCTCTTGCAATAATAAGAAAATTGCAGAACACGATACTCTACTTTAGATATATTTAATTAAAACCTTAGAAAGCAGTTTATAGAGATCTTGTAAATATTACAATTGCGCTATATAAATGTAGCATTTATTATAGTTGCATTTAATCAATTAACTCTCAAGAATAACATCTCGTTTGTATCTTTGCCCCATAATATATTTATTCAGAAAATAGATGTCTAAATAGGTGAAATCTCTCGAATTATTTCGAATTTCGACCGCGTACGCGTAAACACGGATTGTAAAAGTGTCAGCTACTTTTTAACGTTACCACACTACACAGCTGTACGTAACGTGTTTTATGCAATAGAAGGTAACTTTCAAAGCTACCCTTTGCTCCGGCGTTCCTCATCTACCCACTTTGACTTGGAAAAATTGCTTTTAGAGGAGACAAATTTTTGATCCTTCATTCGCACTCAAGGTGTGCAATTTAACGTGCGTCGAATCTGCCAGTGAAATTTTAATTTCCTCTCTCGTGCTGCCATTACGCATGCTTATTTCGTACAAAAGAATACAGAATGCGATGTATATCAAGATACATACATTGAGCATCAGACTTTTAAAGAATCAAATGATTAGACTCACGACGATTAGAATCTATATTTAAATGTTATTGCACTTAAAGGTTAGAAGTCGTATAACGTGCGTAAAAAAAGATATTTTGAATTTTATTTATTCCTACTTCTTGAACATTTTATGACGGAAATACGAAGATAACTTATCTGGAGAAGTTTATACGAAGCGTACCAATATTCTCGGGAATTTTATGATGTACACGTTGGTATATGATCGGTCAATAAAAATTATTCGCCGAAACTGAAACCGAAGTTTATCCAAGTATCCATAAAACTCGGTCTTATAAATGTTTCATTTCAAAAAATTAAAGATTGATCTAGAGATTTTATAATTCATTAAGAATAAAGAAAAAGGTTATCAGGTAATTGACGAAAGTAAAATATTCTAACAAATCCGAGGAACTTAAATTAATAATTAATTAAAAAAGATGTTATACTTTCATACTTCCGTTTTACACTTACACGAAATAATTAGTTTAAATAATACATTTTGAAAATTGCACCCATTAATTTTATACTATTTACAACTATTAATTTTATACGTTGGAGTATTTTATATAAATGCCGAAGTCAGAATATATTCAAACTCGAATCGAGGTATTGCAAATTTTGAACGATCTAGTTTTACAAGTCTCGGCCGTGTTCCTTACTCGTCCAGTCTTGTTAGCGTTAGTAGACCATGTTACAACTTCGTACGAAACGCATTTGAACTTGGAAAAGGAGATATGTTCGAACTAGGACAATTTTAGACTCTAATGGGACATTGTAGTAGAATCTTATTGCACTCCGCCAACTTTGTATTTGTACCCTCTTCGACCACGTGGGTAAAACCATTCGAATCTTGGTGCTGACACTACGTTTTCATTTCTATCACTTTATAGTCACTTCTTACAATATTCTTTGACCTAAATAGCAAAAGAAATATCATCTTTTCCCTTTTTAAGCACTGTGAGATGAGGTTAGCCAATTTCATAACGCGTTTGATATTACGTTTAGTAGCTAAGATACTAGACTACCCTTAAAATTGAAACATATGGAAACTGTTACACTGGTCAGCTGTAGAGAAATAAAAATTGTATCAATTTCGCTATAATGTATATTTTTATTCAGCCAGGCAGCTTTACAAAATATTTTATTGGTTATTTAAGAGATTTTAGTTCGTCAGTGAAGTGTATTTATCTTCTTTTTTTCATTCTGATATTTCTAGATCAATCAACTCTTTTGAATTCACATTGTAATGTTATAGATCATTGGGCATAGAATTATGAGATACTGCAGGATAGAATTATCGCCGAAAAGATTAAGCGCTTCCGTTTAGAACGTATAATATGTATTTAGATATTTAGTATATGTACTATTCTGATCATCGTTATTTCTCTTTTCTAATAATTCCTATACACTAGTTTTTTCCTAATTTCTTTCTGTATAATACAGTTATCGAGAACAAATTCTATAAATACACAATTTATAATTGGATAACCCTCAGCATCGAATAACCCACAATTTATCAAATAAATTCACTTTTACGATGAATTTTGTAAACATATCATGTGCATTTCAAGCAAGTAAATTTTGGTATTCGTGGTACCTTTATATGTGCTATACCTGGATTAGTGTTGAACCATACAGAATAATTCCATCGCGGAGTTGTATAGTTCATGTTCATTGTAATGCTACACGGTCCTATTGCTTGCGAAATTAATATTGGGTAACTAGTTGTGAAGGGAGAGTTAGTGAATGATAGACGGTGATCGTTTAGGTGTTTGTTACGCCGAACGGTGGGCTTTCGCTTAATTTGTACGCAGGTATAATCGTTGTAACATTCTTGAAGATCGTTAGGTTACAATACGGTCGTCAGGACATGATTGTTAAGAATTTATATATTAACTGTCAACTGCTGCAATTAAGCCTTAACTGCAAGCGTTCGTATTTTTGTATATTACCATAGACGTACAGTATGTTAGAAAACTTAAGGATATTAATTATTAAATTACCGTGTTACCAAAATTATCGTAGTACATCTACTTTCTATAATGATATTTATTTATGTTAAGGTTTATTATTTATTAATATTATTATTAATATTATTAATATTGTTTATGTTAAATCGTTGGAGTTCCTAAAATTCCTAATGAAAAGAAACGTAATAAGGTAAGAATTGAAGCTTCTCTCAGAGACGAAAAATATCTATTAAACGTCTATAGTTTCTTTTGATACGCATCGAAATTCTCTTAGAGCTCCTGACAATAGCTGTTTTAATAAGCATTCCAATATCACACGTGTTTAATCTTCACTCATCTTCACTCTAGAAAGAAGTACACGCAGTGTGAACCTGTTAACAGGATTAGGAATCGAAGCTGCAGCGCTAATTTCACGGGTTTCAAATGGTGACACGACACTCGCACAGTAATCAACGTAGGTTTGAACGTTGAGAAACGGACGAAGAAAGCGAGAAGAGAAAAAGGAAGGAGGCTAAGATGCTCACACAGTTGTATACATCCACGTACGAAATGTGAAGTGAAGTCTTTCCCACAGGACCAGGGGAGACACTTTCGAGATTACGTTCCCTCCTCGGCGACATGAATTGATCCGAAAACCATAAGACATTCCCTGTCCGGCACGTTATTTTCTCGGAATAACCAATCGGAAAGAAAGCAGTTGAAGAAGCACGTTCGGCGATCACAAAAATCGAGAGAGTGATTTTTATTCCTTTCGATGTTTGTACTGTGCAAGAAGCCGTCGCGACCGATTTCCAAACATAACATATTGACAGATATCCCTCTATCGTTCTGCATCGTGCGTTTTCCCTCTCCCATCTCCTTTTTTTTTTTTTTCGTTCCCGTTTCGCAGGAAATTGGATGCTTTCAGATCATCAAACAACATAAAATATGTATACGCTGTGCTAAGCTTATGTTCAGAAGTAGAACTTTATCTATTCACGTTTGTTTGCTTCGGTGACTTATCATTCTCTTCGCACTTAGGTCCGGATTAATATTCTGTAATTTTAAGAGTCATACGCATGTAAACTGTGGATTCTTATCAATTTCATACATCTGCAAACGTAACTCAACAAATGGAACTTAAATAAAGATTGTGTGCATTGTGTATGGTTCTACGCGTTTAAATCTCTCATAAATACGTAAACATGCACAGTATAGTTACAGTAAATTAATTTTTTAATTCTAAGTGCTGGTTTCGTGTTCCTATATTAGTTTGAAAGATGTATGGTGTTATATGGCGCGTGGAAATGTTCGGTTGTAATAACATGTAGGATAGTTCAGAGGTAAAGGAACAGTAGTTAAACGTTAAGGATGTCTCTTGAGCGATCATATTGAATACATATTAGACCGTTGCATACAAAATGGCTGATTTCGAAACGTGTAAGATGTTCCGAAACTTAACAGGTAAACGTGCCATTAAATGGTACAATTCAACAACGATATGATGGAATATATACAACGCGCTTGTATAATGCTGAAACATATCTATTGGTGATCTATCTGATATGCGAATTATACTTATACTTCTTATACATAGTATAATGATATAAATAGATATTAAACTGTCGATTAAATTATCAATTTTCTTACGAAACGGGATAAATAAAGGGCGAAACGAACATTACGAATGAATGACTAAGAATACGCGTAGCACCGTTTTAATAGCATTCTAGATCCTTTGATCAATTAGGTTTCACCGAAGACTTCTGGCGGAAGTAGAGGAGAGTGTCTCGACTTGCGTGAAGCTGGTTACTGTGAAACCAAAGATAGTAAGTTCTAAGTCAATTTCGACGTTATTAAATCAGATAGAGCATCAATTTTGGTTTTCGGAATGCCAGGTACGACCGATAATGGGTACAAAGGAGTAGCGAATGGGAAACTACTAACTTCCGAAAGTCAGTAATGTCCCATAATTAGTAACTCGAGAAGTGTCGATGCGAGCGAGGCCAGGTTAGACGTAGTTTCCTGCCGGCCGATATACATATACAGTCGCGTCGACGTGGTCCAGACCTCGAAACCATTTATGGCTAATTTCGCCAATACCAACTAGTATTTGCTAACTGAAGAACAGTCGGTTTCTACCGACAGCAATTCGACGCTGTGCGACACAGTGTTAACTCTCTTACTTCCAGCAAAAGACTTCTGTGCAATTTAATAGAAATATCGTAGCAGGTACGGGAGAATTGAAGGTTTTGAGAAAAAATTTCTTCCATGAACAATATCGATGTAATATTTATTTCAATATACTTTGAATTACTACTAAAGTATTGCAAAATCTATTATATAGCACATACTATAATTATGGCAATATTACGATATATAAGTGAACGATAGAAGTCATATAAATAATATACGAAATATATTGTTTGAACAAGAAATATTCCATACAAATTACGTCCATTCAAAAAAATACTATGTGAAAAATCATAATTCATAGATACACGTAGTCACACGTAATAAGGTAGCTAGAAAAAAATATTTAAATTTCACTATCCCACAGCGAAAATCACTCTCAACAAACTCATGCCCTTCTCCATTTTCCGTTCGCAGAAAAAAACACTCTTTCTTTTTACACGCCCCTAAATGACGCCTCGCATCGTTATATTAACGTGTACTGCACCGTCGAATTGGACACGAGGAGTATACGATGAAACAAAAATAAACTATATCGCTTGGGCAAAAGTGGCGAAATTAAATTGGCTAGAGCGAAACGATACAACGAAAACAATTTCGACCACAAGGGGTGAACGTTCTCTCCTCGTGTTCGACGTGGCTGTCGTCCGATTCATGAATCATCCCCCGATACTCGTGGATCGTATGTTCGCCGATAGTTGACCGATTCGAAAAACTGAATAGAATCCTTGGTGATTGATTGGCTCCTTCGAAAACAGGGAACTACTTGCTCCCCATTCTCTCGACCATCGTTTTTCCCTCTTCCTTCCAATCGACGATGATTTCCTCGTCGAACGACGTCGACGTGTCCGACAGGCCCGCGGCGACAATCGCCAGTTTGAAATATATAGTTCGGGCAAATGCCGGATTTGCAAAATCGCGAGGCCGTAAATAACCGCGAAATGAAACGCTCAGAGTGCTTGTTTGTCGAAATTTTCGGCCGTAGTCGACGCGTTCCGCTTTACGCGGCATGTCACGTGCGGCGTTCCGGTCGCCATATTGATGGACAAGAATAACAGAAAAAAAGAAGATAAAGAAAACAATGGGAAATATTCGCAAACGAGCACTTTTGTTCGGCCGTCGACGCTGTCGAGTCGAATCGTGACCCGATAGTCATGCGATGGGCATTATGTCTGAACGATTCGCGTACTTGCGTGTTTTTAACGGGCATTTTGGCGCGAGTGTGTGCTTTAGCGTTTTGGACGATTCATGAGAATCGTTGAACTATGTTTATACGTGAAGGGTCACAGGAAAAAGACCTGATATGTACACTTTTGTTGATTTTCTTATTTCAGTGTGATCTTATGATTACAATGTGCTATTTTGATGTGATGTAGTTGAAAATGAAAAGGATCCATTAGGACCCAAGGTAATGCTTTTTAAAAATAGCTGACTGATTGGCGAAGTTTTGTGATATTTTAGTATTACGACAAGCAATGATTTTAAAATTATGAAGAGGACCTAAAAATCAAACGGGAAGATAATTTTTACAATACGAATTTATTAGTAAATTACTTTAATTTCAATTAAGTTTCTATGTTCCCGAATAAAAAGCTTCAGTGTTAAGCATTCGTAATTGCGATGAACTTTTTAGTTTTAAAAGTGGATAGAACGAGGTTCTGAAGGCTGAGGTTGAGTTTATTGTTACACTATATAAATAATTCCGGGATGCGTGACCGCTATAATTCCAGTATGTTTACGCAATCGTTGTTATCGTAACCGATGGAAGCAAATGAAACCGCGAATAATAATTTCAAGCTCGCACGGAATGAATATGCATAAGTGTCATTTTAACGAATAGGACAGCAATACACCATTGTTTGTTATTTATGCGGCTGACACATGCACGTACCGATTGAATGGTCGTAAATAATGTTAATGCCAGTGCGATAAATTACACGCTTATTTATTTCTGCCCTCATGAATTCATATCTTCGTTCCTACGTTTAGCTAGGGTCGTATGTATCTTCGTTTCTACGTGTAGCTACAGATGTATATATCCAGTGATTTTATCAAATATCAACTATCTGTTGCAACACTATGAGCAAATGGTATCTTTTCCTTCGTATTTTATATTTTATACTTTAATATAATACTACGCACATCACAGTTAAATATATAAAATACATGCACTGTTTCTTTAAATTTGTAAATAGTACTGTTAATTTATATTTATTTATACACAATACTTGTCTCGCGGTTTAGGTTGACTACCGGCTTAACTTATTCTTACTGTACGCTCGTTTCGTTTCATTGCAAAAATAATAGAACTAAAAAATGTCTACAGAAACTTTATAGAAAGACACTTTATGAAATTCCTCTTTATTAAACAAAATATAGAGAAATTGTATCAAATCATTTTTCAAAATGTTCTACGTATTACTCGTCCATGTAACTAAAGAAGCAAATCAACTATCTCAAACCTTACTAAATTACTCCCAAAAAAACCGCACTTTGCACATCTACCGTTCCATATACCCTTTCAAACAAACTCCTCGAAACTTACTTCAACCCATCGCTCCATTCATCACATCAATTAACCCCCTGAACCACTTCCGTTATCCACTAACACCTCCTCATTGCCTGAGAAAATCGCAAAACAACGACCGCTCGCTTTTTACCATGCAAAAAGCGAGCAACCACGGTTTCGGGTAATCGAACAACTCATGCAGCAAGTTATCCGGCGATTTACAGAAATCTGAAAAGAAAACGGGCGCCGTGAAAGCGGGTGGAGGAATCGCCGCGACAAAAGGAAGCTGAGCGCGGAAAAACACCAGTGAACGACCGAGATAGAAACGGCGTGAAAGAATGATAGAAGGAGTGGGATAGAGGAAAGCAAAGCGTCGATGTTGCCGTAACCTTTTCCGTGTCTTCGTGGAAAAAAGTTCAGGAGCAAGGAACCGTGAGACATTTGTCTCCTCTCTCGCGTTTGGCGAGAGAAATCGATTGAGGGTATTGTTGAAGTGGCGCCGCGAAAAAAGCAAGAAAGACAGACAGCAGGACGCACAATAAAAGAAAAAAAAGGGAAGGGGATATGTTCGCTCTTTTGTGGGATGCGTTTATGAACGTTTATCATGTTCGAGGTCCGCGCGAGGTCTACGCGAGGTCAGCGGACCGATCGATCGATTAATCGCCGATGTAATTGACTTTTTGCCTTGTTGGCGCAGATAATAAATTTGTCCCGGGGACAAGCCAGATAGGCGCTCTAGACTCGCCCCTTTGCTCGTTATTTCGCCCGTTTTTGATTCGTTTCTTCTTTCCATGCCTTTGACAAATTCTGATAAAATCGAGGCCAGTATCGCATTTCGTTTCGTGGCCAGCGATAAAGCGTAATCACTCGCGTGAGAATAAAGTGGAGTTTGGAAGATGACTATGAATGTCGTTAACGAAGAAAAGAGGATTTAGCGTGAATTGCTGGGACGTGAAACTTTTGCAAGTTGCGTTTTATAAGAGTAATTCGTGTGCGTTAAGTTGATAAATATTTAGTGGCGTAATTAGAAATCGACGGGACGAAAAAAACATTTGCGGAGAATTAATATATGGACGGATTTTACGAGGACCTTAATGGATCCATTCATAACTAAAAACATTAATAGATTTCGGTTTAACATTTCAGATTTATCTGTCTTCGAATATTTCGGAATAAAGATGTATGCGGATAAATAACTTCAGTTCGAACCATCATCAGCATTAGTACTATAATTCGAGAAATATTTAAACAAATTTTACATAACGTTGATATATTGGTGATATTGTGTTGTACGTATTTACAAAGAAAGGATACGATTTATATGAAAATCGAATGTAAAATTTACATCCACATTCATACAGGACAAATTAGTTTCATATTATATTCATTTCATTTCTTTTTTAAATATCGTAATAAAACCTGCACGATTTTTTACGATTTAAAAAACAAATGAGCTATGTATCATTTTCATAATTTATAACAGCTACCATCTCCATATTCAAAATATCGATCCATCTCCCACAAGTATACGTTTCAATGCTTATTATAATTTCAAAACAAAAAATGTACAGTTATATTACTTAAAATAAAAGAAAGCGAATGAAATATATATATATATATATATATAATATGCATTTTTATTAATTCACCATACATAAAAAAACTAATGAAATCGTTAATATTCTTTTTCAATAATCAGCATAATATGAAATAGAGGAAGATAAGCAAAATAACGCCACTTTCCATGCAAACCGATCATCACGTTCATATATTTCGAGAAAGGTTTAAATGTGCCTTATCATTCTCATTATCGTGGGCAGCAACGACACGCGTTATTAGAGATATTCTGCAAACTGGACATTAGCGGAGCCGTTGTGGGTTGAAATGTAGACAATCGAACTTGTTATCTCATTTGCATATCGGTTTCATTACAGATGGAAATTACTCGCGCGTATCCAATATTTCAAGGGACATTACAACACGTCACGGAGTTTCGAAAGATTATTACGTTATTACGGGACGCTGAATTTCCGAGAGCTGATTCGGTGCAGACCATTACCACTTTCCTGCTCTCTCTCTCTCTCTCTCTCTCTCTCTCTCTCTTTCTCTCTTTCTCTCTCCTCCATTCTCTCTACTGTTATTGCGCTCCATACGGTTTGCTTTACTGAGGACGCAAAGGGATTGTAAGATGGCAGTGGTAGTGTACCGTTGCAGGTCAGCCGTAAGAGCTCTCGCAAAGACGCGGAACTTGTCCCAAATGTAGAATATTGTTATGCCTGTACATTCAAAGAATTGCGTAACTTGATCATCTAATCGTTTCTGTTATTGGCTGATTAATTGATACTAACTACTCTATAATTCTGTTGTTGCTTCCTGTAGAGCTTCCTATGTCTTTATTTCGATAAGAAAACACGTCATATGGAATAATGGAATAATAATTATATCCGATATAATATTACATATTATATTCCAATCATGAAATATAACAATTAAATTCCATTAGTTTGTTCGGTTTTTAAAAAAAAAACCTGTAACCTAAAGGTGTAAGAAAATTTATTTCATGGACTTTGTTATGTAACTGTATCGTACTGCAAAATAACCCCCTTATCAAGACTCAAATTGCTTAAATAAACACACTTACCTGCTACTGGCTCCTCCATAATCTTCGAATTATCACAGTTTACTGCGACTCTTGGAATACTCTAGAATTAACATCAACAACACAACTAAAAGAAACATCTTACATATGTATCGTAAAATAACGAAAAGAAAGACTCGACGGTAATAAAATAATGACTTCAAAATATTTCATATAAATCGATGAGCTTGAATAACTGAACAGTGATTTATAATGGCAGTCGTGTATTCGATTTATTAAGATATTCAGTCCGACAATTTCACCATCTATTTCTAATGCTCGTTTCGCGGATCGTTTTTCGATATCCGGTTGTAACTCATAAAAATCGTTCGACATAGTGAAACCATCGGGCATGATACATTAATAACGTTATTATAATAATTCAATACGACATATCTATAATCGCTGTAGCCTCGACTCGTATTTTTTTTTTTTTTTTTTTTTTTTTTTTTTTTTTTTTTTTTTTTTGGTTTTTCTTTTCTACTGAACGATGTTTCTCATACGATCATCGCCATAACATTTCGTACGGTCGCTGTAATACGCTATTCACAACACTTGCCGTTTTGCACTTTTTTTTTTTGCTTCAACAATCGCAGCCTCGAATCATCACCGTGATTAATAGACGACGATTCAGATTAATCACAGCATAACGTATCTACAATATTTACAGAACAATGAATCGGCAAAGACGCGTTACGTTTCTTTCTCGTGCTTTATACTCGAGTTCCGCACGGAACTCTAGTAACATGTCAAAATGCCACATAGCTCTTTCGAACATGTACACTTCCATTTAAAAAGTTTCGAATCATCTAGCAGTATCGAGTGGCAAGACATAATGATAAAAACGAAACGACCTTCCTTTTGTGAATTTTATAAGACTGGAGGATTATTTACAAGGATCCCATCAAAATCTTTTCAAAATAACTGAAATTAAAATGTAGAAGTTTCATAGAAGACGCTACGTTACTCAGAAGTGAGATTTTCCGAGAAAATATGGAAATTCGATTGGCGAACGAAAGAACGAAAACATTTACGAATTCTTCTGATAAAAATGGGCGATTCAAGACTTCCCAAGTGCACTGCATCTACACTGTTGTTACCAGATCTACGTTAGACTCGAACGAAACTCGAAATAGACTTCCGTAAACTTTCATCACAGAGATTCAAAATATCGTTTAAAGCTTCTACATATTTGGTATTTACAGAAAACCATGCGAATCAAGGGTAGTAAAGATAAATTTGTTCATGCAGAAGAAAGCAAAATGGGTCAAGGATTCTATCGAAAAATGGCCCATGTTTCATTAATTGATGACTAATTTTCCTGATAGCGTTCGCTCTATAGATCGTTAAATCTACTTTAAGTCTCGTTAAAGCTAAAAATATTGTCATCGACGTGTAGCCTTGCAGGAGGACCACGAATTCTCTTCGCTGATGCATAATTGAAACTGAAACGACGAAGCTCTCTGCACGAAGACACCGTCGTCGATGATTCGGGGCTACGCAACATCATCATCATCATCATCATCGTGTTTCTTCGCTTCTAGTATGCAACAAGTCACACGCTTTTTATCTTAAATCGCGTCGAATCGCATTCGCGAACGCGTCCGCAATGTTTACGTATGTACGACTAGCGTTCTGTATCAGTGCATGCACGGTTTCGCCAGTCAGAAACAGCTAATGATGAAACCTAAGAGCGCGTATCTCAACACAACTACGATTCGATATATTATGTATATTATATATTCCTGTGTATATAATGGGTAATTATGCATTTTTCGTTTATTCTTTCATGCGTACGTATATATCATTACATGTACCGAAATACAGTTGTGCCTTGTTCGCTCGACTAGATTATAACTAACGTCGTCGTGAGTCGTCGTGTTACGAAATGCATCGATGAGTGCTCAACGTCGACAACCGGTTGTTCGTTTCACGAGCTATGAGATCGGTTTCACGGATGGAAAGTACGTAAACTCGTTAGAAAATAATTTTTCTTCTTGCCCAACCGAATTGATTTACGTACTTTGTCATCCCGGTGTTTGGACTTACTACGATTGAGAACAATTTTTAATTGCCCTCGTTCGGTGATAAAAGAAATTCTCGTCCTCGTGATACAAGAGAAATACGTGTTTGGTTTTACAAAGAGGAACATTCGTTTTTTTTAACCAACGTGAACGATGTAGCGATAATGAAATGAACGCGAGTAACGAGTGAACTTTACAATGGAGAAGAATATCTATTGAACGCTGAATCATCTTGGGGAATCGTGAAATCAATGGTATTTACATAGGTAAGAAACGAAGAAACTCGTATAGACGAGTTGGTAATACTACGGAACTAACGGAACTACACGAGTCGTTTCGAAGCCAGTGATTCTCAGCCGCCTCGGGAAAATTCGCGACACACGTTTGATTATAAAACTCGTTTTTGGCGGAACATTTAAAGCGATAACGCGTTATACCAGACGACACAACCCTTGAATTTCTCGCGGAATATCGATGTGTCGCGTTAATATCGGCTGAAAACCGTTGGCGTAACCTATTATCATACGCAATCAAATTCTTCTAGTCGATACGAAAAGTTCTTTTTTTTTCGTCTCTTTTCTCTGTCTTTTCTCTTTTCCTAAACGCGAATACTCGATTCACACACGACAAGAGAGGACGAAGTCTTTTCTCGAATGCAAAGATGTCGCGCGCCACAAAATCATCGTCATTCATAAAAGCCTAGGAATTTCTTCATACTCACTGTAAGTATACTTACACAACATATCATATTTATATTTATTTATTTATATATATTTATTTATATTTATATATATATTATATATATATATATATAATATCCTCTTTTTTCTTGCTCTCTGTATACGTCTACGTTTAGTATGAAAATAATTTCAAGCGCGTCTTGTCTCGTCGCACTCGTCCATCATCCAGCCGAAGCCGGCGTACCGGAAACTGGTAGCCGCCTCCGGTCTGGTCACCGTCCAATAAACACTAGAACTGGAAGCCCCGTTCCCGCGACGTGAGAATCACCTTCTGATGGCTGGAAGTAGCAGTGACAGCAGACTCACCAAAAGATGAAGAACGAGTTGAGCCCGATGGGAAACGCCCGGACTTAGGGCGTCGACCGGAAGCTCGCCTGGCGGCCTCATCGATGGCGGATCGTAATCTCTGTCGTAATCTGCAACCAAACAAATCTTCTTCTACACGAAACTTCCAACGATCGAAATTATTCTATTTCTATTTTCATTTCCCATTTCTGTTAGCTTTCCAATTTGAACGAATTTTCGATTTCAGCGATTTCAGATTTCGAGAATCAAAGTTCAGTGCATACGAATTTTTATATTCTTAAGATGCGTATAAGCACTTCCTTATGATAGTTCGCAACAGTACATTTTCTTCGTCAGCCATTGGATTTTCGATCTCAACGAGTACAGCTTCAAGTTTTAATCAGTGCACACGAAATTTTGTCTTTCTGAGAATAATCTTAAATAGATATGGGTTTTCAGATACAGTAAGTATTTGTTCACTGTAAGATTACTTCTAAATTGCTTAGACAGAATAATTTGGTGTGAATTCCACGGAGTTCAACGACTGTGTGGCTTGACTGACCATATATGTCGTATACTACTTGTATCTTTTTAACCAATCGTTGATACCCAAATATCCACAAGAACGAAAATATTCAATTTGCAACGGAAATTTTAAAACATTTCACCTGTTTAACAACTCTTAATAGTCCAACTATCAACATTCTTAATATTGTGACGAGCATACAGGTAATAAAATTCTTTCTCGTAAATCAACCGAATGGATTATTGAAAGTTCTATTTCTCTGTTTAGTTTATAACGCAGGACTGGACATTTTTACTTCAAGTGATAATTACAAACTGAGTTTAGTTGGATTTGGCATCAAGGCCCCTTCTATATACGATATATTAATTAATTAATTTCATAACTAATACGTGATATATAATTTCGTATAATAATTTCAGATTATTAAAAAGTCTCACAATATTATTAAAATTATTGAAATTATAAAAAAAAATTAAGATTATTAAAAAGACTTAACAACAATATCCAAGGACACGATATTCGAGGAATTAATTCACAACAGCAGAGTTCTCCTGGTCTCCAAGTATTACATAGTGCCACCTGAAACGCGACAATTTTGTTCGTTCGCGTAAACACAGGCGCGGTTTGTATTTTCCCCATGATGTATTAAATTGTTCTTCTCTAGAATTACCTCTGGATCCCTAGTCGACAAGAATGTTGGTTGAGGGGGGATAACAGAAGCACGTAGTGAATATGCGGAAATGAGAATGCAACAAAACACTCCGTGCCCGCGAGAACATGTTGCGCGAATAATAGAGCGTTCGATTATAATGCACCTGCTGGATAATCGAACGTTTGGATGGTGATCGTGCGACCAATGCTGATAGTATTCTGAAAGGATTTCGGCCGGACAATACGACGGTGATTCGAATTTCATAGGGAACGAACGCGGCAAACCAATTCGTACCCTGTAAGTCCGAATCTGAATAGTCTTCGGAACAATCAGTTTGCAAAATGCCATCCTCTTACGAAACAGTAAATACAAGCGCTACGTACATACGAAGAAAAGTAGCATTGTGAGCTTGAAAAATCAAGAGAAGCTAGTTTTCGCCTATTTCATTGTGCTGTGTTGCACAAAGTCCTTAGAGTCGATTATTTGGCAAATAAAATACAAAGTACACCGACTTGCGAAAGTATTCATCTTTTGTGAATGTATTTCCTGTGTTATATGAAATATTTTGAAATTTTATTGACACTGTTGATTATGATTATATCGTTAAAGTTTGAAAAAATATATATAGATATTACAAGACGTTTAGAGATGAGAAAAGTATTTAAACGACGATTACACGTTATGTTAATAAGCTCTGATATTCATTCTATGCTTAAGATGGAAAGGAACTCTTAAAATTCAAAGAAGGAATTTGAAAAGATCCTTGCAATTACTGTCTATATCGTAAAGTCAAAAAAGTTGTAAAGGTAGTCACGATATATTGCATACAAGGGAATAAAAACTTCTTTTAAACATAGAATGGCAGAATTTTACATTGACACAAAGAAAAAGCGAAAAGTGTGGTGGTCTCGTTGATGAAATGAAACAACGCCAGGGATGCCGTGTACATTCTCCTGTGTTCACGAATACTTACGAGGGTATGATGTTTAACTCTTTCTAGCCTGAATTGTTTCTCTCAAATGAAAAAATATTTCTCTGCTTACAATCATTAAGCTTTGTGTATGAGAAAATGTAAGAGCATTGTAAGAATTATGACAAAAGAATATTTCAACGTAAGAAGTTTTTAATCAATAAACATGAAAATTTAAATAAATTGAATGAATTATAAACGCTCAATAAGTTCATCATTCAAATGGAATTTCACGGTTGAAAAGAGTTAAAAATCTAGGGAATGATGTGTTACTTTTCGTAAGTATTATTAGATTCTGTTAGAATCAATAAACGAGGAAAATTTTCAGTTTAATTCGAATAGCAAGATTGTCACAAATCACTGTTTACAGATTTCTTGTTGTGAGAGTAAATTACTGTTTTGTTACTGAATAAACTTTTTAGGACGTTCCGTGCTACTTTCGATCAATGAGAATTCCTGATTTTCAGTATGCAAAATTGTTTTCGAATTCAACGAACCGCCTGCGTGTATTTAAACATCGGTGATTTAAAACAATACAGAAAGCTCGCGATTGAATACTGGCTTTGTCTGTTAACTATAGAATGTTAAAAAAATAAGCATCTCAAAATTCACAGGCTATAATAGCCATTGAACGAAGTGAAAAATACTTGAGCAACATGAAACCTAAAATCAGCTCTTCGAGAATAAAATGTAACTATAAATAATTTAAATTGTTAGTTTTGGTACCATAAGATATAAAAAATATAAAAAACTACAAAATATCATGAAAAATAGTCTCACCAAAATCGATAAATAAAATATAGTGAAAGCACAAAATTTTAATTTTTCTTTCTGAAAGAAACGTTTAGTGTGCTGTTTTTCATCCTAAGACAATCTTTGCAAGTGTGAATTATAAAACAACGCGTGTGTATATATGCATATTTCTGGTGAAGAGGGACGCCTTACACACACACATACCTTTTCTACTTGCAAGAATTTTCAACATACAAAAATATGAAATGAAACTATTAAACTTTAGAGTACAAACGAAGACGTTGTCTGACATATATATTCGCTTTTCGACTCGCTATTAGAATACAGGATAACGTTATTAAAGTTTAGAACAATACGAGACAAAGGCAATGAAAAGTCGACTGAAAAACTTAGCACAAAGACCTTAACATTTATTGTTTGAACACGAAATGTTGCACATATTAAAAACGGCGAAACTTATAGACATCTTCGCGAATTATATGCTTGTCCTTCCAGCGTTGGAAATATAGAATGAATATGGTGGTGGATGTTTCAGGATACGCGAGAATCGTCCTATAAAACGGTCGATATTTCAACAACGAGTGAAATATATGTGCGAGTATGAGAATAGTCGGATAGAGAAGATAAATACAAGGAGTTGCCGCGGATAATACGAAGGGTGGGCGAAAGCTCGACGCTCTTCCGCATCTCGGAATTAAATTCGACCAAATTCTCGGAATCTCTAGGATATTTGGTCTCTGCAAATCCCTTTTTAATGAGATAAAAGGCTCGCTAGCGGAAGGCTAAATAAATTTATACTCCATTAGATATCATCCAGCGGCTGTTAAATCGGACTGATTCAGTGACGTATGTTAGCAATAGGTCGATCAGACAATACGTAATTATACATACTGTGTATGTGTGTATGTATATATATATATAGTATGCCTTAATATTCTTCTAATAAGTATCATGGAACGAAGAAATTAGTAAATTATAAAATAAACAAATTATTATTCTATTTATATTATAGATATTTATATATGTACAGTGGAGTTTTGGTTATCCAAGTCCAGATTAACCGAAGTTCCGTATTATCCGAGGTGCTTTGAATTTTATCATGACTTCATTTTCTTTGAACGTTTAACACAAAGAGTACGAAAGCGCAAATAGTTAGGTATTGCTAAAACGGTTAATAAAACTTTCAATCAATTAAATAGTTAATTAAATTGACATTACATTATCGAAATGTTTTTTACTATTTTAATTCCACAACTTGTTAACAACCACGAACCGTATTATCCGAGTTTTCGACTATCCGAGACAGGTTGTGGAAATGGGACTGAAGAGATAATAACGAGATGCAAGTAAATCCATATTCTCTAGCTCAGAATGTAAAAGAAAAATGTATGAGAATTTGATTCTGCAAAAAAACATGAGTGTTTCTTATTTAATCTTCTATTATATATAGGGAAATGTTACTTTATAGCGATCATTTTGAACGTTCTGTAAACCTTACGTTCTACTCGAGTTGTGCTTGGATTTCATAAATATTTCTAGCCTTTGCACTATTTTAATTAGTTGTGCATTTTGCTGGAACCGAGAAAATAGTTCGGATCTTTCGCATTTCTTCGAATTCCTAATGTTGGGTATCTGTGTCGTTGGTATAGTTCAGACATCGTCGAGCTTTTCTTCCGTAATAAAAATACCATTGACAGGAAACTAAGCAAATATTAACGAAAATTAAACGTACACACTTTTTAAGCTGGTAAAGTCACTTCAAGATATTTTTCATATTACCAAATCATTGATAAGGTAATTCGAATGTTTGTATAAACAATGAATTATAAATATAATCAAAATTAATCTCTCTTTGATCATCTCACATAAATTATACCCTACTTATAAAATATAAGAATGCTTCTTCAAAACCTATTATTGCCGAAAAATATCAATTAACTAATTTAAAAAGTCGATCCAACTTAATTCATTCACATCGATCAAACTTACCGCTTGGAGTTATCGACTTAAAATGCTAAAACCTACACTCCAAAGCGTCGTTTCTAAATTTACCCCGAAACCACAGAACCACCAACTTCGCCGGAACACTTACCACAACACCAGAATGACTATTCATAGTTCCGCAGAAACCAAGCCGCGATTAAGATCGAGTTTAAGATTCAGATCGAGCGTTTAATACCACTTAAAACGTTACTTGTTCTAAAATATTCTTTCCATCGAATTCACTCTAACTAATATCAGTAAAAATTTATATCCGCAGTGGCTACGAAACGTATTTACTATGTACGTCTCATTTTCACAGTATCGGATTTTTACACTCAAGTAACACGAAATTTAACATATCATCTTGGGTCTAAATAATTACTACGTAAATAGTCAGTATATTAGCTTAAATAATAAATCATACGACACTTTTTATTCGATTATTTTAGTACCATCCCATTTTTTTTTTAATTATTTCAGTGTTGGCTGAAATAATAAATGCAGTGTGCATATATTTTTTATAGCCGCTGCGGATAGAAAACGTTGAAATGGAGAATGAATGGCTGAGGCAATCAGTCAGAGAAGATGGCTGCCATTTTGGAATCGAGTCTGCCGTCGAATTACAGAATTCTGTGGAATTTGATGGATCGCGATATGGCGGGCTGGGAAAACAATTTATTAAATTATTCCCTTGGGTATCATAGAAGGCGGGTTGCGTCGCAATAAATACGTAGTTTATCGTCGAGTTCGATTCTTTTTTGGCACAGTCTCTCTCTCTCGTTCAATTTCGCCTCTCGATTGGATTGGCCGGTTGTTCTAAGTTTTACGAACCAGGTCCATGTTGGATCAACACCGCCACCTGTGGCGCTAATACAAATCCGGTAATGTTGCCGGCTATGAATACATGAATATCAACCGGGAAGAAGTCGATACATATGTACGTTTACTCCTGTTAACCCGGCAGCAACCTCGACCTGCATACAGGTATCGCACGAATGGAAACCAAGCTGTTTGATATGTAGTCAACCACGTATATCTGTGTCGAACATCCTCTAGCATGAAACGATTTAATCTCTTGTTTCGCGAATGTTTTTTGTCCTTTTTGTGATAATCCGATGCACAGGCCCATGAAAGTAATTGAACACTTCTAAATACCTTTCACCAATACATTCTGTGTATTATACGAAACACTTTGAATTATTGTTATATTAGTACTGTTACGTATAATGAAACAAATTTGAGAATCTACATAAAAGCTATAAAACGTTCGATGCAAGTATATATTTTGTAGAGAACATAAACGTACCCAAACAGTGAATTGTTTATTACATTCATTAAACCGAATATTCGATTGGATCATGTTTAACTCTTATTAAATTCTTTCAAACGGCTATTCATGCCGTGTACCAAATTTTTACTAAACATACGTTTGTCGCGAGTATCTTGTAATTTCGATATACATATTCGCATTGGTTTCAAGTTTGACCAGCGTGATCATGACACAATCATGTCTCATTACGATGACGATGAAATTTCGGAATGTTTTATGTAATAATACTAATAATAATAACGTAGCATAAAAGTTTTCCATGGTAAGCGTTCAAATACCTTTGTGCTTTCGATATTCTTTCGATATTTTTCCCACCGCAAATTCCTGATGATATAGGTTTCGGTTGAGTGAGAACGTTCTACGAATCGATATCTAACAAAAATGCTTTATCGTGGTTATTAGAGAAGCGAAGTAAAACACACGTATAGGGGCGAAGCTTGGAACGAACAAGTTTTCTTATTTGAAAACCGATCGGGAAACAATCGTCGCGAATTCCTCTGGAGCAGTTGCTCGTTCGCTTTGGCTCGGTCCTCAGAAATGGACGTCGAAGTCGCACGTCCGCCTGGAAAAAAGTTATTCCCACCTACGAGTAAATTCCACGCTGCGCGCGTGACTTTCCGCACGGACAGCGACAGACGAACCATTTTCCAACACTTTAACAACGTCTTTACCGGTCCTCGACCACACGATTTCCTTCGCTTCTTTTCGTTCGCTCCGATTTCGTGACAGAATCCCGCCGATCGTGGCCATCACGCGACAGCCAATTAACTTAAAGGAACTTTAACTGGAATGGCTGGAACTAACATGGCAATAATTGCCGGGAACTGTAGCAATTGTTAGGCGAATTTGCGGCGAATTCGATCCTTTGAGAATTGTGTTTTATCGCTTTGGTCGAACCAAAAAGCAATTGATTCGAATTCGAAGTGAATGTAATAAGTGAATATCAAAAGAAAAAAAAAAAACAAATATTTTTTGTGGGAAGCGTTTTATCTTAATACCAGGTGATCGAAATTTTCATGGGAATTCTGAAATAGTAAACTTATCGTTTGAATAATAGTATCCTACATTGTTGGAAATTTGCAGTGGCAATGTGTATATAGTCATAATGCGTGTCTTTCTCTTACAAAACCTCCGTGCAGACTATTTGATGATAAAAAATTTGTTCCGTACACAGATATTTTAGCGTAAGAAGTAGAATAGAATAGTTCAAATACTTTCGTAGGCCATTGTAAATTCGCTTCAGTTTCCTCGCAACAAGTTTCACACTTTAATCCTTGATAATTCTAACACGAGATAATATTTATCGTTGGAATTAACAAAATCGCAACAATAAAACTAATCGACTATCGAGGGTACAGATCATTAGACGAATTTAACACGAAATAATTACGTTCTACTTTCCTGTGAAATTGGTTTGCGATCGAAGCGAGCTCCAATCAAGAAGGAGCAGCGGATCGATACACGCTCGTCCAAACTTTCCTCCGTCACGTCACGACATTAGGATAAGCTTCTTTGGAATCGAGGAGAGAATTGGCTGGCGTGTCGATCGACGCCTCGAAGAATACAGATCATAAAAGTTTGTACAGTATAAGAATCAATTCATCGGCAGCCACTGGCTGGCCGCCCTCGACTTCCTGCACGTGCGACGGATGTCGATCGATTTAACAAATGAAGGCGAGAAAGAGGCTAACAAAGAGAGTTGGCGGGAGGAAAAATAAAGAGAAGGATAGAAAGACGGAGAAAGAAATGGGAGAAATTCAGCGTTGCCCGTTTCTGCGTTTCGCCAGGCGAAACCAGTCGACGGCCGCGGGTCAACGAAACTCGTTTTTCATTAATTGAAAGTAAACTTTGAGAAAGGGGAGTCTCCCGCCTCGGCGCTCCTCAGAATCTTTCAGCAAAGTCATTGAAACTGAGTTCGAAAAGTTTAACGTCGGTGCCAGTTGCTGCCAATTTATTGGCATACGAAACGAAAGTGCCCTCGGCGAGACGTTTTATCTGCCACCCCCGCGATGTTCACGAGTATTGAGACACCTACTGCTTTTATACGAAACGTGACGATTAATCTAAAATATCAAGAAAGCGATCAATCGCTCAGAACTTTTTATTTCAAATTCTACTCCTATTGTTATTTAGGTGCTTTATTATTATTTTACTCGTGTTAAATTATCGATAACAAAGGGGAAACTTTGCAACGTTTTCACCGAAGGTCGCGTAAGATATACCCAAAGTTGAAATTTTTTATATACATACAAAATTTATATTAGAAAACTAGTATTCGTGATATCAAACTTTTAATCGCTATTCTCGAAGAAAATGTCGTGTACAAAAAATTCATATCGTAGCTTCCTATTTCTTTTTTGATGTTAATATTTAACTATGTTTTTTAGTTAAATCACGTGTTAGATGATTTTTAATTATATTTAACGCGAACTTCAACATTCTCACTTGTTTCCTATCGCACAGCTTATCACAGACGGCATAATTAAAAAGTTATATAATTAAAAAATAAAATGAAAGTTCTCTCTTCTTTTGTTCTACTTAGTACGCACGTAATTTTACATTAATGCATTATTTCTTCGAGGAATATTTAGACTTTTAATCGATATTCGAAATTTAACGGTAGTTAAACTCGCTGGATTGGTCTTCTCATGCGTATTCATAAGATATTACGACGTTCAATATTCATAAGCTATGCGATACTTTAAACGGCACCGACTGAAATCAGACCAGCAGCCGTAAGAAAATAAAACCGCGGAGAAAATTTGTCTTCCGACTTAACTACCAAGCCCCATTCTAAATGGAATCCTTTTTATAACTCGTGTCACAGAGTAATCAGACGAAATTTTTTGATCAGTTATAAAATTCATATTTCCTTAGATTCCTTTCTTATATCTCAACAATTTGAAAGTAAATTAAATCAGTAAGTTGTAATTTGTATGTGCAATTGTTTTAAGAAAAAATTGCAATTTATGAATACATTTCTAAATAAATATTCGTGCCCTAATGTGGAAATTTTAAAAACAAATTTGCTTTCCTTTTTTTAAGTAGAACATATCCTGTTTATATCAAGGAATTAAATTAAAGAACAATTAAATGAAAGAGATATTAAAATAATTCATTATTAAATATGCAATTGTAAGTGTGCAATGTTTCATTTGAAAGTAAAGTATTCTTGTATATTTCCAGATACTTTAAGATAATAATCGAAGAACGTTTGTTTAAGACTGATGGATAGATTCTAGTAATTAAATTATCATAGAAATAAAACCAGTAAAGTCTGATAATCTCCAGATTGAAACAAAAATCGATTAACACTCGTTGGAATTTCTACTCTGTTCAATTAAAATAAAATGAACATCGTATTAAAAAGTTTGGTTACTTTTTGCGATTTCATTCCATCAATATCTGAAGTAGGGATTCTTGATATAAGACTCTCGAACTGAAGTGAAAGCACTTACTGTGCGCAGAAAAAGAAGTTCATAGTAGTGCCAACTATTGTTGATGTCTTTGGGCCTGGAGTTTCTCTTGAACTGACGCGTCTCAAAAGGACTTTCAGTTCAATTTCAGCTCGCGAACAGATATACGAACATGTAAGTTGAACGTACGAGAAAATTTCGACGTTCGATGAGTACAAACTAATTAGCAACTTCGGTGAAATCAGTTTTCCACTAACAATCGCATTACAAATTTCCTACGACTTCGAATAGTACGCTAATTCATGTCAAGATATCTGTCCGTGCAACTTCAGATCTTACTGTTTTCAATTATCTAATAAAGAATCACAAATTTTAAACTAGAAATAAGAACATTTGTTGTTTAATTTTTAAAACCTCCTTTTTTATGTATAATTTGATATTTCCACTATTCATGGCACAAAAATAAAGAAAGCCTATGTTTAAAGGAGTAAAAATCCAAATTCTACAATGTTTAATTACTTTCCTGAGTCAGTGTATCTTTTAAGTAATCTTCTGGTATATAATGGTACAAATTATAAAAAGATACCGTAGAAAATAATTATTTTATATCAGATATTATTAACAAGAAGCAAACAGGCCTGTTTGAAGTCCTTTCTACTTTATTATAAAACAAAAATTCCAATCTTTAATTCCTAAAATATTCACACAACATATCTCAGTGTTCTCTCATTCATGTTCACGTATAAATACAAATTGATCCAATTATTCGCTTGAAGTTCGTTATCTGAATGCAATAAAAAAATCCCTTCAGAATCGTGAGATCGACATTACGTTTATGCAATCGTGAAATTGCAAAAGTAAGAAAAGGTAGGAGAACAAAAAAGGAATGAGATCAGAAACGTAAGAGCAGCAGATCGATACGTGGGGCTACGGAAGATCCATCAGTGAAATCACTGTCGTCGAAAGCGTAATTCTGAAATCCATTCCGGCCAGTTAAAGGGGACCAAGTAACGCGAAGCAATTCGTTCACGGATAAAGGGTATCACCGAACATTGGCAATTTAGTGGATTCACTGGAGAATCTCTCCACCTCGAATGTGCACCGTTGACGAGGTTTTAATTACGCTAATTACTCGAACGAAGCGGTACAACAGGCAGCCAGCCAGTTGTATCGTCGTGGGAAATGCCTGAGGTACGCGGCCCGCGTTAAAATAGATATTTACTGACCTGAATTTCGCCATTCCTCGACCTCGTAGTCGATAGGTCGTTGTCGTAATTTCTTGTTACCGTTTCTACCTAAAATGCATTACACAAAGGCGGTTTTACATGGCGTGTTTTACGACGGGACGTCATGACGCGGGAGGGAGACACGGGAATGGATGTCCTTGCTTCAGCGGAAAAAAAAAAAAACAAGAAGGGTGGATGGATGCAAAGCGTCATCGAGAGGGTTCTGTAGGTGTGCGTGTGCGTGTGTGCGCGCGTGTGCTATTTTATTTGTAAATTAATGTCGAGTATTCTGCCTAATTCCTCGCTTTTTCGCGAATATTTAAACGCCACAGGTTTACGTTGCCACGACTTTCCCTGTAGCGTGCACGACATTCGAGTGTTTTTATAGAGTGATTAAAACTGAGGCAAATGTAGAGGAAATAGGCTGAACACTTGCTAGATTTCAAGGTAGTTACCGTTCTTCTTCATTGATGAGGTCACGTGGTAAGGTGGTGGTGTAGTGGACGTGGTTGATGGTGCTGGGATTTCTGTGAAAATAAAGAAATTGTTTCTCGATTAGTTCGCAACAATATCTCTTTGCATACTTACAGAATTTATACTTGTAGAGGTTTTAGTTATTAGAAAAAAAGAAATGATAAAAGAAATTTCTAACTTTTCTTTGCTTGTTTACGATGGAGACTGATTCTCTTTCAAAGTTCAGTATATTTTCTTTCTTCATATTCCGATACTTGTATATCAAAAGCTCAGCGCATAGATAGAAAATTGTAGTAAAAAATGATTCTACGAAAATTGTATTTACTGAGTATTGAAGTTCTACCTTATCTCGTATATTTTCCTGATTCATCCAATCGATTTACAATTTGCCGCGTACGTGACAATTTCTTTATATATATATAAACGATTCGCATGTAAAACAACAATGAGATATTGAAAATATGTTTTCGTACATTTTCCAGCATCAACGCAAGACAATCAAACAAGTTTGATTCCGATAGAGTTACACACACGTATCCTTTTAAACTGAGAGGAAGACATTACAGAACGATCTAATAAACCCGTATTGAAAACATTGTCGACAGTTAAATAATTTCATCTGTTTCTCCTTTATTGGGATCCAATCTACATGTCTGTATGTTTATATTCCATGTGTATATACATGCCTTCGTGAAAAAAAATTCGTACAAGTGCTCATCAGTACCGGAATGAATTTAAGTTCTATACGAAATACGACATATATTGGAAAAGTGGTAAAATTCGAGAGTGAACTTGCACCGTGTTCATTTCGTAGCAACCGACCGTACGATATATCTCGTTAAACTTTTAATTTCAGCCAATTTATTCGTCCAAGGAGGTGGAAAGGCATATTCTCCCGGGATAAATATATCCTTCGTAGATTTAATCGCCAATTACGAATCACGTTGAAACGATAACGACGCTTGACCTCGTCAAACGATCGATAGCTTTCGACTGTTAACGATAAGAGTTTTTGAGTAAAGTCCATTGGGAATCAATCGATCGCTTTATTATTAGAAGGCGATATATAAAAGATGTTCTTTTCGTTTCCAAATATTTTGGTTTTGACACTTTTTATATGCAATGTCGAAGACACGATACGCAAATTTTATTCCATGCATCCAAATATGTTATTTTTATTGTGGAACAGTCAAATACTCTCCTAATTTGTAAAAATAAGCTAGTCGTTATTTGACACTGTTTTATTTATCATCAGAAAATTTATATTATATAACAAAGCAGTACAGACGATATTGAAGAATGCTAGTGCTTTCAAATTTTCTATACTACGATACCGCGTATTATACATAGTTCTCTGGTCAAAGACTAAAACGCTTTCAGTCTACCTATATCTCCCAAAAATGTAAGGTAATACTGATAGAATTTCTGAAAAATGCTCACCATCCAATTTGATGTCACCGTCAGTTCCGCCAAGAGAATTTTGCGCCACGCATTTGTATGAACCAAAGTCCCTCGGGCCGACATTTCTAATCTTCAGCATCATGTACTTGTTGTAGCCGTTGTCGGTGGAAACCGCCTCGTATTTATCGCCTACAATAGAATGGTAATTGCCTAGGCAAATAAAACCATATTCTTCGTATGTTGAAACAATTTATAATACGCGAAACAGCAAATACCATGGTAAATCAAACGACCTGAACTTGCGTGAATTTTTTAGTACTTTCAGTTTGAAACGTACGTTCAAACGTTCTATGGAATCTGTGATTCAACAAACGCGCGTGTGTACATAGTTAGTTGAAAAACTAGAATAAATTTTTATTCCTTACGTATCGTCAATAAATTCTTAAATTTTTAATTAAAAATTTTTTTAATTTCTTTCTCTATCGTTTGCATAGAATAAGAAAATGTGGGGGTTAATCGATTCTGTATTTTTTGGTATACGAATTGTTCCATTTTCCACATCGCAGTTTTGCAAATACAAATTTTTCGAAAAAAGTTTTATTTTGATTAAATTCTTAAATTATCCTATATTTCAAGAGATATGAACTTTTTTATTCGTGAACATTAGAGTTCTAGCAAATATTCGAATATTTTTTTTACGACAGAAAAGAACGTAAGAATTGATATAAAAGAAAATATTTATATTATTCTTGAACTTATATGCTGAATATGATATCGTCGCGTAAAGAAGAAAGTATTAATGATGCTATCAACAAAACTATATAAAAAGTTCTTTTGCAATAACGTTACGTAGCATGGTATTTCCTCAACTTTACTGTGAAGAGTTTACGGGAACATATTTCTGTCGTCGACATAACTTTCTTTTAAGGCTTCCACGCATGAGAGACGTTGTGATATAAAAAACAGAACATACGAGACAATATCTCAAGGAAATTCTGAGAAGGCAAACAACAATTACAATTTTAAAAAAATTGTAAATAAATTCGAAAGCACTGATGAAATCTCAGTGACATTTCATTTCAGTCAATTTCTAAAATATGTATATCAACGAATAATCTAATTTTTCTCATTTTAGATTTAATTCGAATAATAACAACCTCTAATTTATTTTAGAAATCATATTTTGAGCATATTTTGATTCACATTCACGTGAATAAATAAACATTTATTTCCTTCTTAAGTTTGTTCAACAAAATAAATGCTTTTCTGTTTAGCAGATTACAACAATTGAGGCACATGCATATATAATTATTATATTAAAGTTAAAATTACCAGAGACGATCATGTCACCGCGTTCGGTTGTCCAATAATTAATCGAGGTAGGATAAGCTTCGGTGTGACATTCCAACGTGACATCTTGTCCAATATATGCTGCTTCCAGCTGGTTTGGTATCGAAAGCATAGGAGGAACTGTAACGATAAAAACATTAACGTGATATATTTAATTTCTTTCTCTCTTTAATTGAAATAATATTTTCGCTTCTGAAACAGTTTATTCTATCTCTTTTACGCCTGACCCTTAGAAAAGGCGAGATATTTATATTCTTCAAGTAATATAAAGAAACACTTATATTTCTTTCTTTCTATGAGAGTCACGTAGAATTAATATTTGTTTTAACAATATATAATACAAGAAATATATAATTACATTTATGTAATATAAGAATAAAATCAGTTTATTCGAAAGACATTGGTCTGTCTGAAGTTACATTTTCTATCAAAATAATAAATTAAGGAAAATAATGATTAAAAGCACATTTTTAAATACGAGATTGCTTTTACTTCGTGTTATACTATGCAGAACGAATAAAAAGGATGATAGAAATCGGATGTTGTACTGTGTAACTAGTATAATGTTTTGTATCATTTCTTTAGTATTTATTTACTTGCGAAGACGTCGGAATAATGTGGGAATTGTTACGAAACCAAAAGAGCAGATATTTGAAACAGCCCGAGTCAATTTTCGGAATTAGGAGTGCTTTGAACTTCAGTAACCAAACTTTCTATGCTTTGAAAAATAAATAATGCAAATTTCAGCAAATAATTACATCATTCGTTTCTCGCGATTAGCGATCACTATTAAAATCTATTTGTTCTAGCAACAGAATTAATGAATAACATAAATTGGAAAAAATAATAAATGCTATCATAAAAAGAACGAATACAAATTTTACCAAACAAATATTTAATTCCTCTTTCTGTCGGCTAGTACAACTTTCATTGAATTTCATTTCCTAACGAAGAAATTAACAAATAATAGAAATAAAAAATCAGTGAACGATATCGTAAAAGAATCAATAGAAATTTTAGAAAAGAATTATTTATCCCATTTCTCCTGATGAGTACAATCGTCTACTTAATCGTCCCTAAATCACTGCTGGTTCCTTCACAAAGGTTCGGTTAACCTTTGACTATTCTATAAAAAATTAATAAATAATATTGTAAAAAAAAAAAAAACAGAAACACAAATAGTTCCTTTCTCCTGTTCAATACAATCCTGCTGAATCTTCTATCAATTTACCAAATCTTGCCTCTTCTACCAATCGGTTAAGAACGAGCGATATCATTGTCAAAGATAATTCGCAGCTATAAATTCCATAAAACCCTCTCGGCCGACTGAAAGCGTTACCAGCTTCCGCCGTTAAAGAACAGATGCTTACTTTCAACTGCTCTCGTCGGCGAGTGAAATTTTTCTACGGACCGTGGCTTCCCTTTATTCAACTCGGCCGCCCTTTATGCGGTAAAAACGAATACCTTAAAAGCACCGCGGTTGCCACCGGTTTCATAGACACCGCCTTTATGCCCTTTAATTTTCTCCATTTTTCCGCGGACTCTATAAAGTTTCCATGCACTTGAAACTTAAACAGAGCCACCACGATCCCGTGGAACGCAAGATTCTCCTTCGCGGAGGCGAAAACATTCCTCTGGAAAGTTTTTTAGTTATTATACGGTATACCGGGCAAACGATCGATATAGATATATTCCGTGGCCGCAATATCATGTCATACATAGTTCCGTCTTTTACGGACCAGCGTAAATCACGATTTACTACCTCGTACGCCGTGGGACGATATCATTGGTGGATCGCGTCCCATGTCCACTCTATATTCTTCCCCCTTGACGTTTTTGTTGAGTTATCGAGCCGATATTGGCCAGCCATTAGCTGATCAACCTGATCGGCGAAGATTTTCAAACGGCTATCGATCTAATTCCTTGGAAAAAGTCGCTGGAATTTCATTCCTTCGGCGACGTTAATTGGATTGGTGAATTACGGGCTTAAATTAAATAAAGGAGGGAGTTTTGAGAGCTGTTTTTTAATTAGAGCAGCGAACAGAAATTTTTGTTGTTTAGAAACAGTTCGACAAGATACTTACGTCGTGTGAAAATGTTATTTTTAAGCTGTAGATATTTATGGAGATATAATATGCAAAATACAGTGGCTGTCGAAAGTTTATCGAAGTAGAATATGAAAATTATATAGTAGCCTAATGTTCCACAAACTATACTTATTAGATAATAGACTTCCATTTT
This sequence comes from Bombus confusus, assembly GCA_014737475.1. Taxonomy (NCBI): domain Eukaryota; kingdom Metazoa; phylum Arthropoda; class Insecta; order Hymenoptera; family Apidae; genus Bombus; species Bombus confusus. Next base: position 1,470,571 of record JACXIV010000144.1, read on the forward strand.
TGCAAACCTTAGGTTAACAATATGATGATGCTACACTAATTCGAAATCCTTTTTGAACCGTCGTATGAATTCGCAATACATAATTATAAATGTCCGGGAGTCGCGATTGAAGTTATGAAAAATCTCAATCTAAATCTCATTATGTACATTTAACTACTATATAGTTTATGTTAATAGTTTATTAATAATTGTTTCTTGTTAACAGTTGTACAGTTTATAATTTATTTTGCCGCACGCGCGAATTAGATTTCTACGAGTTGAGAACTTTCACGACACAGAACTTTCGAAATTAGAAATACGAAATAAAAATGAAAATTCAATAAATCCATATCAAATCCAGTATCCTCGCTATTAAGCTATTACATATACTCAAATCTAGTATTCCTAATATTATGGATATTATTAGGTTGTTCGGAAAGTTTCTTTCGTTTTATAAGGAGACAACGGACGCACGACATTTTTTGTTTCATATTATTTTATCGAATTACGTACGATCGTAATAATAGAAACGGAACAAAATGAACCATACGTAATTCAGTAAAATAATTCCAAACAAAAAAAATATCATGCATCTATTGGTTCCCTATAAAACGAAAGAAACTTCCCGGACAACCTAATATTATTAGGAATAAAAATGATTAAAGAATATAAAATATGATAAATAAGGAAGAAGTGGTACGAGAAAATAACTGAAAATTAACGTGACTTACTGTTAGAACTGTCTTTTATGCACGGTCTCATGAGCATTCGCGACCCTCCTGAAAACTTCCCATTCGAAAACGATAACTCAAATTTCGTCGGGCGATTATTAACGCTCGTACTTATCCGTGCGGTAGAACGGAGACTAATGTGTCGGAAAAGACAGGGCGGAAACGCGTTTCGCACCCCAAAACTGGACGAACGTGACGCTCGAGAGGGAACGAACAAACCTGGCTATATCGTGCATATCTGGGTCAAGTGAGCGCTCGTAAATCGCTGGCTAAATGAGACGTTGAAAACCGACCTAATGCAACGGCGCTGGTCCGAACAACCACTCTTTATCGAGATATTGTGACTAGAATGCACCCTGTTACCATTCTTCCTGTATCATCAATCCATCGTTCCTGACTCGTTGCAATTGTGCTTTTGCTTTCGGCCCTTTGCAATGTCTTTCTTCCATTCCATTGTGCCAGGGACCATCAATTCTGAGATTCTAATCTAATTTGCTAATGAGTGACATTACTCTATCAATTTATTTCTGGATATGATACACAGTACACACTATGTAATTGTAGAAATTGGTATATAAGATTCTAAATGGTTAGAATTATTTAAATCGTTAACTTTACAGTTACGAAACATTACATATACGTATAACTTAGTTGCTGTAATTCTTTCGGTATCGAAATTTGTATAAATTGAAATTCGACTTTAATTCTGAGAAGAAAATACCACAATTTATTCTACTTTTATGAAAGAGGTATTAAATATCTCGTTTTGTATATACTTCGATGACGGTTTACAATTTTTTAAATTAATTAAATTTTCTAATTCTTTTTTCAAGATTTTCCTGAATTATACATTTGCAATTTTTTAAATCCTTCTGAAAACACGCCGGTGTACTCAATGAAATCTAACTGAAAGTCAGCTTGCACGACTAATTAAAAATATTTGAAATCTCTCTATTTGAAAATTTAACTTAATCACACGTAAAACATAACTGCAGGATATAGATAGGTACATTTTTATACAGAAGATTTCAAACGCTTTGCCGCGGATACACTTTTGAAAAGCTTCACTTTGAAAGAGAAGTATTTCCGTGTGATTACATTTCGTATAACGCGTTTACAAAATTTAACGATGTAGTTTAGGATTAACTTGCGTATAAAGCAGTCTAATAAACAAGCATGCCAGGTTACTGTTTGAGGGCTAGGTATATGAGAAAATATTTCAGTATATACTCACACTGCACACGAAGAGATATGCGTTGACTAACTCGCGGTGGAACGTCGTTCGAAGCGATGCACAAGTATGATCCCATGTGCAATCGACTTATCTTGAATATATGCAGTATCTCGCCATTCACCACGTTTACTAAAACAGAAACGGAATAATGTTTCGTTAGAGTTCTGAGTATATGAATCGTTCAATTAATTCTCATTCTGCTGACACAGAAATTCACCAACGTATCTCAGTAAAAACAATGTCCATTATTTCAAAAAGGAATTACGCGTTCTAGCAAAAAGAACATCTACCTATTTAGTGTTTGAGTAGTTTAGAAGCTGCACTGATCAATTCCATAAATTAGAAAGCGAAAGAAAGAAAACTATATTGCAAACCATTTTTTAAATTTACCTTAGAATTTTCTATTATTTATGTCACTTTCTTGTAACAAATTAATTCATGGGAGTACTTAAATAATTTGTTTTTCAAGAATGGGACGTTAATCATGAATTGAAATTGACAAAAAGTGAAGTTGATCATTCGTAATAAAAATGAAGCATAAATCTGTATCGTTTTAGTAAAACCGTGATTAATTCTCCTTTAACGCGATATAATTTTGAGAAGAGCAGGATTGATAATCTTGGATGGACAAGTTTCTTCGAAGTCGAATCGTTGAAAATTCGGACGTAACACTATTTGCGGAGGAATCGAAGTTTCCAGGTAGAAAGTTCGACGAAAAGTTCAGAAGGGGCGCGACCTACTTCAACGGTACCAAATTTATAAGTGCAAAAGGCATCGCAAAACCTCCGACGACTTAAGATGAACTACTTCTCCATTTCGAATACTTTTAATTTAGAATATCTTTAATTCTTGGTATTAAGAAAAGTTTTACGTTAAAATACACGATGTGCTCTCTATGATTAAAAAATAACCTAGGAAGATGGAAAACAGAATGAGTTGAGAATACGAATAATGACGACAGTCGAACGAATATGTGTTGTAATTTGTAAAATATTTTGCTAATTTTGATATGAGTTTTCTAGGCGGTGTTCTTACTGTATGAATAGAACTTTAGACAAATTTATATCTAGAAAGAAAAATCGCAAAAATGCGTATCGTTGTATGTATCGTTGTAACTCAAAACTTAACTTAAAACAAAATTTACAAAGGCAATTATCAAATTAATAAAAAGTACAACAGACTAAAATGTTATGAGCAAAGCAGTACACATATTCTTCCACTGACAGAATTAACGATATAAGCTAATTTTGTTACACTGAAACATTTTCGATAATATCGCACTAGCCGCGAATATTTATCTATATATTAGTATTTTCTTTCTCAACATTCGTATATTTTTAAATTCGTATTATTCCGACACGGTTAATATTTTCCATCGTGATCCATTATTACTTATTAATATTTAAGAGATTTCGTTTGGAACTTAATCCAGGCAACTTTTTATAATTCACGAACAATGCAACAATGCGAACGTTGTCCATTCAAGATTGAAAGTTTGACTCTCTAATGCATCTATAAGCCAACGGGCTCATTAATATCTGTCATAGAAAGTAATTATTTATTCCATCCTACATTCACCGCTTCCATTTCCGCGCTATACACCGCCATATAATTAAATTACGTTAAACGATTTATCATTCCGGCCAGTCGCACAAACCTGCAAAACTTCCACGTTCCACATTTTCCTGCAACTTTTAGCGTATTTTGCGGCCGTGCTCGGTCATCCGTTCTAACGAATTATGCACGCGAGCCAAAACGAGATTCTGCGCACAGTGTAACAGAATATGCCACCGGTTTCCGGTTTTACTCCACACTTATAAATATTCTATCAAAATGAAAGATTCCTAAGTCCAATAAGCATTCTTTTCAATTTGATACCTTTTTAGTTCGATATTAAGAATATATACAAGAATATTCAGAATACAATTTGAATGTTACTTAAGTTCTTATTTAATCAAATTATTGTTTAATGTCAAACGTGGAATTTTTCAAAAGCTTTTAAAGTAAAAGTGGAGTGAGAATCTGATTTACGTTAGTAGATTGAAGACATAAAATTCTTGTTTCTTTCTCCACACTTTTTATATACTTTAGTACGTTTGATTCAGACTAGAGAAGTAAACATCGAAGAATTACAAGTAGCGACAAAAGCGGATAAATTATTTTGAAGTTTCAATTTCTTCCAATATATTAATCTGTGTCTTATTCTGTACAACTCCCTATAACAACAAAGTTACATCAATCGTCCATACTATTTCTCGCTTCAGAAAGTTAATGTTGAAGCATCTATGGCGTTGCGCTTTAGGTCCACGCCATCTTTAACTTTTAACAACCTAAGAATGTCTTCAGTAACTATAATTCACTTCAGAATACTTTTGCAATGAAATGTTTTGGAACGAAAGCTTTTGCTTCGAAGAGAAAAAGATTATAAACTCCTTTGTAAATTCATTTATACAGCAATCTCTTTTCTTTACGCGTACTTTTATCGACGAAGATTATACAAGAAATAATTTTCAATATCACCGTAGCGTCGCGATTGAAGTTCAAAGTGTCGATTTGTATATTTAGCAAATAACAATAACACCCATTAGAACAAAATTATACAACGACAAGGAGAGAAATCAAAGAAACAAAAGCAGATGTCAAGATTCAGATACAGAAACCTATCTTCTTGTAAAAAATAACGTGAACACCATGGGATGTAATGAAACGCAGCCTGTTCCCGTAAATATGCGAGCATAATATCCGTAAGAAACGTAAAAGCAGACAACTGTTGCCACGTGTTCCAATAAGAGCGCAATAATAAAACGGCGTAGCTGCAGATCGCAATTTTTATACGCGAAATTATTGTGCAACATTCCTAGAATTCTCGCCAGACAGGGACAGAAGGCGCATTGTAGCAGGTTCTGCGAGAGGTTTTAAACTGATCGCGAGTAAATGTTGAAGAGCGATGGAAAACCAATTGAACGTTTTTCACGATAAAGGTAAAAGCGCGTTGTATCAAGGGAAGGAAAGAATTGTTGCTACAATTCCTGGACAGTAATGTGGAGGTAATGGGACGCTGTAAGAACGTGGGGATTCCTCTGGTCGAATAATACCCTTCGATGCATCACGATCTTTGTTACGGCTCATGCACTTCCAGATAGATCACTTGCTTTCCTGCCTTTCATTTGGCTTCGTGGACCTCCGCGGGATAATTTCCATCGATCTTCGTTACTTCTTAACGTGCACGTGCATCGCTATTTCGAAATGTACTCTAAAATGGTGAGTAATATGTGGACACTTGATTCTTCCTGACAGAATGCACTTTTCATTATAGCGAAATTATAAATAGGAAGGCTTACGATGAATTTATTCTTCGTCAGAGACGTAGAATATTATGATCAGAGAAAATTTAATTTTGTATATCTAGCAGCGTCGTTGTTATATTTGTTCGCTTTTAAAAATCAATCTGTTCGCGTCATATATGCTGTCATTAAAAATAAAATCAATGTACCTTCATTTATTCGTAATTTTGCCACTAAAATACATACATCTCGTTAAGAATAAGCAAATGTTCAGATACTTTTCAACTGTATAGACGTATGCGTATTATCGCCAAGCATACACTTTCTACGTGTCCTTTCTCTAACTAGAATTACAAACATACACCATCCTATATTTCAATTCGATACAACCGTTCAGCCTGACTACGTCGCATAATAAAGTTGTATTATCGCCGTTTCTGCTATTATTTTCTTATCACATAGATAACACTTATTAGCAACACTTCTCGTTTGCAACAAATTCCACAATACATTCCCTAATCCCCTAAACAGAAGAAAACACAGTGGTTGTTGGCGCTAGCAGCAACCGCGTCCTCAATTGTACAAGCTTATCTCGCGTGACTCGAAACTCTTATCATCGCGAGGAAATATCGCAGCCGGTGAAGGTCGTTGAAAGGAAGGTAAGCTGTTCGCGGTATGGCACGGGTAGGAGTGTAAGAAGATGGTGTGAATCGCTGCCGGCCAGACCGTGCCACACGCCAAACCTATCCATTGTTCCATAAACAATGCCTAGCTGCGAGAGATTCCAACCGGGCCAGGCCACTTCCGAGGGTTTTAATCAAGTAGTCCCGCAGATCCTGGCGTCAGAACTAACTCTGCTTACCTGTTTAGCGGGAATCCTTTGGAACTTTCGACTTAATGGGAAACCGCAATATGATACGGCTCGATGAAATTTCACCTCGAATTGCGCTGAATCGAGTAAAGTATTGTGCAAACTTGTGGCCAATTATTTTTTAACAATGTCTGTATCGTTACTGCGGCACAACGATGTTCGTGATGCTCTTTTTGATTCCTTCGGATTACTTTATAAGCGAGAGGTGGTCAGATTTATTGTTGTTATTCTCACGAGTCGGGTGTTTTCTTGTCCAAACGTATTTAGACGATACATCGACTGGAGATTTTTGTGCATCTCAAAGAATATACGTAGTATAGTAGTCCTTATATAATATTCAACGAGTAAAATAATATTTCACCTAGGTTCCGTTGTTTCAATTATAGCCATAAGAAAGCGAATCTCCGTAAATGTCCAAGTGACGAATGTGGCAAATTCTATGTAAAACGAAGGATCATGAATTTACTATAGGACGAGGAATATAAATTTATCGAATCGATTGAATGCATTTATTGACTTTGCATTCGTAGGATTTTACCCTACATTCGTAAGTTATGGTAAAGAGTGGCAGAATAATTGTCTTAATAAAACGTAGAATAAAATTGAATCTTGCAAGCATAGATTCAATTCTTCTGTGTAGGGAATTTCAACTTATCTCAAGTCGAACTATTTATTTAACTAGCACAGAACTAGTCATTCGATATAACAATCAACGTTCGTGTAAACATACATTTTGTATTACCCTCAAACACCGCAGATTTCTAATTCTCTGTTCGCGGGGAAAGTGTCGTAAAATTTTCACGAGAGTAAAACGCAAGCCAAACGATAACGCAATGTCTTTCGGAACTCATCAGCCCGTTTGAATGTTAAACGACGCAGATAAGAGTGAAGGCAAAAAGAACGGCGGAATAAATTAGCGGGCATTGAATGTCGATGCGCGGGGCGCACTTTGCATAACATTTTCCGCGTGCTCCTTAACGGCATAAGAATAAGCAGACAGCTTACTCGAAGACGAAGTGGGGAAACGGCTACCTATTTGGGAATTAGTACGTGATGTATTCCGCCCCATAAGCGGCGGCATGGACGTCGATATTTCATCCCACCCTCTTTCAACCCCCTTAAGTGGCCTTTTTCGCGTTATTACCGCCAGATAACCCAGCTACATTCATCCTCCAGCGAAATCCTCCAGCTACCATCATTGCAGCTAATGCCTCTGCATGTGTTCCTAGTAGAAACAGACGGATTTCGATCTGTATCGTTTCGTAATCGTTTGGATAATTCTAAGTAGCGATGGAACCCATGGTTACATTTACTCGAGGAATCGTATGAGAAATTGTGCCAGATAAGACTGTAAGGTTTACGGTTAATCGATGTTCGTGTGCGATAAAAGCGTAAAATAGTCGGAGAGTAATTATTGCGCAAAGTAGAATGTAGAATTATTTCAGTATCATTTCGAAGTCCAATAGAATTAGTTTTCCCTTGCCAAAAATTTTACACGAATATTTGCGGAGTATACAGAAATCGTTTTTTATTTCAATGTAATTAAAGCGTTGTTTCTTTCTTCTTTGTACATATCCTTACAAATTTGTAACGCAGAATTCAAAACTTCGTCTCTAAAAGTAATTTGTAACAAGAGAATATATATGAGAATGAGAAGAAGGAAGTAACAGTGTGAGGAGAAATAACATTCTGTGATAGAATACCATAAGAAGTATAATAATTAATGTTTCTTAATTTTGGGATATTATAATGCAGTAGTAGATTCCTCGTTTATCTTCGTTCTTTATCTGTTTTTTTATGCGTTTCAACATTATCAACATAACCATGTTAATCGTGTTTCTTCACAATGCTAATGGGATTTCAAAATGTTTTTTCTGTAACACCGATAATATATACATAAAAGTTTTTCGCGACAAACGCTCAAATACTTTTAAGAGTATATATGTATATTTATATATGAAGCATATAGGTTCTTTCGTAATGAGAGACGTAATTCGAATTTCGATTTAAAAAATTTTACATCTTATAACATTTCCAGAAAAGTAATTTCGATAAATTGCCGAAACGTAAGTTTCAATTAATTTTTCAGAAGATTTCTGACATTCTGAATTCCTCTGTTAGAACAAAGTCCGTTACTCGTACTTATTTACCAGCAAGAAACAAAGCTAAGAAACAGTGCCTTTGGGACCTTGAATATTGTACACTTTCCTAGTTTCACTCTCTTTATGCGACTGCGAAAGCTCATTTTTTAAGGTTGGCTTCTCCTCGACGTTAATAAATAAATACAGCAAGTCCAAACAATTTTCCACTAACCGACAGGAAAAGAATTTTTTCCCCCTTTCTAAACATAAAAAATTACTTGTTTAAAAATTGCTTGCTATCTGTTTCTACTCTATTAATCTTACTTACATAACTAGATGCGGATATTTATGCAAATTCATATTTTTACGAATATAACTGAAAGAATGGGATCTAGAGAAAGAATAATTTTACCTATTAAACATGACAAAGGGTAATATATTTTGAATATTTACATATTTTTGTATGTCATGTGCATTCTATAGATATTTGCATCTGCAAATTTTCTCAGAAATACGTAAAAATCGGAAGTATACACGTAATCTTCAATATAAAAATAAAAACATTCGATAGTAAGTGTCCAAATACTTTCGCGAGCTCATCCTATTTTTAAACGGCGCTGTACATTTAAATATATGTAAATACAAAACGGTAGAATAAGGATATCTTATTTCACTTGCGAACATTCTATTAACCAGCGAATCCACGTTCGCCAAGTTTTGTAAATGTAGCTCCGGGAGAAATTGAAATCCTTATATCAGTAGCGTGATTCAATAAAGAAGAACGTTTATAGCGGCAAAGCAGCGTTGCTCGCAATAACAATTTGCCTAACGCGGGGAAAATTATTTCGCCTCGTTCGAGAAGGACGTTATGAAAACGGATATCGAAGAAATGGAAGCGTACGATGCGTAAAGGTTAGAAAACACTGGTAATCAATGTCAGCATAATGCAGGTGAACGGGTGCAAGTCGAGCGACTGGCTCCTTTGCGCTCCTCTTTGTCTACAATCTCCTTCGGGCGCTCTTTCTCCCCGGTAGTTTACCGGAAATTGTACAGGACGTGGCAAAAATCGCGACATCAACGAAAAGGGAACTTTAAAGGGAATGCCTAGTCTAAGTGTAAGTGTAAAATATCAGACGCCGTTCAAAATATTACACAGACGATATTATCCCTAAATATTCCTTAACTATTCTGGAAATATTTTCCTTCCTCTCTAGAAAGAAATACATTATCGTTGTATGATATCAAGTATCGTTTCTACTATCGAGATTGTAAATTAAGATTATGTCAAGATTATCTCAATTAGTTTTGGATCTTTATGAAATCGTTAAAAAAAAAAAAGAAGCATAAATTCGTATGCTTTCCGTAAACGATAGAAAATGGCACTAAAGTATAAATTAAAAATATTCAATGCACGTATTATTACAAATATATATAAAGAAACAAAAATAACAAAACAATGAAATAAATAATTAATAATTAATTAAATTCTTTTATCGCGTGGTTTTACTAACCATCTGAATCTTTTATCGAGTCTACTCGAACAAAGAGATAAACAAAAAAATATACGAATGTAAAACGTGCATATTCTTAATAATTTGCATTAGTCCACTTCATATTTATAGAGAATAACAGAGTTATCGAGACGATTTTTGATGTAGCCTATATGTACAGGGTCAAAGTAACACAAGGCGACCGGAAAATCGGAACCTAAGAACGAATTCCTGTCCGGGAAGGGAAGATAGAAGAGGGAGTGGGTTGCGTGGTGGATATCGATATAGGCAGCGCGGAAAATCGAATCTACGTTGTACTCGTTTTACGCGCAACCCCGGCATCAAACGACGAGGAAAACTGGCGGCAAAACTGTACCGACGTCGATCCTCGTAGCGTCGAGACGAGCTTATCTTGTTGCCGTTTGAGGTTCCTTTGTACTTTCGAAGCTACCAAGACCAATTCGTTGTACCAAGCGCAACTTCGTGAACAATATTGTCTGAGAAATTTTGCGTTTCAACCTCTAAAGGAATAGATGCCAATTGTTCTTCGAGTCCCATTCATTCACGTTTCTTTCATCGAAATTGTCCAACCCTTGATTCGATAGGCCTCGACAGAAAATGATAGAATAAAAAAAAAAAAAATTGGTGAAAATTAAATAGAAGACCATCGGTGAAAAATTTAATGATGAAAAATCGTATCGAATTTTTCAACAAATTTTTCAACGAATCATGTCTATATCTTTTCATTCGATTTTAAGATTAAATATGTGGTTTTGTCACTCTCGAATTTTTGAAAAAATATTGGTAACGTTTTCCTGTATAATCTTCAATTTCTTTATGACTACTTGTACGATGTATAATCCTTCTGGATTTTCTACTGGAAGAAAGTTTTCAGTTTGAAGCGTAATCGTGTTGCGTCTTACGTTTCATTATCTGATTTCACTCGTAAAATGAAATTTCTTGCTTTGAAATGGGTTTTGGAGATCTCCTGCTTCATTATATTCTGCGAACAACTTCCATTGGATTGAATTTTAGAAAGGGGGATCATATTAAAAACGAAAATATAACGTATCCTGTTTTTTACCCGTAGCCTTCATATATTGTACGTGGAAAATTATGAACGAAGAGATATGATATAATCATGTTTTTGTTTTCATAAAAATCAACGTTAATTTTGTCAAAACTTCCTACTTCTAATTTGTTGAATCCAGTATTAATTTTAAGATCAGTTATTCAATTAATCCATTTCTAATTCTCTATCGCAAGATTGAAAGAACAAGTTGAAAAATTGAAGTTCCATCATTAAATATTCATCAAACGTTTGTACAACAGTTCCTTATTTTCGCAATTAATTTCTATCAAATTCGAGATAAACATTACAGGAACAAACGACTAGCTGTTTTCTGAGCGCAGGCACGAACGATTCGTTATCTCATTTCCAAGGTTGCTACTTCAATTCGAGATTCCACTATCCCTCTTTATTTCTACTTTTTTGTTTTTTTCTTAGTCTCTTATCAACTTTCTGAACAATCGGTTGGAACCAGACAACTAGATCTTTCCCTCTGCTACCCACAGGTGTCTCGATTCCATTCTTTAAAAGTATCTCTGCAGACGCGCGTACGTTTTACAAAATTCGATTTCCTTTTTCATTTCTCTTGAACGTTCTTCTTCGCTCTTTGGACACGGCAAGAGAATAGCATTGGTAGCGCATCTACACACGTACGAAACACTCAGACTATTCCAACACCATAAATTGACTCCTAATCTTTGCTTTGAAGTGGATGTAGTTGTTTCGTAGAATTGCTTTCCTCGATGTAATCGGATTACCTGCATTAACCGTTTTTCACAATTCATACGAATTTTATATGAAATTGTTGAAAGCAAAAGTATTAAATATTATTTAAAATAAAGGAAATTCGTTATCACTGATTAAAATATATGAACTTGTACGCGGTATTATTACTTAGTATATTTGTTATTTTGTTCGAATGATATAAATCCAAATATATAAGACCTATAATATTTCAACAAAATATAATATTTTAACTTCATCTTAGAATATTCTTATAATATCTGAACAAAAATATTCTATGAAAAATAAAATGTGAAAAATAAAATTCAACTCTATAAGAAATAAGAGATATTCCATTACCTTCAATTGCGAAAAACAGTTCCTGCGTTAGCGGTCCCACGAAATTGGTCTGAAAGGCCCATAGCTAATCAGTTGGAACACGTGAAATGTGGTCGAGTACTCATGAAAATGCCGATCAATTCGCAAAGCTCGTTGAGCCATCAACGGCTGATGAGGAGACGATATCATTCGACGATCCTGTACCGAAGGTTATCCTTGGATGCATCTGTCGCTATATGAGCAGCGTGTCATTCGATAGAAGCGTCAGATTATCGGCGTAATTGGACAAAATATCACGGTTGTGAATACGGCATACATTCAAACCAACTGGCTACTAACTGATGTGTCGCCCTTTGGGATTCGAGAACCGTTCTCTAACACCATTGCCGTTTCGTCTGATCGTTTCCACGCATCTTCTACCCACGAGGAAAGTGTAGTCCTATCCGGACAATTCCTGCTACATCCTGGTCGTCAGTGTATTCGATGTGTTCAAGTTGAACAACCAAGGAGCTCGAATATTTTATAATCGATGGTCACTTCGTAAGTAATTTCATTCAGAAGATTGTTACATGACGTAGGAATAATACTTTCGGTCGGTGGATTTCTTCAATGAAGTACTGTTTTATATTTTTCAAAATCGCACTGTTTTTAATCTTATTTCAACTGAAATATTTAATTGAAAAGAATTCCATAAAAAGACTTACTTTAAAGTATTTGTTTGAAAAGAAATACGAAACTTAAAACGATTAAAACAATTAATTTGCTTTCAATATTTCGCTTTATCGCGTGTTTTTCCGTGCGATGAGCATTCACCTTTAAAACTGTTTTATATCCTCTCATGACATATTTGTAACTTTGGTTCTTCTAAACCGATTATCTGGAAAACCGTTTATCGAAACGGATTTGTCTCCCTATTCGTTCGGATAATCGACGTTTTATTCTGCACAGGAATTTAAATTTCATTCGAATAATAGTGTCAAATATAAACGAAAAATTTCCATAGACAACATACGAGATGAATCACGCAACTGAAACCACTTCGATAACTTTGTAATAACTTTTGCGAAAGGTAAATGAACGAATGCTGTATCATTGAACCATACTGTACTATCGGATTTTTTTCACATTGCTTGTCACTTTTCCAAATTTCTCGAATATCTTGAATTTTTTAAACGAAAGCTAAAATTTCTTTCACGAAGAAAACTCTGCAGAGTATTAAAACAAAAAGATTTATATTTAAATGGTAATTAAAGGAACTTTTAGAAAATTCTATCGTCATCTCTTTTATTAAAGATCTATTACCTTTAATTTATAGCTTGAAAATTTGAAAAGGTGCTGTGTGGCCATGTTAAAGATGATTTCTACGAAGTATACCATAAATTAAAGCTAGACTAAGACACAAAAGTTTCATTCGTCTTCGCATCTGCAAGAGCGAATTGTACAGCTCTAAGGACATAATACATTGTCCGGTAATGCAATAAACATTCAACTATTTAATATAAAACACATGGAGATATGCGTATCGCGATACTCATTTCGTGTATCCTGGCAACGATACTTTTCGTATGAAGATGACAGACGAATCATTGAAATAAATGGTGTCACTCACAAGATACGCAACTCGCGATACGTGTATCTTCGTGCGAAACCGGACTTAAGTTACTTAAAGTACTCGAAATTATACGATATGACCCCATTTAACTTTTCATTCTCTTGTACCTCAATAAGTAGACCGCGTATTCTTACGTATTTATAGAAAATTTGTAAGCGGATAATACACAGAGTGTACTCGTCATAATACGCAGTAGATAGGTAGAACAATCGTCCACTACATTCTAGTATATTTTAATTATATTCATAAAAATATGAATTTGCATAAACATCGGTATACTAATAACCTATGCAAGCTGTTGCCGCCACTATAAATAACGCAAAAGAAAGACCCAAATAAACCATAAACTGAATAAAACATTTCCGCTGACTGACTTCCTAATAACTTTTTTCAAGAGTATTCGCCAACCACGTTTAACAGACTTCATCCTATACACTGCATCCAATCGAAAGTACATTCTTCGAGGAACGATAAACGATAAACAAAATTCGCAACAACACTTGCTGGTTCCCTTCGAATTACATTAATCCGCCGTGTGAATCGGTAATGGCCGTTGAACAGGCGATGATATAATGCAACGGAGCATTTTTATCCAGGTCCGCAACGATTCGACGCATACATATTTATCAGTGACAGTTTATACGGTGGAGTTAGGGCGAGGCGTAAGCTTCGAAAGTCTCGTCTGAGCGTCTGAACCCGAGTATACCTCGAGGGCAATGAAAATTTAAATTAGAGCAGAAATTAAATCCGGCCTTTATCCGATATTGAGAAAATCCTTTGGAACCGACAGACTGTCTGACGTCCCGCTATCCTGTACATCTTTGCCCACTTCTCTCTCCCTCGTTCTCTTTTATTCTCTCCCTTTTTCGCCTCTGTGTGTTCGTGCAAACGAGGTTGTACGTGTACAGGGAAGAAAAGCACCGGACGATACGAAGCGGAAAGGACAGAGAGAGATGGAAAGTTGAAGCTCTGTCACGCTTCTCATGCCCTTCATAATTAGTAATTAAGAAAGTAATTAGCATCGACCGAGACAACCTCTGCCACGAAGGTTGCGTTCTTGAGAGGCATAGGTATTTTTAGAAGCGCGCGAACGATAAGAGGGCGATCGATTATCTACGATGTTCAACGTATTAAACGTTTCCTCGTGCGAAGAATATCCACGGCGTAAACTTTCGTTAGTCTTACGTCATGGGGTATATCGATTCGTTGGATTTTATTGATTAAGCCAAGGATGGCACGCCCGTTGCTTCCGACTTATCGACAGCACCGTCAAAACTGCTATGGATTCAGGCGACTTTTGAACGAGAAGCTTTTGGTGACGCGCGAGAAACACGCATACGTTATATGTACGTTTATTAAAGCGTGTTTTATAAAAGTATGAAGTTTTTACGTTTCGAAGCTTGTCAATGGTGTAGAGAATTTTGGATTTTTCAATCAACCCAAATATGCTTATCATTTTTCAAATAGAGCGACTAAAAGATAACTTTATTGTATTTTTCAAATCTTGCAGTACTTCGCTTTATTCAATATACTTTATAATAGTTGGCTCTTTTATAAAATAACCAAGAATAAGATTACGATTTAATTAACAACATTTCATTTGAACTCTAAATAACGAAGATAAATAACGAAGATTCGAATATATCTGAAATAACGTTGAAATTCTTAAGTGGTATTGATGCAGCATGAGTCAGACAAGAGGCATACTGATCAAATTCATAAATTAGAATGTCGAGAAAAATGGTGATTAAATACTATGGAAGGGATAGAACTTAGGAAATTATTATATTTTATCTATTAAATATCATAACGCTTATTATCGTACTTATGCTATTTTTCCCTCGAATAATTTTCATAACCTTCGTATTCCTCTATTAAACTGTCGACAGATCCTTTGGAACTTTGATGTTGATTAAAACGATTCGGATTTCTATTGGCATCCTAACGAGAATTCTTAACGTATCGATATTGAGTCTCAAACGATAGCTCCATTACTATTGATATTTAATAACAGATCTGGAAATCGCAATTTCTGAAACCAATTTAGCTTGTGAAATTCTGGAACAGCCTGTTTGCCCGACACAGCACAAATTTCAATTGCTGTCGGAAGCGTAACGTATCCTAACTGGAACTCCCAAAACGTGGTACATTGAACACGTTCTTCAATGCAATCTAGCATTCGAAGCAAAATAATAATTTAGAGATAATCAAGCATATACCTCTGTTACAACAAAAACGTCAAACCAGCCATGCAAATTTAGATGTTATAATTTTACATGCTATGGATGTATGTATGCGTTTGATTGTTCAGAACCTCGTAATGATTTGTAACTTTAATTATCTATGTACCGACCAATTTTCACAAGGTTACAAAATATTCTAATTGTTCGAATATAATACGAATAAATAAATACAATAAATTATATAAATGCCAGTGTAATGTAAATAAGGGATTATCATGGTTATTCCGTATTAATGGCTGATGGATAATTTTTCATTTATTAATAATAAGTGAAATATTTGATTATAAGTAAAGCCAGGGTTTTTCATAATTTAATTGTAAAGGCTCGGGATCAACTTTTAATTATAAATTCCACATTTTGTAGGAATTCATTGCACATTGTCGAAATTTTGGTAAAACAAAACCAAAGACGAATAAATTTTTAACAACAATACATAAAGGGTATTAACTTTACTTTTCAAAATACACCGTTCCAAATAGCAGAACGAGACGTAGCTTTGTATTATTTTTTAATTATGCAATTCTTAATCCTCTTTTCAGAATCCAATGATTCGTTCTTTTAATATACTATTAATAATATTTTGTAAAATTAATTTCTCGTATATATGAATTAAAGATATTAAATTTGCTTTTCTCACGTCATTAAAAGGAATCTCGTTTAAATGCAATTTCTAAGATATAAATTCACAGAGAAATATTTAATTCATTTCGACAAGCATACTTTACAAGCATACCCGTACGTATTTTGTAAAAGGTAAATGGGAAACTTAACGAAATAGGTAGCTAAATGTCGGAGTTGAATACAGATAAAGTGAATATAAACTCCGGACAAGTTTGACACAGAAAAGAAGGATCGTTTTAGTCGTTTGCTTTTTTGTGTAGCATCCGAAAAAGCGATATCGTGTGTGAAACGGCGTTACCTGCATCCGTTCGGCTATCGATTGTCGAACTGAGAACTATCCGGAAACGACGAATCAACTCTTGAATACATTTTACACCAGAGTTTCACAATAAGAGCCAGACATACAGTATTCATGAATAATTATGTTGTCAACCAATGCCCTAGCAATAAATAATTATTAAAATCTCTAATTGATATTTCATTTCCTCCTTTCTCGCGTGTATTTAATTGTTGCATTTGGTTTTATGAATCACTTTTTTAGTATTACAGCCACTTTGTATCAATAGATATGTTTTAATTAAGTTTTATGTCCTAACAGTCTAAAATATTAAGGAAGATTTAGCATGGTTGGTTTTACGAAATGTATCAGATCTGATATTAACGAAATTAAATATAATTCAAAAGAATTACTAATTTAAGATATTCTTGAATGAAAGACGGACAAAGAAAATTTGAATTTTAATATTCTATAAATTTAGTGTGAAAATGTACTAGAGACTGACAAAAGAGGTTTTCACAGACAAAAGAGGTTTTCATAGACGAAAGGAGGCTGTGATATTGGCACTTCATCAATTCAAAGCCAATTTGGTGAAGTATTAAATTATTTGCCATTAATTTACTGAATACGTCGCGTGAATCGAATTTAGATCTCGTTTTATCGCGAAAATTATGAATCCCTGGCGCGAAATTAACAATTCCTTCGTGACTGAATCATTATGTCCGACGTAATTAATGAAAATGTCAATCGACTCATTAGCGAAATCCGTCATCCATCTGATATGATAATAACACTTTCACGCGTTCAGTTTTTGTAAACATAATTAATCGCACACCTCTTAACGCCAGTAATCATTAAAAAGAAATCCAAACATCGCACATACTTTCACAACTTATATTAGTTTTATTAAAGACGCGTGATATTTGTAACATAATATTTCTTATTTGCATTCAATTCACGGAAATATCCAGTCAATTTTTAATAAAGACGCTTCAGAATCACGTTATCGCTAACACAGATTTCTACTTTAGATTAGGTGAATTTAGAAGTCTTAATTAATTAACCCTATGTGCTATTTTCTATGGCTCGAAGTGAAGATCCTAATCCTCCTTACGTTCCAAATTCTCATAAATGACAATGGTATGTCTCCTACTCTATCGAGTCTATATGATCCAATCGTGTCTTCGGATTCATGTAACGTTTATATATCAAACTTAATGTTTCTCTTTATCTCTAGAAAATTGGAATCATTTTATGCTGGAAAAAAATTGCACAATCGAAAATGTAGTTCACAACAGACAATTAATATTTCGCGAATAATTATAATCTTTTACGTTTCGATTATTTTCGCGGAAAATTTCATGTAATGTGCGATATTTAAAATATTTCACTGAACCGATCTTCAAATGAATAAATTGCTTTTAACTGCGTCCTGAAAAAGCATTTATCGTATTCGTGCTGTGATAAAATTCAGAAAGAAACCATTGATCGAAACTCACCGTTATCCCCGTTGTAGTTTATGTTCTTTCCATCTTCTCTGCGCCACATGATGTAAGGTTCCGGATAGCCTGAAGCTTTACATATCATCGTCACGTTCGAGCCTTCGCGGACGACCATGTCTGAGCTGGTATCCTTCGCGATAATGGAAGGCGGCACTGCGATAGAGAAAACGCGTGCAAATCAAATGAATAATCGTCTTTTACGCTGCACACGGCGATCTAGTTCTCATACTTAACCCGCGTATCCACGGGATCAATACTAATTTAATAGAATTCCTTTCAATGTTTCACAGACTTTTACATCGTAACGAAATTTTTAATGAGGCACGAATAAACGAGCTGAATTATTTGGTTTCATTAGAAAAAAAAGGTTTTACTATTCGGAAGCTGTTTCAAACGAAAGTATGTAACACTTTTCTGTAAAATAATATAAAAAAATTGTATATTTGGAGAGCATACTAATTATGAAAAATGAGCTGTATTTTTTTTTTTTTTTTTTGTTATTCTACAAAAATGGTGTATATTTCCAACAAAAAATAGAAAAAATTCAAACTCGAGCTTTTCTCTGCAGAAAAATAGATATTCAAAAATTTTTCTAATGAAAGTTTATTCAGCGCCAATAACTATGGAAAACTCATTTTTGACAATCCAACAGCGGTGATTCAAAACGTGACGAACACCATAGTTGCATGTTTGGAAAAGAAGAGCGGAAATTCTGCTTTGCATTCGTTACATTTCAAACAGTATATGGTTGCGAGAAATATTTTTTTATCGATTTAATACGCTACATGGAAATTGAATATAGCGTAGGTTACTATTAGAAATGTATACAACGTAATGTTTCGTTATATTCGAAATTTGATTATACATGCTGACCTGGTCTAATATTATCCATACTATCGTCTTAAAAGGAATTAGACATTTGAATCGACAGAATTTAAATAGGAAATTAGATATCAAAGGACCAACATCGATTTTATCTCGCATTACTATTAGAATTATCCATAGAAATTACAGATACCGCAAAGTTGATTGTTAAAATATGAAAATTATCCTTAAAAATATTACATGTTGACCGTAAAAATCGAATGTTAATTTGAAAGGATTTTGATAAAATTGGTTTCCGTTATATTGGTTTCGGTTATAGATACACATAGAAATGGTACAAGAAAAATTTCAAAACTAGAAGAATGTACATTTTAAAGTATAGTTTTTACTATAAGATAGATAATAGACAGTATTGTTAACACCCTGAAAGTGTAACTTCCAGCTAATTTGCCGCTAATCTTGTAGAAACGTAAGTACTTCGGTTGCTGATTGAATATTGGAAGCCTGATGACATCTAACCTAGTTTAACAACTAACTGGAAACCTAATTGCTTCAAAGACTAACTGAATCGAGCTGACTAATGCTTGGCTCCCAATTGCTTTTATAGCGTTTAAATGTCTCGCTTTTGACGAATCATCAGTTATTTTCTTACATCATCATTTATTAAGAAATACATTTCCTGCTAGAATAATATTCTTTCTCTGGAAAAGCTATTTAAAACCATTTTATACTTCTGCTATATTTTAAAAACAATCGGGTTGAAGAATAACCCGTTCATATTCCAAAAAAAAACACAGGAATTCACTCTTATATACGTTTAGAAATAAAAGTTTTGCGAATAATTATTTTTACTAGTGAGAATAATAAAATGAAATATAATAACAATGATAAAAGCATCAAATATTTTTGCAGGTCCTTCCTTCCTTATATATTGTAATATTATTCTTCTTTTATATATACAGATTACTCTCTCTCCCAAAGGAAAGTTTACTTTAAAATAGAATTTTTTTAATCAAGAAAACAATATTTCAGAAGAATCTTATAAATTCTAGCAACGTCAGGCTGTAGTAACGAGCTTACCTACAACCTCCAGGTAGCCCTGTCGACTTCTCATTGGATCTGTGTTCACCTGACACATGTACCATCCACGATCCACTTCTTCAACCTTTTTTATATGAAGGTACCATGTTCGGTGGTCGTTGTACGACAATGAGATCCGTGGGTTTTGCGTGATCACGGTATGGTGGATGGACAGGATTGTCTGTGTATCGACGCGCACCCATGCCACCTAAAACAAACAAACGCGTACACGTGTATGAAGTTTGCTTAGGATAACGTAATGTTCATTCAGGAGAAAGGGCGTTATTAGTGGAAAATTTTCTTATGTTTCTGTACGATTATCACAGTTTATTTAAGAAACGTATAATAATATTAAGGATAACGCTATCATAAAATGAATTAATCTATAAAATACGAAGAGTTACTTGTTTTATTATTTTTCATTGTTTTATAAATAGTAATACTATTATCAATTAAATTAAATAGTACAATAGTATTAAGGTTAACGTATACAGTGGTTCACAGACTATATTTGTGTTCATCATATTACGAAATGTACAATATCCCAATTCTATTAAAATATCATATCTACATGTGTGTTAGTTTTCTGTTTGATGAAATTTCATGATAATCTAAGTGAAGTTTTATATGAATAACGGAAAAGGAGTATGGAACTAATATACATACACAAAAGTCGATAAATACGAATATCCATACATTATTCATACATTCTGTTAATATCGTTTTATTTGTTATTATCTTAACATAGGTTTTTAAAGACATTGAGTATGATAAGAATATTTCATTTTCTCAGAATAAGGATAAAAATAAATGCATGCGGAGACTTAATTAAGGACTTGACAAATGCTCAAAACTAGTGAACTCATGTAATACTTAACATCAAACATTTCACTGGGAGAATTTTGAGCGAAAAATGGAAGCTCGTAGTGGAAGTAAACTCGTGGAAAGTTATACATACTTTATAGGGAAAACCATTTATCTTCGTCACTTGAATATCAACTTAATTACTTAGGTTATTAAAAAATTTTCTAGCTAGTGATATCTGAACGTCATTTTCAGTCATTTTTCATGACCCCATTAAGTTTCCAACGATCTCTTTATATACTCGTTCATTAATGTATTATAATTGTTGTTCCTGGCAAATAAAATACAGTTCCAGTCTGATGGTCAAGCCAGGTAATTCAAATTCTAAATTAAAGTTCTTTTGATAGAACGTTGCCCATTTTCCAAGTCCAATTCTTTATATTCTAAAAGTAACGTGGAAACTACTCTACCTAATGAACATAATAAGTGTATTAACTCATTTATTTAATATCGTCACACGTTGTGCTCGTTTCGTAAGGAGTTTCTAATAATCAAACATGCTTCGCGAAAATGCACCGGGAAGGCTTAACGTAATCGGAGGGTGTTCGCGGAATGGCAACATGGAGATTTGTTACGCGAGATTAGTATGAAAAGCATCACAGGGATTACGTAACAACATAATGCCAACTAGGATAATTATTTCAATTCCAGACAGATAAAGAATGTCAACACTCGCTTAAATTGCCTGTTATATTAAATACGAATGTTATAGAATCGATATAAATACGCATAAAATTAACTTAAATATTTAATGGGCGAAATAAATTTAATTCATGAAATATTTTAACTAGTATACCTGAAAATATTATAACGAACTATCGTAACGAGTATATTCTTGCGTCTGGTTTATACACTCTTGCATAAATATCAATTCTAATTATAAAAGTACTTCTACGTACGATATTCCGTAATTATAAGCATTATTCTTTGTAACATGAAATGTATTTAAAATAATCGAATAAAATAATATTTATAGTATAAATATCTCATTACTTTTCCTCGTGTTTCATAAATATTACGTGCGACAAAATATCCTTGCATGTTCCTTAAACGTAATTTCTACGCTGTATCGGGAAAATCTTTTACCATGCATACGTTGAAAGGAAATCTTATTTCGGAAGAGGGAAAAAACCGTGGAAAAGATTAACGAAGTTTTCTATTATACCGCGTTCGATGGCAAAATGTTCATGTTTTCTTTAACACGATGTTTTATCGGTTTTGGTGCTACTAAGAAAGTCGTAGTAGTTAATAGAACCTAATTATTTCACACTTTTTACCTTATTTTGCATCATAAAATTATTTCGAGAAAGGGGAAAAAAATTCGAAAAAAATGTATTTCGCCGCTTAAAATTGATTTTCTCCGATCATTCGAAATTATGAAGATATTTCCAAAATCTTCCACGAACATTTCCTTGGAAGATATTTTCCATCGATATATCTATTCTTATAATTATTGATTAATATTATAAGCTGGAAAATCGAAGTCAAGAGAAATAAAGTGTTCGACAGCATAAATTCGCTTGTGGAATTGTTCACGCGCACATTTTCGATCCGTGATGTTTCCCTTCGCGGAGCTTTGGACACCCTATGCAACATCGTTTCGTTCTTATCGGTCGCTTAATCCAATATACTGGCTGGCTTGTATTCCGTATCCTTCGTGGATCTTCGAAACTTTCACAGAATACGCCGAATGGAGGGGTAAGTATAAGAAGGCTTAGAATCTACCCCATTTTCTCTCCTTCATCGCTATGCCTTCTATATGACCAAAATCTCTTGGGGGATAGAAAATGCGCTAAAAGTCCAAAGATCTTCATATTACGATACTCGATTTTTGCTAATACTTAAAGAAAACTATAAGCGTTGATTTAACATTTTACATGAGATACTTTTTAGTTAGATGATAGAACTTATAGGGTCTTTATACGATATAGAATTAGGTAATTCTTGTTTCATAATTTTGTATTAAACATTGACGGATGACGATTATCGAGAATTCTATTTCTAACAAGTTTGGAAAATTGCATACTAGTTATCGTGTATATTAAAAGGAAACTTTAATATAATTTAATTAAAGGAAACTTTTGTGCTTATCCCTTGTCAAGCAAATATTGTATAAATGATTATAATCAAATTTCTATGAATTTACTACAAAAATCACGTTGCAAAGTTTATCGATACGATGCAAAGCACATTATAAATTTGCAAACATAGATTCAAGTGTTAACTTAATGAGAAATTTTTTGAAAAGTGGAAACCATAATGAAGGATGATTAGCATTTAAAAATTAACTTGTACCTATCATGAAAAAGCGATCAACTATTTAAGAATTTTCCTCGAAATTATTACACAGATACATAGAATAATTTAACAGTTAATATTCAGTGAAAAATGAGATGCAAAATGATGCAAGGTTATTTAATATAAAATAAAGTACGATGAGAGCACTTCGTTCAAACTAAGTGTGATTTATATAATGCGCCACCAGCTAGACTGTAACAACTCATCGGCATCCTAAAGTCTGCTTGAACATCCTCTAAAATGAGTAATTACTTAATTATTAGGAAAGTAGGTGCTGCAACTTTTGAGCATTTAAGGTTATTTGGGGATGAACGCTACGGTACTATTCGACACTTTACTATCTCCAGTTCATAATACCTTCACTTTAGATATAATTATGCGCATCTACATTGAAATACATTTACAGTAGAAAGTGCGAAGTTTGGGAGCAATGGAACGAGAAGCTAACAAGTAAATTAATGTAAATATATGATAAAGACAGTAAAAATAATCTGCGATTAAAATACATGCTTCAAAAGTATACCCATGATAAAATGATTTTCTGTTCTACAAAACTTATTCTTTTAAATAAAGCACAGAAAAGCACTTATTCCTTTTAACGCTAGATCCAACTACAGATCGAAAATAATCCAAAAAGCGTAAGTAAATTAAAAATTCATACTAGGCATATAACCCGAACCCAAATATCATATTTCCAATTAAACGCTTTAAATCGCTCTAAAAATTTAATTTGCCTCGTAAAAAAAAAAAGAAGTTATAACAAGAATCATAATTGAAACTTTCTAACCGTCTACCTTCAAGCAGATCCGCGCACGTTTACGTAAATTTTTCATTCACTTGATACCCGGAGTCCAGAATTACGATATTCCAGACGCGTTAAGAAGCAGACCAGCGATAATTTTTCCAGAGGAGCATGTTTCCTGTTCCCAGTAGCCCCGTCTGGGGAATATCAACTCCTGTGCACGGGGCAGAGGATGGTGGCGCGAGGCGTGATACTTCTTTACGGTTGCAGAGTACACCGGATCGGCCGAGGGGAAATCGTGTGAACCGGCGTCGTTACCATATAACTTTAATAATTCAACGTGACACCATCCGTGATGTATTTCCATTGGCGTAACGAACGAGCCAGCCGGCTGAAGTTGACGTTGTTGCGAGTCACGGTTAGAATTACCACCGGGCCCAGCCGGGCTCGGGTTCCTTGCCTTCGCGTGCGAAATTCTCAAGCGGAGCGTAAAAAAGCTTTGCTTAATAACGAACTTCCTCGAGACGGTTATTTGCTCGTGGATCTAAGATTTTTGGTCGGATACGGAGTGGAGGGGCCTGTTTGTGTATGGATTTGTTAGGTCAGTAGCGTTCATGGGGCGAATACTGGCCAAGGGACGAGTTTTGAGAAATATTTTGTCATAATTAATGGCGTAGAAATATAAATCCCGGGTTTCGAATATATCTATGGTTCGCGAGATTTCTTAGAAGTATTTGAAAATTTTAAAATATTGTGAAATTATTGTGAAATTATTATTATTACGTGTATTTCTTCCAACCGGGACTTTTTCTCTGGTTTGACTTAATGTAATCATATAATTATAAATAAGATATTACAATTTTGGCGATGCTATGGACAATTGGATCCTGGTATTTCTAGTCTGAAGAGCGATAGATATATTGTAAATCCATAATAGACTGCATAAGCATTTTGTGGATGCGAAAGCTACTTCTACTTACATCTAGTTCCGCAGTTCACTAGCATCGTCATCGTACTACTTACTACTAATCTCTCAGTTATCAAGCTATCTAAGTATCAGGCTGACTAAGTTGTCGCACCGCTTTGACTCGAAAATTTCCCAAATTTCTTTTAAAGCGATACAACAAGTACTAGATAAGAAACAAATAAATACGAGATTCCAGTGGGACTTTCAGCGAATGTAGGAAGCAAACTATTGATTGAAATTATCCTTTACGATATTAAATATGTCGTATACGGATAATATTGGAATTAGTCTTTCGGAAATTAGATTTGAAATAGTAATCTCGCAAGTAACGCGTATAATCTAGTATAAGATAATTAGAAAACGCAGGCGTTTTTATAGAAGTGAAAGTAAAATTGAGCAGAAGACGTACAAATTTTTAATTTAACATTTTTATACTGGTTGTCTTGAATTTTTGAAAAAGCACGAGAAAGCACTCGTCGCACTTTCATTTTCATCGTGCAGAATTTAGTATACGAAACTTTTTTATTCGACGACTTGTATGCGGCTTTCGTATGTACATATATGGAAGGGATATAGGACAAAGAATTAGATGGGAGACAACGTGAGAAGTTTATAGATCGAGTTGACTGACGTGTTGGTGATGCTGACCACGAAATAAATATGATCGCATGCTTTTTTCATCTGTCCTTACATATACTTCAAACTGTGTATATATTTACAAGATCTTTCAAAATGTACTATTCTACTACAAAATTCTATTATTTAATTAAATCAGATTAGTTAATTCTGTGTAGAATATAAATTCATATCAATGGATACAAATCCATTCGTGTAAATTAACTTCATTTATGGTCAAAAGCATCGAGATTACAATAATTGCAGAATTCAGGGTTTTAGAGTAGCGTGTTGCTATTAATAATTATTTCTTATCGTGAGTACTATAATATGTACTTTAATTTAGTACAACTATATACGATAATTTTGAAACATTAACACTGAACTATTGCAAACGTAAAATATTCATCTCACAGTTTTCTTTAATTTCTATCACATTTTCATGGATCGCCCCACAGAATTGCTCCATTATGCAAGCTGAACACTGAGACGATATGACATCGCGTGGAGAGATTTTCTTTCATTCGTTGAGTTCTTATTGGGGCATACAATTTTAGCGATTATGAATCGTCACAGGCTAATTTTATCATAATGAGTTTTATTTAATACACAAAAATTACATCTTTCTATTTAGTTCTTTTCGCAAAAACGTTAAACGAAAATTATTGCTATCCCAATTACCAGCCATAATGAAACTACTTTATTGTTCTTTTTTTAGAAGTCACGTTCTTTAAACGTAATTTTCTATTGTGAAAATAAAGCAAGTAATTTCGAAAATGGATAGCTGAAAGACCTTCCTAAACGTGATACTTAAAATGTAGGTACTAAACAGGTTAACGTCATAATTTCTCACATTTTTTTTGGATAAATGTGAATAGTTTCATTAATTACATGTAAAGTTAAGTATCTGAGACTTAGTTAAATACTATCCTCAGTTTATTGTTAATCTCAAAATGTGATCGTAAATCCTCAACTTCTGAGTTACAAGTTACTACAACAATTTAAATTAGATTACATAATTTTAGAGATTTTTTCCTTTACATTACATTCTACATTTTATGTGATAAAACTATTAATGTTTCTACATTCGACACTATGTTATTAATTAACTAAAAGAGAAATGTATGTATTTTAAACAAAATTGGCTTTAAAAATCTTTATCATACAAAATAAGGACTAGGAAATAAAATTAAGTTCTCCAAAATATACCATAGTAACTTGTGGCTCAATAATATCAATTAATAATAGTTAAAAATAAATGTGAGAACTTGATGTCATAATCCATTGTCTCAAATTTTGTTTAATTTATAATCATAACTTTATTTCTATGTAAATATATATGCTATAGGTACTTTCTTTTCTTACCTTATAGGTTCGTAGATTGTCCACTATACAGGCTAACAAAGCATCTCGACCTTTGCTTACGGTCACGTTCTGAATTTCTTCAGCGAACCTGGGCAGGTCTGAGTCTGGAAAATAAATTAAAAATATCCTCATCTCTATGTGTTTTATACGTTCATATATCAAGGTACATCTTTCAAAAATTTAATTTCGATTTTTACAATTTTGATATTTATATTGAAAAGAAGAAATTTTTATTTGACTATTTATTTATTATTTGTTCAATTTAATTTTACTATCATATGTTCACGTCGTTTATTGTTTTGAAAATTACCTATTTACTATGCATTACTTGTAAGAGTACAAAGTAGGTGTAATTACATACGAATGTATCTGCTGCATTTAATATTTAGTACACGAAAATAAGCGCGTGTCAAAGTTGCACCTGTGTCTCAATTAACATTTTATGTATACATGTCACACATTAATACCACGTTCTACGCATATAAAATTTTATCATGCAAAAATATTTTTACATTATGAGAAGCGAAATTTCCTGTTACCTAGCCTATGAATATTTGCACGACTATTGATATAGCAGTTTTAAAAAATATTCAAATTTTATAATAATTCGTACACAAATACTCCACAAATTTTCCCATTAAAAATTTACCATTATTCGATGTAATCGTTAGAATACGCATAATTATTAGCACAATGCAAACGCATAAAATAAAAATATATCTTGTAATGAGTATGCAAAACGTTCTTGTATAGTAGACCAATACATGGCACTCTTTATCTCTCATTCTTCTCAGTTTTCTAGAAACGATCTATTTTAACGACAAAAGACTGATGATCACGATGATGTAAACCTGTCCAACGTTAATTCTCATAAAATAGGGATCTATGTATATTACTGTAAAAATTTGATCATACCATTTTAATTCACGAAAACGTGTGGCAGATAATAAATTTATAACTTAAGCAATTATGAAACTAAAAGTTCATTTACAAGTTAACACACGTGACTGTGTGAATTCAATTCTCGAAATCTTACACGACTGACTGATTTCCAGTTCGTCATATACGAAACGAATCGCGTTACGAAGGGGATCAATTATGAACAAATGGTATCGAGTCGAACCTAAATACCGTGTATCGTTGGACAATGAACTGGTGAGCAGAGATTGCGAGTTATTATCTTAAGAGCCGCATAACGAGTTCAGGATACAACCGGGGTTCGCCCTTAAAAGCTTTTACCTTCGTTAATGTCTTTACGACGTCCCAAGTACCTGAATTATTTATGGCCTCAAAGAAGCCATGGAGAACGAGAAATCGAGGGAGACAGAGTGAAACGAGAATGAACGGGATGAGAGGGGGAAAGGGCGGAAAAAAAGGGAAAGATAGAGTGAGACGGGATAAGAACGGGTCACTTTCAGCTCTTTTCAAACCGGCATGCGGCAGCACGAAATGAGGAACGCCGTTAATTATGTCTGTCATACTTTATTATACCGCGGTCCACCGCGTTAATTATGACACCTGCAACGCGAATGCAGGCCAAAAGGAAAACGAAAAATTCGTTTAATTTATGTAATACGGGTGTTTATGGAGATTGTAACGAATTCTCATGATGCTTGTGATGCTCTTTTGACGATAACGTAGCTTGTAAATGACATCATTGTAATTTAAACAGAGACGACTTTGGCTCGAAGCAAGCTGTCTTAATGCGAGAATCGGTATTCTCTACTTGTCAGATCGATACTGACTTCGTTAGAAGAGTCCATTGCAAAGATTATTTTTAAGTCTTCAATAATAATTTCCTTAATGGGTTTATTCATGAAAACGTGAGTGTAAATATTTCTGTAATGCGAAGATCAAAGACCCGGAATGTCTTTCCGTTTTTAATCCTCTAAAAGTGAGCTCGGCTTGTTGGCAAATCAAAGGGAATTTCACTTTTCAATTTCCTTTTGTAAATGTTTATTTCTATCGGATAAACTCCGACGAATATTTGACTGAATAAACCAGTTGTATAATACGGTAGAGCCATCGGTAGGTATGAGAACTTTTCAGAATTTTAACCGTAAGTAGCAGCCATTGAACTTTAAAGTTTAAGAAGAAAGAACTTCTCAATAACCAATTTCAAGTAACTTGAATAATTAGAACAATCAGCACAATTGCGTAGAAGAGATTTGGAATCTGAATGAAAAGTACCTTTTTCTTCTATTAACCCAATCAACTGTGATTTTCTCTCTTTTTTAAATAATAAACTGAACGTTCAAATGAACGAAAATGAAGCACCATCGAATGTGCTATTCCTTCGAGGGTATTCTTCATAAAATCAACAGGTTTTCCGTTCTGTCTGCTACAATGCAGGACCATTGAGACTTCAAATCGATATTTCAATTCATCAATGTGGCCATTGGTGTTTCGTAGGCCTGCTTTCGGCCGATATAGGAGTGCATACGTTTTCACGCATATAGGACAGGATACACTATGAGTTCTTCCAATCTCGCGAGATGAACAAGTTCATTTGTAACCTCATACACGTGTGCATTTGGCTGCGGGCAGGGTTCGAAATAATTTTTCATCCCAAATATATGTATGTACGTTTGTATAGCTAGGAAAATGACACGAGGATAAAAGTTCCATTTCTTTAGATTTAGTACAGGCATTGTAACATTGAACATTTCTATCTTAGTCTAAGTTTTAATTACGCTAATTATATGTATTTTATAAATTTTATGTTTAATGTGATATACGAGAGTTTCATTCCGTAGAAATATTTTCCAAGAAAGGAAAATTTTCCATTTAAATAAAATTCATGTGTTATATATCAAAAGATAATTAAAATATTAATATAATAATATTAAAATAATAATATTAAATAATTATATTAGAATATTCTAACCGTATTTAATTATTTCTTGTCAATAAATCGATAACTTCAGCTGTTTGCTTTTTGTTGACTTTTTCTTAAGACAATTAATACTGTTTTTATCTAAATTATCGAATTTCCTTAATTTTTCAAATTTCTGGGACAATTATAAACATTAATGTACAAAATGCAAGAAAATGGAAAGATGTAAACGTTTCTGGAATTTTCGACTAAATATCTTCGATAAATGCAAATTTTCAATAGGAGGCACTAAATATTAGAGGAGGTAGGTCTTTAGACCCTTGTCTTAATTATTACTGACACGGTTATCGTTATGGATTGGTTATTAACTACAGCTTAGAACTATAGTTTACGAGCAAACTACTTAGGAAGATGACCTGTTTGAGTTGGATTAATGACTATCGAGGGAATTATACAAGACGGTGTTCATCAATATCAATGTAACTATAAACACATAGAAACTAGACATGTAATATTAAAAGTTATATGACTTACATGAATATCAAAGTATGAACACGATTTCTTAATACCTTCAAATAACACTTACAGTGTATAAATCTGTAAATTCGGATTTTGTAACTCGGAATGTAATTTTGGTTTGATCAAAGTACAACCTTCTATTATCCCCAATTTTCCGCAATAATAGAGAAGATACTTTTACCTGGAGAAACGTTCAAGGAAACGTTGGAAATACGTCGAAGTTATATAATTATTTCAATAATGCTCAACCGCAAGTACGAGAAATACTCTAGCATTTGCAACGAAAACAGAGTATAATAAAGGCATAAACGTTCCATTATTTCTAATTTAATCAGTCACTACATTATATTAAATTGAAACGGCACAAAGGTTTATGCAAAAGCGACGAGCTCAGTCCGCCATTAACATTTCTATGCTATTATATATCAGCAAGAAGCTAAACCGCAGTTCGAAACGTTTAATGAAAATTGCAGCCTATAATAAATTGTAACTAAAAGCACGTGATCGTTCGATGCTTTCGAAATGATGGAAATCAAATTGTATTTATCCGGTGATATGATTTATTAATGAAATAAAATCTTTTTTTCTAGACTTTCCCTTTCTCCATTTAATTATGAGTAGACTGCGCATATTTATAGAAATTTCAATTTTTAGTAAAGGCAATAAATATAAAGGCAAAAATCTACAGTTTAGTTAAACGCATGAATATTACAGCGTTCTCTCGCTAAAAGAAGTCGTTAAGCCCCTTAGCATCTTTACCTACAGAACTGAATAATAAAGTTATAATTTTATAACGTACACTAGTGTACACTACATAAAAGGAAGAGTGTTACAAGATTGCGGTAATATCGCGGTACTCTGCTTTTGTAGCGAGTTAATTAAGACAAGTGCCGCACTTCCAGCTTCGCACTACTTTTTGGCAAAATTGTTGCTGGCAGTGCAATTTCAAAAATGTAAACCCTGTACATTTTATTAGATACGCTTATTGTCTTTCTAGACAATGAACTAAATACTGTCGAAATTCATCATGTTAGTAATATTCACATTGTGATAAATTAGTAAGTATAGTACGCAATGAATAATTTATGAACTCTTGTGATGAAGCGATACCGTGGTAACATTATTTACTATTATAAGATCTTAAGAAATGACACGATACGATTGAATCGAACGACTCGAGCGACCTAAGCAGTTCAACGATTCTGTTCTAAATAAAAATGCGAGATCAGGAAAAGGTAGAAAACTTTTGTTCCTACTAAAAGAACATCGAGATTATCATTTGTATCCTAGAATTAAAATCATCATCAAATACTTACTGATAAACCAGCTCAGATTCTAAACTAAGCGATATTTCAAAGGGAATTTCATGTAAAATCTAAGGAAAACCTACACACCCATACACGTATGTAACGAGGTATAGAGAGTAAGGAAAATTCCTCTAACTCCGCGTTACTTGGCGATCGTTTATTTGTTAACACGAAACATGACAGTTTTAATGAAAATCTTGAATGCGCGTCGTTTTTAATAATATCTCGGATGAAGTCGATTCCGCGCTGAAACTCGAGCAATACGCTCGCTAACGATGCAAAGCGAGCATTCAACGTATTCGCGAAGGAGGAAGCAACGAGACCAGAGAACGAGGAAAGTGACAGAGCGGATGGAGGAATTATATTATTATATTGAAATGAGAGCGTGGTTGAATGAAAATTCGCGACAAACGTGCAACCACGCGGATATTCCTGGATGAATACTTTCCAACAGTCGACGCATTAATTAAACATAGTCACCTATGAATTTGATATTTTTGCTACGTGAATTTGCCAAGACTTCATTATATCCTCCTCTGGTAATCCTTGTTTCGTGCCAAAAAGGATAATTAACGCGCGTGCAACGACATCTTCCATCGACGGACAATACCGTTAATGATTGTACGCCGGGGAATTGCCTGTGGCGACCAGAATTCGTAAGCACGTTTCCTGCAAGTTGTTATCAAGCTGATTAACAGACTGTGATTAAGCTAAATCTGTATACACGCACGCTATATTCCACGGTTATGGCTTTGGAACGATGCTCGTCCAACGAATGGCGGCTGTGACACGTCGCGCAGTGGAATAAGTAGAACAGCTCGACGATAGCTGCGCCAGCGACGCGTAATCGCTGCCCACGATCTAATAACAGCCTGCTAACACTTTCGCTGCTAGTGAGATTACATTTTATCTTCTCAGACAGGATATGGGTTTTTCTGTATCAGAAATATCTTCGCAATTAGTTTCTTTATGGACTATTATATGAATGGAGCTAGAGAGAAATACGACAAGTCATGCTTCCTGTCTTTAATAGGAAAGAAATTTGAAAATTCAATACGCTGTTAAGTAGTTTGACATTACCTAAACTGTTTTTTAATTCGATTGAGGAACTAAATATCTGCTGCAGTTGCGTGATTATCTTGAAAATATTGATTGTCGTAATATTAGTTGCTCCGTAGGTTTCATATTAATCTTTTTGGATTTACTGTTATATACGTATATTTACACGTAGCGGGTCGTTTCTCATTTTTCTTTTCTAATTTTCTCATTGTTAATATTTGATAACATTGGCACCGGGATAAAGGTAGAAAATTTTAATGTACCAAGTGCATAATGTTTCATTCGTTTCTGAGACCGTGTATATTTCAACATCTACATTGCGACACTAAGTAGAAGTAGAACGTTCGCGAAGTCACTGAAAATTCATAATTCATGATGGAACTCTGAGTTCTGTTATGACTGAATATTGTTGGAGTCGAGTGTCTGAAAACTGTCTAGGTTTACAAGTTTTCTTATACAAGAAATGTTAGAAATTTTCTTCTTTGCGTATATATATACACGTTATTATAGAAACTATTCGCTTTCCGTAAAAAGTGTCAACTTTTTAGAAATCATAGTTTAACACGTTGACGTAAAATACTTGGAGCAGCGGTTAATGAGGAAAGCTACTTGGAATAACATGTATACGAATATTTCTCGCGTGATACATCTAGAAGCAGTGCTGTATAAAGCACAAATTCATGAATAATCGTCGCCTGCCTATGGATAATGTATTTAATATTTATTTAGAGTTTATTCTTCGATAACTATAGATAGATTGAAAATACACTACTAATGTTATTCTTTAGTGTTTGTTGTTTTATTAGTTCGTTAAATAGGTCAAGTAAACTGTAATATAGATACTTCGTAAAAAATATTTACTGACTATTTAAAAAATATAAAATTATATTACTACACGAGGAAACTCTTGAATTCTTTGGAAAAGTCTTTTTCCTAAAACAACAATAACTCCAATAATTCTATTACGATTATTTTTTGCAATTTTATACGATTTAAATTTTTTCATGCACCACTTTAATATTACATATGTGAAATAATTTAATTCGAATAATCTTGATCTAGACGCAGTGGCGAAACGTTCATTTTCGAAGCACAGCAACAAGGACGATATTGCTATCGATTCGTGGATCGATGTACGTGCTTTGTCTCGATATGCTTTTACTCCGTGATTGTGGATACCGTAAAAGGTAGAGGAGATTCCCTTTCTCGTGTTCGAGGGAGAATAATGAGGAATGCGGGATATAATACGTCATTGTTACGATCTCTGATTGCGCTCGTTGGAGTTCCGAGTACTTGAAGGACCAGAACGAATACTCCTATTTCCTTACTAGTTTTCTACCTGAGGTTTTTAGTTTCCCAATTCTCTCATTTTCTACTTGTCGAACTTGGTACCTTTCCCCCCATTTTCTTCGTTATATTCATACTACTATTACACCATTTTGTAATAAAAATGGATACAGTTACACTGCAACAAGACCGTGGAGAAATAATATTAAAGATCGATATGCTGAAAATTCAGCGAAATAATTGCGTGAGAAATAATAAAAGCTTGTAAGTAATATTTACAGTTAATTGATTACTTCACTGTAAACGTTACGTTTAATTAATATTGTCTTTCTTCTCAAAGGGAATTGTTCTCCAACGTCCCATGTGAATAATACCTGCAGCTGTAGATGGTATTAAATTATACAAAAGAAAATGTATCAAAGGAAAATAAACGGATTTCTGTATGAAAGTTAGCGAGAATATTGTTAATAATTCTATATAAAGAATATTCAAGCCTGAATAAAAAAGGGAGAAGAAAATATTTCATAACCTACCAAACTAAAAGTTAAAGACCATTTAACGTTGCGAAATGCCCAGAACTATGCAATTTCCACGGAATAATAAATGAAATTTCCCGGACGATAGTTAACAGACCATTCTATAAAACCAAGCGTTCGTTCGAATTATGAAAAAGAAAATTACAGCTACTTCTTTATACTTATTATCAATTATACGGCGCGCCGTTTGCTCAAAGACGTCTTTTCATTCTACCGGGAAATATATTGAATTCGATTTCTTCAGCGTCCGCATTTAAAGACACTTTGAACGTTCACTTTGTCGTTAAAGAAAATTAAAGATCTCGTTTCTTTGAAGGATGCAACGTCTACGGCTAAGTTGTCTACCACTTGGAGTGCGAAAAGAATATTTCCTCAGTGCACCTCATCAATCCTGGCCATCTCCCTGAAACCACGACAGGCACTTCGAAAAAGTCTCCTGGCTAAAAAGTGATGCCTGTTGGTTCGGCTGTTTGTACAATTTTTCTTGTCAGCATCAGTGTCTATTAGACAGTGGTCGTTAGTCAGAATATTCCGAGGCTCGAGGAAAAAAGGGAGAAAACAGAGTTCGTAATTGGCAAAGCTTTCCTTCGTTGCTTTTTCGTCGACTACGTAGCGCTCGTGTACGAAAACTTTCTTCCTTACGACATTCCAGACGAGCGTGCAACGCTCCGGTGAAATTTTGAAAAGATTGAAGCACTTTACCACACTCGTTAGACAGATTTATCTTATTTTGCTGTTAGCTACAAAAAATACTTCGGGCTTCGTTTTATCCCGATTCTTCTGTTCGTCGCTATCGCCAGCTTATCATTGTGATTTTATCGTGAAAAGGATTAGCGACTGGGGAAATAAACTTACATATTGAACATTATACAACATATGAACGTATTGAAGATTTACTACATATATTAATGTATGTTTAAAATTCTTTAGAAGCTTAATGCTTCGAAAATAAATATGCAGATAGATTGGAACTTAAAGAAATACGAAGAATTTCAAACGGCGAACAAAATATACAATATATATAAAATATATTACACGTACATTTTTATATGGCTGAATTTCTAACGTACCATTTATAATTCTTACAAAATCCGATACACAAACCTAAGGTGTATATAAAATAGAAAACAACGAACTAAATACTTGAATGCAGGCTAACGCTTCTTCTAAATGTCCGTCCCAAAAGCCACAGAGAAACTAAAGAATCCGAAGGAAAACTTTTAGCAATCGATTGTTACATAAAGTTTTACAGGATCCTGTAAAATTTTATCCCTGGAATTGCGCCGTTCGCCGAGTGGTTTTATTCATGCTCAGCAATGAACTGCAGACCGTGCAGACGAATCGGGCCAGCGCCCTGCAAACTGTCTCTTGGAACCGCGTAACCTGAGAGGAGGAGGTTACCAGTCGAATCAACCATTCTCACTGAGTATTTCGATGGAGCGAGATTTTCCGCGAGATAACACTGTCGATTGTTCTATGCGCTACTCTCAGCGAACGATTGAGAAACTTGCTCCGCTCTGCCGTCGCCCAAAACGTTTGAGTGCTCGGTAGACGAGGAAACGTTCGAAAAACGGTTAAGACTCGGCTACGATATTCCAACGGAACCACGAAGAACATTCTTGAATCGACAATGACGAACTTTACAGCCTATACCATTCCCCCTGCGTACAGAGAATTCTCGTTTCGGTATCGCGGAAACGAGCACGCGATTTTATATCAAATTGATTGCATTAAGGAAAAGCCTTGCGGAGCTAGTTACCGATCTGTCGAAAGCTACGTTCGGAGATCGATTATTTATACAGAGGCATTGTCGAAAGAAAGACGTTTCATTCGTAAGTTCCCTCTGTTCTTGTTCACCGCCGTTCTTCTACATGTTTCTACCTCTACGTCTTCTACGCTCTACACACAAGATGGTTAGGTAGTTGGAGATTTATAATGCAGCTGGTTAGCCGGAGAAAGTATGTTGTATAAATAGGAAAGTAGCTGAACGAAAGGTAACCGCGGTCGATAATAGCGTTCGGGGTCGGGAACATTTGAGGTTCGCGGGAATATGGATACAAAAGTTCTTTACAGTGGAAAGAAAGTTTTAATCGGCTCGTTGAACGGGGTGGAAGGAGGATTTTCGAACGAGCAGAATCACCAGGGCAAGTCGAATAGCACCGGGCATGAAGCTCGTAAGGGTTTACCTTAAATGAAGTTAGAGTTTATTGGTTTATCCGAGGCAAACGGAAAGGAACTTGCCGCCGAACGTGCTCAATAATCCGTGCCGTGAGATTATCCGGCCCGCTGGCAACGTTTCTTTCGCTTTTCCTCCCAGTACCAGCTATCGTCATATGGGCTACCAACAACAGTTCGAAATCACGATGGAATTTTAACAAGTTACGACGTCGCACGCGTGACTGCTTCTACACGGGAAGACGTACAAAGGCTTATGAAAGTCATGAGCTTCCTCTTACTTGCCACTTTATGTTCCTGAATAAGGTCGAGCCTGTCGAAAAGATTATGACAACGCCGCCGAAGATACTTCCCCGTGTTCCAACTTAGTATGCCTTGGTTGAA
Organism: Bombus confusus; assembly: GCA_014737475.1. Taxonomy (NCBI): domain Eukaryota; kingdom Metazoa; phylum Arthropoda; class Insecta; order Hymenoptera; family Apidae; genus Bombus; species Bombus confusus. The sequence continues at coordinate 1,507,486 of JACXIV010000144.1, forward strand.
AGTTATACGCCAACTTGACATTAATCGTATATTGATATTCTTACGTGTACAACGTGTTTAGTTTGGCTTATATTATCAGTTGCTTTTCGATTACGATAGAATATCAGTGATGTGAAAGTTGGTTCATCGAAACTTGCTTAGGGCAAGATTAAGTGAATATTCGTGCCGATTGAATCCGTTAATCCAAATTTGAATCTGTACGGAGGAACGTCGTAGGTAGTGGGTTCGAATCAGTGAACTTGTGTTTCATGAACTTCGATGAAACCGTTATGGATGTTCTTCGACCATTGAAGTTACATTATTAGTGTAATCTTGCAAGAAGAATACCATACGTTACTCTAGCACGATAGTAAGTTTGACGATAAAAGAAGTTAAGCTCTACAGTGTTCAAATAAAGTTTGCAAATTAGTAGCGAACTGAGAGAACATCTACTAATTTAAGAATCAAACGTATACCTATGTTCCTACAATTTTGAATCAAGTGATGTAACAGCGAGAAATCTTATTCCGCCAGACAAATTTGTACATCCAAATTGGTGCGTCCCGATTCATCGAAAGTTTCAACCAGAAATATTCTTTTCCTCCCAAATACTCCAAAAGAACTTGCTTGAAATAATTCTTGTGCGGATTTTGCCTTAGCACAAGGAACGGTTTCAACTTAAGAACAAGGTAGTTCAGCGATCTTAGTTCGTTAGCGTCGATCTTCGTTTTCGCCAAGGCAAAACGTCTCCCTGATACGCATCGTAAAGTCAGTCTGCGAAGCAAATGAACCGGAAGTTCATTAAAATCAACGCGATAAGAGGTCCAATGCTAATTGCATATTGATAATTCTTCGCGAACGTAGCGGGTTTAAGGATCTTTGCATAAATCTACGTCGTTGGAGGGCGAAGTCTCGACTATTTCTGGCCGCGTCGCCGTATTTCAGGATCAAATTCGACGGAGATAAAATATATTCGCAGCGCGGCACGGCCAGCGATAAATCAGGCAATAAATGAAAGCCCAACGAAGCGAGGGAGGCCAGATAAAAAGAGAATAGGGGAGAGGAAAAGAAAGTGGAAGAAAGAGAGGACCGGTCCTCATTATTTCTAAAAGCGTTCTAGAGACAGTCCGTGTGGCTCACCGATGGGGGATGTTTTGCGGTGTATATCGGCCATCCCTTTAAACCGCTGACACCGAATGGCTGACAACAACGACGAATTGCTCTGGTCTGTCTATATATATTTTACGAATGAATTTTATTATTATTCTGTGGAAACTCTAAGTGAATTTTTTAAATATTTTTCCCCCTACAGTAGAATTTATTTATTGTTTGTGCAATAAATTATGTAGTATCATATTACGGCTCGAAAGATTCATAGCAGATATTTGGCGAGAGGGGAATTTGAATGTTTTAGTGGGAAAGTAATTTTAGCGGAATGAATATGTAAGTTCTTATTACAAAGTAATCGGTATTAATTATTTAAATTTAGTAGAAACCAATTTTATTTCTATCTATTGGAGATTCCACATAGATTTTTATATACTTAATCACTCTCCATTTTTTCCCTACGTGTTCAAAATATCTATTACTTTCCATCCGAATATTCAGTTTCAGCTAACCAAATTCTCATTGATCCCTAATTATTTCCAACTACAGTCAGATCCAAGAATTTTTAACATTAACGAATATTCCTTACTTTTGCCTAAACCTTCTCTGAACCTCATCTTGCTTCAATCTCATCCAGAACATCGCCCACAAAGGAGTTTAATCCTTCTCACTAATATCTACCATTCGCAACGATTCATCATCCATTTATCATCAATTACCAAAGGAAATTGTTATTTCTGTTGTAATTATTCTCTATTGAGAGAAAGGCTCATAGAATTTTAGAAAATAGAAACCATTAGGTTAAGCGATGGAAAGGCCATCGACGGGCAATTATGAGCGTTAAGTCTAATTCAATTTCCCTGGGCCGACCGCGATTTGTAAGTGGAACAGCCATAGGGAAACGGAAACTCATCGGGAAGAGCGAACAGGGGATAATAGCGGCAGAAAGTGAAGCTTTAGAGCGAGGCTAAAGGAAACGAGAACGGCGTGTTCTTCACCGCAGGAGTAACAGGACTTGTCACTTTAGCCAGCTAGTAAATAAGTGCCATTTAAATGTGATATCCAGAGGAGATTGAGGGGCAGAGCTTCGAAACGTAGAATCCGATACGTACGTACTCTGCGCGCCGATACACCGCTCTGTACTTAACGTTTACTAACTATTCAACGTTCCCTACCAACTGTCATTCCCACAAATTCCCCGCCATTCAACGAGACCGTATCTATCCTACAGATTCTTCCACCGCCACGAATAAATAATGTGCTATACCTCGTGGCGAGAATGGATCTTTTTACAGAAGGTATTGGAAGATTGGGACGATGATCTGTGTTGTTATTTTTAAGTACTTTCGTGTGGGAATTCTGGAAAATGATTAGTTCTAATTTAGGATAAATGTTAAAATCTGTGTTAAACGGTGTAGAAGGTACCGTAAGATTTCGAATCATTTTGCTTCGTAACGTAAAAATGAAAATGTTTATCTTTGATTTAGATACATTGCTCAAAATAATTGGAAAATTGCCGTTGCTAATAATTCTGTTACACTAACAGAACTGTAGGTTTGATATATTGATGCATTACTCGTATTACACTGTGATAAAGATTGATTTTAACAGGGTCGTTTAACAAAAATTTGCAGACACAAGAAGTAGATACAAAAATTGGCTTGACATAGAAAACGGTCCTCTAGTTGTTTTGAGCACTATATTTTATTCTAATATAACATTCCATTTTTACTGTTTTGTTACTACAAGCACAAAAGTGCATAAAATTTCTATTTTTCTCAAGAGAATAGATAGCGTCGGTAGAACGTGCAAGAAGCATTAAATACTAAAATTATACTAATTTATTTTTGCTTTAGGATCTAAATTTCTTCTGCTAATACTGAATTTCGCGCACTACTTCACCTTTCATATATTTTATCGATGAACTAATTTTGTTTAATTACTAGTTTAACGTAACGATAATTTCAAGATGTATGTAAACTATGTAACTAGATGAAAATACACATAGATGAAAATGTAATTTAAACTCTAGGTATGTTGATTAATCTAGCCAGTTTTAAACCATTTAGTAGATGTAATATACTTTACCGGTGTAAGTGATCAAAAGTTATCTAACCAGCCCAACCCATGTCAAACTGACGTAACTTACCAATCTTGTCTAACTAATCTAACCCGGATCAAATTCAATTTAGGCTGATCAGAACAATTTTCGAACAGCAGTACGTACTAAATGCGAACGATATCCAAAAACTTAGGCGATACTACATATGATATATACTTGCACGAGACATTTACCCTAATTAATTAAATACATTTATTGTACATTTACTACATAAATAATCTACATTGTTGAGTCAAGAAATTAATTCTGCTTCGTCAGAATTTTAGAACAGCCAATTTGGTTACGTAATATTTCGTCTTATCTGACGTGGAAATTAATTCAAAAATAAGCAGAATATTGAATAATTTACTTTCGCATTGAATTATCACTAAAATGTCTTTCCTATGTATTTTTAAAAAAATCACGCTATTACTCCATTAACTGGAACTACCGATCTTTCAAAATTAAACACGAATAAGGATCGTTTTTATTTTATGAATTCGTCAATTGATGTTTGTCGAGGAACAACAATTTCCAGTAATAGAAAAGAACGTATTTCAGCGTCAGATACATCCTTGCTCTCCCTCTCTCTCTCTCTCTCTCTCTCTAGATATTTCCATTCGGATTCCTACGTGTCCCCTTAATCTCACGTGCTTTGGGAAAAACGTGAAACGGGAAAGTGCGCCGGCAAAGGTGGAAATTATTTTATTTCGCGCTTTGGAATATCACCTGAAAGGCTCATTCATATTCATGGCGACGCCCAGCCACTTCGTCTCCGAAACGCGACTTACCGCGATCGTGTTGGTTACTTGAAGATTCAAGCATGGTCTCCGCTGGCACTTCGACTAATTCTGTCTCTTATCTCCTTATCACGCACTTCCTTCATCTTTGATTGCGCTGTACGATGCCACGTATAATGGATCAACATTAACAGACACCTTTTACGAATATATTATGTGTGGTATACGAAACGTTGTGAAATCTAGTTAATATCGTTATGAGACTTGACTATCATGACTGTATTAGTAAAGTTGAAAACAACTCCGAGAATGTATACAGAAATTACCAGATATTTGGTGCAAGTGCCTATTTCACAGAGATCTCAAAGTATTTGAACAGCCAATTACTCATCGTATTAATATACCTCGATATTTCCAGCGGGATTAATATTTGTTATATGTATGTTCAAGTTGGCTATTCGTGCTGTGTAGTGATTTTTCACTAAATATACGAATATATATTCGCAGAAAATTTTTGTAATTTTTACGTACATTCTCAAACTGGTCTCACGTTTGACCAATATAAATGAAGTCTCGAAACTTCAATAAGCGTTCAAATACTTTCGTAAGTCGCTGTAGGCGCATAATCGTGCGTCGATATCTCAAAAAACAAATGACATTTTTATAAATTTATCTATCACGAGGAGATAGTTTAAGTAGTCGCAAATCTCAAGATGGATTTGAAAAACTGATGTTTGTACTTGCTATCGTCATTTCGTTGGCAACATGGCTTCCGAATGACTCATTTGTCGGCTAACGCGGAGAATTTGGAAATGGCGCGCGAATATTCACAACTGACACGTCTATAAAGTATCAATCGTAGTTGGAGCCCGATTTATCGCGCGCTGTTTGCGCTCCCATTTTATTTATTTTGCCACCCGGAAATACGTAAACCACTCCGGACGATGCAGAAGCGCGCGATTCGTCGATTGGTTATCGACAACCGCGGCACAATTTTTGGCAGGGATATTGGTTTTTCGATGTGACCTATCGATTCGTCCAAGTTCCAAGAGTAATTGTTAATGACTGATCGGTTATCAGTAATTGTGATGGGAATTGTCTAACATCAGTTGCTTGACAAATTAAATAGAGATTATATTTTTATCTATTAGAGAATCGTGGAAAATATCGTGCTCCATTTTGAATTTCATTCGAGTAAGATATTTCCTGATATTAGCTTCATATTTATCTTTGTACTATTTATAAAGGATGTAGTGTACATTTCCATTGAAAAGTTTGGGACATGCTAGAATTTAAAAAAGAAGGAACGACCTCCTTAAGCAAATAAATATTAATACATTCATAATATTGTTTTTTTACGGTATTGAATAAGATAGTACTTTAAACACTAATTAAAAAATGGAAGTTGCAATTACAATATTCTCGCGTCTCGGGAAAAGTGCATAAACAATAAAATACTTATGAAAGGAAACGTATCATTGAAGAAAAATACTAGATATTACATTTTTATCCCAACAACTGTTTTTTACATTTTAGTTAAAGATATGTTAACGTTCAATTAAAAAATGTATAATATTACTAAATGAAGATGTATAATCGTAACTACGTATCATAGCTGCATTGTGAAGATGGTGTTTTTTACCTCTACAAGCAGAGCGCATGGTCAAACGTTTTGGTGTTCATTCTGTTGCTACAAGTGGCGTGAAAGTACTTGAAAAGCTTTTGTTGGAACAAAAGCAGCCGCGTTTCAGGTACGCACACTTCTGGCCGCGCTATGTTTTCTAAAGCGGCTAAAAATACATCGGCCTATATGCAAATAAAAGAAAGATTTGTTGAGTTCCCTTTCCTGCTTGTTAACAGAAGTAAAGTGTTTTGTCGTACTATGCACGAACATAAATCAGTCTTATTTTCTCGTTAAAAAAAAAATAAGCAAATTTAGCGTAAATATTGAAATTGTTTTTGACAAATACGCGCAGCAAATGTTTACTTGGGATAATGTAAAACAACAAAAAATATAATCATGCAAGAATTCAATAGATTTATACGCTATTTATACGTTGGAAGATGTTCTGCGTTTTTGGATTTCATTTTTAGCATTACCGAATTGATTCTGCAGATAGTTTACAAATTTACTATGTCCAAGAAGAATCTTATCAGAAAGTGATAAGTTACGGTAAGAACTATTGTTTCATTCGTTTATAGATTCTAAAAAAAGGCAATATGTTGTTGTGCAATCAGTGTTGTTGTATTGTTCATTTGTTTCTTTTATCATCCACTGTTGTTAAATAATTTACGAATTACCTCGTTTCGTCGCCAACTTGAAAATCTTACATAACGAAATATTACTCTAATTACTCCTAGTTTAACGAAACAACAAATCGACCCAAAAAATTAACGTAATTAGAACGATTTATTAATTAGAAATAAATTATTAATTTAAAATTAATTAATTATAAAGTCTAAAGTAACCACATGACTTGAACCTGGAACTCTAATTCGAGATGTGACTTCGGTTTACGGTCTTGTTACAGTTGGGGTAGAGAATAACTCATCAAATAATGTCAACTTCGAAGCTTATCTAAGCATGTAATGTTTCCATATCGGTTGGTACCACATCCGGCAGACGGCTGGTTGATTAACACGCTAACGGGTCGTAAGTATTGCATTATTCATCCCTCTGCAACACTGGTGACTATTAATTAACAGATACATGTATAATCGAGTTGTGATGTTGACAAGAGTTAATTAGAATTTTTTCGATAGTCACGCGCGCCGCCTGAAAAACAGTTTATGCTTGTCCAAATAATCAGAATCTTGATTGACAACAATCAAGAATATTCTTTCGAAATAGTATAACACAAGCCGAGTATTGCGAAGATTAATTTTGAAACGAAAGAATAATATAATATAAACTGAGTATTTATGGAGATTTCTGATTCAGAAACGATACTCGGCGGTAAATTCTTTCGTTGAGAGAAAAAAAAAAATAGATATGCTAATCCATTGGAAAAATAAAGGTAATTCGCCTGATTAGGATGGAAACGAGCCGCAAAAATTTTATTATTCGGTACTTTCGTGGTGCTAATTAAAAGTCTAGCAAGCGTACAATTGAGTTCCGCCGCGCCGTTGACGTGGATTAATTGTAATTTTTTTTTTTTTCGAAAATTCAATTCCAGAAAAGTTTCTGCTTTCTCGTTGGGAATCTGGGTTACGCGTTCGATCAATACACCGCATAAAATATGCGCTGCAATCGAACCTCCGTTTTTTGTAATTTAATTATAATACTTGACTTTTTATTATCACCGACTGAAACAAGATCCTTTGTTCATCGTGATGAATATTTTTCACTGCTTGCTAGCACCACACATACTAATTTGCAAATAACTGCGTTTCAATTTTCGCCGTTTGAGAACAGTATACTATCGATACATTCCGCTTTGCATGCAACCATTTGTTAAATGTTAAATAGGGAGGAAAAGAGAAGAAGACTAAAATTTATATACATAACTATAACTTCTGTTAGATTCATTTGTGGCAAGGAATACCTATATCTAACCAATTCTATATATTAATACTAATAAAATTACTATTAAATATTAACAAAATTAAAAGAGAATTGTAAACCGGCGAAGCTTAGTATCCAACTAGGCACAAATATTTGCCAGATTATCGCTGCCAAATGTTGAATATAGAAAGAAATATCGTTGCTGGAACAAAGATTTCCACAATATTTTCCGCATAACATATTCATAAAAATGTTCCATGGCACGTACTCCAATACTTTCACAAGCCGGTGCACATCTCAATAACGCAACGTGTTAAGGAATAAGGTTGGAAGAAGCTGACGTAACAATTCAATTATCATATAGCGGATCGTGCGAGGGGATTCCACAACATCAGGTCGTAATAAAATCATTAAACGTACGGGGGGTGTTGGCAATCGTGAGAGGTTCGAGGTGGCGGGTAACTAGCAGTGGAGCAATGGTATCCGCGGAATTCAGAGCGGAATCAAGCCAGAGCCCATTATCAGAAAAGCAGGAGGGTAGAAAATGTCGGCTTAACACGGAATATATGAACCCCTCTACGCTCGCAGGCAACGAAATTGGTCATATCGTGGGATTTCTCGTGCAGCAATGCCGTTGATTAGTCGTTGCTGCTTCACGACGGGAAAAACCTGGAAATAGAAAGAACGAAAGAAAGATGTTCCCTTTGCCGCGTACCAGCAGAGGGACGGAGGAAAATGCGGCCGGAATAATGGAGCGTGGAGGAACGGCGCGAACCAGAGGAACTTTTCTTCTCGGGGAAAAGGAAGAAGGAATCGAAGAAAAATGAGCACGCCTTCGCAGGGAACTATGATTGACGGCGCTGTTTGTTTCAAACTGCGGTTCTTTCTTCGAATTCGTAACGATTACTGACGGGCCTCGGGACATTTCCGAATATTTCCGCTGGTATTTGAACATGGGATCCGTGGCATAAGGGACGAAATGAAGGAAAGAATTATGATACAGGTAGAGGGTAAATTGTAATGAAAATTGTAATGGAAACATTTTTTAACACATTCGCTGTCCTATTACCGTCACGCAATATCGTACTTCCTTCTATGTTTATCAATCGCGAAAGATAGTTTTGAGGATGACGAGCGCTGAAATTTCCTCTCTCTCTTTCTCTGTCTGAGAGCAGGATCAGATATTTCTGTGATTTCCAGAATTATTCTGGGATAAATTATATAGATCTAATTCAATTGCAATTTCTGAGAAAGAGAAAGAGGAACGATGCTTCGTGATAGATTATGTAACACAGAAGTCACTTTGAGCTACCTCATGCAGCACTGTAATAAAATTCTGCAACTAGATCACACGTTAATATTAATTTCTACTTCCGAAATGATAGCTTGAAGAATTTTAGTAAAAATTTCATCCATGCAATATCTATGTGAAAGTTTAAAATACCCTCTAAAATACGTATTATACACGTAAGTGACGTTGGGAAGGACGGAATAAGTAAAAATTATTTGAAGTCAACTCCAGAGAATACGTCGGGTGTGGCAAGACTTCCTAACCAAGATTAAAAATTGCTCCCTTTGTAACCTTTGTGACAGGACGCCGTGCATTGTCGAGAAGGAAAATCACCTTTCTTGTTCCCTTTTCTGAATACAGTCTCCTGCATTCTATCTCATCATTTTAAAGTATGAAGTTGGTACAGGTCACGCGGAATTAGATAAACATAGATGACATTTCTGTAAAAGTAGCGCGCGCAATTGCACCGACTTAGCTTTCGTAGAAATATCCAGCCAAATGGTAACATAAAACGCGGAGATATTAAAATTTGAAAAATCTAAAATTGTATTTATTCCGAAAATTTCTATAATTCGATGATGAAAGTTTTTGAACTTAAGACTCCTTTTTACAGAAAGAAAAAAATTATAAATGTTTGTAAATTTATTTATGTAGTACAAAAGTACTACAGAGAGTAAGATTCTCTCTCTCTCTTTCAGGTTTTATCAAGACGTAAAAATCTTGCGAGAAACAATTTTTGTATTGTCAATGTCGATGTACGTACCAGTGACCATAGATCAGAGCTAGTAAAGTATAGAAGATTAATGGTAATATAAAATCACTATAAATAATCAACGTATTCATTTATAGCGACTTACGTCTACAATGAACTACTGTACTGAATGTAACCGATCACCTGTGAAAATGTTCAAACTTTACTAGCAATTTTAATCGAGCCTTTGATAGCCCTGCTGTAAGCAATCAATTAAAGAAAACTATAGAAATCTAATTGCTTCTATCACAATTACGATTCCTTTATTAAAATAATCATGAATTCGGATCCTTCATGTTCCCACTTCTGCGATCGTACCGCGAAATTTGTTTAGAATATCCGTTACACGGTTTTTGTAGCAGACTGTTATCGAATCAGCAGGCTGCACAACCGTATCAAAATTCCAGACGTATCGCGATATATCCGATAAAGTATGAAAGGCAACGTTCATTTCAATATCCCGTCGTAAACATTCTCGTGGTAGTCGTCCATCGATAATCGCAGAAAAATTGGATGAAATACTCTCGTACCACGACGACAATCCTTGATATCGAAGGTAAAGTATATCATCCGTGACGTGGAAGCGGAACGAAATTCTTCTTCTACCCTTGTTATTCGTTATCTACGATATCACCGGTATTGATACATTTTTCGGATACTTGCAATTAGCTACATGCTCTTTTGTTCGTCGATATCTCAGATACGAGGATATTTCTCTGTATTCCCTTTCTTTCGGCAGTGAATTTAACAGATTGATAATGTCGTCTGCATTCGAGTCTCGCGTTATTTTTCGGTTCGGTGTAAATTTCTGCGGGATGAGATCGAACAACGGTAAGAGTAATGTCGTTTTAAACGATGGTAATTTAGTTGTCCGAACGAAGAAAACGTAAAGGTTTGTCTCTTAGTTTTTAGAATTAATATATATACATATGTATAGTAATCTTATTATTTGAAATAATTATTTGGATTTATAAATTGAAAATTGCGATGTATCATTCTATGGGATAATTTGGCCGCCTTTAGTAAACGTTTAAATTAATGAAAAAAATTGAGAAATATGTTACAAATTAATACCTTCGATAACGAAAATTGCGGATACGCACGCAATGGAATTGTCGATTATTCTGCGAAAGCAGTTTATACGTACGAAACGGGAACGAACTCAACGCGTAAATTAAAATTTTCGGCGGGCGTGCAAATTATAGGCCTTGATTACGGGATTTAACCGCAATAAATTCTGACCTATATTACAGGATATTGGGATTTCGAGTAACTCCCGCAGCTCTTTGCACAATGCGCACAAATATTTGCGCGAGTCTAACACGTGAAGGTTTTCTATCTTGTCTGGCCATAAAAAAATACTGGTTATAAATCGTATCTTTATAATGAAGCTTGCGCACTCGATGATACATTACTCGAGTCAATGCATTAACAATGAAATTACTGATAGCAATTTATAAAACGTTAGGAAATTGAATTTTCTCGTAGGAACTTCGACTGCTGCGATTTTTCTAACGCGAGTATAAAGTTATTATTACCGGGTTTGTATAACCTGGACTTATAATTAAAGATTGGATTTATTGAACATCGGATTCAGTATCGAAGTGTGGAAAATACGATATTACTGTTTACGGAGAGAATTACATAAAAAGTTCGATGACGAGCAACAGGTAACACTAGAGTCTCCAATTACCAGGAATAATTTAATATTATTGTTTATCGGTTCGATTGTGTACTTATTACGCGTGTATATCCAGGCATATTGATTGTTTATACTTTGTAGTATTTAAATCACATTCACAAATATTATAATATAATATTATATTTTAATACTTCGCAAATTCTTCAGAATAATTTGAGAAGTTGTCCAAAAAAAGGGGATGGATTTTTTTAAAAATATGAAAGTAGGATGTTTCCGAGAAATTAATCCTGTATACTGGCGAAGTGGAAAACATATTAATGCAAATCGAAACTTTCGGAATTAAACAGGTATATCGTCTTCAAAAGCTAACATCCCTTTAGTTTCATAATTACGAAGTTACTTTCTGTTACGATATATTTTCACCACTTTACTTAAAGATAATAACTTCACAACTGTATTTTATGGAAAATAACAGTTTATGAAAACTATCGCATTTAGAATAGTATTAGTAGTAGTATTAATTATACTTTTCTATGTTAGAAAATAACAATAGCGGAAGTAAAATTAAAGCATTCGAGCATTTGCAAAATTGTCAAACATTCCAAATGCTTACAAGTTGCTTTCCTCGCCTCGCAAGAATACACAAAAAGCATATTTCGCGGGACAACTTTGTGCCAAATCCTAACAACTAGTCCCCCAATAATCATTTTGATCTTCTTCGTTCAAATTTCACTGGCTAAGGCCTCGAGACCTCGGTCACCAAACGGTACTTTTCACGGGGATTGCGTCTAGCAAAGCAATTAGAAACAGTCGTCCCGAAACACGGGAAACGAAAACTCTTGCAAACGGCATAGGTAATTCGGTAGCGGAGGGAAGATCGAAGTCGTGGATAGGAAAGAACCAACACGGGAGATGTTATTTTACAATCGAGATTCGCCTGGCAAAAAATGCCACGTGAAACGGTCCATTTCACCGGGACTAGTCTCGTGTAGCAACGCGGTCGTTAACGCAATGCGAAAACACGGCCGTTTCCTACTTTATTTCGGCTTTTAACGGAAAGAACAACAGCAACAACAATAATGTTACCGTTCTCGCGAACGTTCAGCGAGCTCAGCGGTTGATTTCCAACATTCGACTAGAAACAGAGATGGAAAATTAGAGAAACGGACAGAGAGAACGCGATCTCTATCACGCTAATCCCACGAGATTTCGCGGCTCTCGGCTACTGATTTCAAGCTGGATTATAGTCAGCGCTGAATGACCACTGCCTGCTTCAATTTTATACCCGAAAACTCTGTTTTTCGTTCTCCTTAAATCATGTACGTTCGGTGCTTGTTTAAACAATGGAAACCGGAACATTGAGCTTTTAAAGACTGTCGCTGCGATTTTACTCGATTTCTAACGTATTCGAAATATTGAAGTTAGGCGAATGATTTCAGTTTGAAGAGATGATCTGTTAAATGGGAATTTCTACTACTTTTCTTTTTTGCTACTAGTTTCTATGCGTTTTTGTCTCGGCAAAAGAACAACACTAAGATTATCAAAAACACTCGCGTGTTTCGAGTAATTGTAAAAATACAAGATCCGATACCAGCCGTTTCGACTGGTTTCATAGTTCTAGGCTGAGTATGTCCGATTTATTGCTTCTAACGGTAGAAGCTTCCTTTAAAAATAATAGAAACGTTTGAATTATCGTTCCTAATTTTCTTCCGAATATTTACGTATAATCGAACAATTTTCCAGCAATTACTCACTGTTCTTGTAATTGTCCGATATCGATGCATACTGCGTGCCGTGATGGTGACCCGATATTTGCCCCAATATTTCCAGATTCCTCGATTGCCGTCCTGAAAAACGCACAATGGAACAGGAACGTTAAAGATCGGATCACGATTAATCATAACGGTAAATTAGGTGCTCCGGAGGATAAAAGAATGTTTCCGATGGGTCGGAGCTTTCTCTCATTTTCCTTATCTCTACCGAAGATTTTCAGTCGAAATTCCTCTGACGATTTAAATGAATCCTTACCTCGATGAAGAGTCTCTAATGAAGCAGACCGATGTTTTCAATGAAAGCTCAGAACCGAGAACCAACAATTTACGAATACCACAATTACAATAGTCATAATAACCATTTCAGACTATCAACGAAGCAAATAAGTAATAATAATCAGTCGAGTCTACGGTTCATTAAAATAACCGATCACGCTATGCAATGTTACACGCAATTACTCTTGGTCAGCGAAATTATTATAGGAACGTTAAATTAGGTCTATGCCAGGGGAATGTTAGTGAACGAGTACTAGTGGGTACGTTGAGTATGGTTTTGAAAGTGGATGAACAATTATAGCAGATTGACGTGTTACAATAATTAGATTTAATTATATTAACGAAGATTGTGCTGTTTACTATTAATTGAATATATTAGATGTCAGTTCCTGATAATTTTAATGACTACGTTTTTAATGGAACTGTAATTGGTAAACTATGATTTTAGATAGTGACTATAGTATCTTTCGAAAAATTATAAAGAATATGGAAGTTATTAACAAGTGTCTACTTTATTAAATATATTTAACGAAACTTACGATTCCAGCATTTATCTTTATATTGTGACTTTGCAACAGTTTCAACTGCGAATTATATGAACAGAAAAGTAATGGTAGATGATTGAACGTGTGCACATGTGATGAAAAAAAGAACAAAGTAAACATCAAAGTTACAGATAGTCGCCGATTACGATTAATAATTTACGTCTATGTTAACAAACGATCTTTTTTGTAAATCTTCCCTTTTAGTTGGATTTATCTTTATCGTAATAATCTCATGTTCCATTTTTGCGAATTATCCTACGCAAAAACTATGGTTATTAAAACCGAAGCAAAAGTGGTTTTGCTGTGTTTCCTTTCGCCGGATATTCGAGGCGTTAAAATGATAATTTAAAGTTGGAAATTGTGACAACCTACGGTCGAAAGTTTAACGATATTCCGTGAGGACAACTGCATGCAGCAATTCTCGTAACTTAGACAGACTGTAGCTCTTTTCTCCGCGAAAATAGGAAAAACTGGTAAATAGGAATATTGCATGGCGCGGTAACAACCAACTTCTTGCGGTGTCATTTTTTCTGTAGATATAACGATGTACTTGCAGCACGCAATTGAACTTGCTCAAACTCATCTATATACATACATTTCTCGGTTATCTTCGTTCTGATATCTTTATTACTTCACACGCGAAAGGTTTATTAAAGTATCACGTTAACCACCTCGCGTGATATTTTTTGCAGTGTAGGGTTTATGTAATGTTTCAAATAATATTCCTTTATAAGGGCAAGATATTTGATTATTGCGTAATGGCTTAATAAATCGCTCTGTAATAATTTGTACGTGTACCTGTATACTTTGGCTCTTATAGGCTATCGTAGGGTGAAATTCCAAGCCGTGTGAATTTTTGCTTTCACGTCATCGTCGTAATATCGCTTGTGATCGCGGGAAACAATAATTGTATCATCAATATCATTTAGTATCGAATAATAACGAAACATCCTATCCCAGTCTTATCTGATTTTATTAATTGACTATTTTAAAACAGATGTTTTTTCTCAGCTATGACAGTGTTTAAGGATTAGTGTATTTATTAGAATAAAGTATCATTATTAATAGCTTTATAATATTTAAATAAATAAAATCTCTTATTTTTTTATAAAGATTCCAAAGTTTGTAGTAATTGTAAAATTCAGAAGAAATCCTAAGGATATTACAAAAATAATAATTGACATACTTGTTTATGAGACGTGATAAAGATTTCATCAGGTACTAGTACGAAATAAATTTATTATAGACGAAGTGAACCACCTAACTCGCACGCTCGAGTAATTTCTAAACTGTGCGTTGTTTGACAAATTTCTGTGTACGAAAATTGCATTGTTTTAAGGAAGGTCTGACGTAATACATCTGCATGTGTATATATTCTTTCTTTGTAAATGGAGTCGTTTCGCGTAAAATTCAAAATAACAAAGTTCCATTTTCCCAATTCCATTTGGTCAAAGATTTTATTTATTCTTTGCTGTCACGAACAGCTGAAATTAATTTTCTCACATCCAGCGAAACGTCAAATGGAAAAATTCTGTAACGTTGCATCTTACAAAACTAAAATAATTTCAAGATATAATAGCAACCATTTTTTCGTTAATTATCACAATTTCCTACAGGGTTCTATTAATACAAGTATCTGTCAATTCAATTAATTTCTTCCTAAACCCAATCAAATATAGTCAAACGTAGAATTATGATTAAGCTTGCAAAATATTTAACTCCGACAAACTGTGAGAAGATGTACTCTTTCAGAAATAAACGATTTCGTCGAAAAAGAAAAACACTTTCTGCTCGTTTCAGGTATTTTAAATAACTAACAAGTAATTTAAATAAATAACAAACAAGTTGACAATTTTATCTGAATCGATTTCTGACTGAACAGGTTGCTGTACTTGTGAAGATTACAAACATCAAAGCGATCATCGATTTCTTATTATTCCACTTTGGGGTTTATTTCGCAGTTCGAGGAAATGCATTCTTGGTAACTGTTCGATCTTTCCATTCACCGACAGGATTGTAACTTATTTAAAAACAAATGTTTCACTCGAAACTCGGTACATCGCGGTATGCCAATAATTTCACCGGCAACGCGAATTACTAATAGCTAAAAATAAAAGCTCGGGAAACAAAGGGTACGAGCGTAACGTAAACTTTGCAGCAGCGAAGAAGTTTTCTTCCCTCGAAATTCGAGAAGATAAAGTTCATATTGCTGCGAAGAAAGTCCGACTTTAAAGAGCAATTCGTATTTTACGAAGCTGTATTTAAATCAATAAGGACAAGGTTATAAGTACACAATGGAAAAACTTTTCCCATAATCACTTGCATTCAGGCGTTGCCAATTAGTAAACTTTACTGTCCTGCGTTATCTCTCATCTTTGTCTCAGGAATCCATTATCTTGAAGTATTAGCAGCGAAAAAATGTGTATTATTTTCACGTACTCAACAGCTTCCTGAATTACTATAACAGTTTATACTTTTCATAAATTTTCATTGTATACAGTGTTCGTTAAAGAAATTATTAAGATCAAACTTGAAACATAATTTATGTTAAATTTACTTCTATATGTTAAAGTGAAGTTACGAGTTAAATTTGTGTATGGTATTATATAGTTAGAATAGCTTAGAATAGAACGAAGTAATTCTATTATCCTTATCGTCGTCAAAGAAGAAAATTCTATCTTGTATAAAAATTACGAAGGAGGAATACAATTACGTTTCTTATTTATTACAAAACAGCAGTTTCAGAATTCGATACGTTGTCGATCGATAATGTTACGAAAATTCATTTCCTATTTAACTTGCATAATAAACACGTAGTTTTAATAAAAGTAACTTCACGTGTCAGAATTGAAAGTATTTCAAACTGTATTTTATTTTGTCTCGTGGTACGTATAATATTATTTAATTACTTGAATCAACCGTGTTACGCACGACAAAGCGAAGATAGTAAAAAAACTAAACGAAACACGGTAAAAGTAAAAAAAGGAAGAAAAAACTATTTTCCCAAATTCGTCTCTACGACTGGTGGTACTTCGCTATTACATTTCCGAGCGGAAGTTGATACGTTGTCAATACATTTCACTTGTCAAACTCGTGTATATCGATACTCGTATGTACAATTTCCAAAGTTCGCTTGCAAATTCCACACAATGGATGCATGACGTACCAGGTACGTTTTTATGGATTGAGCTCTGTTCGGATTAACCACGAACACGGGTTTCGCAAATATAGACCAGGAGCTCTTCAATGGAAGTTGAAAACAATTGTTTGTGCTGGGAAAACGTTCGCCAATATGCCGCTATCAAAAGATCACGCAATTTGTACGATTCTAATGTGCTCTTTACGACTTTAGAGAAAATGTAGGTATCGAGTCTTTCCATAAATACTCTCGTGTTCCTGAGATGACAAACAGAATACACTTATCGATATCGACATTTTTATATTAATATTATTTACAAAACTTCCTAGTTGCTGATCGTAAATTTTGGCAAGATATCGTTTAATTTTATTTTAGTAATTGGAAGCGTAAAGTGTAAAGATGACGCTAGAAGCCACAATGAAATAGAAAATACCAACTGTGTGATACTATACCTAAGCCTGTTAACACTATACATTAAAATAAACAACCGAGTCACGAAGAGAAATAAAAGTACAGTTTAGATGGTCGAAAGAAATATATAATACCATAACTGGATAACTGTTTTCACCCCAGATAGTAACCGGGAAGCAGAAATAATAAAAAGCCTGTAAATCCCTTAAAAATAGCTGAAACAAGAATAACTGTGGAATTCAGTACTGCAGCGTGCTACAATACATATCCGAGAATGAAACTCTCGAACAAGAAACTAAAGTAATTACTAAACTAGAACTGACAGCTTAAACAATTAAACCTTGCTAAATAAATTCCATTTCATACCTGAAAACTATAACTATTCATAATACCATTAAATTTCCAGCGTCTTCAGACCAAATACTTCTTAGGAAATAGTTACTGTCGCGAATAATTCGCGATTCTAGGAAACCTTCGAGTGATTTTACCACGCTGCTGGGGACGGTACACCAAAAATTCAATTTACGGACTTGCACCATAGAGATCGGAAGTTATTCGAAGTTTCCTCGTCCCCCGTTTCTCTCCCTCCCTCTCTCTCTCTCTCTCTCTCTCTCTTTCTCTCTCTCTCTCTTTCTCTCTCTCGTAAATAATCAACGAACGACGGTTTCCCGATGATAAGTTAACGAATTCGCAGATCGGTATTCTCTCGGCGCCGGTTAGAATCCCCTGGAAAGCGAGCAGGGTTGTTCGTCAAAGGTTCCATTGAAATTCGAGAAATTCGAGAAACGGCGCGATGAGAAGAACGGAGAACGAAACAATGATGTTCGCGTTCACCACGGTGTAAGCACGCTGGTGGCCGTATTTTTCAAGGCTCCTTTGTGCACACCGCTTTCAAATTTCGCAGCTACGCCCGAACTTGGGTAACTGAATTCTATTGGTCACAGCGAGTCGTGCTGGTATTCTCCTGCAGCCATACTCTTAAGAAAGCTTTCATTGTTGGAATTCGAGTACGAAGTATATTTCTTCCTCTACCCTTCTTCTTTCTTCTTTTCTATCCTGTTTTCGCGTGGTCCAAGCGCGCGCCAAGTTTTCCGCCCACATATCAGACGTTTATCTAGGACGTGGTCTTATCATGGAACGATAATATTAGGTCGTCCGAAAAGTTTCTTTCGTTTTATAAGGAAATAATGGATGCACAACATTTGTCGTTTTATATTATTTTATCGAATTACTATGATCCATTTTGTTCTATCAAGATAAAGATCACAACGTTCGACAGGTTAGGTTTCGTGTTTGTATAAAGGTGCATTGTTGTAAACGACGTGTCTGTAAAAGAAAGACACCTTTCGGACAACCTAATATCTTAGCTGACTAAAGAACGAGTCATTCTTCTGTGGATTTATGTGTTGTATTGCTATGTCGCTTAATTCGTTACGGGTGGAAATTACAGAATATGCGAATTTTAGAATTTTCCGATACCGTTTACGTCATATGAAGCGTGAAACGATTGCTAGATATATTTTTTAGCGCTAAGCCGAAGATCCATCAGAAAGCTAAGATAAGCCGTGCTGCGCCGAGTTTAAAAATATTTGCTTTGATACATATACGAGGTGAATCAGCTAAGAGTTTAAGCTGAAATATATTCGAAACTATTAATTATATAGAACAACGTTTCAGATAAAAGTTGAGTGGTTTCAAAGGGTGCGTGTGTTGATATTATTGGTTTTCCTGTCGGTAGACGCGTAAACTTTGTGTGAAGATCAACTTCGTTTTTTTTTTTTTTTTTTTTTAGATAGAATCATATATTTTTTAATACGATGCAACAATAATACCTATAAAAAATTACTGACCTCCTTATATCGAAAGGTACCATTAATTTAGTAGATATTTTAACATTTAGTTTGCAAAATTTACCGTATGAAAGACGAGGAAAGACAATACGTTTCACGAATTAAAAGTCACCCCGTATACGAAACCGCTTTCGCAGCTAGCACAACACTGCTATTAGTTTAGCTATGCTATTAGCTTGGCTTTTAGTGGAGACGTTTCTGTGTATATATATATATTGAAGGAAATATCTTTAAACGTGGCATAGCACAGCTTAACGTGGCTTCACACTGTGAATATTCAATTTTAGAAGACTTTTTTCTACGTAACTTATTGCCTTCCTTTCTCATCGTCATCGTCATCTTCTCGTTTCTGGCCCGTTTTCACGTTGCCCAAGTAGGCACCAAGCTTTTCACCTACGTGCGACCAGCCTTATTCTATCGTGTTGGCGTTTATTTAGGACGTGGTCTCATCATGAAACGATAATATCACGGCTGGCTAGGCAACGATTAATGGAGCAATCTTGGCTGTGACTGATGTTATACGCAATCGGGAAACAGCTTCTGGCTTTTCATCGGCCCCGGATATGTACATCATGTGCAGGGATTGGCTGGCTTACGCGGACCGTCCAATCTATTCAGTACCGAGAAATTTACTTTACGGCTTATTGCCCGGTGTTTAGAGTAAAATGTTACCGAGCATACTGCACCAACGTGTCATTCTTACTCGTACGCTCCGCGGTACTTCATTTCGATGCTGATGCAAAGAAAACGACGTGCACCAGGGACACTCGGGTATTTTGACAAACGAAATGCGGACGGATTTTCCAACGTACCGCTCGAGAGGTTCTTGTTATTTCTGAGAATTAGCGGTGTTTTTGTTCCTTTCATGCATTGGCTTGACCTTACATTATTTGGACACGTTGAATGTTTATTACGTTGCATGTATACGCTGGAAGGGGCTTTTCCTGTTTATTCCATCTGTGGCACCGAGGTGGGAATAATCCGCAAAATTCGAAAATCTAATTCAAATGTCGTTTGACTTTGTACGGCTAAATCGAGTTTTATTCGCCTGCGTTAGCAAAATGAGTTGCTGATTGGTGCATGATCATCATCATAATGATAATAAATTGCAAGTTATTGTCCGCGAGCTGCGTTACATTATAATATCATTCACATATTAATTATACTGCATTTATACAACGTAATATTCGTGTAGTTATAATTTTGTATGCAGTCTATTAGTATTAATTATCAGCTACTGCCAAAAAATTTTCAAGTGAATTTGAGTTAAAATTTTAAACGCAATATAAACTGCATGCAAAATCTAATGTGAACAGACGGAATTTACACACCTGCTGTGGTTTTGTATGGCATGGTTTCGCTTTGAACACAACTGATCTACTCAAAGTAAACTTTGCGGGACCGACCTACCTAGGTAAGGAAAACAAGTGACACTCAACTAACTGTTGTAACAACCGAGGTGACTGGAAAAGGAACTACATTATTTCCCAAGACAAGACGTATATATCCAAATTAGAAACAGTGTAATTGAAAAGATGATCGTTTAGAAAAATATTTAAAAAAGGGTAGTAACAACGGTTTGTACTAATTACTAATTAGTAATTCGTGTATATATTCGATTAGCGACGACTACGTAAATTTAATGCCGAAAAGTAATCGAGTGAATGTTGCTACGATCGTGAGAGTGAAACAATTAAGAAATGTAATAATTCAACAAAAAATAAATTCATTTAAGCAAATTTACGTTGTAATAATTTGTTGTAATATTTCAGTGCTTTTATAGTAAAATATTTTCATTCAAAAACATTTTTGAGAGGTAAAATAAATCTGAATAAATTCAGAAATTTATCAGTTGCGGAAAGTTTGAAATTGAACATTGTTATAAAGCAGATGGATTGTTCGGCTATAAAGAATGCTTGTCAGTCGAAATGTAAAACGGTCATAACGTTTAATTCATTGAAAATTGTATAATGGAGAATGATTTGCTTTATTTCATTTGGAATTCAAGATAATTTTCATAAACAGTTTCACAGTTTAAAAAAAGTAAATTACAAGGTACTGTTTCGGTATTCATTCATTCTTTTGATAGATAACCTTCTTATTAGAAAATTATTTTGTAATAAAAGATTGTATTAAATTTGATGTATCTATCATGGAATTTCTTTTTATATTTTAATAAATTGATAATATAAATTAGTTATTAAGTAACAACTTAAAAACTGAACTTTCAATTCGCTAACACAGTTGCATACAAGCTTGAGTAAGCTTATGGAAATACATAGAAAGTATAGAAAACCTGGGAGAAATAGTGACAATATTCTCGTATTATTATATACAAATGTAGACCCTCGAAGAACATACTAAATAGAGAACTTAACACTTAGGGAAGAAACATCGTCTTGAACATACGAATTTTGAACTCCATAACTCTTGATCTTAACAAGTTTGACACACTTTTACAGAATCTCGAGTCTCTGTAATCTGGCATTTGAACTTCTTGCGAACAAAGCGGTATTAGCGAAATTTAGTAAACTGGATAAAATAAAAAGCACTTTAAAGTTTAAAAGTCTGCTTCTACTTCGACTTTCTGCTACTTTTATGCATAAAATTGAACTTTGAAGCGTAAAAATGAGTGTAGAGATATCTAATAAGGCTAAACATTTTATTCTCGTAAAATTAAGATAATATTACAGAATCATATTAATTCAGTATTAATTCTATTTACTCTTAATCGTTAAATTCATAAATTAGTTCGTAATTAATTTGTTTTTGTTTCCCAATTCTTGCACATTCGTAACAGTATGCATATTAACCATAAATTAAACTAAATTAGATTCAATGATTAATCGTTAATCACTACAGATTAACAATAATGCAATATGTTACTGTTGCCACAGGAAGCAAGACCTTGTTTCATAAATACGAATTAATTCTTTACTGAGAATAAAAATTCCAACAATTTTAAATATGTAGAATTTTCAATAATTTTTTACTGAAAGAATTATTTTTACACCTTTTTTCTTTCATTTCTTCAAATACCTTCGGAAAGAAACAACGTTTCTAAGATTAAAATATACTATCCAGCAGCTTTTGTTCCCTATTTATTGAATATGTGCTTTGAAGTTACAATTGTCTTCTAAATTACAATGGAGCTCAAGTGAACACAACACAACTTTGCTAGCATAAAAGAGACAACTAATTTTATTAACTTTTTAGTAAATTACGTGTTGTGTGTTTCAAAGAAACTCATCAATAGATCCTTAAAACAGGCGAGTGAAGCCTATTATAATATTAAAATACACAGCGATGGTAATTATAAATTCTTTCATATTTCACATTATTTTTGGAAGTTAAAAAAAAATAACATATAATTAATTGTTATGTACATAAACTGCTATAAATTACTATAATATATTAATACGAAGTATTGTAAATTCAATACATTTCAGTAAATCGAAAAATTTCTTTCACGAATATTTTTATCCAAAATACAATTTCATAATTTTGTCTCTTTATTTAAAGTTTCTGTACTTCTGTGTTACGTATATATCCACGTAAATTTATTGTATTGATTCTATGAAATTTCTCATTTAACCTATCCACCGTATCCTTTGTCTATGTCAAGAAAGAAAAGATGAAAATATATTTTTCATCCTAGATTTTATGCAGTAGATGAAAACAGCAAGTCGTTCGGAGCGACTTTATCAAAAAAGGAATATAATGACATAAGAGCAGCTGTCGACAACCATCGTGGCGTATATTTATTGTAAAACCATGAGTCACGCGGGACCAAAATCGATTTGTCTTTACTGGCGAATTCGTATCGAGAGGCGAACCTAGCTAGATCTATCTATCAACGGTATGAAACGATGAAAAAAGGTATTTCAAACAAAAAAAGAAATGGGGGAAAACAGAACGACGCGTCGAAGAACGATGATGCAATTGAAAAATTGACGTATCCCGTTAAACTGCTATTACATTTTTCTCCTACGAATTTCGCCATACCTTTGATACAATATCTTCGTTTGTGTGTGACAACAGTAAAAAAAAAGAAGATAGCAAAATGGATGGAAATGGAAAGAGGTGAAATATTCTATTAAAAAATATTTGCGCCACGATCGAAATTTTATTTTCCCTTTTTTGAAGATATTAATTCGTATTCAACAAAGCATATTGGGCTTTCAATCGTCGTTCCTTCCCCGCTCTATCGATCTTCTCAAAACTTACACTTATCAAAAACTAGATAGCAGTTAAGAAGATATACAATTAAAACGCCATGTTCTTTTCTATTTAATTATTTACATGACTAGCGACGTAGCAATGTTAGTTTAACGATCGTGGAACAAAAGTAAATCGTAAATCGGTGATAAAGCAACGACGAATCTTCTTAGAAGCTGCACCCATTGAAGGCTAAATAATAATTAAGAAAGTAGTTAATTAGAAAAGAATGTTAATTCGACAATGAAGAAACTAATTGAAACTGAATCTGGCACTGCCGTTTGAAACCAGAAGAGAGAACAGTGGGATAGTTGGCGCAGTTCCCATAATTGGCCCGCGTTCCCCAAAATTAATCAACGTAATCAGAATCGCGGTCTGCTGAAGATAATTCCGCTGCATTGTTTATTCACTTTGTCTCGGCGAATGGTTCGCGACTACATGTAAATTCCCGAAGGATCAAAAATCCCGGAGCAGCGGCGCCGCGAACTTGCATGAGGAAACTACTAATACAGCTTTATATACCCAGAGGAGTATTTTACCCGAGTTCCTTCGTTCCGGTCTGTCGCCACTTTTCCGATAGGCTCTTTAACTAATTCAGGCGTCGCTGCCGTGACATTCTGGATAAAAAATTCAGGGGGAATTAAAAAGGAAAGGGATGAAGAACGAAATTTATGGAAATCCCCGTAGTAACACCAACGTCCCCGTATTATGACGCCGACTATGCCCTTGTAATGCGTAGTCATTACAATATCAAGGGTAACCAGCGAACAAGGAAAATATAGCAAGCTAGGGTTGTTTGAAACGTCTGAGCTCCAACATCTTAAAATTCAATCTTCGACTTTGCGCAGAATAATCGAATTCGATTATATCGTAAAACGTCATTGGTCTCTGATATGGTAACGAGAGAATGAGGAAATATCGTGTAGTCTAAAGTCCACCAAGAGAAAGTATCAAAGACAAGAAAATAATTCGAATAATACTGTAGTAGGATTATTTGAATCAGCGAGAAGGTATCTTGTAAAAACTAGTGAAACAAATAAGAAAACGAGAAAAATAATTTACAAGACAAATTTAATTATTGTTAAATTGATTCAAGTATCTTCTTCTGTGACTTAGACTGGGTTTACACCAGATGGACGTTGCTCGCGCGACCTCAGCCTTAAATAACCTTACTTTAGCCGATTGTTGAAAAAAAGAAATGAAATATCAGTGTATCATTGTACCTGTCGACGTTAATTGTTAATTTAGCTTTGTTTCGTGGTTGAATAAAGGGCAGCGGAAATAATTTGATCATTAACAAGGTTCAATTAAGAGAAAGAGAACGGCGAAAGTATCACGGGAAAATAAAATATTCTTTCTAATAAGGAGAATTGTACCGTGATTAAATTTAATTTTCTTTTCTCTATGAAATTAAAAGTGGAAGAAGCGATTGAGTTAACGATCATATTTTATTACGATATTTGAATCTTTCTATGGAAATTTCATAAATTGTATTAAGATAGAGATATTCGAAAAAAGTGCGGGGAAGCGCTGGAAAATATACTATTTTAATATTTTCTGAAAGCACTTTAGTGTAAAGACAGTTCAAAATTGGGCACGTGAACTACTTCTCCTCTCATTTATTAACCAGAAGGAATCGATCGGGCTGCAATTTTTACGAGTCGTTTTTCATGCGGAACATATTGTCATCTGTCCATGTTCAGCACAGACAGAGGAAAAATTATATACGAGGTCAAGCTATTGACAGTGAAACTACGATGAAATTAAAGAGGCTTTGGGAACATACGAAATATCTTCAAACTTAATTCATAAAAATATCTTTCTATAATATTTCAGTTTCTTTTTAATTAATTGTTTCGATACTTGCATTTACAGTATCAAAGTGATATTAATCGTTTCATTATAATAGTTTAAATATCAAGGTTTAATTTAAATATCTAGTCTGAAAAAATACTAAAGTTTAGATGCAGTATAAATAATCGAGTAGTTTCGTTATTATCCCAAATTGAATTTAAAATATTGAATGATGAAATTTACGTAGGTAGCGTAAGCTGACAGTCAAATATTTGCATCGAATATATGTACAAATCTATAAATTTTCCGATTCCCCGACAAAAGAGGTATTTCTTGAATGCATTATCAAACCGTTACTTTCAAAGGCGCTCAATATCTCATCATCATCCGTATTCGAAGCAAATCTCTCGAATTTATCGAAAACCGATACCAGCTTGAGAAAATTATCTTCAATGCTGTGTGCGATATAGATAACATTACCCATTGGTCAATGCTATAAATATGGAAACATAAAGCTGTAATATTATTTCGCGGTAAATATTGGAAAATATTGGAAAATTGAATTTAAATGCTTAGAAATGGCATTTGCAAAATATCTCGATCGACGTTGAAGGAGAGGTTTTCAAGAATCGTCCTACTTCTTGTAAGACTGATTAATTCATGAGTTTGCACGTTTTCAATGGAAATATCCCTGTTATTTTAAATTTCAATATTGCCACTAGCGCTACTACGAAAATAAATCTTTGTTACATTTATGAAAGTATAATCTTGAACTATTTCTAAATATTTGAAAAAGCAACGTATTCATCGTACAGAATATAGGATATATTTTGCTCTATTATATTCGCTTCTAAAAGTCGACATGTGGGATAATCGCAGAATATAGAGGCACTTCCCTATTGTTAAAATTATCACGTGAACTCGCGTAGCTTTCCGATATAATTTTACTAATAAATTACGAGCAAGATTGCATCTAACTATAACTGTTAAATCCAATTAGCATGGACTTCGCCTTTCGTTACGCAGCTATTCGCCAGATTCGCCGTGGTACTTGCGAATGGAAATTTTGCAAGAATTATTGCTGCGCAAATAACGATGGAATTTCTCGCAAACATGGCGATCGATAGAAATAACCAAAAAGTTTCTTAAATAAACGCAGCGCAGCTCGGCGAAAGGAAAGGAAAGGAAAGGAAAATTATGCTTTCGTGTTCGCGTTTGTTGGGAAAGCGGGTTTAGACGATCGCACAATGTTCCATGGCATTTCATCCTTTCCACCGATAGATAAAAAATCGATTCCCCAATATCCCTTTCATCTTTTTTCTATCCTTGGACTTACCGTTGGGTGACTTGACGGTTTTCGATAATAAAGACGTCTATTTCCATGATAATGTATGGAAGGTTAGAGCTACTGGGGACTTTCGCAAATTCTGTTCGTCGTCCCATCCCTTTTCTAATTTCCCCGGAATTTTATCTCTCAATTCGATGAAGATTATATTTGAAGTTATTTTCACTTAGTACTTTCAGTTAAAACTCCATGTTTTTGAAGCATATTAATAGAAGGATCATTATATGTAATACACATATATGTGGGAGAATTGGAAAGGGAATTTTTAAATAAAATAATACCCGTATAGAAAATAGTATTCGAGATATATAAATACGATGTGCCTACATAAATATCATACGCGATTTTTCGACAATTTGATAAAAGTTTAATAAAAAAGATTATGAACCAAAATTCATCCCTGTTGAGTGAACTGGGCTGGAAAGATAAATTATTCTACTTCTATTGCAATTAGCTTGGTACTGCTGAACAAAAAAAAAATTAACGTTTTATGTTTGTTAAAATTGTTTTAGTGTTCTGTAGGTAGAACGCGATGGGAAAAAATTATATCTCTCTTTTTACAATTAAACAATTTTTAATTACAGAAATAGAAAACATTTTTTGAAATGTTTGTTTGAATGTTCTCGTTATAAAAAACGGGGATACTTTTATAGTGATTCATACAGAATTAGTATTTGCGAACAAACGTTTTTTTAGCAGCTATATAACACAAGCAATGGAGATAGAAATTTCTAATAAGATACCGATAAGATATTACACGTATCTAAACTTTTACATATTCAAATGACACACGATTTAATACGTCTTATCGCTAAAATAATTGAACAGCTAACTAAATATTTCCAAATTACAATTCACAAAGTATACATACGTTACCATACTCGAGGTAACGATTTGTTAAATATCCAATTATAAAATTCCACCGTATTTCCTTCAAATCCGGCTAAAAATAGTAGGCAGAGAAGAGAATTAGCATTTACCTCTTCCTTATCCTCTACTTATTTTGATAACTCAAAGTCGCGCAAATGCGGAGATACACGAGCCACCGGGGATATTACAGAAACTCGCAGGAGCATAAATTTAATTTTAAGCTCAACCCTGTTAATCTTTCCCTCCTTATACACGACGAGTGCTTCTTAGCCGGCGTAAAATAACGAACGCTATATGCAAAGAGACAATGACGTAGATCGCAGGACATTTGCTTAACTTACATTAAGTAAAGATACTAATTGTTAATAACTAATTCGATAGATCAGAAACTGCACGTATTCTGCATGTACACATACACCGTATGCTTTTTTAAATCAATTTCTATCATTGTTATCGAGCAGTTCAACGATGGGTCGTAAGATCAGAGTTCCCAGAACACAATCGACGACGTGCATATTTAATCCACAAAAGAATTATTTATGATACATAATGTCCCTCTCCGTATCAAACAATTTCTGTCAAGATATTTGTATGAAATATTAAAACACACACCCTGTATATACGTGAAATTTTTGTTACAATTTTTAAAATATACGCGAACTTCTCCTTAATTTTGTGATATAATCATACTTATCGATTATATCTGTTATGTATAAAAAATAATCTATTTAATACGATCAACTAAACATAATCGGCTTAAAAATAGATACATTCCATATACTTATATTTACATAAGTTTCAAACCACGGACAATAGCTTCTTGAAAATGTTAGTAAGATTCGGATCATTCCCAAGACATTTGTCACTCAATCTGTAAGGCTCCTCGCCGTCCTGAAAAGGTGTCAAATTATCTGTCTAAGTCTTCGAAACCCCTAAACTTTCACTACCGACCGATTTTAAGACCTCTCCATGCCGTTTACACTTTTTCTACGAGACATCAGAGACGCGTGAAAGATACGAGGAATGGAAAGGGTGAATCTCGAGGCGTGAACGCAAAAATTGGATACCGTGAGATCAGAGCGGGACGAGGATGTGGCAATAGCACAGCAAATTAACCAGGAGCGTCGTAAAAGTGCGAGAACGGTTATACTTCGCCCTAAGCTGCCCCTCTGTCGGCCATTGCCGGTGCCACTAACGCTCTATCGTCTACCGACCAGCGGTTACCATTCCCCCCCTTGGTCTTCCTGGCCTTTTTTTGCTCGCGAACTAAATAATATATGGATCAAAGCAACGAAGTTTCTCTCTCCTTTACTCCGGGCCAAGTGTGCCACTCGCAGCCGGTAGCTGGGGATAAGTTTCCAACTTTAGAACGAAGAGACACCCCTTGTGGTGAGTTTAGCACCCTTGTATCGAGGTTTTATACACGTGCACCAGACGGAGAAAAGCTGGTGCTGCTGCTGTTGCTACTTGTATTTCCGCCGTGTGCTCTTACTAAAGGGCTTGTTGCGAACGAACTGGTATACATGTAATGGGGAATGAGTTGCTGCAACTTGCCAGGTTAAATCGCGTTTCGGAAGCTTTCTTTTGTTTCTTAGCAACGATACTCTCAAATGATTTTCTTGTGATACGAGCGGCGAGCCGTGAGTGACGCGTTAACAGATTCAACGAGTTGGCAACGTAGTTTCATTATGAATAGACTTTTGGAAGCTAAGCTAATTAACTTCATTTCTTATTCGCTTCTTAATTTCATTATAATATATGTACACGATCAATATTCAATTCTCGAGAAACAAACTATGAAGTAATTGCAGCTAATATGGCTGCTTGCAAGTGGGGAAAAAGCTTCTCGTAAAATATATAAACAATTTAAATTCGTAAATATCTCTACGATCAGTTTCACGTATCAGAATACTGGAACTCCTTAAAAAGGCCACTTAAATTCTTACCGTTCGACCAACCTAACAGCCCCCTTTCTTCAAAATTAATTCAAACATTCAATGTCCACTCTCATGAATCTCCTAAAATTGTTCAGACTCAGCAGTTCCAAGGGATTTATATCTCTAGCGTTTCTAAAAAATTAACACGAAATTCCCAGGAAAGCAACGGTTTCCAAACGGAATTCGTGCGCACGAAGCCACCTGATCTATTGATTCTAGGTCTGGCAGAAGAGTTGAAAAACAGTCGATATGTACGTAGGTCCGATAACTTTCTGAAGTTCATGCGTCTCATTGGCGAGGAGAAGCGACTCGAACGGATCAAAAGTCACGGTGCGATGTCGAATCAATAGAAGAGCCGATGTAAATCGAACGCTCGGTTCCGTGTTCGCTGACCAAGCAAACACCACAGTCGCGGGTAGCGAGATTTCGCTTTCGGAAAAAAAATTCCACGGTTCCATCGAGCGGCAGTCATTCGTCTGTGTTAAAAAGGGATTCGATGTCGATATCGGGGCATACATCACATACGTGATCGATGATAGCGATTCGAGCAGATGGCTGCAGCCAGTTGTTTCATGCGCGGATTGAGAGAGGAACATTGTTTCGGCTTAAAGATAACGCTTTGTTTCCGCTGCTACGCCGGGAACAATGCACACAAGCGAAAATCGAATAACGCGCGTAAAGCTCCAGATAAGCGGGTGGAAAAAGCCTCGGCTCAAGCAGCTTTCATATTTCACCACCAGGCTCGCGGCTCTCCGTCGTATTTTCCATTCTATCCTGTTCTCACCCTTTTAATTACTGATAGAGAAACGGGCCCCGGTATGTGCACCGTCTGGAACATCGATCGCGGCAACATTTAATGGAATCGCGTATACCGCGGTCGGAAAGATTAAAAGTCGCGAGATTTTCCCCACCTTTCTCCGGTTCTCTGCTTCCCCTCTTTTTTCGGTTTCCGCCATCGCGAAGTTATGTCGGAAAGGTGTTTGATAAAGATAAAAAGCGTATGGAGATTCTGTGAGCAACGAGGAGATAATTTTTGAGGATCTGTTGGAAAGTTCGTGGGTGTAGTAACTGCTAAATTGGATAGAAAATGGTTGGCCAATATGAGCTTTTGAATTTTGTAAATTATATACACATATAACATTCTGTATTTTATTATTATGTCAATTAATTGCTCGATCTAAAGGAATTTTAGAATTTCTTTGATTTTCATCAAGAAAGATGAATGCTCACTACTACTGTTAGGGTACAAATGATTCTTCGTTGGAACAAGCAATGTCTTAAAAGACGTGTAACGACCGATAGAATTTTAAGTCAACGATGGTTAAGGTAAAGATTTTCCTTCAGATTTTTCTAAAATTCTTAGACAGGAAAAATGTCCAGTACTCTGATCAGTACTCTAATTAGTTTAGAGACACTAGATGGTGTATCTTAATAACAGAAATGAAAAATTTAACAACTAGAAATTAATTGAATATGCAGATGAAGAGCAATCGCAAGTAAAAATGTATGCATATTATATAGAAGAATAACTGTTGCGAATTTTAGCTAAAACAAGTGATTTTTTCCTCTTAAAGAACATACATACACAACTTTTTGAACAAAAACACCCTGTATACGTGCAAGTCTCGACTAATAACTGAACAAGTAATTAGAAAACTATTTGGGATAATTGCGTATGCGATGAAACCAGACGATCCACGGTACAGGAGGTAAAACGTTTGTTGCTAATTAAGATTCTCTTGTTACGTTGCTGTTGGAACTACGACGATGCTCTTTGCTAGGAGCGAACTGAAAGTGGGAGAGCGCAGTTCTTTACAAGAGCTATGCTTCAAATTGCCGGGTCCTGGGAGCTGTTTATGGAGAGGAGTCCCATTTATTTCGAAAACGAGTGGCCATCTAGCACAAAAGTAGAGGGCTGTTTATGTACCTTGTTGAGTAGTATAATTTAAGACTCGACTGGTTAAAGAAACGCGTTTGCGCTTCTGCTTCTGTCCTTGTTAGTGACTTCTCAAAAATGAAATCTGCCACTTTAGTTTTTGTCATTTTATAGCATACTTCCTACTGTGTGAGCGTTCGTGTAGATTAGTAAAATGATTATGAGATTAATTTTAGATCTGTCAATTATTCGAATGTTAATCGATCATGAATCACGTTGATCGTAAAATAGATCATGTTTCGCTGTCGCGGTATGATGACAAACAGATAACATAATTTAATAATAGATATTCCGAAAACCACGTGAAACGTTGGTTCAAGAAGAAATTATACAGAGGAAGAAAATAACAGCGAATTGCAAGGAAATTTCTGAGAAATCGTACCACTAAACACGCTCTTCCTTACTTTTGAATTCATGAAATTGATCAAAACCACTTCTAAGTGATGTATATTTCATATATTTATAAAAACAACTTTTCTGTATCTACAAATTATCTTTCCATCTGCTCGTTTCATCTGCTCCTCGCAAGCTCCATCCAAAACAGCCAATATCCCTATGTACATTTTATTAAACCAATTTTATAATAAAAAATACTTCAAGGCCAGTAAATCATTAAATTAATTAATTATTAATTAGCGAGCAAATCACTAATCAGAAGACATTCGGCTCGAGTTATTTGGAATATTCGACCAGCAATTCAGTAACCGTATACTGCAACGTTGGAATAAGTAGTTAAAATTGGAGAGCAGACAAAGCGCGAAAGATTGGTCCGACGAAATCCCAGCGGCCAGTCCGGCCGTAGGTAACAGCTTTATGATTTATTCGTTCAATCATCGTAATGTACATCAACTCGAATTAGCGTGTTGCGCGTGGAGCCATGTATATCGAGTTATCGCGTGGATCGCAGCCAGCAAGTGGGTCCTCTGGTGTGTGCGCGTTTGCACGTGTGTGTAGAACGTGCCGACGTGAATGGCGAGGGCCAGAGCGATCGGGAGGCGAATCCGGCGTGCAACAAAATAGTAACAGGCCGCGGATCAAATGGAGCACTCTTTGACGTCGCGCGGACGCTCGGCTCTGCGGATCCCCGGTGTTCCCAATGGTCGTGAAACGATCGATACGCGAAACAAAGTACGCCGGCCAGTGCACATTTCTATACGTTCCAATCCGAAGGGCAATTCAATTGCGGCGGACGTCCCATACGGCCATCTGCAATATTCTCCGCGAGCAATCGTCCTCCAGAGACCGTCAATGTATGCGCTCGCGCGCCTCCCAATGACATTTACATTTATATTGACACGGTGCTCGAATGGGTTCTTGAACAGTGGCGTACGCTTAAATGCATTTGCGGTGCTGGCTTAACGACCAATTTCAAATTTTTCCCCCTCGATCCCGATACCCGACCGATTTAGCCTATGCAACGAGCGTAGGAACAATGTTATCGTGTTATCACCCGTGAACAATTGTTCTATGCAAGATCCCAGTTACTCAGATATCTCTTTTGTCCGAGTTTCCGCGGCGCCACCGTTATGTCATGTTGGTTAGACAAATTAATAACGAGGTATTGCCTTTTTGGGAATTGGTAAAATTCTCATACGAATTCTGACGGTCTAACTTTAATAAAAGCGACTCTGATTACCTAGCATGGAGCAGGCGCCAGTGCACTAAAAGTGACTGTGGTGACTTTCTTACACTCTAGGGATGCACGTCGAAAACACAATCCCAGAGAGCACTCGCTTAACTATTCTATTTCCTACATATAATTTTCTGACCTGATCTCGAATATATCTGCGTCGAAATCCACTATGAAATCCTAGATCCTAGATGAAATGCAATCTCCCTTTCTCTCTAATGTATCTTTCCTATCGTTTGATATAAAGGATCGAATTCAGACAAATATTATTCCCAATTGAGTATTACTTAAACACGAATTAAAAGAAGTTTTTCTAAAATAATGAAAATAATTGCAGACTATCAAGTTCTATATTGGAAATCTGATTAACGATTCCGACACAAACGAGATGCGTAGGATACATACGTTAACAAAAACGTTTACTTGATTAACATTGAAATATCAGTACCACGAATTTAGATTGACAGATTTGCAAAATGATTAATTAGTCAATGAGCGTCTTAAAAGCTTAAAAGCTTCTGAATTATAAAGAGCTTGTGAAGTAAGATAATCTTCAGAACTGCTATAGATTAAGCCGAAGATTTTGAAGTATTCTTAATTCTTAAAAGTGAATGTAACCTTAAAGAGCTAATCTATTATCCAATAAAATTAACTAATAAAGTGAAAAAAAACTAATTATTACGAAATAAAACTGTATTTTGATATCAACTTGATATCATTCTTTCTTTTCGTCTCGATGTAATATTTTAATATGTCATAAATATCGTAGTTGGAAATTTACTGTTTCATCAAAAGTTTCGTGATATGTACACAAACGTTGTTGGCAGATTAGAAATTTCAAAAGTTACTGACACATAAAAATACAAATTGCAGAAGCGTGGAATATCTCATTATAAATACATTGGACTTTTTGAATGATATACACTCTATCGAAAGTTCGAACAAGTCGTTTCATACTTTAATATAACATTCTCCATACTTCTGTATCAGTGGTACATTTTTAACCTTTTCGACGTCGCGATCCATTTGCGATATTACAAAAACTTTCCAGTATGCAAACGCTGCCGAGTTTCTGCTGAACTCACGTGGCAGCTTCTGATGTAATATACGAACAGTAGCAGAGTATCACCGTTCTGTAACTTACATTTCAAATACAATGTATAATGTATACGAATAGATATCTATATAAAAGATGAAGTTACTACGGCTACTACGAAATATTTTCAAACATCATACTTCACGAGAAAATCGAATTTCACGATCTTATTTTTTTAAAAGATGACAAAATTGGCAATAAATCTTCACAGCTGATTTTTTAAATCTTTACTATTAATTCCGAGGCAATTGCAGAAATACAATGTAATTATGTTATAAAAAAACCAAAAAGATAGATTTATAGTAACTTTTTGAAATTTTTACCGTCGAGCCTGTCGAGTACTGTCTAAAGTCAGTTACACAACGTTCAGTGCGAATAAGTCATATAGAAACAAAAAGATTGGAAAGAACGGATTTAACGCAGCTATTATATTTTTCACAGCTATTTTCTGAACTTTCCTATATGCACTTGCATGGCCATAATCCAAAATTTGGTGTTCATAAATTTGTAAAAACTTTTTTAATAAACGAGTCACGTTATGCAGCGACGTAGCCTACGGCTATCGTTCCAGGATGATTGGGTTCTTATAAGTAAAGAAAGAAGTAGATTGCGTCCAGATAACTCGTTTTGCGGTTGATAGCCAAACCCCATACACGACTGAATGAGTCAATATACGAAATACAACTAAATTCGACTCACGTATTTGCTCGACCCTTTAAACGCAATCCTGAACGTTACGAGGTCGCGTAATTTACGTGAAACCACATTTCGTTAAGGCGGAAATTGATGAAATATATATTTAGAATAATATAATAATGACCGAATATTATAATTAAAATTAATGTGCTTCCATAAGGATGCAAATTTAGTAATCTATTAAAATCACGAGATCGATATTAATAAGTAGTAAATTACTGCCATATTATTAGATTGTTGCACGATAAACGTTACTTTCCAGCAAAATTTTGTATACTCTTCAGTCACAAACACCTACTACCACTTTCAGATAATGAGAAACTCACCAGCTCTATAATTCTTTCATAAAATTCATAAAAAAAAAAAAAGGAAAATTCTGCAAAGTTGATAATTCGAACAATTTTTTCCAATCCCTGTTCCCTCCCATTGGAAGTACCAACTAATATAGGAACTTTGAACGCAATTCAACTTACAATTACTTTTACGATTTCCTGCCTGACTATAGCTGAAAAGAAATTTCCAAGCGATATTGTAAACGATTACGTGGCCCTGGTCTTTCCTTATTCCAAATGAACAAACGCTCGGTCGATGCATTAAGAAATTAAAGCCCATTCGTGTTACGAAAGTACAGGTTGAAATCCTCAAATTACAAGACATTACTTTGACCCGATGATGTTTCAATCCCGCAGCAGACGAGAGTTAGCAGTTTGGGAATCCTCTTGTAGTAAGTAGTACTTAATGCCTCCGTAGTTACGAAGCAAATCAACCTCTCTTCTACGCAAGGGTTTCTGCTTATCCGTTTCATCGTTATGTACATTAGCTCGCTAAGGTACTCGAACGTTTCCCACAGAAAAATTGTATCTCTACGTTGTACGTAATACATTTGTAGTTCTTCGGGTTTTGGTCGTGCTTTATGATCAATAGTACGTTTCGTTCTGACGTTTCGTGAACGTTCTGGATCGCTTCTTCGAGTCTGTCCTGATACGTCGGAACGAAACGCGTTATTAAAAACACGATCGAAACTCGAACAGCCACGAATACGTCATTTAATAATTGTACGTGTTGAATAGAACATTTTGAAATTGCATTAGAACTGTAATGAGACACGGTTGTCAGGATTATATTGGTCAAACTTGAAACGAATCTGAAAATGAATACAGAGGTTACAATACATTCTACATACATTTTCACATTTGTTTCTAATTTTACCGATATAACGATGGCCCAGTCTCATTACAGTGCTAATGTCAAAATGTTGCGCATAACACGCATAACGTATTCGTAAAGGTTTCTCATAAATGTTCGAGTGATTGCGTAAGCCACCAGAAACCTCAGAAAGGACTGTGAGAATATTCAAGCAGCTATTATCTCTCTATTCTTTTCAAATGTTACATAAAGTTATACAAGTATCTGTAGAATATAGAAATTGAGAAAATTTTATTCCATATTTTCGACCTACTTTTCTCGGTAGAACGACTATTTCGCCGGTTGTAGCATGATTACTGCGGCACCCTGTGTATTAGTATTTGCAAACGAACAAGCTTTTATCGCTCTACAAATAAATGGCTGTACAATTTTGTTTTGCAGCCAGCCGGCTGCCCAAGTAGTAGATGGTTGGTGGCTTAGCGAGCGTCAGGAGAGCCACGTAAAAGCGGTATCTGTTCATATGTCGCGGGTATTATTCCATGGACGTAGCCAACCGACACGACTGCGTCGGCTGCCGTATTCTATCCTGTGTCGGCCCCGTGTAAGCGTACAAGTGTTTTCTTCGTCTCTGTTCTTTTACTACACAGCTCCTCTATCACAAAGTACATGTCTCGGAGTGGAATTCTTGCGAAAAGAAGGTCTCGTATGCGTCCGGGGAGATTCGTCGAAATATTTCCGCTGACTGCCTTTCTTGTTTCTACCTCTTGCGGGCAAACGAGAGTAACGGGTGGCGCACGGGCTGAAGCGGAAACAGAAAAGGGGATAAGAGGGTCGACGACGAGGGACCAGGTGGAGGAAGGAAACCTGTATGCTCTTTTCTCCTTTCTCCGGGCGAACATGGACCACCGTGGTCGTAGTATCACAAAGGACCTTTCTACATGCCAGTTTCGACGGTTTCCCGCCCCGAAAGCGAGAAGACGAAGGCATCAAACGCATTTCATTATTGCACTGCTTGAGGACAGTGGCTGCTTAAGGAGGCGAGAGTGTGCGTACAGTTGGCTGGCGAGGACGTTGTGCGAACTAACCAAGTATAAATAATTGGCGTAATTGGAGAGGGCTGAAGGTAACTTCTGATGCAGTAAAAATTTAATTGAGAAAGATAGGAGATATAGATTACTGGAGGTTTGGATTATGGTTGACGTTGGGTGATGTTCATGTCGTAATACGCATGTAAATTAGTTGTTTTATACTGTAGAATTTTTATTGATAAGGATTGTGGTTCTATCTTTTACGCGTGGATCTGTCTTTCAAATCATTAAATGAAAGAAATTGAAAAAGCAATGGGGCCAACACTTGGATCTGCGATTTCGATAGAATAATGGACTTACTCTTTTTTGGACTCTTCCAAATTTTCATAGGTGTGGACGCCTTTGCGAAGTTTAGAATTATGTTCAATAACACGTATACTGGTTATGTGATTTATAATTTCACGAATCTCACTCTATTTGCTACTGGAACGTGTCTCAAGTGCCTCATTATATCCTTTCTGCCAAGTACACCAGTTGGTGAAATCAACATTCTTCAATGGGACTAAGGAATATATTTACATGAGTTTCATTTGTATATATCGAGGGTGTTATTTTTATATTTTAATATATGAAATATATTTTGTATGGGTTTAATAATGTCTTTTTTATCAGATTTGGTAACGAAACAATTGTCATCGTATATTCTTATGTAATTAAATTTATCGAAATGTCAAGCTTCGTTTGAAGAAAATCATAATTATTTGCAACTATCTAATAGTATTTCCTTCGTGTTAAAATAAATTCGATGACTCTGTCTTAAAATATGCTATACGCTGCATGTTCGAAGATGTTTGAAGTCAGCCTATAACTTGCCAAATTTGCAATAAACGAAAATTGTTGTGCAAGTATGTTATAAAATATCTCATTTTTCAGTTGTCTTATCTTTCTTCGCGCATTTATTTCATTTTTTCTCCAGGTAATGTGCTGAAAGCTTATCATCCGTGCATTATTGACACTTTGATTTATGAACTTGCACAGCTTTCAACGTTGTTCCCTGTGATCTATGTGTATTTATATGTATGTAAAAAAGAATATTTAAACTTCATCTATGAACATCTATATGAAATTCTATGTGAAATAAATATTCATATAATATAACATGATATATTGTTACAGTCATTTAAAAATCTTATCTAAATAAAAAGAAAAATAACAAAAATCTAATTTCTGAACTTTACTTTCCCTTTACTTGTACGTTAATATCATGCAAACCCTATTCCAAATATTTCCCCATATAACAAGCACTTTATTAGTAATCCAAGATTATTATATTAGACATCTCACGTTGTACGTAAAAATATCTTATTTTCTATATAATATTATTACAACGACCAGTTCCTTCCACCGAAACGTTAATGTATCCTGCTTTTAACAAATAATAGATTGCAACGCCAAAAAGCACATAGAAACTGTGTAACTAATGTAGATTAGTGTAGGGCGTTACACGTAAACACTTTCATATATTCATATTACCAGTACAACATTTAATAGAATTTCTATTATACACCTTCCTTGACTTAACTAAGCTTGAGACGTGGACCACGAATACGAACAGGAAATTTACCCCAACTGCTGTCTCTTTTGAGGTCGCATTAATAACGAAGCAGCCCGTTTTGCGGCTTCAACGCTTCGATCAAATGAACCGCCATCATAAAGCTGTTTACGCTTGGTTACGTATCCTGTTTCGAAATATTCAGTCTCATAAAGGACTGCAGTGGACTGGAGGAAAGGACTGGCTGGAATTCCATCGTGCTATCTGCGCTTTGCCATCGGCATCTAACTTCCTTTCTCGCGTCAGGAACTCCGTCATTATTCTCCCAGCTAAGAAAACTTCTCCATGGGGACAGTCAGGAGGAGCTCCAGGCTCTTTTCCTTCTTTTTTCTTTTTTTTTTCTTTTCTTCTTGGGGCACGGTGATTTAATGCCTGAGAGTACGATGGTCTGAGGGGACCGGATGCTTAATCAAAATCATTGCCTGCGGATTCGTGTCGAGAAACGAGCCGAGAGGAAGGCAATTTCGCGAAGTGTGTCCGGATTAGCGCTAGTCCGTTGTCAGTTTAGAGGTAAATAAGCGGAATAAGACGAGGTCGGGACGATTGTGCGTGCTTTACAAGATAGTCGAGTGGAATAATAATAAGGCCGCGCGCGGCGAACGTTTATACGCCCGTTTAAACGACCCGACAAATTGTTCTCGTCTACGCCGCGCTGGAAAATGTCAACCCACCTTTGCCACAACTGACATACCAATTCTTGTTCTTCCGTCTTCTCCTCTTACGTCCAATTTCATTTCTTTGGTATAAGGGTGCACAGTCTGTTCGATTATATACGGTGTTTGGTAAAACGTGTTTTAAGCTTAATTGTTACAATGTGACTGTAATATGAGGTAAATTTAATTCTCAAGTAGATAAACTGATACTCTAAGCGAACTTTTACTCGTGAACATTTTAAAGAAAGAGTTTCTATCTTCATTGAAAAATAGTTCGTTTTTTTTTCAAGGAATTTACATTATCGAAGCATATTCTTTAACGCTGCGGCTACAAAACGAAATTCCAAGGATTCGTTTCATATTTTTTTCACAACTATTTCTGCTACCTAGATTCTACAATTTTGTGAAATTTAAACAAATTGAAATATTTATGAAATTATGATAAGATACTGTTTTGCCATTAATGGCTCGATATCTATCGAAACGCTCATACGAAGGAGAAAGATGCGTTCATGATGATCCAGCCAGGCCAATTATATTCTTTTGTGCGCAAATTCCTCAGTTTACCTACGTAATTTACGTTCGTAATCGCATTTGCCCATCCAGCCACGGAGGAAACCCCCACTGGTTTCGTTATCAATTTATTGTAACGTGAAATCCGAATTCGCTAACGCGGCCCTGCTCGCAATTTCGTCCCGATATGACGACAGTGATATCATCCGGATATTGATCTTGGTGTTCGACACGCTTACACGGGACACGTATGTACACACGTGTAGCTGCCTGTTCATGAAAGCAGGGACCTGTTGGTATACCAGGCCTCTAACCATGCTGGACAAAATATCGACACGGTGCGGTGGAAAAGCCTCTCCGATTAATTTGTTGCGAAATTCCGTTGGGTACCCTATACCGATTTTTTTGTTATAAAATTTCTTTAACGCTAGAATTACTAGCGACTAAAATATAAAAGTTGAACCAAAGAAATCGACAAGATCGATATCGTGGAAAAGCTTTTTCGATTAATTATTTGTTATAAAGTTCTATGGCACCCTCTTTTTTCATCTCTTTTACTATAACTATTTTCTATAGCTCTAGAATTAGTGGCGAGAAGATGTGTAATGCAAGGAGAAAAACAATGACTTTATCATTTGATTTTCGTTAAACGTACGTGTCGATTTGTATCGAATTCAGTTATGTATTTAATATTTCTCGGAAAACTTCTAAAATGTTGTGTCTTTTTAGTTAACCACGGAATAAAATATGAATTTACAACTTCGCAAGAAATATCGAAAAAGGAAGTATGAAACGTATCGTTTTGAACGAAAACTTATATTTTTGATCGAATTGCATCTTATAAATTGGAAAGAGATTTACACATATAATAAAGCGGTTAAATTAAGACATTTCATCGTGAAATTCATAATTTTGAAACATAAACTTTCAAAGGTTTAACAAAGGTGGAATCGCCATGAGTTCTAAACTTTCGCGTATGTATAAATTAATTAAAATTCTGCGTTAGAGAAATTTTAAAGTCTAGTTAACCGTGTAGGAAGACGAGAATGTTCTGGTATAAAAGAAAACGTGATATTTCGCTAGCGTATGAGTTATATGAAAAGAACTTGATTGACAGTGTCTCCATTTGTGCTCCTTTGTTCTCTTGTCAAAAAATAGAACCATTTTTCAAACGATGTCTGGCGACAATAAATGGCTGGGACATAACAATATGACTGAAAAAGGTACCGGTTTTTCAGGAACCTCGTTAACAACAGCAAAGCCTGGTTTCCATCAAAAGAAGATTACATGGTTATTGATAGGATATTAAAGACGTATTTTAATACGAAATATCAAAGGTTGAAAAATGTATAAAAAGATACTCTTGATAAAGAATCGAAGAGTTCCTCTTATTAAATTAATATCGAATCTCATGCAACGATAAATTAAGAATATAAGAAATCGGCAGATCATTCGTTAAGAAAATTGATTTGCAATATTGGATTAAAAAGAATGTATTTTTATTCGTTTGTTCGTATATCAAATATAGCCTTCAATATATTTCCATTCGTTTTACTTCCTACGAAATTATTCTCACGATAAAAAATGTACAACCTTCAGCAAGAATAATTGTATGTCGAAATCTTCGATTTATAGCCAATGATTTTTAAAGAAGATTATAGTAATAAATTCGTGGGAAGGTAAAACATTGTTACTAGTTTCAGTTTATCAGTTTCAGTAGTCTGTAAAGTTTAATTTAATACGTTCCTATACAAATTGAAGGTTTTGCAAATGAAATACATTTTCAATTGATTGTTTGCAATCGGATCAATTACTATAATAGATTATTAATGACTTACAATCAGTTTATTTTTGTAAAAGGGCGAATTTTATAGTTGAAACATTCATTACTTAATGTTAGTTTTCTGCAACGAATGTTAACTCACTGCTAATAAATAGTTACTTATCCTAAGACTTGTCAAAAGTCCATGATAACTAATCTTTCCCAAAAATAATAGAATTCAACTGGTTGTGCGTCGTTAGGGATCCATTATAGTGGTTGACTTTTCAGATTATTTATATTTTACATACAAAACCTTGAATTCCTACGAGAATCTAATAACTATACAAGCGAGATCTGGCGAGAGAAATTTGCCAGATGCCATATCAACCGAATATAAATTAAAAGCCAAGGCGTCCTTCGCAATTGGATTCACAACACATCCAAAGTGATTTACACAAACTTGTGACAACGATGACAGGATAGAATCGATTAGGGTAAACTTTGATTTCAATTTGCTACAATTTAACGCAACTGATAATCAGGGATCCCCGTGTTTCGTCAACCATGCTGGTAACACTGCCGCTTTCACGATGGCGTGAAACAGGCTGCGGATTATTATGCAGATAATGTGCATTTGCAATGTAATGTCGGTGGTATGCTCGACGCGGCGGCGGAGCGTACGAATGTTCTCGCGACGCTGCTCGTCAAAATGACGCTGCCTCGAATGTGTGCAGCTCTCGCTTTTCACGGTTGTCGGGCTTACTCGTCGACGTTTTCGACCGCTCACAAACCTCTCTCGAATCTGACTAGTAACGCTGGCGAGTAGAAAAAATCAACCAGACCACATTCTCCTCTGTTCCCTCCGTACCTCTGTTCCCTCTAACCGAATGCTTCCCTCTTCCGGATCAATGTTTTTGCCTCTATGATATCTCGGATGAAATTAGTTCTTCGTCTGACCTAAAATTCTTCCCTCCACTTTTGAGTTTCACAGTCCGATTTTGTTAGTGTAATCATGATTTAATTATATGGAAATTATACGCAATGGCGTTTTGTTGGGAATTACTGTTGGTTAAATTGGGTCGCTTGAAGAGTTTAGCTCCGTTAGCTTAAAAGAGGTAGAAATCTGGTAAATGACTATACGAGCTGGTCGAGGAAAACTTTCAACGCAGAGCTGGTGTGTCTATTCCGTTTTCTGTCTTATATCGATGAAAGAAATTAACGAAGGAATAGAAACAAAAATTGTATTATACTTTTAAAGTAAATAGTACAATCAGTTAAAGGGAGCATATTAACCGGCTAAGCGTATTAGACCTAAGAATCATTACTTGATGAAATGTAATTGTAATCAATAAATATAAGTGTAATTTATGCGCTCGTTAACACGACATTCCAAAATTCAAAGAATCTAAATCTTCCAAACCTAGTAGCGATCTTTGAATGTAAAGAATAAATCCAAAGAATTCTTATGAACCGAAAAAATTCCAGAAAATTCAAAATCTTCCTTTCTCACAACCATCAAACTAAAACAAAATCCTCGAAAATCTGAACTGTCAAACCCAAACAGTGAAAAAGCGAAAATCCTAAATCTAGCAGTAAACCCAAAGAATTCTCTAATGAAGTGAAATGG
The DNA here is from genome assembly GCA_014737475.1 of Bombus confusus. Classification (NCBI taxonomy): domain Eukaryota; kingdom Metazoa; phylum Arthropoda; class Insecta; order Hymenoptera; family Apidae; genus Bombus; species Bombus confusus. Next base: position 1,550,458 of record JACXIV010000144.1, read on the forward strand.
ACTACCAAAATCGCCGCAAGTTCAATAATCCATCAGCAATCCGTAAAATGAAACAAAATCCTGGGAAAGTCTCGAAAACATACTAAAGCCGATGAAACCGAAATCTCTAACGACTCCAAAGGGATCTCCTATCATCGCGTTACATTCTGCGATAAAGCATCCTCATAGATTCGCTTACGTTTCATCGGTGTCTTTCCGCTTGGTCGTTCGAAGACAAAGACTCGTGCAAAACGTAGAGCGTCGTCAGCTCGGTTCGCTGTCGCATCATCAGGAATCTAGTTCGCCATTGTCTAGAGACGCGTGAGCGGTTGTTGAGGCCGCAGAAGGAAGAAGCACATTCGTCAATGTGGAATCGACGACGAATTGCCGCGAGGTTGTATCGAGCTGTGTGTTGCGCTCACAATAACCCTGATTCGTGTTCAGGCCACGGCTCGAAAGAAACGAACGACCGCAGAAGCGACGAAAGACGGAACGACAGAACTATCAAGACAAAGAGAGCGAGATGGAGATAGAGACAGGATGTCCAACCGAGAGGACCACCACGTTTCTATAGGTTTGCGGTGGAGATCCGTTAAAGGCAGCACACACTCGCTGACGAGGCTTTCGCTGGCTGTACGGTGCGCCTTTGGAGCGAGGTTTAGGGGCCGGTGGACGCAAGGGAAACGGGATACTCTGTCGTGCGGTGGTAGGAACAAGGAGGAGGACGAGGATTTCAGCGGAGGAGAAACAGGATAGAAAACCAGAGAGAGGGTGAGGGAATTGAGGATCGAGGTGGAAGCAGAGGAGAGAGCCGAGCTCAGCGAGGAATCGCCCAGCCGGAAAACGCGACACCACCGGAAGATTGCACTATCGCGCACCCACTTGTTTTCTATCCCTTCGCCGTGGCCTTTCGCCCTGTCTCCCCTTGTCCGCTCGTACATTTCTCCGTTGTCCTAACAACGATCCTCCAATAGTATATACAAATCTGCTGCTTCTCAGCTTCCTTTTGTTCCACACTGTGGTCACCCTATCGTTCCAGTCCCTCCCCTACGATCTGTTCCCTGTGTCCTTTGCGAAAACGAGACATAACGCTCGCGAGGATATTCTAAACGTCCGACTGGGATAAGCAGAAGTAGCTCGCATGAAAGCTATTTAGGAAACGAGAGAGAGAGAGAGGGAGGGAGATTTAGAGAATTGTTGAGGTCCCGTTTCTTGTTAGTGAATTGAGAGGATGTTACTGAGAAATAAGCAGGGATTGTCCGTTTTGTTTAATGAGTTCAAGCAACGGAACTGCTTTTAGTCTTTGTTCCTCAACCTTTTCAATTGCTAGTGTAAACTGAACTTTGTAAATGCATCCCTGGTTTGAGTGGCAGGATCGTGACGTATGCAAATCCAATGCTTTGATTCCTCTTTCCTCATTCATTGCGTTAATGGATATCGCATTTCTGGATGGTATAACGTTTTTCCGTTAGAACAAACGAACCCCTATTCAGATTGTTCATATCGATTTAATGTCCTTGCTTGTTGTATAAGCTGCGTTTACAAGTGATATATGTACATAATTTTTATGAAGTCTCGTTCATCGTTAGGTAATTAAAATATGTATCTGTATTGTATGCATATTACGTAATTATTTGACAGAAACGATAGTATTATACCGTATATTAATTTTCTGATGAAAGTAAACGTGATAAATATTGATATACGTAAGTTACATCGTTTTCTAGAATAATTACTATTCCTATCATTTCGTTATTTTATTGATTACTGGATTTTAAAAATTTTGTATATTATTATATGGGGAAATCGATATTTTCTCAGTTCAAGCAAAAGCTGCATACCACTTTCTATGAAATTCTATTAATAAATCCAAAGAATTCTAATTCCATCTTCCACCGAATTCTCATCTCTAAATTATGAATTTTCATAATTAACCTTTTCCTACTATTCAAATCAATAAATTGCAATTCTTAACTTTCAATATCGTCTTGCCAAAGATATACCGACTAACAAAGGTACACAGGTCAGTTATCTTTAAATTTCCTACCTCTGCTGTGAAATTCTAATTTTCTAACTATGTACACGAATTCTATAAAAATCATCTGCGTATAAATAAATTAATATTCCCTATCATTTAAATATCAATGCTAAATTTCGCACACACGAACGATATATTTACGCAACAGCAACCGTTCGAACGCAAGTTAAAATTTCATTTAGCCGCGATCAAATGAATATCGATCCAATAGCAACCCATTTTCGAACGAATAAATTTCCTTCGGCAACGAATTTGACCGGAGCAATGAAATCGCTGTAGCTAAGACCGCAGCTAGGTACATTCGCTTTTATGAGGTTAGGTAACGTCGGTTTCGTTGATTAAAACTTCTCGCGTCTGTCTGCAGTCTTTTCTCCGCACAAAGGCGGAAACTCGCGACGCGAAAAAGCTGCTTCAATAGAAAAAGTAGGATAGAGAGGCTTCTTATCCCGGAAATTGAAAAAGGCACGAACGGTCATAGCGGCGGCTTTCGGAAGTGGCGAACAGGTTAAAAAAGGAGACCGGAAACTGCAGGTAGAGCATGCTTTCCGTGGGTGTACTTATGCATTCGACTTCTTTTCTCAGGGTGATGGCAACGTAGCGAGACTTTGCCATGAGCATGAGAGACGAAGCAACTCTATCCACAGGTGAGAACCGCGATTGTAGAGAAGAAATCAGCGCATGAACGTGTATCCGCGTGTACATTATCGTTCATAAGTATTCGAACATTTACGGACGATGAAGTAATAAGCAGGATTTTATTAAAATCTTTAGAAACTATTATCTGGTTTGAAACTTATCGTCGTTTAGGAAAATATTTGAACACTTACCATGCAAAACTTGTATCTTTATCCAGTATGTGCTATACGAAACATTTTGGAATTTCATTAACAGAGTACTACAATGAAACACGACTATTATGATTCTATTAGTATTTGAAATCTGTTCAATAAAAATTTCATCTATACTATCGTGTTATTACGTCTCTCCATCGCTTATTGCTTTAAACATTTCTGCGCTCGTATTAGTAACTTTTCAATAGTATTTGTTCTTGTAGTTCTCTAAGTTACGGAGTTGCACACGATTGTAGGGATTAAACGCATATGATTTGAATTCATCATCTTCCTTTCGTAACTCTCGCGATCGATTAATAATTTGCTTGATAATTTAAACCAATTATCGCATCATACTCAGAAACAAGAAACGTTCTGATGTCTATGAACAGAATTGTATGTACACGTTTATATGTACGTACGTAGATACAGTTTGCATACAAGTACCCAGACGTAGGATAGTATAGAGAGGAGAAGCAAAAAGAGACGAAGAGATAAAAGAAAAAAGGAGCGAAGGGAAGGAAATAGAAAGATATCGTTCAATAAGTATGAGTGGGTGCACTGCACCAGCCTGAAAACGAAGTTTGCTAGACTGAAGCTTGCCAAACGCTAGTCGAGAGAGGGCAAATACGGTTTTCGGCTTGGTACTGATGGACAAAGGATTTTCTCTGGGACATGACGCGAGATTTTTCAAAGATAACATTTTCCTGGGCTTTTCTTCGGTATGTCTGCATAAGGATAACGTTGAAAGCTACGTAATTAAATGATAAGGTAATTTCCCGGAATACGACCATTCTGTTCGCTACGTTTCTGTGTTGTAAACTTATTTGTTTAAATGGCACCATTTGGATATTTGCGATTCTTATGCTCAAACTCGAGCTTTCATATTCATTATAGTGTACTGCAGCTTTCTTGCGAAAAGAAGATTGACCTTTAACTAACCGGGTCTTTGCGTCAGAAGCGATATTCGAAAATAGAAATTGTCTACTTCTTTTCCAACGACATTTTTTATGTCCCTTGGAAAATTTTTTTTTTTCAAAATATAAATTCCAATTTTTCTTAAGAACAGAAACTTTTTTTAAATTATTGCTTTACGCGTATGTCTTTAAATTTCTGTTGTCATATCAAATGTCAGCGATAACACGAATTTTTTAGCGAGTTTTTCATCGGAAAGTAAGTTCGACAGAAAACAAGTTTCCATGGACCATCTATTTACAAATTTTCAAAGTTGTGTTTAGCCCGCCAGGGACGAAATTGCGTTATTGTTATATTACATTCGCGGTGAATATATACGAATAAATTTTGTTTTTTAGCATTTTGCTTATAAAAGGGAATACTTTTTTTAATACTATTTCTTGTTGTATTTACTCTATTCATTTTATACAATTTGAAGAAATTTAAGTATAATATATAATATATTGATATAATTATACCAATACATTTTTAGAACCCTGAGGAAAGAATACATAAATTATCTCGTTTATGCTTTTAATAACGTGACGTTTCTTCACATTTGAACTATTGGCTCTTAATGTGCATCTAGATACATTGTACTCAGATTAAATCAGTATAACGAAAATAAATTAATATAATCAACAATCGCAATGCAAAGGGCATTAAAGTCATAAGGCTAGAAAGCTACGTTAAATTCCACTTTCTCGTAGTTTCTCGTAGCTTTTCTTCCTGACAAGAATAAAAAATATATTAGGATTAGACCAACCAAAGGAAATCGACAAACGCATGTTAAACACGCAGACAACCACGTTTCCATGGCGATTAGACTAGTTCTCTAATAACAAGCTTGCGGAGCCGGCGCATGTACGCTTAAATCCAGCGGAAGTGTTCGTGAAACGTTTATCCGCGTGATGCGAGTGAAATGTGTACGTTTGTAATTATTCGAAGCAGGATGATCAGTTTAAATTGACATTCAACTCGAGGAAGATGCAAAGCCAGGAAAAGTAGCTTTCCCAACGGGAAGTGTGTCTTTGCGCTAGCGTATCACCGCGAGCCATTGCGCTTCCCAAACTTTGATTAAATACTTCCAGTAGCCGACAGTATTACGGAATGGCAGTCAATCGTCGCGCAAAAGTCCCTTTTCGAAAGTGTACAATACCTTAACTACTTGACAAGTTAGTAGATTGCGATACCGCGCCTCGCGTGTATGATCATTTCGCCGGCATTGTGCACGAGACTAGCCTCGGGCCACGGAATAAACTCGCTTCAAGATACTTGAGAGGCAAGTGTTTCGTGGTACGTGTGCACCATGGCGTGGCAAAGTTTGCGCCGAGTCCGGGAACCGCAGGTCGTAAGGACAAATCCATTTTCGAGTTTCGTTGGATTACTAGCGAACAAGGAATTTCCTAGATCACCAATACGATCTCCAGGTCAGGGGACCCTCTACCGAATGCCTGTAGCCCTACATACACGTATATGTGTAAGCCTGATACCGACTCTCCCCCTATACGTGTATATATTTCTCATAGGAAGGGTTAGCAACGCCACAAATCAATGGTGTCCAAAGTTTAACGTTGCCCAAGGCGTGTTACACGCGGCAGCGTGTAATTAACCTTTAACCTGTGCACCGACAACGACTTTATAACATCCTGGAGTGTACATCCGGCGATGCCAACCCACGTACTCCTGCAGTCCGCTATGCCACAACGCTGCAGACTAATTACAACCAACTGGAGACAGAGAATGAGAGCCGTGTGCCACGAAGAGCGACGATGCCAGAGTGAACACCATACGGGACTGGAAACCGTGATGGCATTAGGAGTATCGAGCAAACAGCTGCTTCTTGCACCAATCAAGACTCACATCTGGACCTGTTTCGTGAACGATCAAGATATGGATAAACGCGTATGTCTACCCCATAGCTGCAGTGGTCTGGACATAGGACAATTTCGCAACGATCGCAGGTATTCCGGCTACCATGGACGACCGACCCGGACAATTCCTAGCCAATTTCTGGCGATCGCTTCGATCCTCGAACGTGCTATTCCGCCCCGAAACGCACCGTTTCGCGAGTACTTTCGTTGATCGGATCGTACCGTTTGGTCAGAATGACTCGATCTCACGTCCCGCGACCCGTTTTAATTTCGACGGATCTCTGGAGTGCCGTGCAAACGGCAACGCTTCACGCGGAACGCGATAAAATGGCAAACGGTTCGCTGGGAATAGCGAGGTCGTAGGTGATGTTAGAGCGGCTAAAACGCGAACACGCGAATTTTTAATCAACTGGAAGATAGATGTGCAGACAGATATCTTGTTTGTCGCGAGAGTAACTTGATCCTATCGCTACTTAACTAATTTTCCAATTCTTCTTTTAAACTTTTGGTGCAGTATGCTAGATTGTTTCGTAAGCTTTATCGTTTTCTTTCTGGAAGTTCGACTATCGAAAATTTAATGAAATCAAAGGAAGGCGTTAATGAATTGGAATTTTATTTATAAAGAATGGAAGAAGACGAAACTATGGCATTGCACTTTCAAGCTAATTCGGTAAAGAGCGATTACTAAAATATTTTAACGAGTAAACAATATATATATAGAAATATATGTGAAATACATTCTTCCGTGATTTTATTATAGATATATTCATTACGTATCTCATCGTTTTAATGAAATATTTTTAATACACATTGACTTTAGTAGTAAACCAATTCGGAATAAACAGCTAGCTATACGTGCTATAAAGAAATCTCGCCATATGTCAAATTATGAGCACAATAATTATCCTAAATAAGCTGAATTCTCTCTATCTTTCTCAATACTTCCTAGTTATCGAACCAAACCTAATCAAATTATACAATAATAAACAAAAAGTTTCTCACTCTTATAAGAAACACTCTAAAACTAGCAAAATTATTCGCCCTTTAAACTATCTCTATCCGTCTAACAGAATTCAAAAACCGATCACGCTAGAATTTTCAATCTCTCCAAACAGCAGACTGGCTAGCATAAAAGCGCCCGAATAATAGAGAAAGCGGTGGCAATCCTTGTCACTTGGATTTAATGCTGACTGTAAAACGGCAGACACTTCTCTCTTTGCTAAAAGGGAATCGCGTTAGGAGAAAATCCCTTGAACGTCTCTTTGGAAGCATAAGTCGAATAGAGCGAAGAGCGCATTCCTTAAACCGAAAGTTTATCAGGGAATTTGAACGGTGGTCAGGCGGTTGCCGCCCTTGCCGTGGTCCTTGCTTTATCCATGGTTTGGCCCGGATGAAAGAGGGGTGCAAAATATTCGAGCAATTTGGTGACACTGCCAAGCGTCCGGTCGGCTCTTTTTATCCCTGGTGTTAGCTGGCTTAGTTTTATCGTGGCCGCATTATCCTTCCTTTCCCCTGTTCTATTCCGTTCCCTCGTCCATGCCGGTGTTTTCATCCCGCGATCTTTCTCCCTCTATCTACGTTCTCCATTCGACTATCCTTTCTCATACCAAGCCAACCGAACCAGCTACATTCTGGCTCTTACCTATTCTGGATTAATGCCAGTGGTCTTTCCGACTGCGAATTTTCCTTCCCAACCCTTTCGAAGTCGACGTTGTGCTACACTACCGTTCATAAGTATTTGGACACTCTCAAATTATTGCAAGTGCATAATATATACATCGGATGAAACTCTTTAATCGAATTTTTCCTCCTGACTTTATCTCAGGTAAGCGTATACGGTTAATAGATGTCGAGGAAAATAATAATTAATACGGAGATCGAGAAATAATTAATACGAATATTTTGTACCTCTTACAGCAAGATAATTTTTAAATTCAGTACATTCGTGTACATATAATTGTCTTTTTATTCGGTTTTCGAGTTGAACACGCACGTATTGGTCCACCATCTCTACAATTTTAAAAATATTCTCTCTGATAATACTAAAATATTCAAAGTATTAAAATGTTGCTCGTCTTAATAGAGAACTGACATTATACAATTTTTCATACAATTGCACTTATTTCTTATTAAACAAGGTCATCGAATAACTTGTAATTCTTGAAAAAAAGAACTCAATATGTAATTCTAATTTTAAACCAAACTTGTTACTACTGTCGATGGATGTTCACTAATACTGCTAACTTCTGATTAGTAAAATTTCACTAATGGTATTTGTCCCATTGTGCAAGGGGACCCTGTTGTCCAAATACTTGCAGAAGGTAGTGTACCTACCCTTTCAGCGCACCTCCACTTCAACGTTCCCCCTCCTATCAAACGCTTGATCTCTTCAACCGTCTCTTTCTCCGTTCGAGAAATTGCTTCCCTCTTTCCCTTTGATGATCCCAGTCTCTCTCGTTCGTCGGTAACCCCTTCTGTTTTCTGCTTCACGACAGATTCGTTGGTGTACAAACGTAGAGGGATGCAAACGCTCGCGGTCGTCTACGACGAAGAATCACGAAGTGGAGCGTTGCTGGTGCGGCTGCCGCGTGTATATTCGTCGTGCTCGGTTTACCCTTCTAAGTCGAATCCCCGAGCTCAGAGCTCGTCGCCTCCGGAACACCTCGGGGGAACGTTACAGGTTGCCGGAGCACACACTTATCACGATGGTGCATTCAAACGCCACCCCTGGTGCGCGCGAACGCGCACGAATACGTGTATAGAAATAGTTTACGGGGACAGGCGTAATTGAATCGTTCTTTCCCCGCTGTTATGTTCTCTCGCTGATCAAAGGCGTGGCATCGCTGACATACTTGTGTTCGCCCGTGACATCCGGGCAAAGTGTCACCGTGTTTAACGCTTTTCATTCCTTAAACGGAATACTTTCGAGCGATTGTCTGGCAATTTCTTTATCTTTGTTGTATCTTCTCCCTCGGGTGGGTAAAAGTAGTGACGATAGAAACGATCGTTGGGAGTTTAAATATTGGTACTTCAATTTGTTTGGAGAGATATTAGTTTGCACAAGATTTAATACTACGAGTGTTTATATGCGTAAAGTAAACTCTATCTTGCATCACGAGCGATCTCTTAGAAGTGACATTGAAGTTAATTGGTTTGTGTTTCTTGTTAATTCGTTCATTTTATTTTCTTTTATCGCATTTACCATGTTTTCCGTAAATACGTCGTCGTTCGGTAATGTTTCACCTTTAACACTCCGATTTTGCATTATTTTTATATCATCGAAACGTTGTACACAATTTGTACTCAGAAAGTTAAATTAATATTGAAATTGAGTCGGAGTTGAATTTGAACTTCAATCCTGTAATTTATCTGTGTTAAATTTAATCCATTATTGAGAATGTGCTTTGATACTGTAACGTAAGAGGTCAATAACGGTATGTGAGACATTATTAATGCAGAAACATATGAACTAGCTGTTTGGTGGTTTCATAATTCCGAGAAAATAATTAATATTCATCCACACACGATGCAGAGTATGTATTAATTTAAATCTCGGATAGTATATGAATTATAATATGAATTGTACTTCGACTGGATATAATACTAAATAATATAATTGTCTAAATTTATTTATTTCTTCCTCGTTTCTTCTTTGAAACTACCAATAGTATAAATATACTGTTTTATATTGTAAAAGACTTTCACTAGCACTGTCAAGAATCAATTGCAACGGTAAAGCTTTCATAATCATTTGCATATGAACAAGTATATTATATAACAAGTGAAATATGAATGAGTTTATATCGCATACGAAATAAATAGAACAATCGAACAACAGTAAAGCACGCTATTATTTTTCCATTGCGAAAAATCACACGGTAATATCACGTTCTAGGGTCACGTAATGCTATAGAACTGAAGAAAAATTCAGGAGATTTTAGTTTCGACAGTTAAGAGTTACAAACCGTTGGCAATACCTTCGACATGCAATGTATATACGTGTTCGTAAGTAGATTGTAGCCCCTGGTACAAATGGATCGATGTTTCTATTCGCAATCGAATCTGAAACCCGCTGTTTCTCTGGATGTCGGGCGCGACCGCTTTATCTCTTTAAGTTGTGCATCGGGTGTATTCTCCCTAAACGCACGTCGGGACTGATTTAAAGAGACAAATACCTGCACTATCACTAAATTTGTAGTCTCCGTTTACTTCGACAGACTCGTCTTAATTGGCCCCGGTGATCTTTATCAGACACTCCAGCGGCGTTCAAGTAGGAGGTTGGTCTTGCACTTGCTCTTGGTTAAAAAGATACCGATCTACGGAGAACGTGAGACGATAGAACTTTAGAGAGAAAGTTGAAGCTATTATGCATTGTTCCACTCTTATAGATTTTTATCTTTCGTCACAGTTCGAAATGGTATGAGGAATGATTATAATGATAAAGTAAATACTACACCTCCCCGCAAGGATATATGCAATTAATACAAGCATATCTCCCATTCGGAATCGTTAAGTTTCACCATATAAAATGTATTCATGTAAATATAAAAGCGTAAAATAAACACATAATTCAGGAATATATTAGCGAGATATTTAACGAAGACAGACTTAATTAACAGTATGCTATAACATCGTTCTCTATCCATGACCACATTAAACATCATCTCTAATCCCATTTACACGCGACAATATTATGATAAAATTCCGACTTAACGAAAAACGTAACGCAAAGTATCCATCGTTCAACACACCTGACAATCACTAAGATGACAGACATTCGATCAGCATTAAACGACAAAGGCACGAATCCGTCGAACACACGAGACTGGAAGAAGCTTCGTGTACAATGAAGCACAATTGTGTCCTTCTCATCTCCGAAAGACCCTTCGATAGGTGTACGTCGTAAAACACGCTGATCCGTGGAACAAAAATTCCTGAGGGAGAGAGACGACAACGGCATTCATTTTAAACCTCTCTGTCGCAGTACTGCGGGTGGTATAGAATCCGCGGCTAAATCCCGGCGGGTCGGCGCGCGTTTATGTCTCGAAAGCTTTTTTTAGTATCCACCTATATGGAAGAGCGTGTGCCGACAGGCACTTTATTTCCTTGATTTCCCGCACTTTTCATTCGGCCCGGGATGGGGATAACGGCCGTTACGGCACCGACGTGCCGCGTGGAACACGAACCGATCCATTCACATGCTCTGCTCGTGCGTTCTCGCATCGTGCAGTCTTTTCTAAAGATCGAGTAAATTGTTAAGTGCGCCAGCAGTCGACCTGAATGCGTTTCTATGCGAGGGGAAAACTGAACGCGCCGTGCCGAATTACGATGTTTAGCCGGTAGCGGCCAAAGAAAAAGAGTGCACGCGTGAAAAACGCTGCCGAAAATGAACGAGGGAGTGAGCTAACGCTCTCTTGGAAACAGCCTGGTGAAAGATCGTGATAAATAATGCCTCGAGAAAATCATCCCTTTCGTTCCAACTTCATTTTTCGTGAACCGAAACTTTCGTTGAAACGTTAGCTTCCTTTAGTTCGTGTTTAGCAAAATCCTGATTTGCTTTCGTACCAAGGGTGGAGGATTCGTCGGGACGTTTCACGGGTTGAACGGAGTCGTGAATATATTTGATATATCGAGTGAAAAGCTGGCGTAGCTTGTGGGCTGTAAGAAGTATTCGGAATAATGAGCGGTCTCAAGTAGTTGGTTTTAATTTGAATGCGTTTTGCGAAATGTTGGAGTTTCCGGACTTTTCGGGAATTCGGCAGTATGATGCGAGTCTTTTTTCATTACTGAACTGATCGTATTATCGAGTGCTAATGAATTTTCTTGCGTAATAATGCCATACTTGGTGACGCAATATTATTCGGAATATCTGTTTTGTTTATTACAAGATTTATAAATGAATCTTATAACGAATTGTGAATTTGTAACGATTTTTTGCGCAAGTGAAATCTATGATACACAACTTGTCATTTGATAATCTTCCAATATCTATCTATTTAATATTTTCGATTTGGATATGAAACATCAGTTGCTGAACAAGTTCATCCATTTCAAATAAATCACCTAATTTTGATAAACGAAAACTGGAAAAATTCGAGACTCGTTTCAGCTTCAAGAACTAACTAATTACTAAAGAATAATCCATTTCAAAAAAAAAAAAAAAAAGAAATGAAGTAAAAAGAAAGATAATTGGGTCATTCCATATGAAAGAGATAAAAATTTCAAATAAAATTCCCAAGACTCGAAAAAAGTGTGCGCTAAGAAATATTCCGAGTAGATTTTCATGCACAAATTCGCATCGACTAAAACTCCTTCATATAAACTAACGAGTCTCTTTCTCTGTGGAAATGTACAAACCGACAATTGGCTGTACTAATTAAGGAATGATACAACGCGAAGCTATAGATATAACAGTGGATAGAGGCCATATTGCAGAAATTATTACAGGGTAATCACCTACGCACAACAGAGAACCTCTAATTACAACGGCCATTGTTGGACTTTCGAAGTCATTGCGAGAAATGGCGGCTCGAGCGATTCCTAAGCGCTTTTGTCGCCTCGTAAATCCCTGCTCGTGAAATATTCCGGCTATAATTGGCTGTAACTTTTTTTTATATATGGTCACCGAATTATATCAGGGATCATGGAAATTATTCCCAACGGACCTCGTGCGCGTTATGCAATTCAGTCGACAAAGGATGAGGGAGAGAAAGAGAGCTGGTTCTCCCTCCCTGCAATTGCCACTACAAACACCAATTCACCTACGAGGACCATTACATTAGAATACATAGAATCGCGGGAAATTACCTGCTAACACGCATACGCGAAACTTTGCACGAAACTCTAACGAGATTCAAAATCTCTCTGTAGGGCATTTCGCTTGTGTTATTCGTTTAAAATATTAAAAATTGACGTGTGTATGAAATAATCAATTTTTCAGATACGATGAGCACAGAAAAATAATATGAGAAAAACAAGTATATATATATATATATATTGTTCCATCGACTGTACGGAAATAGAACAGACCAGCGTGAAACTGTTAGAACCACGAATGAAGAACTGAGAAGAAAGTACGGCGATACATATATAAAAATATGAACTCCAAGAATATGGCAGCATCGCGATATACCTGTCACGAAATAATTTTTCAACCAACACATAATTTAGAAGTTATTCAGGCAGATACGAGTTAGAAAGTTCAGTCAGTACGATCACGCAATACATGTACGATAGATATTTCTTTATTTGAAGGCTTTCCTAGAACATGTACAAGGTGTATTATCACATACTAAAAGTCAATTATTTCGTATATCGTGTTTACTTTTCGTTGCCGGACGAAATTTTAATTTAGAGAGACCGTTTACCTTCGTTAGTACTTGGCTGCAAATTTTTCCTAGAGAAAAACGGCTAGCATAGCAGCTGCATGATATTGAAGTGAAAGATATAGAATTCTTTAGTAGCTGTATGTTAGAAGAAACTGAGCAAGCTTTCGCTTGAATTCCCCGCTTAAAAGTTAAATGCGTAATTAGACAGCGTGTTTCAATTACCCGGCTAGTCCTGCTGTTTTAACCACTGCTGCCACTTACTTAAAGTGACGTGTATGGCGGAAAAATATTTTTCGAGCTTTTCATTTTTACGCACAAGTAGAATTATTTGAACTTCTTTAAATAGGATCGTTTCCCATTTAGCGAAGAAATATGATTTCTATCTCTCGCAATTTAACTACTTTTCTAATTTGTTCTCTGCTGACTCTAGTGTTATCTCTTCCTATTTTGATATCTTAATTTAATGATGAAAATGTTTGTAGCTGATTGTAGTTGCTTAAAGTTTTGTTTTTCACTAACGACATATTTTTTAAATAGAATGCGCACACTTTGACAAACACAAACATTTGTTTAAAGTACGGTAGCTGCGAAAATTTTCCATTTCCAAAAATGGCTTTCTATTATAAAGTTCACACAGATGCAGTATTGTCTGTCTATTTCATATTTTATTTTTCGATTTGAATAACGTACGTGTCACAGCAGTCATTATATTTGCCTCGAAGACAGAGTATGGATAGTCTTCCTCGATGCTTCGTATCTTATCGGAAATTTTTTATAAAGAACTCCTACTTTTATATAAAATTTAGGAAAACTTTATTAATCATAAAAGTCTCCATAATTTACTCCATAAATTTGAAGTGTTATAGAAATAATTAGACGCAGCGATATATGTTGGCATCAAATTATGTATTACGTGAACACAGACACATGTTTCATGCATACGAACGTTTCGTCATACATTATTCTCTTTGACAGGATACATATATATTTATAACTATACGCGTACACATATACTTGTGAAGGAATTTCTGAATAAAAATGTTTCCTACAGATTTGTTTCGTCAACTACATGAAATATATACTACGTCAAGCGGAGGTAATTGATGAGTTGTAAGAAAAGTAGTATCGTCACGCTAGTGGTTATTTCATAATACAAAAATTTAAATAAATTTAAATAATATCTCAGGGCAAGTATCATTTCAAATAAGGATAAAAAGTGCCAAACAGTGAATGTCCGTATCAACCCATTTATCGTCTCAATTTTTTAAATAACTGGAAAGTTAGCTTGATTAAACATCAAATAAATCATTAAACCTTTAAAACAAATAATTTGGAGTTCTGAATACAGTATTTCGCACATATTACATCAGAAATAATAAAATCGAATTATTTTATAATCATATTCAATCATATTCAAACAAGTACTGTATTCGCGACATAATAGACATAATAGAATCAGAAATTGTTGTAAAAAATATTCCTTCAAATAACACATAAAATAAGATGCAAAATAATGAAATAATTCAAAGAAAATCATTCGTATATTCAAATCCATAAAACGTTATATTATTTATACAATCGTTCTTATCTACATTCAGGTATAAATGAAGTTTTCATCTCTACTTAGAACCATTTAAATTTGGATTTACTTAAATCATTATTTTCAAAATACTGTATTTAAATAATACTCGGCTCACTGCTTCTAAAATATAATGGATTTTGTAATCACGAAGTAATAACAAAAGTGCATTCATTGATCGGTGCGCGCCTGCTTGAAAGACTTCATTCCAGAAAGTAGCTCATTTAAATATTCGAGTGCTCAGATTTCTTGACATGATACTAGAGGGGCGCAGATCCGAGCGATTTACAATCCTGTTTCCCTATCCCAAGGGATAAAGCAGTCTCTGGTAATCCCCTCTCCGGTTAAAAAAATGACACATAAACCCTCTCCAATCAAATATAAGTAGAACGATTTACAAACTTGGCCATAGTCGTGTTAAACGTTTATGAAATCTCCATCTTTAATACACGATATACATCCGTCGTTCGCTGTTAAATTCCTGTTAAGTTCCATCTATGAAACTTCACGAGAATTAATACATGATACCGTCTGCATATCGAGTTTACATGACTTCATTTCAATTGATGCTTGTCTATAGTGCTAGTTTCAGATTACTTAGTTTCGGAAGTCAAGTTGCATAAGTTTTCATTGAAACATTCGAATTACATGACTTTGCACTAGAAATCAAGCTGCGTTCAAACGAATTTCCACTCGAACAAATCTGTAACTGTAGTAATATGTGCCTGGTTAAAGATTTGATTGTTCGTGCGATTGTGTAAGGGGTGAAGTTTCATGTTGTGCAATATTGTACGACAGACAAGGAGAAAGCTTCGTCTTGGAAGAAAGTTATTTACAATACTAAATATTTACTAGCATTTAACATCACTAAAGTTAAATTTCATGAGCTAGTAAGTTATATGAGCTTCTCAGAAATCAAACTGACTAACTTCGTTCTTTCTAAGTTTCTCAATTTTATTATCTAGACATGTGATCAGTATATTGAACTCCTCAAAGAAACAAATTCTTTACCTCCATAAGTTTCTTTATTGCGAGAAAATGACATTATTTATAGCGTATATACCAAATAAATTCCTGAAAAATTGTAACGTTCAACACGTTTTTTTCTTTACTTTCCAATTTTTAGAGTTGATCAATATGGCTTCGGGAAAATTAATAAATGCATATTGTACATTTTCTTAAAAAAATCAATTTTTAACGCGATGTACTTTTCAATTATAACAGTGAAGAAGCCTATCAGTGCGGGTTTGTAGTAATTTTAATAATTAGTAGCACGATTTGGATTTTTAGAAAACAAATTCCAATCTCGTATTGATTCGAAATTGAACGAAAACCAGCGTCTGATAAAACGAACATGTACTTCTATATTGCATAACGAAAAATTGAAATAATGTTGCAGCAGTGGCACGAAATATCTCGCCGAGCAAGTGACAGATTTTTCTTCAATTGTTCATGGTATAATCCATTCTCTGCGACACAATACTCCGTGATTTGAGGGACATTTCCGTTCTTCGCTGACGTTCCTAAATGATTCCGTCCTTGTTCGTCCACGTATTTATCAACTTTCAATGATACACAAATATAACATTATGCGATAACGTAGCGTTTACGTTGATAAAAGCAGAAAAAGAACTCCTTTTACTTCCAGACAATAGCAATATGTAGTAACATTATGGAATTTCAAGAAACAATACGTTAGAAAATCTAAATGCGTTTCAGTTTGAAGAATTCGTTACAGAAACAATAATATCACTTGTGCTTTTCCTCCAATTATAAGCAATGATTTCATTGTTCAAGTTCTTTACAATTGAAAATACTCTACAAATGCTGAAGCTTTTAAGACTTTCCGCTAGATTGTGGAAGTGAAATAAAAATTCAAATTACTCTCACAAACGAGTATTCTATAGTTGGACGTTAAATCGAAGATTCAAATGTGCTTTCTTTTATTTGGAACATTTTGATCAGGACCGAAACGACGAAACTTAAAGCTCGAATCAATTTTGCTTCGAGGATACTCCCGTTCCACGATCGAGTATGTCGTTTGTCTTCCCAGCGTGATTAACTTACGCGTAAGTGAAAAATGGAAGTGGAACGCCATAATTCACGTTGATTCCCCATATTTGAATTTTAAATTCGTCTGGCTGTATTCGCGGTAAATATAGAGCCAAATGTAGACGAGGAGCGCTTATGGTGGTAAATTACTTATCTGAGATACGTCATCGGAGATTGCATTTGCCCTGGCGAAGTAACGCGTTTTCGTATTTCCATCTGCGTGAGTCAAGTATCGAATAAACATTTATGCTCCTTTTCTCCTCGCGCCGACGAATCCCACGGATGCAAACTTTTACACCATATTTCATCGTGTAAAATTTCAATTTTCGGTCAACCCAACGCGTTCGTGCGCTTCTTGAATAATAAAATTTGTTTGAATCGATGCTAATCATATTTATATAACTCGTCATTTTTTAGTTTAAAATTATAATGTTGAATCTTACTCGTTAAGAACTCTTTAAAGTTTGCGCAATAAATAGTCAATCTTGCAACGATCATTGAATTTTTAAAGAAGTTCTACAATCTTGAAGAAAGTTCTTTCTTGTAAGTTACATTGATCATTCGAAGATCAATCATGTTTTAGTCAGAATCGCCCGTCTACATATATATGCAAATGCGATCTTACGAAAATCATCTATCCTCATAAATTACCACCATAACAATGGGCCCGAATATATCAACGCCACATTAATTACGGGTTGGATGGACTTCTGAATTAGGTCAAATATTACACAACGGAACAAATTTACTTGAAAATACTATTTGGAATCTACACTGCATTATATTAGGAAGAAATGTACGAAACTATTATCAAAATCCGAAAGAAGTAAATAGTTTATGGTGAAAATAAAAATTGAACATAAAACTGAATTAGTTTGAAAGAAATTAATATTTTCCTTTCATTGTCATTTACTATTTTATTCTTCACATCTATTATAGCAATATATGTATAATCCTAAAAATCGTGACCTAAGAATATAAGAAAATAATCCATTGTAATTGAACTTTGTCCGATAATGTATGATTTACAATATTCCACGAGAAACAATCTCTCCATAGAGACTTAAATTACTGCAATAAAAAAAAGAGACTTCGAGTAGGCAAAATGCCTCATAGCTCTCAAAATAGTTTCTCAATTCTCTTCACCCTGTTTCAAAAATTTTTCCGCAAGCCTCGACACGTATAATCATCACCTTACCCCTTTATCCTCCATCCAATTCCTACACCCTACATCTAGTATACTGGAAACATCACAGTATTCTTTGGTCGCGGAGAATTCCTATTTTTCGTAAACAAACAGCGAGAACCAGTTCTGTACACACCTTCGCGTGGCTCTTTTTTCGCCGGACATGGTGTGAAAGGAGAGGAGCGGTGGCCGCAGTGCACGATGGCGCGTTCATTCGTACAGATAAATTTTCGGCCTGGCCAGGGATACACACGAGGACGGCTTCGTTTTGTGGAGCGTAATTGCCGCAACCGAAATCGATGAATATTTCAGCATATACTGTGTAGCGTGCTTGCACCTCCACGCCTGATGGTATTCGCGCACACGTGCCGTGTCCTCTCATTCCCTCCTCGTCATTTCCCATCCTCTCTAACTCTCGTGGCCTCTTCAGTTTCCTCTATTAGTCTCTACCCCACCACCTATCCCTATCTCTTCCTCTCTCTTCTACAGATTCTACTCCCCTCCCCCGCCACCATCACCACCGAGACTACGAATATGTTTATTCATGCAGTTATTTATTAGTTCGGGCAATTAGCATTAATTAGCGCAATCTGGCACCGGGTACCATCCCCCAGCTCCGATTCTCGGCACACCGCGACGGATATAATAGCGTTGTGCGGTCGCGATGTTTTAGAGGAAGCGGAACGACGACAGGGCTCGTTGCATCGCCGTGTCGCGGCTCGTGCATTTTGCCTTTCGCTTACGCGTGTGCACACCTTGGACAAGCTTCGGCCACGTTCTTTGTGCAATTAGGCGGTCGTCGTTTTGCGGATTACCCGCAAGCGTTTTAGCGCGCACGACGGCAAATGTACAGTATGGTTAATGTTACGTTCGTTTATGTATGGATTAGTGTTTTTGCTCGGAATTGGGCCAGTGGGTGATATGCGGCTCGAAATTCTGCTTTGTTTTTGACGTTGACGCGCACCGTGCGTGGTTTCGTGGTATTTACGTCCAACTGAAGAGAATATGACTTTAAATTGATCGTACACTCTGCAATTTAGGTAAATTGGAAAATTTGATTACAAATTCTAATAAGATTTTCGATAAGACCCCTTCGGAATCAATAGCTTACTCGTTGCAAAAATTGTCGAAGTCAAATTTAATGGTTACAGCTGTGTACACGTAAGGGTCTGAAGTGGCTTCCAGAGTTATTAAATTACTTTCTAATCTGCTGATTTCTAATCTGCTGTAGATTAATCCCTTAAAGACTACATAATCAAATAGTACGAATTCTACACATACGATTATTTATTATTTATAAAAGAATAGAGGAAAAAATATGTAAATGTCGCAAACAAATTTTGGAGCCATTATAAGAGATTTTTATTCCAAAAAAAATATTTCGTGAAATTTAAACCTCATAAACTCTTCTATTTCAAATCTATGTTTGTAGATATAACTTCAACCACAAGTTTTCCTTTTATACGGATAGCAAATATTCCTCTGCGGTACAATTCTATTGAATGAAGGAAGAAGGGCGAGAAGCCTGAAAAGCTGTCAAGATACAAGTGAAAACTGAAAGTCACCATTCCTGATCCTCTCAAGTCGTATCGGTTGAACCTTTCGAAATATTAGCATAAACCCGATAAAGGTTTCTAGTATTACGAGGGAGTAAATTTCCTCGACCATTAATGGTTCTCCTCGATTTTCTTTGGCCATTATACGTTAGTCGATGACTGAGTGATATGTGAATCGCGAATTGACTAAATGATC
Source organism: Bombus confusus (assembly GCA_014737475.1). NCBI lineage: Eukaryota > Metazoa > Arthropoda > Insecta > Hymenoptera > Apidae > Bombus > Bombus confusus. Next base: position 1,570,030 of record JACXIV010000144.1, read on the forward strand.
GCATCTTTTATTTAAAGAAGAGAAGATAATTCATTCTATTCGGTAAATGCTTTCTCCTGAAAAAGGAGGTAACAAAAGATTCTAACTTACACTGATATATCTGTCCAATAAATTTCAAATTTACTATTGAATTCATATTCAATCCTAATTATTCCAATTTATATCTTTTTTGTAAATCAATAGTACGCTATCCGAGTGAATATACGTAGTACAATTTCAATTACTAAGAAAATATAATTTGAAAAATGGATGAAATCGTTAACAATAATTCACTATTATTTATTTATATCCGAACGTTTATAACTATATAAAGAGCAGCTATATTTGCTCGACAACATTGCAGGTTTTACTCTGAATGAAAAGATACTGAAGTGGAATTCTAAGTAGGTTTTCATTTAATACTACATTTGCCAACATTTTCAAACATATTTATAAGTATTTGGAATTACGTTAATGTTTTATTCTCCGATCTGCGTTCAATTATAAGGGACAACGTGTAAGGTTACGAAAATGTCTAAGGAAAATTACATAAACGAAAATATTGTTGCTAACACAATAGAAAGATTTTGTTTAGATCGAAGAACTTCGTCGAGAAAACTATACAGACGCTCCGATTAAACAGTATAATATAACTGAGAAACAGGTCGGTCAGTTGGAGTCTGTTGCAGTCAGTTAGAGTACGTGATAGTTTGTTAAAGACTCTGTTCAAGTTGTTCAAATTAGTTGAAGTTGTGCGAGTTGTTAACATCGATTGTGGTTGTTAGTTAAATCTTTAGTTGTATTGCAGTCTATTTTGACGAGTACACGACAACAAATATCCTCTTATCTGAAATAACTTCCTTGAATTACAATCTAACTACTATTTCCTTATATACTTCCAAAATTCAATTATTTTTATAAATAATTCGCCAGAAATGATTAAAATTTTAATTAGGTGATACAAAATTACTGTATGAGACGTTTTCGCAATAAAATATTTATACGAGGATCTGTTACGTGTACTGAAACTTCCTACATAATTGTTTCACACAGCGTGCAGTATTTAACTCTTCTTGTCTGGCCACACTCGTGCTCATCTAACTCTACACTCAGGCTAACTCATACTACTGATTCACGACGTATTAGAAAATCTCTAAAATCTTTCATTATATTTGTGCCTTATATTCATTTGCATTATATTGTGCATTATATTCACCGTGCTTATTTTAATGAAGCCTCTTCGCATTACAAACACATTCATACAAGTTTCTACGAATCTAATTAATAACGAAAACATTTCAGCAGGTTTGAACATGATAAGGTCTCTGAAATATTGTATCATATCACTGACACGTTACCGTAGTTAAATCGTTATAGTAAAAATAAAAATATCGTAATCCAAGGAATGTTGACAATTATCACACATTAATAAACAGAAAAAAAAACAATTTTTAGGCGTCTTAATTCTTAGACCTAATTCCTAGCATCTTACGTTGACGAAACAATGCAAGATATTTAAAATAAATATAAATATTCAACTCCGTAGACTATATGACGAAATATTGAAAGTACCTGCCAATATTTTTCCATTTATGATATCGCAGATCGCACTAAACCTATCTGTCATCGTACGATATGTATTCCTTTTCTCTGAAATAATTGTCCCATCGGAAATAGATCACTGACCGATCGCACGCGCAGTCAAGCACATTGTGAAATCGGTCCTACCGTCAACGGGACTCGTCTAACAGAAGAAACGGAGGGGTTCAGGAAGCAAATCCGCCACATCAAACGGATCAAGTAGCTAGGTCGCCAGCCAATCTCCAATTATCGTCAACGGTGCAATCGGAGAAGTCTCCTTGACTCATGGCAAACGCAAGTAGCGTCCTTTAATCGGTTATCAAGCAGCCGGCCGCTCGTAAAGTTCATCCGGAAGTAGGATCGGGTCAGGTCAACGATCGTTCGGTGAGTTCTCACCGAGCGATCGAAATTTTCTCCGCGGGAAGAAAGCCTGCGCGCCCAGAATAATAGGCGTATCGATCACCCCAGGTCGATATGTAATTTACGAACGATTAAACGTGAATCGCGCGTCGATCGAACCGCGTCGATTAAGCTCGAATTTTAGAACGTTCCCGTGAACCGCGACCATGATGCATCACTGTGAAGTCGTGTCTATGTTCATTTTTAATTACTCGTTACGAATAAAAATAAATTTAAACAACCATTTTACGATAAAAAAGTTTGGAGTACAATTATAACGCACAATGGTCTAAAGTTGTAAAAGCTCGAATCCAGTTCATAGCGTTTTAATTTATACGCTGTTCATTATGAAGAAAGATTTTAGAATTATTTTTATTAGTAGAATTTGATTCTGATATTGTGTCTTTCTAGGAGAAAGTACTTTCCTTTCAAAGTACTCTCATATGACAATTGAGTGTCTGTCGTTTCGCGATATCAAGAAAAGAAGCGTGAAATGTAATTTAATCGACATGTATGACGATAATGTATGGACGTTGCGACGCTGTGTGCCAGAAGCAATACTTTATTTCTTAATCTGTGATGAAATTCTCTTCTGGTATCTGTAAATTCGATAATATTGGTTTCACCACGAGCTCGTCTATTTGTTATTCTATTTTGTTTCGTTCAAATATCATAAGTCTATTTTCTATTACTGTAATTTAGCACAAAGCTTAGCTTATCAACTAGCCAATAAGCAAAGTTATGTGGCATCGATTTTAGAAGCTACTCAATTTGTTATTTCATCATAAATTCCTCTATCTCCAGAAAAAAGAATTGTTGCAGCGAAGAATGGTCAGAGAAAACCTTTATTGCGATAACGCTAAATAGATGCTGTAGTCAATTCGTAGGAGTTCTACAGAATAATGTCATTTGTCAGCACGTTCGCGACTGGTTCTTTTATCGAGGTTCTAGCGCAGATAATCACAAGGTTTTACTATTAAGGCAAGAACCATTTTTTGAAGAATCATTTATTAGTAAAAATTTGGTCTAAGGATCTAATCGAAGAATTCGACATATTTGGTGTTAAGTATCATACTTTGTCTCTATTATTACTATAATTAATAAGTATACGTGTTTGGACTGAAAATTTGAAATTTAAATAATTGAAGTAAATACGAGAAATATTCCTTTCCTTAGAATGTTAATTATACTGCTGACCTAATTTCAGTCATGAGAAAACGTAATACATCAGTGACCATTAATGTGTTAGCAAGGTTCAATCAGGATTTTAATTAGCAGTAAGTAGAGCATAGCCTCTAATATGTTACATAAGTGCAACAGCCTGATCAATACTTTTCTGGTGGTTATGAGGCAGTTCTTAGAACCACTTTCCAAAGTATATATCCTATTATTCCAAGAAAAAGGGAATTATTTTCTTATTTTTCGTATTTATTCTTCAACTACGTGTATTAAAATAAAAATTCGGTAATTTATATCAATGAATGAAAGAATTTGTATGGAATCTGTATCGCCTATGAAGGATGATAAAATATTGAAAGAAAAGAACCTGTACTGTGTATAGTCTCTAGAAAAATGTGGAGAAATAGGAGTCCATATCGCATATGGAGGTTAGCAAAACACGAGGAACATGTATATACATAACCAGTAAATTATACCATGCTATCCGTACTACTATGTACTTACATATATAGGTTTAGGTTCGAGAGTTGCAGTGTCACGCGAATGGCACTGGTCGTGAGAATAAATAATTTCAACCGCATAATCACAAACCATATATAACCTCTGTATTGCATGTACGAGTAAATAATTTGCTGTTAGAATGCTGATGAAATACAATGGCCGAAAATAATAAGAACTTTATATATTCACCCACACAAGTCTACTGTGATATTTTTATATTAAAACAAAAATTAATTCAGTTCACTTTATACGTCGTAACAATTTCAATACAGGATCCCCTTATCCACTTATACTACTCCACCATGTCATCATACACAATGAAAACCATTCTATCTTTTATATTATTCTTAACCCATCGTTTATCTATCCTAACACTTTTCACCCCTTCCCTACCAATTTCATTACTACGCTTCTCCAACGAGGATTCCCCTCATAACCACAGGTTTAGTATAGCGAATAAACGAATGGACGAACGAATAAAGCGTTGTGTCCCAACGAGACTTTGAGTCATGCATGGGAACGCTGGCGGAAAGGTAATCGCTCGAACGTATCCCCCGAACGTTCCGAAGGTACGCAGGGACATTCGCCGAGTTTTATTACCCCTGTTTTTGTCAAGTCCCGTAGAGGACTGGGTCGTCGTTTCTTTCTCTTAGCAGTGATATTTTACCATGGTCAGAGGAGACTCGCCTCTTAAGCGTTCTGAACCCGTTGGCTGGATTCGTTTGGCGAAGAAGGAGTGAGAGAAAGAGAAAGAGAGAGAGAAAGAGAGAGTACGGGATAGTTACCCGCACTGCAGAATTGCCACTTTCCGCTTTCACCCCCCGCCATTTTACTCCCCTAATCCCAACGCCATAAATTAACCAGGACGGAAGTTCGATACGTTAGTCGCATTTGTCCACCGTACACCGAAATAAAGAGGAGCTCGCGTAATAATGCTCGTCCGCTATTCCCTACGCTCGATTATGCTAATGCGCGCTTACCTGACGCACCGAACGATCGAGTGTTCCGCGAATGTTTCGGGAAATTGCTTCTCGCTATTTGCCTCTTGTTTCGTCTCGTCTCCAAGTGTTGGAGCCGATATCACTCTAAACGAAAAGGAGTATAGGGATATAATTGGCTGATTGTGAAGTTATAGGTAACGGGATTTGGTAGGAATGTTTATATGGATGGCTTAGAAGTCAACCAGTATAAATCAGTTTTCACCATTTACACTCTTTATCGTTATCAAAACTTTCGATCGATGAAGAATTTTATCATTACAATAAATCTACTAATATAGTTGTTGTAATATAATTTTTTAACTGTTAATTAAAATTCTGACAAGGAAACCTACACTGATCGACTTTTGAGCCTTCCATATTGATTGGTTCGAAATTTGGGATACAAATGAAGTTACGGAGATGGCTAAAAATAAGATGAAGGTCAAGAATGATAAAATTGCGTCGGAGGCTTTATTTTCGAGAAAAAGCAATTTGAAAATTTCTAAAGAGTACGCGAAACTGCTGTATTTTTGACTGAATAGGAAAGACAGTCGACGAGAATTTATTTTATGTGCAAAAAAATAAATAAAAATTGTAAAATAAAATTTTATCGTTTAAGGCCACCAGTAGTATTTCTCTTTAATTAAAAAGTGTGAAATATATGTATACTGTATCTTTTATGAATCTTCGCAAACGTCATCCTCTGTATCAATGTTTTTCGAGCTTATGTCATTCGTTTTAAAACTTCTGTATTTTATAGATATTAAGATTGATACACTTTAATTTAGATGAGAAATAAATAGGAAAATTGTACTAAATTGGAAAACGTATAAATTTAAAGTGAATTTATAATTGATTAGTCACCCGATATTAATTCCTGCACTTGTTCTACGTCTATATTCCCTTGAATTGAAAAAAGTATTGTATTCGTGATTAAATAAGAAGAAATTTTCAATTCTAAGAGTGCTTCCAGACTATCAATATATATTGTCAATATTTTAAGGATCTCAACTAAAACGATCAATATGTACTGTCAATACGATATTGTAAACATTATACAATGATGTTGAGAACCTTGAAATATTCAGAATATTATTGATTATCAGAGGACACTAAATAATTATTACACGTATTGATACTTTACTGTCTCTCTCATAGAAGAATTATTTGTGACAACTTCAGTCGTATTTATATAGAATATAGTTTAACAGAAGGAGGTTTCAGAGAAGATATTTATAAAAGATAAATAAAAAAATTCGAACTAACCTAAATCTATCTTAATTTTGTTTATAATAAACACAAGGTCGTAACATGCAATCTCGTTTTAATTCAAGATGAAGGTTATGGTAACAATGGATGCGTAATATGATATGATTCTGGCGAACACGTTAAAACAATGAAATATGTAAATTCTTATAACAGGTTATATTGCATGCATTTTAATCTTAAAATGTTTGATTCATCAGGATATGCAAAACTCGCATCCATTGTAACTTTTACCTTGAAATACACTGGTAACAATTCTGTGTTTTTTAAACAAACCGTATCGTTATTTTTAGGAATTATATTCCCTTTTTTTTTTGCTAGTCACATATTACAAAGTATTAAAATTAAAATATGTCACGTAACGTCACTGATACGATTCGTGTTTTTGGAGTCAGATCACGAACACGATAATAAACGATATACTACGATAATAATTAAATATTGACTACAATTAATACACAAAAGAGTGCTAAAATATTTGAATTTGAAGAATTATCATCAGATTATAAAACTAAAAACACAGGATTATTTCTGGCAATTAATCTACTTTGTTACAGAAGTACCATACATATGTATATATATATATATACATACTTACATATGTATTTATTTGTTTCTGCAATGAAAATACGCTGTAGTCGATTCCGAAACTTAAAATAGACACTATAACACTGTACACATCATAACTCGATACATTTTACAAATAGAATACAAATTTATATTCGTTCCTTTCGCCTTACGCGACGCAATTATTTTCAAACAGCTTCGGTCGTTACGCACGTCACTACTGCCGGAAGTGATGCAAAACGCAACTCAGAAGTCGTTCGACACTACGCTAGTCAAAACAGCGGGTAACTGTGTATAATAGCGCAATTAGATAAACACGAAACAGAACTGGGCGTAGTGGAAGGGAGGAGAGGGGGAATGAAAGCCTCGTCGAATGGTTTCGTGTTGGTGCGATAGGTATGGATGAAAATTTCGTTGCTACCCGCCTAAATGAAATTTGTGCTGTGTTGTACAATCTCTAATTTAGTCGAGTCGAATGTTTGCTGTACCCTGAATACCACTACGCGGATTTGAAGGAAGTTTACATTTATGAAAGAATTCTACCGTGTAAAATTTCGAGCATCTCCTCTCCCATAACCTCGTTTGGTAAGTAGATATTAAATTCTTATTTCGTAGATCATATATGTATAAATGACGTTAACGTTGAAAATCGACTTTGGATTCTGATTGTACAGGTTATTTTGTAAATTATGACTAGAAATATTTTCATAATGCACTCATCGTCGACATATGTGTTTAAATTTTTATTGTAGAACTAGTAAATAGTAGTGGTAATGATAAACGTAGTACCTATAGTAGTAGCAAAATTTTATTAAACTATATTGGAATTTATATTGTAAGAGATGCTCACGTATAACAATTTTAATTTTGGACACGCATTTTTAATTAAATAGTAAAAACCCATTCTTTTCTTGATAGGCTTAGTAGCATTTAATATTTGAAAAGTAATATGTACTTCACATTTGTTTTGAAAACAGACCTCCATTTTGAGCTGTAATAAATTCAATCGATCTTGATATTAAGTGGAACTTATTATTCTTTTTCTGGATGATATATAAGTAAATAATACTAGTTTACTTATAGTAAGTAATATTTAAAAAGTGGAGAAATAAAATATAAAAATAATGAAACATAGATAAGAATCATAAATTAAAATATGTTACTTTTACAAATTAATTCAAGAGAAAATCCTTTACATACGAAAATTACTTTTTTAGGAAATTCTATTTTTATATTTATGAAAGTACACAAAAATAGCTTTCCACGTCTCAATAACTTTATATTAACAAATAATTCTGAAGGTAATAATAAAATAATCACTTTCAATTTCAATGCATTTGTAGTTTGATCGTGACCCCGCGCTGTTCAATTCCATCGTATCGATTATACCGCTACGGTATCTAATATTAGCCCTGTCACTGCAGCAGTAACTGCCTGAAAAGTGAGGAAGCGATACAACAATTACTTTGCGTACATGCACGGTGAGTAGTAATAAGAGTTGTTTCAATTACTTTATTTCTAAAGATTAGTCGTTTCGTTGTTCCCAAAATTGCAAAATCTTTTAGTAAAATTTCATTATAAGATTTCGTTAATAAATAATCCAGATTTTCTAAAATTTTGCTTGTAATATTTGCAAGTTCTTAATACTGTAAAACAAGAGTGAAACATACTGTGAAGAAATTTACAATTCGTAAGATAGTGAAAAATATCGTTAGCTAAATACAATCGTGTCGGTAGAGTACAAAATTCAAACATCCAGAATGCTATAAAATGTTATTTCTAACTATTGCTTATGATAAAATTAACCCTTGTACATTAATGTACATTAATCGCGAATTTTATATCTCCATGAAATCCATTTGTGAATATTTCCAAATATGTATTTCTCTCTACGTTTATTCTCTCATATAAACCACAGTATGAAAAAAATTTAATAGCAAATAAAGAAGTTAACCTCGGTAGACTTGGAAGTATTCAGCAATAATAACGTGATACGATATAATTTTACATGAGAGAGAGAGAGAGAGAGAGAGAGAGAGAAACCTAAGGTAGAACTACGGTTGAAAGGAAGAGTTAAAATAGAATCACCAAAACGTACAAGTGGAATTACTCTGCTTTCAGACCGTTTTACAATTTTTTTCTTCTTATTCCTCATCTTTTGTATTTACCGAGTAAACTTTTAACGTTTGATGTGTAGTCTATTTCACGAGTGGAACTAAAATATATCCGTGATATGAAATAGTAAATGTCGATCGTGTGATTTATCGTCAAAGCGTTCGGGCTCTTGCTAGAGACTTATCTTTGGCACGCACTCCACCTCGTCTCAACGTTCATTTCATATTCGGTATCGATCCATTTCGATGAGCAATCGAACGAAGCAGCTTTGCCTTTGCGGACTTCTTCTTATTTATCGTAACGTGAGCGAAAATTAAAAAGCACTTTCCCTTGAAGGAAACACAAATTCACGATACTTTTTACTACTCAAAGCAGAGTGTCTACGAACATGTCAGTTTCCCTGAAGTGGAAAAAATATTTATAGCTTCAGAAAATATTAAAGGAAAAATGAGGATATTATATCGTTGTAGTTATACATTTTTGCTGATTGAATCATGATGATCTTGATTGATTTTGATGATTGAAATTCCGCTATTCAACGTTTGTGTGCAGAAATTAGTATTTTGTTATTATCAAGTCATTTTTCCTCCTTTAGTACCTACTCTTTTTATTCACAATTTTAAAGTTCCCTACATAATTTTGTTCTATTGATAACATTTGACCACATGATTTTTATGACAGTTGAAAAGTAAAGCAAGGTTTCAAAATTTTTCCAATATTCATTAAAATTTGTGAAGTTTTAGCATATCAAAGTGGAGAAGCTTGAAAGTTTCAGTAATACACGAGTCTCTGCTTCTTATTCAGTACAACTTCGGAAATTATCTTCTTGCATGGCATTCATATTCTAATCTTTTCTAGCAGAATATTTTTCAAGAACTGATGAATATGATGAATAGAGTATGAATTTTCGCACTTATAGGGACTTTAAAAATACGAAAACTGATAAGGTGTACGTAACATACAAAAATATAAAAAATATTCTAAGTAGTCCATACAATACGCAGTAATATTAGTAAATGCATTACATATTTAAGCTTAATTTCTTTAATGTTCGTACATCCACAATATAAATATTAATTAGCAATTTTTAAACCATTTTTTAAATTTTGTATTTTCCACAATTTAGTGAAAACGAAAGATTTTTATTTTAGATTAAAAAATAGCGAATTTTTATGTCAGTTGTAATTATGGACCATGAAGAGTATTTAATAATTTCAAATTAAAATTTGGAAACTTTTTGTTCATGGTATTTATGAACTGAAAATCTTGGCGGAAAAATGTAAAATAGAAATACGTACATAAAATACCCATCTTTTTAAAAATGTAAACAAGAAGCCTTTGCAAAAGCAAGAATTTTTACAATATTCAGTTTCAAATTAATATTCATTATTACAAAGTACAAATAGTAGTTTATAATTAATGTAGGAAGTTTGTTAATTCTTCTAACTTTTTCAATTTCAAGGAAGGTACATATCTACCACTTCAAGAAGTTTCCTAAACAAATTAATCGTTCGACTGTGAAAGTGACCGGACTTATCCCTAGCATATTTGAAATTTTTTAAAAGAAACCAACTAAAATAATGAAATAAAAGTTATTATTAGTAGTAGCTATAAAATTTATTTTCAAAAAATATTATTTTTGTTATCTTTCTTGACACTGTCTTTATATGGATACTAAAATTTTTACCAATATCAAGTAATTAGCATTGATTATTGGTCCTAGTCAATTACTGATAATAGCTGATGATAACTATCATTTACTACAATATTTATTAGTAAACTATAGATGTTCCTATATCAATAGGAAAATTTAACGATACTAAAATCCAGGATACGCATAGTATGCATATAAATATGTAAAATATTCAGAGTACCTATAGTATTCGTCGTAATATTTGGTAGTTAAGACAAATATCCGTCGCAGTTCTGTCTCTAATATTATTCGTAAAAATATAAATTTGCATATAGATTCGTAGTCTATTTATTTATCCATATTACGAAAAGTGTAAGTGATAACGCGTTACGTATTCGAATAAAGCAATTAATATTTCCAGTATGATATTCACACTTATTGAGTAATTAAGCTAATGATTAATAACGCGGACATGAAACATACAGCGTGTCTTCAATGTGATAGTGATTTAATGATATAGGTACTGATTATAATCCATCGTGTTAATGCGTTGTACGTCGAATTCGATTAACGCTTACGTTTTGTATCCAGCGAGAAGTTTGACTGTGTATCATGCAAATTGAAATATGCCGAAGAAATATTGATATGCCCATCAGTAGTACGCTTTGATCTGCAAAATAACGTGAAATGAAATTGCTAAAAGAGAGCTTTGATATGTGCGACGCGTACTGACCCATTGAATTAGCGTATTGAGCGGCAACTTGAATTCGATACAAGCGTAATTGATGCGAAGTATATTACAAAACATTGGCGATACAACGACCAACTTTCTCCAAATATCTTCGCTACGTAATTATTCCAATCTGACCCGTCAACAACTTCGATAAACAATGAAAAGTGAAAATCTCACACTGTTGCTCTAATTTCTCTTATCGACAGTAAGTGAATTGATTATCGGTATTTGCAACAATTATTTCTCATTTGAATGCAATGCTATTACAATGAATGTGTGTTTAGAGTAACAAAATGGGTCGTAATTGTAAATTTTAATCCACATTTGGGGCAAATCGTCCGTGATAATCGACATTCATGGTAATAAGCGTGAACGCATGTATCTCAATTAACAATTTTCCAGTGAACTTTTGCAGCAAACATCAGATCTACTATACAGTACTATTTTATGGTACAGCCTATAGACTTTACTTCTGTTATTTAGAAACAAAATTGCATTAAATCGATATTTATTATAGATATCATATCACCTGTAAATACAAACATACACTAAACAATTATTTAATTTTTAATAGATCTAAATGAAAATTTCTTAGAGCTTCCCACATTCGATTTACCTCGTATACATAGTTTCTTGATGTACTTATATCATGAATTTTTTCAAAAAATTATAACCCTTATAATTCGTCAAATCATAAAACTCACTCAATTCTTCGATTAAACATAAAGCTATAGAATTCAATTGTATCTAAAATTTAGCTTTCTACATTTTAAAGCAAAATCTTGATATAATTTGGATGTTAATTGTATTCGATCTCACGATGGCCCAAGGGTAGAATCCTCAAGAAAGATAGACAGAAGGGTAATTTTCCGGCTATCTCGAAAACTCGTCAGAAATATCGGATCATAAATCTCTGACCGGTACACATTGTTAAGTCAGCATTATTGTGGTCGACACGAGAGCGCGAGTTATTTCAACGCGACGGATCAATCAATATCCTGCCAGCAAGAGATCGTTCGCTTGATTTTAGGGGTTGAATGTCGCCTTGTGGCGTGTTGTATATTAATGACCGGTCTGCGCCGCACACAGCGTCCATACAATGGAATCCCGCGAACAATGCTGTGCATCGATTCAGATGACTCAATCGCGGTAGCCTAATTTCTCAACAAAGTGAAACTAATGTGCATTGCAAAGCGCCAGGAACAAGCTCCGCTATATTTTTCGCTGTGAGAATATGGCGACCGCTATTTAGGCTGACTGACAATGAATTATAAGGACGAGATATCGTGTTAATCACGAACAAGTTATTAATGTCGATGACTTGGAATTTGTAAGTTGTTCGTGGTTATTACGAGTAAGAGTTAGGACTATGTGGGTCAGGGAAAAATTATATATGCAAATGATATGTGAGATTGAGAAAACAAAATGTGATTAGTTATTATTAATTCTCTTCAATCTGAATTCTTTCTCGCTAATGAAAAATAGTTTTAACATGTATAATGACTTCCTACGCGGGAGACCGTAGAAAATTAAACAACTGTAGGGAAAAATAGCTCGAAATATGGTTTTTCAAATACATACTTACTACATACATGCCACATATATTCCATAATATAAATGCATTTCACGAAGGGCGTGCGTTTTCGAATTCAGTGATAATCTACAAGCAATTCAAATTCACGCATGGAAAAAGATGTGAAATCGTTGTTGCAATTTGAAAACTTGCATTTATGGCAACGAGGAGACACGTGGAATTTTCTGTGCCAAATGTCGAAAACGAATAGATATAACTTCGTTGAATGATTTTATCGGGAAAGAAAATTGGCCCGCAAGTGTATTCGAGTTGCAGTGAGAAGAATTTTTCATTATTTTAATTAAACAATTTTTTTCACCAAGAATATAATAGATCTAACACATTGTTCATTGCATAGAGCGTGTAACAATAAATTCACGAGACTATACGCTGGCTGGTTTATTTCTTATATCATCGTTTTAATGGTATTGTGAAGGAAACCAGTTGAAAACCACCGCGGTACATACTATCTACGGCGATCTTTACACCTGACTGTTTCTCACACTGCAATTTTCTTCGTTTAAACGACTTTCTCTATTATTTATGACGGAAACGATGATATTGTTAGCATGAGCTAGATTAATGTTACGGCCATTAAGATAGCAACTCGTTTTGTTCTAACAGAATCAAAGGCAACCTGTCCAAAGTGTCTCTTCTGTTAACAATTTTATTATGTATATGACAGTGTGATAAAAAGGAGCAATTCCGCGCTATTTTAACGTGTAAATATGAGATTATTCCCCGTACAATTAACTCACATATACAATAATGTAAAGAATTAATTTACACAGCGCTGTTTTTAAAAAGAAAAATGTATATACTTGCTTATCCATTTGATAATGTGTATAAAATGGTTTCATTTAATAATACTAGGATTCTCTTGTGCAATTGAACTCACATTAATAGTGAATGAATCGTTTTTATAACTTTCGAATCGCTAATACTAACAAATAATTTCCCTTGCATAGAAGTAACAAGTTTGCCGACAAAATAAATGCTACTAAAGAAGACAGTAAAATTTTAAAATATCAAATAATAAATTTGTGACAAATCACGAGTCAAATGACTGTTCCATTAGAAGTAAAATTGTGAAGACCATGTATTTATGCGTTAAAAATCGACTATACTGAATTGAATTGAAAAGTTACGAGTTCTAATCGATAACTTCTCTATTCAATATTTTTACACGTTAAATTATCGTATAAGAGTGCCCAGGTATATATTTCATAGTATCTAGTAAGATAAAACTTTTGCACGTGTGAACAAAAATATTTAATGTACAGAAGCGTAATCGACCGTGCGTGGCAAGTATACCCATGGCCGAAGTAGCAGCGAATGGATGAATGGTCGGAAATCGCTGTGCAAAAACCGATCCAGTACATCCACACGCGTGAACAAGCCGAAGCGATCCCCTATTTGAAGTGTATCCCCTATCTATCCCATCTATATAGCCGTGAAGACCTTGGGTTTCCTGCACAGCTTTACGACGAGAATTCAGAAGCCTCTTTCGCCACGCTTAAAAAACGTTCTTGCGTGTGGATCTTCCCCCAGATTTTCCGCATCTCGAGCACGCGTAAAAATTTGTCGGTTATGGTAGTAGAATACAAACCCCATGGCTGGCGCGTAACGCTTCGAGAAAAGTATCGGCGCACACCCTGTTTATTCGAGGTGAAAGCGAAGACGAAAATGGGTACAGGGCGCTTTATACGATAGCTTATTACCAACGAAGATGCCACACGCCCTGGAAAGTCTTGGAAATTTATAGCGACGATATAATGCGGGGACGCTCGCTAAAAGATGGTTTATCAGTGAGAATCTGCTAAGAGAAAAATATTCGCGTTAGTGCAATAACGCTCCACTGGAAATTGGTTTATTCGCAGACTTTAAGTCGCAATGGGACTGCTGCAACTCAGCAATTGTCCCCGTCCTCGCGAGATAAGATTGTTTCTTCGCGCAATCGGGGACGGAGCTCTCTCGTGAGATCAATAAGAACGAAGTCCAGATCGAGCTCTTTCGTAACGTGATACGTTATTAAAAAATACGAGGAATATATGATATTTGTTAACGTTACGATTACTCGTTGATAAGTGCGTGATACGTATATGTACGATTAAATAGTATTAATAGTAATGATAATACTGGTAATACTAGGTATTTAGTTGTACGAGTAGAAAACGAAACGAAGAAAATAATCCTACTTCCAAAACTCAATTACAATGGAATATGCTCGAAATGCATGTAGCCTATTTCCAATAATGACGCAGGAATAATGTACCGTAGAATATAATGGCTCTAGGAGGAATAGTATGTTGTATGCTAATTTTCTATAAAGCGTATTAAAATTAGACACAAGAGACGTATATTAGCATGAGCAGAACAATGTTCTATGAAAAACAGCAAATGGATATCGTTATACTAAATCGAACACACATATATATTTGTATGGATCCTCAATATACAATGAGTATTTTGTCTAAAACACACATATCGAATTTTGGTTATAAATAGGGCAAATCTTTTAAAATGTAAGCACCGAGCTTCTTTATTGTTCCTTTATTGTATAGCATGAAAATAAAAAATAGGATGATAAATCACGAACACCAAAATGTTCCGAACGAAGGTACACGCGATAAATAGTGAATGACGATCACAAATCTATATTAGATTTTTATGATTTCAGTATTTTAACGTTTAAAAAATATTTTGTACGAAGTTCTATTTGTTTCCACATTAGATAACAGGAACTAAAAGACTAAAAAGTAGTTATCATAATCGAACTAATTTTTCATTTTCTCTATCCCCTTCCTCGCTTAACTTACACAAAGTTTAGAATCCGCTATTCGAGCATAAAATCATTAAGAGTTACTCAACCAATCGTTCCAACAGACGATGTACGATGCTTGCACGTATTAAAAGTTGAAAAAGAACGGAGAGAAGAACAGCGCCGTGAAACTGTTCGGAAGATACATTCGGTTGCATTTGTTGGCCCCAAATTAAATGAGCGTCGTTACGACGCCAGCGATTTTTTGGCAGCCAGCGCGAACAGATTTCCGGTCTGCGGGGAAGTTGCTCGAATAAAGTAGAAAGGCAAAAGAGGGAGAGAAAAAGGGACGAAGAAAAAAGTGGAAGCTTCGCAGCCAGCCGCCTTCCCTTCTATTTCTTATTGTAAGGGGTAAGAGTAGCGACAGAGCCTCTGGATAACGGACAAAAGTTTCCTTGCTTCGCTTCGCCAAGGTTTCTCGCCTTTCCGAAAATTCGACGGTTTTATGGGGAGGGGGGCGGATAAATAATGCAGCGTGATATCGAGGGATAATCGCGCGTCGACTAGAGGAATCGAGCCAGCCCCCAGACACCAAAAGTGAGATATCCAGCGTAACAGTTCGTGTGTCTCGGCTAGTAGAGCGAGAACTTTGTCGAGGGATCCCATGGTAGATAATACCAAACGCAAACTAAGTTGTTCCTAACGAGGAGATGATATTTCCCGGGTCATTTACACGTAATGGTTCTTCAATAAATCAAATGAAACGTACATTTCGTAACTCTATGCAGCCGCTTTTACTACTGCTCCAATTCGATCTTCGGCTAAAAATAATTTCAAGGTAATTCAAGGGTAGAGCAATTTTTAATGTTCACAGTGGTAGGTAGCAGATTCTAAGGTTTTATAGAGTTATCGTTTCCCGACTGCATCTTTTGATTTAAGTAGCTCAAATCTTTAATATTTAGGCTGATAGAAAAAAGATTCTATGATTTTAAACGATTATAATTGTTTGATTGAATTTTTCCATACAAGTAGGTTGTACGTAGCACATAAAAAGTATTTGAATATGATAGAAAAAAGTTTTCAAGATTTCAGAAGCATATAGTTTTCGGTGAGAGAAGTAACGAGAGAAGTAAGATTTTTAAGCAACACAAAATATTATAATATCAATCTACCCTATATTGTGAGAATAGAAAGTCGGTCGATTGGGAATAGCAAGTAATCGAATTTCGAATGCGATGAATGAATGAGAGGATCGAGTGCTTGAGATTAGGGTGAAAGAACTGTGTATGGTCACCGAAGGTTTCGGGTGAACGTGACTGAATGTCTCCTGAAAATGTCTGTCTAATTGTCTGGATTGAATAAAAGAGACTGAGAGATAGAGAAAGAGAGAATGTGCGCGCGTTTTACGTAAATTTGTCGTTAAATAGTAATTATTGATTGTAGTTAATTTTTAAATCGCATTGGAAGTGAAGGTTTTATATCATTGAATTTTTTAAATATTTCTCTGTATTTTTATCTCTGTTTTTATATTTCTAATGACTGGAAATATTAATTGGAACACATTGGATAGAAATAGAAGAATCTAAAATTTATTGTTGAATTTATATCGTGGAAACACTTAAAGATGTATTCGTCAACGAAAAAAAATTTGTTTCACTCGATATCGGACGCGGAAGAAATATTCTAAAATACACATCGATCCACAGTTGGCAAATATCATTCTTAAATCGAAATGGAAAGAAGACATATCGAATATCGTTTGCTGGTATGAAAACAAACTTTCTTTTATATCAAGAAGATTGATTTTAAAACCGATGTTGATTAAATATTTTTCTTTTCATCGTACTATAACTCTTTCAAGTCTTAAATCTCATTTATCACTGCATATTTCTTTTTATACGTTATTTCCATCGAGAGATTAAACGAAGTACGGTCAAACAAGTCTGCAGAAATTTATTTCGCAGCAAACGTTGAGAGATGTTTTCAGGCACATTGAAAAGCCCGTGTAATTATTACATCTCACTGACCGACCGGCTCGTGGTGCAAATAAAAATACGCGTGTAAAACACGGAACAAATTATCCTAATTTACCGCTGGAAATAGCTGTACCATCAAACGTCTCTTTGTCGGTCCACGTTAAATATGTGTTCGAACGTGTTGCCATTACACGCATCGTTGGCGAAAAAAAAGAAAAAAAAAAAGACACACGAATAGATGCGCAACACTGGGTTATCCTGCGTCTCTGAAAGCCTGTTTCCGCTTGGTCCTCTTTGTGTCACGCCACGTCGTGTCACGAATTTCAAAAACTGTATCAAAACTTAACATTGCACTTTCGACTATTCCTTAACATTTGTCAATACATTTTTCTCGGCATTCACGATTTCATTCGTAAAAATCAAAAATTTGACAAAATTTGCGGTACTCGTTGAATTCTGCGTTGAGCACGTTCACATAACACGGAAGAGAAAAAGAACGCAATCGCAGTGTACTTCTATAACAGTCGTCTGTAACTTTGAGTAATCAAAGCTACGATCAATGCTACACAATGAAATTTTAAGAAATTCTAACAAAGTAATTTTTCTAATGATGGAAATCTTAAACCGCTTCTTTTTATGTTCTATATATTTTCTATAATATTGTATGTTAAGTTGTGATTTGACGGCGAATCATCTTTGCGGTGAAATACTGCTTCACGTTGTTTCACGTGATTAACTCTCAAGTGGTGTGATGCGGATCAAATCGCTGATGTATTATATTTTCTTCTACACGATGCACACTCCAACCAGAATATTCCACTTTTCACTAGTTTTCTCTTCGTTCTATATTTTATTATATCTGTGTTATTGTACCATGCAAGGACAATTATAATTAGCTAAGCATTTTATAAATCAATTTTTTATTTATTACGTATACGTCAACAATTTGACCGTTATCACACCGATTAAAGGTTATCACGTGAAACGATGCAAAGCAGCGATTCATAATATCGCAATGTGCGTATATTTCAGAAGCGACACAACTGAAATTAGCTTTTCAAGAAAACTATTTAGAAGCTCGCAACAAAAAATTATTTACCGAGCACGTAATATTGGTAAAAAGAATAAGCTTCAGGAAACAGTGGTCGAATATTATTTTCGTACTTTTCCATCCTTAACCCTTGAAGTTTCCCTATGACAATCTTTATATTCCTCCAACACAAGATCACTGAATTATTTCGGGTTGTGACACTTATGAAATATAAATGCGATACACGAAAAGGAAAAAAGAAGATCGATTTGACGTCTTCATCACCGCCCGCATCGAACGATCGCATTCCATGCACGTCAATCTCTGCATGCCGTAGATCACACGTGTCTCACACAAGAATCATTGAATTCCAACGATTCTTTAATCATGGACGATTTATAATCGAACGCTTGTCGTGGTTCATCACTGACCTTCCACGAAGGCTGGACAGACTGCGAGGAATTGCGCGACGATGTAAATCGTTGACACGAGAATGCGGTTCAGCAACATCCATCTAGGAGTTGGCGTGACGCCGCGACGAAGAAGAACGATTCGCGCCGGAATCTCGGTGCAGACTGGCACATGAGGGGGCTACACGGTTCGCCACCGACGAGACTGAAACGAGAGGGTGAAAACGGGGATGGCGATGGCTGGAGGGAGAAAGAGATATATATATATAAAGAGAGAGAGAGGGGGGAGAGAGAGATAAAGGCATCCTTTCTCGATTGCCGTAAGCTTTAGGGTTGGTTCGCATGCGCCCGTCGGGGCTCACGTGCCCTCCGCCATCGCGAACCGTAGGACCCGCCTTCCTCATACGAAAGACACGTTCCCAGGATAGCGAGAAACACACGTAGACATAGGTTCTGCCACTGCTCTAAGGAATCCAACCGCGAAAGTTCCCCTTAGGACTGATAGACGGTCGAAAGCTTGGCCTCTTTCTACCAAGACTAGACGCACGGCTCTCCGTGTGCGGTTTGCCTTCACGACAGCCGAGTTTAACTTGATCGATGAGATTTCTTTTTCCATTTTTTTTTTTTTTCATTGGTCGATTGATAATTCAACATGTGCGAAGGGTATAATATGTATAAAGGTATTAATATGTTGACGAGGAAAGATGTGTTAACACGACATTCGAATTTCTTGAACGTAATAATTTCTTTAGTTAACCAGATACCACCTATTTTCTTGCGTGTTGTTTCATTTTGATAAATGAGATAAATTTTGCCGATATCTGCGCGTGTTTATTAATTTTTCATTCTACGATCGTATAGCTCCTACTTAAGGAACGACCTGATTCTCAATACAGATTTTCGTGTCCATCAGACAGTTTTATGTGTAGTAACAATGATAAAGTTAAGTGTTCAAAAGGAGAATTAATTGACTCAAAATTTTGTTCTTTACGTCTACATTCTGCCAACACCGTGCACGATGCGCGTGGTTCGTATAATTAATTTTATCGACGTTCGAAAGAAGTCAGGATTCACATTTCTGGACAAGCTATCCGATTTATATGGAATAAAAATAGCTTGAAATCACTTCTTGGTCGATCGATGAAAAGGATTATCTACTTTTCTCTGTCAGATGGTTAGATTACGTTCGTGATTCAGATTCGCAGCACCGGGCAAACATATACGTGCAGAGGGTGCTTTAACAGACTGCCGATCAATCAGTCGATATTTCTACTCATTGGTTCCCTCTGTCGAAGATCAAGCAATATCGGTCACAGAATATTTGGCTAGAGAAATTATTCTTTTGTTATTCTGATTAGATATAGGATAAGTTTTATATTTCGTTGAAACGAACATAGTCAACCAGGACTGGGAAATCTAAGCCAACACGATATATGTAGATATAATTAAAACTTTAACTGAAAGGAACATGAGTTGAAATACCAGATACGATACAATAAAATCATTAACGACAAATACAATAGGAGATATAAATATATAAGAACGGTAGGAAGGGGAGAGAATCTAGAGAGAGAAAGAGAGAGAGAGAGAGAGGGAAGCGAAGACAGCCAAGGATTAATCGCGAGAGTAAAGTGTGGAAAGCGAAAGAGGGAAGCTGGTACTGGTTGGAGGACAAAACAGGAAATGCGTTCTTTATAAGATAAAAATAGGGACATAAAACAGTTATTAGAGGATTGCTGTGGGATAGAGCCTAGCGTATTGAGTGAGGAGAAAAACAGGAAGAATGAGGCAGTGGTAAATTGATTAAGATCTATATAAAAAAAAGTGTAAAAGTACAAGGAATAATTTAAGCCAAACGTAAACTTGTGATGTCATATCATAGTTTTTAAAAAAACACATATAAGAATAAGCTTAATTCAAGTAGGCATCTACGGCCTAACAATAAGATTTTGTTAGCCAAAAGGAATTTTAATTTTAATTCAGTAATTCTATTAGTACGTAACGTTCTACCTTTTACAGCCCACTTTTTCTATGTACGATGTTAAAAGCAAGACCATTATCATTTCCTTCTATATTCTTTAATATTTTTTCAACACTTTCCTTAAAGCTTTTAAAGAAACTTTGCATATATGGCGCTTTCATATTATCTTCATCCATGGAATACAGTAATAGACAATGTACTGAAATTCATACGGGACATCTTACAGTTTAAAAATTCAAGTGGATGTTAAAATGTATAAAGCATAATTAACTGCTCAATGCTGTTTTATTGAATCAATTTTACCATACAATAACCATACTGATGTAATAAAATTTGTAACTACTTGCAGACGATTTATGTGAAGAATTTACGTGTCTATATACCTAGTATCAATATATATAGTATCTAATAAATAGATGCTACAGAATAGATGACTGTAATAAACCTACTACAAAAGTTGCTAGAACTTATATAAGCAATTTTATACAAATGGAAATTTTTAATTTTCCTCTATTCACCATTATACATACTTATATGAAACATAACTAAATATACTAACGAAAGGGAAACTATCAACGAAATATACCAAGCCGTATAAAATATGTAAATATATTCAACTCTCTAACTATACAACCGCTGTATCTACCAAATGTTTACCAACTCGTTGAATACTGTATCAAACCGTAGATACAACCTCGCATTCAATCTTCATTTACAGGACACTCGTTCTACTGCGAATGATCAAAAGCCGCGTCGTCTATATAAAAAATACGATTTCCATCGGCGTTAAAGTCAAAAGACGACGTTGCGCGACTGTTCGCTTCGAAATGCTAAAAGAACCACCCTTAAACTTGCTGCTGGCGAGTTCCGTTTGCGAAGGGGTGCACAGTATGGGGTGAAAGTCATCCGAAAAAGGTTTCAGGAAGAGTTTAAGCGATTCGCGTCTTTCAGGAACGTGGCATGCGAAGCAGTGCAAGTCATAAACCCAGCCCACCACCAGCAATAGTATTCGTAACAGACATTATAGCACCTACATCGCACTATTTCGAAGGATGACTTTAAGTGCGGGTGTACCGAAAGTTTCGCGGGGGTGCTATCGTAAAGCGGTAAGAGATGGCTTGAAGGTGACGGCAGCGGAAACGAAACGGGTTGCCAACTCCCCTACCGACCTTTCTTTGCCTCCGCCGTTTCTGCGCTTAACCCCTCGCTGTGTTTCTTTCCCCCCTGCCCTCGTGTTTGGCGTTTTCATTGGCGAACTAAAATCAAGGAAATTTCCACCACATACACCCAGCCATTTACGCTTTACACGATCTGGTATTCACGCGTGGAACTAAGGCCCGTTCAGATTAATCAAGTTACTCGAATTCAAGGGACTCGACTAATGTGAACGAGGATAGAAACTTGATAAAATAGCTTAAATCAATTAAATAACAAGTTCACACTAGTAAAGCAATTTCAAGTTTCTTGAATTCAGCTAACATGATTATGTTCAACGAGATTCTAATGTATATGATTGATAGGTGGGAGGATTTCGTATCATACAATGCTATTGTTGCTTCTGCCTTTACGTGGTTCTACGTTAATGGGTGAATAAGGAAACTTCTTGATAGGGAATAATTAGACTGTGGATGTGTATGCAAAGTTTTATTTTTTAAGGTATCGAATTTTTATTTTTTAATTTCGCTATGATCCTGGAATATTTATATTTCAATCGTCCTCTTATCTCGACAAATAGAAAGTCTTTTACTGTAAAACTGGAATGAGAAATCACGTATATAAATTCTTTCTTAAACGTATCAATGTTTCAAACTTACAGGATGAGACGAATACGATATACATACTGTTGCAAGTATCGCCACATCAAATCGCATTGTATGTGTTCGAGCAACACGTAAAAATGTTTATTCTCTTCTTGTATAATAGAAAGCTATGTAACCTATTTATAACACAATATAGTCCAATATAACGCGTTAGCATTCAAGAAGTTTTAATGACGAATAAGTAACGCGAAAGTTAAGCAAGTTCTGTCCTTTAAGTTGTCATATACAGTTAAATGTAGCTTAATATATTCAAATAGGTTCTAATTTTCGATACTAAAGTTAACTTTGTCTTCGTCATATTACGAGAGCTAATATGCTAGTTAAGAACTTTCTAGTGGAAATTCGTAAATTCAGCGAAATACAAAAACAATACGGTCGTGTATTTGAAAAGCAAGGAACATTATTATATGTCATGCGATATTTCGAGCGCATTAGATGCAATCGAATCAAGTTAGCATCCCTTGTTTTAATTAGAATTTAATTTTCACCGGGCCCTGCTCCATAATTACATATGGGCAAAAACATCAAAAGTGAAATATGTAGAAATTGTTAATTACTGAAATGACGGGTTACATTCGTGTCATAAAGTCTAGCCATATTTCTGCCTTTCACAGATGTTAATGCGAAACTTTGGCAAGCAATTTACCAACCTACGTATGTAATTGTTGTAATGGTACTGAAAATAATTAGTTACTGCGATGTCGATAATTTGTTGGACATTGATGACAGCAGTAAATATTGTTATAATGGCTTATCAAGTTTAAACGAACATGGAACGTTATTTCTATTAAAAATTCAGTAAGATTACGAGCTTATTTGTTACAAATTGAAATAATTTCAAATAGAATTGTTTTAAATACAATTACAGATTCAAAGTCTTTTCTGGTAAAGATACTTTCAAATTGTTTGTAGTCAAAAGATAAAATAATTATAAGTAAAAAGTGTCAGAAAGAAACTATACCCAACATTTCTGTAACTTCATTAAAATTTCTTAATAGACATTTAAACTTTGTACGTAATTTCATATCCATCTGTCGCATAAAGTAGTGAAGAAATAAATTACTATATTCGAAACTTTAACTTCCCTTTAATCAAGAATTTAATTCTGCGCTATTGTAACTTTTCATTTCTGAAACTTTTAATTTGGATGTCAATACTTTTTCTAAATTATTTCCTATGTGCTAAGGACAATTTTAACTTGAAATAAAATTCTACAGGTTGAAGCAGTCGATAGTAGATATTTTATTCAAAACATCCAATTGTTATTTGGTTTTAAAATTCATCAAGGTATTTGTGAAACGAAACAGTATCCGGTAGCATTTTGTATCTTTAGTGATATTAATAAATAGGATATAATTCTTTCATGAAAGTTTATTTGTCACCAAAGGAACTATATATTTCTATATTCTATTTCTAATAGAAGTGTCAGTATATTTCCATTGTTTAAATCATCCTCAATTTTAGAACAAATAGTATCTCTTAATAGAAGCAAGTAAATTTAATCTTCTAATAAAAAGTTTCTAACAAGAAAATCTCACTTTCCTAGAGATAAGATCTCGTCCTTTTTATAAAAGATACATTTACATTACACGACAATAAAAATTTGCAAATCTTTAAAAATTGCGATAAGAAAATGCATGAAGTTACTATTTTCTTATTTCAACATCGTACTAGGAAATATCGATTTGAAGAAGCTTAGCAAATGGTCATTTATTTCACTTTCCTCGAGAGAAGGGTTCAAAATTTAACGAGTACGCGAATGTTAATGCTCCTTTCGGTCGTGATTGCCAGGAAATTCCTGGTGAAGTTTACGCGAACAGAACCGACTGGAATTCATAGCACCGTCCCAATGTCGTAATAGAAGCGCGCGAGATAACGTTTCGCATTCGCAGAGTAAAGAAAAAAAGTGGTCCTTCTCGAGGAAACCGTTATCTTAGCTGTGGCCATTTTAAGATCTACCGGTGGATCTGAATTCAGCGCGCTTCTTCAGAATTTCAGATAGAAAGGCGTCATACATTAAACATCTCCCCCCGCCCACCAATGAGAAAACCCACACATTGCGCGCGTTTCTTAAGAGAATTAGCTTTCAACGCTGATCAAATAAAATCTTAATGAATTCTATCGTGACCACCACTCTAATTGTTTTGCATTATTTTCCGTGAAATCTCAAATGGAATTTCAAAAGAAGATCAAGTAGCTCGTTTTAATTCGATTAACAAAGGATGGATCTTGGCGATTTGAAGAAATTCGACTTCCTTGTTTCGACGTTTTTATTCGAGTAAATCTTTCTACGTTTTCATTTCATAATACTTGTTTACTAAGTGATTTTTAGACCTCCATTTACTGTGAATAACAAAGCAATATGAAGATTAATTGAGATTCGAGGATATAACCTTATCTAAGGGAAAGGATTATAATTGATTACACTTTCCATTTAAAACCTGGGATCTAATATTTGCTGCAAATAAGACATTTAATGCTAATATAATGGATACGTATCTATGTGGTAATAAAATAAGATAAACATGTGTGAGACGAAGTGTTAGACGAATAAAATGATTTTAAGAAACTAGAGGTGGATACGATGTAACTTTAAATCGCACAATGTTATGTTTAGCTGGTGATTACAGATATTATATATTGTGCTGAATATCTATTAATACTGCTTGCAATGTATATTGAAAATGAAAATCACTTTCAACAGTTTCTTTTACAATGAAATGAAACATTTCAATGCTATCCCACTTGGAAATCAGTTGAAAAATAATAATCCCCTTTTGTAAAATTTAGCTCAGAGAAATTTCACAGATTAAAATTACCGCGCGGAAACATGTGATATTAATCGAAATAATTAAATATAATCTGAAATTAAAATTGCTTTCCGCTGTCTAAAAAAACGTTGCACAATCGCCTGCGCCAATTAATTTTAACTTGTGCTTTTATTTCTTCTGCACCAACTGAAAACACATATCGGTACAGAAACAAAATAAATATACACATACAAACAAAAATGAAAGTAATCGACATATGAGATTTACAACTAGGAAGAAACAAAGGAAAGAGAACTGTCTAATTGACGAAAACCGTACGAAACAATTTTTCTACAAATTTTCCTACAAGTTTTCAATAAAAACTGGAACGCCATTTTAGCTTTATTATTCGACTTCTCTTCTCTTCAGATAATTAAAAAAGCAGAGTCAAAATTAAACATCGGTCGACGTTTTCATATCGACTTTTTCTTTTCATGGACTAACAGAAGTTTTGGTAGAATAAAACTTCTTCACGAATGAGGAGTTTCTTCTTCAAAGCAATCTCGGATACAGCGAGTTAACCACGTCGATAAAGGGCAGTCCGATACGAAATGAAGTTTGCAGCGAGCGTATTGTATGTATATCGGGACGATATATCTGGCATTTGCAAACATTACGGAAATATACGTAGTATGGTCCATCGATTGATCGTTGTATGCTTTACGTAATCATTCCCCGGTTCAGAGGTTACAAGATACCAATGTCTAATAGGAAATCGTTTTATTGCGCATCCACGTGAAATATTGACAGAACTGCACGTGTAATATGCGTTCCATGCTCTTAAGTGTACACCAGGGAGATAATTTATTGCCACGTTAGACATTCTAACGTCAATGCGTATCTCTTGTAGCGCAATCGGATCGCCATTGAGTCAGCTTCCAGTATCTCCTGTATTTTAGCGCTGCACACGTTACTTCCGGGATCGATTGTACATTTACGGTCAAGTTTCAAATAAATAAATATTCACAAGTACAAGAATTATGATTTATTTGTTGGAAAATTTTGTCGTTCTTTCGGTTTATGAGTATCGCCGGTGTTTAACATTGTTTGGAAATTTTTTTATTCGAGTCCTCAATTCATGTTTGATTTTTATTATCTGATATTTTATTATCCTGTCTGAAGCATGTAGCGTGAATATAGTGGGAATTTGAATATCAATTATTATTCATTACTAAAAGTTTGACGAGATAAGCACGTTCGTGCATAGATAAAGTATATCTTTTACGAACAGCAGAAAGTAAGTTCCGTTATTGTAGAAAATTTGTAGATGGGTCGTTTGATATCAAGTTGATCACTTTTTAGCATCGACAGTAGAAACTTCTTTTAAAATCGAAGTTCAAAGAGGAATTTATAGGTCGCTATTCTGCGTTTCGAACTTGTTTGACAAAAATTATTAATATCAATGTAATTTGAAACAGATATTTATATTAAATAAATTTCGAATTTATTTTGAACATACGTAAGTCAAAGGATACTTTTATCGTAAGCGTTTCGATATGAATATTTACAAGCTTCGAGAATTGTGAAAATAAATCGCGCCGTAATAACTATTTCATATAAACATTAATACACTGTATCATGATTAAATCTAGAAACTTTCAGAGCGATGCACGGCCGCGATATTAGAATCGTCGATAATTCCCATTAACGATAATTAAAATTTCTCTGTCGTTATACACACTTGAAACACACGCAATCGTGAATCGTTAACTACGAAACTAACGTAAATTAATGCGGCCGTAGAACGATTTTATATAAAATTCTGTAATCCCAAGCGTAAAATTCCGCCGAGTATTTTCGAAATGAGTTTCGAATTTTCAAACGTTTCATATCAAGGTTTTGGGAATTTTCTCTTGTAATAAACAGAAAATGCCGGAAAGTATATCGTAGCATATCTCTAATTTATATTAAGTAACTAAATTCACGAATTTCCCTAACGTATCCTTTTTCTAATTTCACTTGTTATACCGAAAAAGGATCAAAAAGTATACTCTAGCATATTTGT